>JAWUZG010000193.1:0-600000 GCA_036785705.1 Acanthornis magna
CTGCTCCTGTTTAATAGGCTCGAAGTGGAGTGGGTTTTATATTTGTCACCTGTCAGGAGGAGTTTTGGTCACATTTATTTTTGGAGTAAAAGGATGTTGTTGCTGCTTCTGCCCTCGCAAGTAGAAGTTTGGGTTTGAGTCAAGCGGAAAATGCAGGCCAGGGAAAGTCTGGGCAATGTTCAGAGAATCTGCGAGAGGAAGGTGAGGAAAGGAAGTTCTGGGAGAATTCAACACTAAGCCAGTGAATCTGGAGTAATAATAATAATAATAATTTTAAAAAATGATATGAAAACAAACCCAACAACACCAAATGGTTGTAACAGAAGCCATGCAATTCCTGGAAGATTTTGGACAGTGAGGAAATTTCCTTTTCCTTTCCCCTTTCCTTCCCATCCCTTTTCCCTTTTCCCTTTTCCCTTTCCTTTCCTTTCCTTCCTTTTCCCCTTTCCCTTTCCCTTTCCTTTCCTTTCCTTTCCTTTCCTTTCCTTTCCTTTCCTTTCCTTTCCTTTCCTTTCCTTTCCTTTCCTTTCCTTTCCTTTCCTTTCCTTTCCTTTCCTTTCCTTTCCTTTCCTTTCCTTTCCTTTCCTTTCCTTTCCTTTCCTTTCCTTTCCTTTCCTTTCCTTTCCTTTCCTTTCCTTTCCTTTCCTTTCCTTTCCTTTCCTTTCCCCCTTTCCTTTCCTTTCCCTTCCCTCTCCCTGTGTCCAGTGGTGCAGCAGAAGGAGCCATGGTGACATTTTCCCTCTGAATGATTTTTGGAGGGAAAGAAGCTTCCAAAAATGTCGCTCTGGCCTCCAGTGTTGGTTTTGGTGCTTGAGGATCCCCAGAATTTCCTGCTGGATCTCCCAGAGCTCTCCGGTGATTTTCCTGGCCCTGTAGGATCTGTTCGCAGCAGTCACACAGCAGCAGCAGCAGCATTTTACATTTTAGGCATTTTAAATGCCTAAAACATTTTTATGTTATTATCATTACATCACCCCAGGACATTTGGCAAGCCCTGCTCCCCTTCCCAAAGCCTCGGAGCTGTTTTCGGCTGGAGCAGCTCTCTCCAAACTGAGGAGAGGTCAATGGCAGGGAATAACCCGAGGGACAAGGACAAGGTCACTGGGAAGGACGAGGATGTGGCAATGTGTGCAGCAGCTTTTGTACCCTCGGGAATTCATTCATTTCTCCCTGGGGACTGTTTGGAAATGACCCAAGGGACACCTTTGGCTCATCACCTGCACCCCGCAGGGCTTCAGAATCGCAGAATCATGGGATGGTTGGGGTTGGAAAGGACCTTAAAAATCATCCCATGCCAGCCCTCCATGGCAGGGACACCTCCCACTGTCCCAGGCTGCTCCAACCCCAATGTCCAGCCTGGCCTTGGACACTGCCAGGGATCCAGGGGCAACTACAGCTTCTCTGGGAATTCCAGCCCAGCCCCTCACCACCCTCACAGGGAAGAATTTTTTACCAATGTCCCACCTATCCCTGCACTCTGTGAATTTAAAACCATTCCCCTTTTCCTGTCGCTCCATGCAAAGTCCCTCTCCAGCCTCCTTGTAGCCCCTTCAAGCACTGGAAGGGACACGATGAGATGTGAAATAATGACAATAACAGGAAAGGAAACAACTTTAGGTGTAAAATAGGGAATGTCCTGGAAAACCTCATTCACATCCAGGTGGATCCACACAGCTGCCACAGCAGGACAATGACACCTCAAGTTGTCCCCGAGCTCAATATTTCAACCTACAACAAGTCCAAATCAACCTTTTTCCTGTCACTCCATGCAAAGTCCCTCTCTAGCCTCCTTGTAGCCCCTTCAGGCACTGGAAGGGACACGATGAGATGTGAAATAATGACAGTAAAAGTAGGAATGGAAACAACTTTAGGTGTAAAATAGGGAATGTCCCGGGAAAACCCATTCGTGTCCAGATGGATCCACACAGCTGCCACAGCAGGACAATGACACCTCAAGCTGTCCCCAAACTCAGTATTTCAACCTACAACAAGTCCAAATCAACCTTTTTCCTGTCACTCCATGCAAAGTCCCTCTCTAGCCTCCTTGTAGCCCCTTCAGGCACTGGAAGGGACACGATGAAAGGGACACGATGAGATGTGAAATAATGACAGTAAAAGTAGGAATGGAAACAACTTTAGGTGTAAAATAGGGAATGTCCCGGGAAAACCCCATTCGTGTCCAGATGGATCCACACAGCTGCCACAGCAGGACAATGACACCTCAAGCTGTCCCCAAACTCAGTATTTCAACGTACACCAAGTCCAAGTCAATCTTTTTCCTGTCACTCCATGCAAAGTCCCTCTCCAGCTCTCCTGGAGCCTCTTTAGCCACTGGATGTGATGGGATGTGAAATAATGTCAACAAAAGTAGAATGGAAACAGCTTTAGGTGTAAAACAGGGAATGTCCAGGACCCGGGAAAACCCCATCCATGCCCAGATGAATCCACACAGCTGCCACAGCAGGACAATGACACCTCAAGCTGTCCCCAAACTCAGTATTTCAACCTACAACAAGTCCAAATCAACCCAAAAAATGCCCAGGAGCTGAGCTGGTCCCGCCTGCCAAAAATCAAAATAACCCGGGAGCCCTGCTGAGAATCCTTGTTTGTGTTCTCACCTTGCTGGAGAGTTTGTTTATCTTCTCAAAACAAAAAAAAACATTAAAAAAATATTTTGCTAACAGCTAAAAATGACTCTGAGCCATTTTTATTATCATTCTGCTCTCTTACTCACAGCTGCAAAGCTGAATATTCTCCCCGAGTTCCTTTTTCAGGATTTTGGGGTGGCTGGCAGCTCTTGCATTTCTTTTTCTGCTCTCATATTCCACGCTCCTCCTATGAAATTTCCCAGCTGCTGGGAGTGTCCCTCCTCCAGCCCAGGATGCAGAATTTAAGTATTTAAAGCTGAACTCGGAATGTGCAGGGAAAAATATAATTGCTAAAAATATCCTTTTCCAACGCATTTTATTTAGGATGTGTTTTCTACAGAGTTTTCCTTTGATTTGTGGGATTTTTTTTTTTTTTTTTTTTTTTAGCAACTACATTTCTGTCCTGAGCAAGGAATTTTTAGGAATTTTTAATCACCAAACCAATTTAGTTTGGAAAGATTCCAGCTGGAATTCAACTACTCCCATAAATACATCAAAAATGAAGTTTTGAGAGCAGGCACAGCTACACCCCCAAATCCCTCCTAGCAAATAGGAAAACCAGGGATTTCCTGGTTCCAGCTGTGCTTTTGGCAATGTTTGAGGAGAATAGTACCAACTTTGGTTCTTCATCAAACATCAAATCTCTTTCCTGCCTCGAGGAGAATTCCAGACTTCCAGAAGGGAGATGTGGAGGAAAGGCAAAATGGAATTTTTGGAGGAAAGTTGATCATTTCTATAAGTCTGGAAGCCTCACTGGGATTTTTTGAAGTGGATAATCTGATTTTTCAAAGTCATCTTTTTGGGAGGAAATTTAGGCAAGGTCATGGCGCCATCAATATTGTAATTCCATTCATTAAATCGGCATGGAATGAATCCTGAATATTCCCAGAAGAAAATCCAAAGTGCTCCAAAAAAACCCAAAAAACAAAAAACAAACCCTTAGATGAGGGAGTGCTCAGGTCTCTCCTTTTTAATTCTGGAGACATTTGGTTTGCAAAGAAACTCCAATAATTTAGTATTCCCAGGAATACAAACCTCTGGTGTTGTTAAAAATAGCATGAAAGGCATTCTCCTAGAGGAAAAAGAGATTCCTGGATGATTTTTGTTTGGAAGGAGATGATGACCGTGGGGAATGTTTACCACACATTAGACATTCCAGGTTTTGTAAAAGCTGAGACTTTTCTGAGGAAAAATATTCCGGGAGAGCAAGGGAATTCGCTGGCAGGGAGCACAGCAGGATGAGAGACAGGCAGAATTTGGGGGGAAAAAGATGAAATTCAAAAAGAATATTCAGGGAGAGCAAGGGAATTCAGTGGCAGGGAGCACAGCAGGATGACAGACAGGCAGAATTTGGGGAAAAGATGAAATGAAAAAAAAAATTCCAGCAGAGCAAGGGAATTCAGTGGCAGGGAGCACAGCAGGATGACAGACAGGCAGAATTTGGGGGAAAAAGATGAAATTAAAAAAAAAAAATTCCAGGAGAGCAAGGGAATTCAGTGGCAGGGAGCACAGCAGGATGACAGACAGGCAGAATTTGGGGAAAAAAAGATGAAATTCCAAAAAAAATATTCAGGGAGAACAAGGGAATTCACTGGCAAGGAGCACAGCAGGATGAGAGACAGGCAGAATTTGGGGGAAAAGATGAAATTCAAAAAAAATATTCTGGGAGAGCAAGGGAATTCAGTGGCAGGGAGCACAGCAGGATGACAGACAGCAGAATTTGGGGGAAAAGATGAAATTCCACAAGCCCTAACAGCTGATCCCAGCTCCTTCCAGGGCCAGAAGGAGAGAAAGCGAAGATGAAAAGAGGAAATCTCGGGAAAGGAAATGAAAAGAGCTTTATTAGTGAGGTTCTTCTCCTGCCTGACCCAATTATCAGATTTTGCATTTAAGTTTAAGACAGAAGATCAAACAACAAGAGCCACTTTGTACTCCTGCCAGGAGCCCAGATGAGATCTCTCAGGGACTCTCCTGCATGCCAGGAATAAGAAACTCTGCCTCTCCCCAAGTTTTTGTCTGCATGTGGTGCAACGTGCAAAAAAAAGAGCCCAATTCAGAGCTCCTGGCTGCAGGCCAGGATTTATGGCACTTTATCAGCTGGGCTGGGACGGGGCAGCAGGAGGAAGAGGAAAATCTGATTATAAGTTTCCCCAAATAAGCTCAAGAGAGCTGCGAGCGAGTCCAGAGATTGGTGTCAAGCGAAGTGAGCCAAAGCAACCCTTGGGAATGAGAGGCTTGGTATGTTCAGCTCCAAAGCTGCGCAGGAGATTCGGGGATTTTTTCAATCTGGGATAGAAATTCATGTTGAACACCCAAGATGAGACCCAGCAGCTTCTGAGAGACCTCTGAACATTCAGGCTGTGCCCTCCCCTCTCTCTCTGTGGGGTACAGCATCCCACCTTGGGGGGGGTTGAGGCTGAGGGGGGATTTGGGGCTGGATGAGACACGAGATGCTGTGAAAAGGTTTTCCTTTCCCTCATCTCTGGATATCACTGGGACCCCTCGTTCCTGGGCCACCACGTCTGGCGATTCACCAAATAAATGGCGCCGCTCTCGCTTGTGCAAACAAAAGCAAAGAACAGCAAAGATCTGGGAGTTAACAGGGCCTGAGCACATCCCTTTAAATAAAACGTTTCTGCGAGAGTTTAAACTCAGTTTTTCCAAACAAGAGGTTCCTCGCTCACCTCCTGCAAGAGATGCTCAGGGTTTCAATATCTGCGCTCATTTTCCAGCAGTTTGTGACCTTTTGGCACATTTGTTCCTAAAGTAATTTAGGGTTTTGATGCCTTTCACAAACACCTGTGTTCCTGAGCGCTGTCCCAGCCTTGTTTTCAGGAGACAACTGCAATCCTGCACTTATGATCCCCTTTGGGCTGGAGCCACTTCTAATGGACTTTATTATTATCCACCACATTCCTCAGGAGGAAACATCCAGACTTGGCCGCCTCGGTCCTAAACTTGTTCCTTTTTGGGAAAAGGAGGCCAGGACTTTTTATCCTCCTGTTTTCCTACCTATTTTCACTGCAGCTTAAACATGTTTTTGCTTCTCTCTGTCATCATTCAGCAACAAAGACAAACAGCCTCTTCTTGCTTTTATAATTTCCCTCTACACAAATATTTAGGGACAACCATGCTGCTTTATCCAGATGCCAGGTAGCCACTTGTGATCCAGATGTTTTTGTATTCCATTTTCTCCTCCTCCTGGTGACCAGGAAAGCATCAGCATGTGTAGAAAAACATATGAAAGAGAGAGGTCTATAAAATCATAAATACGGGGAAGAAAGTGAGGGTGAACATTATTCACTCAAGAGCAAAAAAATTGTCAGACAACTTCTTTGAAATGACTTTTTCACACAGTTGTTAACTAAATCATGGAATTTATGCCACAGGAGGCTGCAGAGGCCAAACTGGAAATTAATCCAAAGACGTTCAGACACGTTCACAATGAACATGTTGGATGAAGCCACGGGAGGAAAGTTTTTTGCTGTCTATAATAATTTATAAGCAATTCCCAGCCCAAGAAATCCTATTCCAAGCCCAGATTCTCCCAGGCATTGCACAGGACAAGAGATTCTTTGGTGTCACCCCCGCAGAATGATTTTGACAAGGCGGGGACGAAGCAGATGTGATGTGGAGGACAAAACCTGCACCAGGCAAACTCTAAAGAGCATTCCTGCTCTTCAGCTCACAGGCTGAGCTGGGCCAGGGAGGGAAAACCTTCATTTTCCTTTCAGGAATCACAAATCCTGCCTTTTCCACAAACTCTTTAGGTTCCAGCATTGCTGGAGCAAAGATCTCATCGGGTCACTGCTGGGAAAACCTTCCCAGAGCTGAACGAGAGGGGAAGTTTGGTGTCCCGAGGATCCACTGGAAGGAATCCCTCGGAGGGGAAATACCTGGAGCTGATATTCCCAGCTGCCCTTGCCCTGGAGGCAGGTCCTGAGGGAATGTTTGCTGGGAGCACAACAAATCAATTCCCTGAAACCGAGCACGGCTCTGCAGGGCCTGCTGCTTCCAACCATTCCCTGGAAAGCTCCAGCCACGCCACGATCCCATCCCACAGCCCTGGCTCTGTCAGGATCACTGACTGATAGCGAACAATGCTGGATTCTCTGCAAATCAATCTGAATTAGAACCTCTGCTCTGAATCCAGTTCCAACCTGCTCCATTTTCTTTCCACCTCATCCATAACGGCATCAGCACCAGCGTGGGGCTGGGGAGGGAACAATTTTTCTTGGAAAGATTTTGACTCATCCATGGCAGCTCCTTGTGTTGCAGAATTTTGTGTTTCTCGCTTAAACCCTGCTCATTGTTTGCTCTCTTTTTTCCTTCCCCCCCCCTTTTTTTTTCCCCTAAGCCACGTTGGAATAAGGAAACACAAATATATAAAAAGCAGCTGTTGAAATGTAATTAAAGAACAGACGGGGCCTTGTGCCAGGCCTGCTGAGGGAAAGGAGAGCCTGACCCCTCCTCTGGACACGCCCCAGCGCTGGGATGCAGCTACTGGAAGCAATTCCTGATCTCCGAGTGGGAGCAGGCAAAGGAAAATCCAGAGGGGGAATAGACAAAGGAAAATCCAGAGGGGAAGCAGAGAAAGATCCAGGGTGGGAGCAGGCAAAGGAAAATCCAGAGGGGGAGCAGATAAAGGAAAATCCAGAGTGGGAATGGACAAGAGACAGATCCAGAGTGGGAACAGGCAAAGGCAGATCCAGAGTGGGAATAGACAAAGGAAAATCCAGAGGGGGAGAAGAGACAGATCCAGAGTGGGAGCAGGCAAAGGAAAATCCAGAGGGGGAAAAGACAAAGGAAAATCCAGAGGGGGAATGGACAAGAGATCCAGAGTGGGAATAGACAAAGAAGATCCAGAGTGGGAACAAAGACAGATCCAGAGTGGGAGCAGACAAAGGAAAATCCAGAGGGGGAATAGACAAAAGACAGATCCAGAGTGGGAACAAAGATCCAGAGTGGGAGCAGACAAGACACAGATCCAGAGTGGGAGCAGACAAAGGAAAATCCAGAGGGAGAGCAGACAAAGGAAAACCTAGAGGGGGTGCAGACAAAGGAAAATCCAGAGTGGGGGCAGACAAGAGACAGATCCAGAGTGGGAATAGACAAAGCTGATCCAGAGTGGGAACAGGCAAAGGAAAATCCAGAGGGGGAGTAGACAAAGCAGATCCAGATTGGGAACAGGCAAAGGCAGATCCAGAGTGGGAACAAAGATCCAGAGTGGGAGCAGACAAGAGACAGATCCAGAGCAGAACCAGGCAAAAGCAGATCCAGAGTGGGAGCAGGCAAAGGCAAATCCAGAGTGGGAATAGACAAGAGACAGATCCAGAGTGGGAACAAAGATCCAGAGTGGGAGCAGGCAAAGGAAAATCCAGAGGGGGAGCAGGAAAAGGCAAATTCAGAAGGGGAGAAGACAAAGGAAAATCCAGAGGAGGAACAGACAAAGACAGATCCAGAGTGGGAACAAAGGAAGATTCAAAGTGGGAATAAACAGATGTAGATCCAGAGTGGGAATAAACAAAGGCAGATCCAGAGTGGGAGAAGATAAAGGCCAATCCAGAGTGGGAATAAACTAAGATTCAAAGTGGGAATAAACAAAGGCAGATCCAGAGTGAGAACAAAGGCAGATCCAGAGTGGGAAAAGACAAAGACAGATCCAGAGCAGGAGCAGACAGAGGCAGACCCACAGTGTGCGTTAGTCCCATCCCGTGGCTGCTTCAGTCAGATCAAAGGAGAAGTAAAGGATATTTTCATTCCTACTAAACAAGGCTGTTTCCTCCCAAAGCAAATGTTTAGGAATCAGTTGCATAAAGGAAGCCTGACCATGCCCTCTCTGTGCTGTTGGATATTTCACAGGGATCCCAAGAGCCCAGAGAGCAAAGCTCTTCCGAAGCACAGTGAAATGTCCCACGGTGTCCGGGAAATAAGGATAACAGGAATTTTCTGTGTTCCAACCCCTGTTCTTGGGTGATTTACCACAGAGATGTTCTTTCATGGAACCATGGACTGGTTTGGATCGGAAGGGACTTTAAAGATCATCCATTGCCACCCCTGCCATGGCAGGGACACCTGCCACTGTCCCAGGCTGCTCCAACCCCAATGTCCAGCCTGGCCTTGGACACTGCCAGGGATCCAGGGGCAGCCACAGCTTCTCTGGCCACCCTGGGCCAGGGCCTGCCCACCCTCCCAGGGAACAATTCCTCATTCCCAACATCCCATCCAGCCCTGCCCTCTGCCACTGGCAACCATTCCCTGCCTCCTGTCCCTGCAGCCCTTGCAAATTGTCTCTCTCCATGGTTCCTGGGGCTCCTTCAGGCCCTGCAAGGCCACCCTGAGCTCAGCCCAAAGCTTCTCCTCTCCAGGCTCAACAATCCCAACTCTCGCAGCCTTTCCTCCCAGCACAGCTCTCCATCCCTCTGCTCATCCTGCTGCCTCCATGGACTCTCTCCAGCAGCTCCAGCTCCTCCCTGTGCTGGGCCCAGGGCTGGGGCAGCTCTGCAGGTGGGCTCTCACCTGAGCTCAGGGGCACAATCCCAATCCTTTCCTGCTGCCCAGGCTGGGGCTCAGCCCAGGGCACAGGGGGTTCTGAGCTGGGGCAGGTCCAGCTCTCCCAGGGCTGCTCCATCTGCTCATCCCAGCCTGGATTGATCCCAGGGGTTGCCCTGGCTCGAGTGCAGCACTTGGCCTTGTTAAACCTCATGAGATTCCCGTGGGGCACTTCTTGAGCTTGTCCAGCTCCCTCTGGATGGCCCTGTCCTTCAGCAGTGTCACCACGACCTCACCTTGCTGCTGGGCCAGGACATGAAAGAGGCAGAGAATTTCCATTTTCCATTTCTAAATATATCCCCCGAGCTGCCTGCAAAACAACTTTCTGCAAGAATCCCAAACCCTGCCTTGGCCAAACCAAACCAGCGGTGAGGAAAAGCCAAGGCTGCAGCATTTCCAGATGGTTTTGCCTTTTCAGTGGTGCCACACAAATTTTATGTGCTGGAAAACAACACCTGTACGTTTATTTCTTGATAAATGCTCTACTTCCCCTCACCTGCTGCATATCCCAAAGTTTTGGCTACTCCAGTCAATGCCTTAAACATGAAAAGGCCAAGAAAACTTAAAAAACAAGGAGTTTTCTGGGGGAAAAAACCTCCAAAAAAAAAAGCAGGGCTGAAATATAAAATGAAGCAATCTGGGATTTTATTTCTGGTTCGTGTTGTCTTCCAAGCTCACCTCTAATATGCCAGAGGGAACAGTTTTTCTCCTGATTGATGGAAATTTAAGTCTCCTCATAGGAAGGGTTTCCCTTCCAGAAATTGAAAACTTTAAAAAAAAAAGAAGTATCAGACAACACAACGCTGTGCCAAAGAACAGAATTTTCCAAAGATTTGGCTGGAATAATCACTTTGTTTTACATGGCAAAATGTGTGCTGAGAAGAAAACACGAAGATGTGGAAAATGCAGAAGCTGGAATTAGTTTTAAGAGTCAATTATATCTGCAGGGCTGGAAATCCAGGATTATCCATGTGCTGATAAGTGAAGTCACAAAAAGAAGCAGCAAAAAGTGAAAATATCAGAAATTCCAAGATTAAGCAGAGCCTAAAAGTTAAATAATACTTTGGGGTGTTGTTAGAAAGGTGAAATGTGAATTTTGGTGGAAAATATCAATGATTTATCTTCCTAATTGCAAGGAAGTGCCCCTGCCCATGGCAGGGCTTGGAATGAGATGAACTCTACAGTCCCTCCCAACCCAAACCTTTCTGAGGTGACTCTTTTACACCAAGCCTAAATTTTGCTGCCTTGGCTCTTCAGAATAACTTTATGGAGTGGATGGAGGGAAATGAGAACCTGTTCTCCTGGGACTGCAGATTTTGTACTCAAAATTTGGGGAAATTTTGGTCTGTCTCTCTCCAGATCTCTCACGCAGGGATTTCCCTCCGCTGAGAGCTGCACAAACCCCAAAATTCCTTCCCAGCCCTCATTCACCGGTGTGAGGATGTGCCAATATGGATTTGTTCAGACTCTTATCCACGATTTTTCTCTTAGGATGGGAATTCCCAGTGAATCTCGGAGCAAACCAAGCCCAGCGTCATTGCCTCCACTTGGCAAAGGGAGATGGAGTTGGAGTTGGGGGATCTCATCAGCTCAGAGTTATCCCTGAGTGATTAAACCCTGCGAGTCCAACAGGAGCAGAGCCCCTCTGGAGAGGGTTTTTAGGGATGGGATTTGGGCAGGCAAGAAAAAAAAAAGAATTCTGTGTTTCTCCCGCGAGGCTGAGCTTTCCGACTCTCCTGCTTAAGAGCAAGCCTGACTTTCTTGAGCCGAGCTGTCCTCTTGACTTCTGTGGCACAAAATCAGTGAAACCTGTGCTCGAAGATGTGTTTTTGTAGGGCTGAGCCCTTCGGGAGTCACCAAAACCCAAACTGAGATAAACCCACTGCAAACCCCCGTGAGTGCCTGGGCTGGAGGGATCTGGGTGATCCCTGAAGGAATAACCCAACCCCAAAGCGGCACCAGTTCACCTCAGAGCCTGCAAAATCCAAATAATTTCAGAGCAGAAGTGCTGCCCTCCCTCAAACGCAGCCAGAGCTGGGATCACGAGGAAAAGCAGGAATTACGGAGGTTTGAAGAAAGCCCTGCTCTTTCCGAGGGTTGGAGCTCCTGCTTGTTTGTGCCAGAGACACAGGGCTTAAATTAAATTTCTTCCGGCCCCGATGTGCTGGGAGGGGGAGAAGGAGGCAGGAAACTCAGCTTTTCCAAGATATTTATTTAGTCCAGACATCATCCACCCTCTGGACATGGTTTGGAGAGGCAGGTGAGGACAAAGAGGGGCAAAATCTGCTCACAGACAGAACCACCAGGAGCTGATCCTGGTGGGACCTGATGGCGACCACTGGCCTGGCAACAACCTCTGGAGGATCCAGGATTCCCTCTGGGAAGCCTTATCCAGGTGCTAGGTCTTATCTAATCCTTCCTGAGCACGGTATGGCACCAGCTTGGGATCATGGGATCGGCAAATCATTGATCCCAACACCCAAATTAAATCACTGATCCCACACCAGCCACTTGCTGTCCCTCCTTATGGGAGGGACATAAGGGATGGGAGAGGGAGCAGATCCTCAGGCCAGGATTCACATCTCCCGGATTCTCCATCCCTGGAAGTGTCCCAGGCCAGGCTGGATGGGACACGGCTCCACCTGGGACAGGGGAAGGTGTCCCTGCCGACAGAGGGTTGGACCTAAATCACCTTTGAAGTCCCTTCCAACCCAAACCGCTCCACAACTCCATGATCCGTGCCCTGAGGACCTGGGCTGGGCTGGAATTCCACTCTGATGGAGCCCAGAAAATGCTCTGCTCCAGCAGCAAGTGCTGACACCATCAGCTGCCACCGATTTAATTGGATTTTCTCCTGTGACTGCTCCTAACGAGGCTCACATGGGATGCAGCCGGGGAGGGAAGATCCAGGATTTGGATGCTGTGGGGTGGGAGTCTCTTAAATTTTGGATATTCCCAGCACAGGGCTGAGAAATATCCACGGAATAAAGCAGCTTGGATTAGCGAGGGAGGAAATGGGTGCTTTCACACTGATGCCTTCAACAGGCTGGTAAAAATATGAAGCAGACACAGCAGTACAGGGAAAAGGGAATTTACCTCGGTTCAATAGGATCCTAGGTGCCCAGACTCATCAAAGGTGGAAAACACACCAAGGAGTGAACAACGAGTTGTGACCCCCCCGTACAACGCGTACCGGATTTTTATGGACTTCACAAAATTAGCATATCTACTCAAAATCCTCCAATAAGAAACTTAATAAATGAATAATTGCCCCCTGTTCTAATGAACTCCCCTAAATGAGACTACAGCCTAATTTATAAAAACATGTTCCAAGAGAGAACAGGTTGGAGCCTCTAGTTCTGAGAGAATATGAATGTTTGGTCTTCGTCGCTTTGCAGGACCCCAAACGAAGCTAAATATTGAAAACTGATTAATCAGTTTAATCAGTTAATCAGAACTGATTCAGTGACCACCGAATCCCAGATTTTGGGTGCAAAAAGCAGTGGGGAAGCCTTTTGGGCAGCATTCATAGAAAGGAGGAGGGAAAAAATGCGGGAAGAGGAGGAAAAAGCCCAAAGAGAGGGAAAATTTCCAGGTGTGGCTTTGCAGCAGCAGAGTTTATTTGCTCTGCTGCCTGAGTACAAGCAAGCTCTGTGTGCTCCAGCCCATGGAAAGATTCCTGCAGGGATCCATCCCGAGGGAGAGGTCGGAAAGGCAGTGCCAGCTTATCCCAGCCCTCATCTGGGAAATGGGAATGACCCAAATACTTCGGTGGGCACGGGGATTCCTTTCTCCTCCTGCCCCCAGCACTGCCCCTGCCGCACAGAGAAGGAGCTGTGGGGTGTCCCCAGACTTGTGTTCCATGACGTTTTATCCCGTTTTTCCCCAGGGAAGTGCTGTTGGATGGGAAAAATGCCATTTTCCTGGCGGGAGAAGCAGAAGAAATGTGGAGATGTGGGCCAGGGACAGTGTGAGGGACACACCAGCCACGGAAATCCAATTGTCACCGCAGAGGAAGGCCCAACCCTGCCCCATTTCTCCTTGGTCAAGTGGATTTAGGATTAATGGGATTCATCCCAAAGAATTAGAAAAATCCTAATTTTTCTGGAAAGCCAGGCTTAAAGGCAGAGCTCCCACACAATTCCCCTGGACGCTTCCCTGCAGCCAAGTGACCCTCCCTGCCCCTGCTGGGCTTCCTGAGGTTGGAACTCAATCCCTGCCAGGCTGGCAGGGTTTTTCAGTCGGGGCTGGCTCCCTGCTGGGGCAGGGCAGGGCCAGGCACAGTCAGGTCTTTGTTCAGGGAGCCACCGCCTAAAGTTGGAATTAAATCCCCTTTAGTCTGCTCCGGAGCCACGTGGCTTTGACTTTTCGGAGGGCAGGGAATGCTGGCGTGTTGGACAGCAGCCCCTGCTGGGATATCCCAAAAGAAAGAGGGAAAAACCCAAAAAAACAAACTGAAGCCAACCCTTGTAGTTGCACTGTTTTAGGAATCTTTCTGTTCTTTCTCAGGGAGAATAGAGATAAGCTGCATTCTTGTACTTTCTTAATCTCTGTGTTTGGTACTAGGTGTTGTATAGCTGTGACCAATGGTTTTAGGAGGTGGATTCCCTGCTGACCAAGAGTTGCTAGATTATTAATGGATATATAAAGAAGTTTCCGTAAATAAAGTTTCTCTCTTTGCCATCTTGAGTCCTCCTGCCTGCTTCCTCTGCCAGCTTCTGCGAATCTCAGGATATCAAAATCAACAAACCCTCACCTAAAAACCCCGCTAAATTTTGGGAATACAGTAGCTGTAAAGAGAGGAAAGGGGAGAAGCCACAGGTTGTGGCTTAGCTGATGAGTTTTGAGGTTATTTTCCCGGAAAATGAGCACACCCAGCCCCTCTGCAGTGGATGTGTGGCCGCTCAGACAAATCCCCCGCGCTCCAACCACTTTCCAAGCTCCATGTTCCAGTCAGGAGCTGGAAATACTGAGATTGGTGAGGCCGAGGGCGCTGATTCGATGTTGTAGGAATGTGCTCTGGATAGGGATCAATATAAATGTTTATTCGGGGATGTGGCAGCTCAGGTTGGGAGCTGACTCCTTCCCAAAGGCTCCCGAGCCCTGACTCCCAGCCTGGCAGCGGCTGCACCTCCGGGAGGGATGGGGATTGCCTCTGGAAACTCCCACCTGCAGCAGGGAATTCCCTCTCCCTTCCCTAGAAAGGAGGGAATCTAAACCAGATTTAAGGACCCTGCTGAGGTGAGAGGAGCTGGGGGAGAGGGAGCTGAAATTTTCTGCTGCCCTCAAAATAAATCCAACCCAACCCAACCACTGCTGCTGTTTGATAGAAACTCACGATTTTTTGTTAGGATTTTGCTCTTGATTTAATCATAGAGTCATGGAATGGTTTGGGTTGGAAAGATCCTTAAAGATAATCTAATTCCAAGCCCCTGTTCTGGCAGGGACACCTCCCACTGTCCCAGGCTGCTCCAAGCCCCAATGTCCAGCCTGGCCTTGGACACTGCCAGGGATCCAGGGGCAGCCACAGCTTCTCTGGGAATTCCATCCCAGCCCTGCCCACCCTCCCAGGGAACAATTCCTTCCCAATATCCCATCCAGCCCTGCCCTCCTCCAATTTAAGGCCATTCCCTCTTTTTCTATCATTCCCCTGTCCAAAATCCCTCTCCAGACTTTGTAAGCCTCCATTATGTTTTAGAATCTTCCCAAGCTGCTTTACATTTTCATTTTCCAGCTTGCTCAGCTTTCTCTGGTCTGAAATCTCCATCAGAGACTGGGGAAGAGTCTCTTCAGCCCTTCCTGAAGGCTTTCCTGGGTCATTTCTTAACACAAATCCATTGCAGAGCAGCCTGGGACAGTGGGAGGTGTCCCTGCCATGGCAGGGGTGGCACTGGATGGGCTTTGAGGTCCCTTCCAACCCAAACCTGTCTGGGATTCCATTCCACGACTCCCTGCTGGTGGCAGAGCCACTTTCAGATGTCCCAGGGGGACAAAGTCCTTCAGGGATCACTGGGGCACTTCCCTGGTGCTGAACCAAGACCAAATTTCCATTTGACTGGCACGAAAGGGAAAACCCAAACAGCAGAAAAGAGGGGAAACCCAAACACTTTATAAAAGGTTTAGGGCTTGCCTGTGTAACATAATTTAATATTAATGACATTTTAAAGTTATTATAATTAAGTTTTAATAATAAAGTCTCTACATCAGCACAGCCATTCATTTTTTGCTCTCCAAAGCCAGGTCAGCCTGTGAGGTTCCTGCTTTAGTGCTTGGAGGGGCAAGCAGAGTTTTTTGGACAAGAACTGAGTGCCTGACAAGGAACACAGTGTGCAGGACATGTGCAGGCACTCAAACAAAAATGCAAATCCAACTCTCCAGTCTCCAGCTTTTCCGGTCGGAAAGAATTGCCAGAAAATAATTCCAGTTAGGGAAAACAAAAAAGATGCTGCTGCTGCTGAAGAAGAAATTCTCTTCAGCTGTTTCCAAAACCACTTTCTTTTTTGGAATAACGGAGGAGACTGTCAGGACACAGATCCTGATCCTCTCTCCCTGCTCGGGGCAGCCTGGGCATGGAGCTGCTCCAGCCTGGAAGGATTTGAGGTGGATCCTCAGCCCTTTGGAATGGCGTTAAACCCCAGGTCATGTGGACCTCTGGCTGCCCTGGCCAGAGCTGACTGCAGCCAGGAGAGAGAAGGGAAAAGCCAATGTGGGGCTGAACAGGAACTGCAGCTCAGCAGTCGAAAATCATGGAATTGTGGAATGGTTTGGGCAGGAAGGAACCTAAACACCACCCAGGGCCACCCCTGCCATGGCAGGGACACCTCCCACTGTCCCAGGCTGCTCCAAGCCCTGTCCAGCCTGGCCTTGGACACTGCCAGTCCACACCCAAAGAGATTTTTCTCCCCAGAGGATTTGGGAATAACCTTTTGTTTGGGATTAAGGAGAAGATGGCAGCCAACGCCAGGAAACAAAGAGGAGCCCAAAGGCAGCAGAGGAGGGAGGGATAGGGAAGGAAAACCATCGGAGTCAGCACCAAAGGAACCGTCCGGGGTTGGATTCTCGCCCTGCTCGGGGAAACAACTTTGCAGCCAGTCAGGATCACAGCAAACCAATTCCTGCCTCCTCCCCCAGCACCTATTCCCAGGAAAAACCTCCTCAAGGCCTCCTCTGCTGCCATTCCAATGGGATGAGAAGGGAAAGTGTCACCTCTTTGTGTGGCAGCTCCACTCGGAGTGACCCTCGGTGGGTGAAGCACCCCGAGGGCAAAGGCTCTGCTCCAAAGGGATGCCAGCATCGCATTCCCACTTATCCAGCCCCAAAACCTCCTGGAATCTTCTCCCAGTCCCTAAAGCAGCATTGAAACCCTGAGCAGGGGTGTCCAGGAGGGAGACAAGGATCCCTCCAAGCCCCCGTCGCAACAAACTCCCGGAAAAACTCAATCCCTCCAATCCCTCATCCCAACAAACTCCTGGAAAAACTCAATCCCTCCAATCCCCCATCCCAACAAACTCCTGGAAAAACTCAATCCCTCCAAGCCCCCATCCCAACAAACTCCTGGAAAAACTCAATCCCTCCAATCCCCCATCCCAACAAACTCCTGGAAAAACTCAATCCCTCCAAGCCATGGTCCCAACAAACTCCTGGAAAAACTCAATCCCTCCAATCCCTCATCCCAACAAACTCCCAGAAAAACTCAATCCCTCCAAGCCATCATCCCAACAAATTCCTGGAAAAACTCAATCCCTCCAAGCCATAGGCCCAACAAACTCCCGGAAAAACTCAATCCCTCCAATCCCCCGTCCCAACAAACGCCTGGAAAAACTCAATCCCTCCAAGCCCCCATCCCTTCAAACTCCTGGAAAAACTGGCCAGAGAGGCAGGAAAATAAATCAGGATGTGCAGCAGCTGTCAGGGACAGGAATCCTTCCCTGCCAGCCTTCTCCTGCCAGGGATTAATTCAGGAAGCAGCCAGTCTGAGCATTCCCCCTCTCTCCAGCAGCTTGGATATCACGGAAGGACAGAGATAACAGCTCGGGGAGAATCATTTAGGTTGTAAAGACCTTAATCTTGACCCCAAACTTCAGCCAGAATCTTGTTCTGATGTAGCTGGGTAAAATCTAAATAAACATTCATTTCCTAAACAAAAGCGGTGCATCCCAAAGCCTTTTACTCATTTTCATTAAGGAAACTTTACCTACTTTCATTAAGCACTGAAGGGTCTTTTTGTTTTATGCAAAGCAAATAAATACAGAAACAAACAGAAGGAAAATTGAAATCGTCTGGAGCCTGAAATAATTTTTCAGCACAGACTGTTTGGGGGATGAAATCCATCAGCTTTGCAAAATCTGCCCTGTGCTACTCACTGAGATCAAGGAGCTCCAGATGACTCTGATTTCTGCCTTTCCTTCAAGAGAAGCCACAAAAAATCTTCTGTTTGCTACGGACAGACAGGATTGGTGGCTCAGACTCCCCGGTTATTAATAAATCCACTGTAATCACCCTGCTAACGAGCGTTTGGGGTGGTTGGTGAGGTCACAGCACAAAAATATCACCTGGAAAGCACCAAAAAATCATTGATAACCCTCTGATCCTCTCTGCAATTGTCTTGCTTTGAACATGTGTCAGGTTTTCTGTAAGAACGCCAGTCATGAACTCACAGCACACAAATTATTTGGGATTGGAATTTGCATTAATGCAGTGGGCAGCAGGGCACTGATCTTGGCATCATTTTCCAAATCTGGTGTAAATTCATCCCTTAATTCCGACTTTTTTTTGCTCTGCAAAGAGGATCTGGCATGGGAAGAAAGAAGCTAAAGCTGAAGGATAAGAGAATGAACATAAAATTAAGTCTCCAGGTCAGCATTGCTCATTAGAGGAGCAAACTTAGTGCTTTCAGACTGAACTTTGTAGCAAATGGCTCCTCAAATAGATGTGAGAATAAATCGGGATTTAAAAGAACATGAAAATAAATTTGAATTTACCTGAATGTCAAAATGAATTTGAATTTACATGACCATGCAAATAAATTTGAATTTTCTCTGTGTCCGTTAATATTACAATGCCAAAGGTCCAAGAACAGCCACCGGCTTATTATGAAAATAAGAATTATAAAATAAGGGGGAAATATGGATTTTCCAGAGTGGGGTGGTTAATGACCAGAATTAATTACAGAGATAGATAATATCTATAGGGGATGGGAAAGGGACTTTCCACAAGGGCATGGAGTGAGAGGAAAAAGGGGAATGGCTCGGTCCAGCCTGGCCTTGGACAGTCCCAGGGATCCAGGGACAGCCACAGTTTCTCTGGGAAATCCATCCCAGCCTCTCCCACCCTCCCGGGGAGGAATTTCTCCCCAATATCCCAATTAATCCTTCATTTTACAGCCACTCCTCCTTATCCTATCACTCCACGCCCTGTGAAAATTCCCTTTCCGAGCTGACTTTATTTGCACCGTTCGGATGGGCAGTTCTGGCCAGGATTTAAGGCAGAGGTGCCAAATCCTTGGGGACAAACCCTGCCCTCCCCACACGGAAAAGTCTTGGGCAATCCCAGTTTTATGAAAACTCCAGCCCAGCCTCGGATGCCCCCAAAATCGCGCTCGTTTGGGATAAATATTTTGGCAAAGTCGATGACAACGCGCTGACAGCTCCCCCCTCATCCCACCGGGATGCTCCCGGCGATGACAGCTGCTCCATAAAAAACAGGGAAAACCCAGACCCCAACAAGCTGCTCCCCAGGACTGCTGCCACCCAACATATCCCCAGTGTGGTTTGGAAACCCCAAACCGCCGGAATTGTCCCCAAAACTGCGCCTCCCCAATCCCGAAGGGCACCGAGCCAAAGGGACAAGGGATGGGAAGCCGAGAGTGGACAGAGGTGATGACAGCAGCTCCATAAAGAACAGGGAAAACCCAGACCCCAACAAGCTGCCACCCAACACAATTCCAGTGGAGTTTGGAAACCCCAAACTGCCGGAATTGTCCCCAAAACTGTGCCTCCGCGATCCCGAAGGGCATCGATCCAAAGGGACAAAGGATGGGAAGCTGAGAGTGGACAGAGGTGATGACAGCCTCTCCATAAAAAACAGGGAAAACCCAGACCCCAACAAGCTGCTCCCCAGGACTGCTGCCACCCAACACATCCCCAGTGGGGTTTGGAAACCCCAAACCGCCGGAATTGTCCCCAAAACTGCGCCTCCGCGATCCCAAAGGGCACCGAGCCAAAGGGACAAGGGATGGGAAGCCTGGATGCTCCTGGCGATGACACCCACTCCATAAAAAACAGGGAAAACCCAGACCCCAACAAGCTGCTCCCAGGACTGCTGCCACCCAACACAATTCCAGAGGAGTCTGGAAACCCCAAACTGCCAGAACTGTCCCCAAAACTGCGCCTCCGCGATCCCAAAGGGCACCGATCCAAAGGGACAAAGGTTGGGAAGCTGAGAGTGGACAGAGGTGATGACAGTCGCTCCATAAAAAACAGGGAAAACCCAGACCCCAACAAGCTGCTCTCCAGGACTGCTGCCACCCAACACATTTCCAATGGGGTTTGGAAACCCCAAACCGCCGGAATTGTCCCCAAAACTGCGCCTCAGCGATCCCGAAGGGCACCGATCCAAAGGGACAAGGGATGGGAAGCCGAGAGGGGACAGAGGTGATGACAGCCTCTCCATAAAAAACAGGGAAAACCCAGACCCCAACAAGCTGCCACCCAACACATTTCCAGAGGAGTCTGGAAACCCCAAACCGCCGGAATTGTCCCCAAAACTGCGCCTCCGCGATCCCAAAGGGCACCGATCCAAAGGGACAAAGGATGGGAAGCTGAGAGTGGACAGAGGTGATGACAGCCTCTCCATAAAAAACAGGGAAAACCCAGACCCCAACAAGCTGCTCCCCAGGACTGCTGCCACCCAACACATCCCCAGTGGGGTTTGGAAACCCCAAACCGCCGGAATTGTCCCCAAAACTGCGCCTCCGCGATCCCGAAGGGCACCGATCCAAAGGGACAAAGGATGGGAAGCTGAGAGTGGACAGAGGTGATGACAGCCTCTCCATAAAAAACAGGGAAAACCCAGACCCCAACAAGCTGCTCCCCAGGACTGCTGCCACCCAACACATCCCCAGTGGGGTTTGGAAACCCCAAACCGCCGAAATTGTCCCCAAAACTGCGCCTCAGCGATCCCGAAGGGCACCGATCCAAAGGGACAAGGGATGGGAAGCCGAGAGGGGACAGAGGTGATGACAGCCTCTCCATAAAAAACAGGGAAAACCCAGACCCCAACAAGCTGCCACCCAACACATTTCCAGAGGAGTCTGGAAACCCCAAACCGCCGGAATTGTCCCCAAAACTGCGCCTCCGCGATCCCAAAGGGCACCGATCCAAAGGGACAGAGGTTGGGAAGCTGAGAGTGGACAGACATAGGATTCCTGGAAAAACACTTCCCGAGTCCTTTCGCCCGACTGAATTCGGGATCTCGCTCACTCGGAGCGGTGGAAGTGAGGCAATTAGGAGGTGATTGAGCTAATTAAGCGCTTTCCTAGAGCTGCGGAGGAACCGGCAGCCTCTGGAATTCCAGGAATTTCGCCTGCGGGGCAGGAGAGGTAGATAAGAGTGGAGACAAGGAAGGTGCACTGATCTTCCAGGGCTTTGTGCCCTTGCCAAAATTCCCTTTTTTTCACAGCCAGGCTAAAAATCCTCAGGATCACCCCGCTCCGATTCTGTTTTCCCGCATTTTATATTTTTATATTTTATATTCTCCCAGCCGAGAGCACAACCACCCGTGTAATTCCTCCAGGGGCACCTGAGGCTGGATTAAAATTTAGGAGAGGCTCCTGTGACCCCCACGAGGTGGGAATGTGAAATCCCAAGCATGGAAAAGCTCTGTCCCTGTCCCACATTCCCCAATCGCTGCTCCGGGGGTGTCTGGACGCTGAGTTTAGGGTGGGATAAGCCTGAACTAATTTTAGCCCTGTCTTGTCTAAACTCTGCTCCTTTAGAGGCACTGCCAGAGGGTGATCCAAGCTCCTCATCCTGGAGGTTTATCTTGGGATGGGAACAGCTCTGTAATGAGGTGTCCCTGCTCCTCCATCCCCACGTTAACAGGGAACGGGGAATAAACTGATGGAGTTGGATTCTTCCATAAAATGAGCCTCATCCCAAACTTCTCTTCCTTTGCAAGTCTCCTTTCCCTGGGCATTTTTTGGGAATTTGAAGTCTCCTGGCAGGTAGACCCTGAACACAACTTTCAGTTAAGCAGGGCTGGCATAAGTCTGAAATATTTATTATTTATCCCACATGGATTTTTTTTTTTCCCAAGAGCTGGACAAACTGATCCAACAGTATTAATGTAATGATTTTCCTATATTACCAAGGGAACAGGGAATAAACTGATGGAGCTTATTCATCCATAAAATGAGCCTCATCCCAAACTTCTCTTTCTTTACAACTCTTCTTTTCCTGGGCAGTTTTTCTTTTTTTAATATGAAGCTTTCTGGCAGGCAGACCCCGAGCACAACTTTCAGATAAGCAGGGTTGGCATAAATTTGAAATATTTATTATTTACCCCACATGATTTTTTTTTTTTCCAAGAGCTGGACAAACTGATCCAACAGCATTAATATCACGGCTGAAAATATTTGTTTTCTGCCTTTTTTCTAAGGCTTCATTACAGTGATTACAGCACCAATAAAACAATAATAAAATCTCTCCACCAGGAATAAATTCCCCTAAAACTTCCAAAGGAATCCCTCCAGGCTTTGGATAGGAACCCTCCATTAGAGGAACAGCATGGATTCACACAATTCTTTGGGAATTTCTGTGTGCCAAGAATTCTTCCTGCCTGCAAAAGCAGTCGCAGCCCCCAGGTTTAACATTAAAAAGAATGAAATGTCCGAGGTGGATCCCAGGTTTTGCGCACAAGGCGGTGAGATAAAGATCTAATTTAGGGAATTATATACATCTGTCCCGTTTTAGCCCTCCTGGAGCAGGGAGACAGCTGGAAGTGAAATCACCGGGGCACATGGGAGTGAGTCAGAGAGGAGAAAGGGGAACGGGAGACTCCCACAAGTGGGAAAATCGCTGGCTCCAGACAAAACCATGCCAGAGCCATTTCCAAGCGCTCATAGCTGAGCTGTGATTTGCACTTTGATGCTGAGTGAACAAGAAGGGAAGGAGCTGCCTGTAAGACGTGACTCATCCATTTCTTTTCCGTGGAAAAGACAAGGAAAAAAAAAAAAACTAAACAAAAAATCCCAGCCTGTGAAAGAGTTGTGCTGCATGACATCAGCCCGGGTAGGAATAGACATGGAAATGTTCCTGGGTAATTCCAGGGACGGGGATCTGCCCTTAGCTGCACCCCCGGGCAGCCTGGGAGGGGAACTGGTGGGTGCTGAACTCTGAGATATCCTATTTATGGGATGGAGAGAGACCTGGGAATTACACAGGGCCTGATTTGCTGTTAGCACACAGGGGGGAGGAGGAGAGGAAGAAGAAGAACAGGAAAAAGAAAAAGAAAAAGAAAAAGAAAAAGAAAAAGAAAAAGAAAAAGAAAAAGAAAAAGAAAAAGAAAAAGAAAAAGAAGAAAAGAAAAAGAAAAAGACTAAAAGAAAAAGAAAAAGAAGTAAAAGAAGAAAAAGAACTAAAAGAAGAAGAGAAGAAAAAGAAGAAAAAGAAAAACAAGAAGAAAAAGAAGTAAAAGAAGAAAAAGAAGTAAAAGAAGAGAAGAAGAAAAAGAAGTAAAAGAAGAGAAGAAAAGGAGAAAAGAAAAACAAGAAAAGAAGAATAAAGAAGAAGAAAAGAAGAAGAAAAGAGGAAGAAGAAGAAAAAGGAAAAGGAAAAAAGGAAAAGGAAAAGAAAGAAAAAGAAAAAGAAAAAGAAAAAGAAAAAGAAAAAGAAAAAGAAAAAGAAAAAGAAAAAGAAAAAGAAAAAGAAAAAGAAGAAAAAGAAATCAACCTTTTTCTTTTTTATTATGTTTGATCAGTGTGGGAAGAACATCCTAAAGTGTTCAGGGAATCCTCCCTAGCTGTAGGACAATGTTTGTGTCCTGAATAATATGAGTGCCTTGGAGTAGGGAATGCAAGGGAAAAATCCCATCTTTCTCCTGAAAAGATGAGCAGTGTTTCAAAACTGCAAAGCCACGAGAGATGTCCTGCCTCCAACAGAGGAACTCATAAGTTTGTCTTGAAATTCCCACTGACTTGAACAAGGATTTAGAGACAAACTCATAAATACAACTGTAATTCAAAAAGAAAACCTCTGGGACAGATCCCTGAATGCCAGCAAGATGGAATCATGGAATGCCAGAGTGGTTTGGGTTGGGAGAGATCCTAAAGTTCCCCCATCCCACCCCTGCCATGGCAGGGACACCTCCCACTGTCCCAGGCTGCTCCAAGCCCCAATGTCCAGCCTGGCCTTGGACACTGCCAGGGCTGAGGTGTCCACAACTTCTCTGGATAAGACCAAAACCTCTCTGATCAAAGTCCAGTTCACCCCTTGCCTCCTGCTGCCAGTCCATGATTTGGGACATTCTGGATTGGGATGTTCTGCCAGGTCCCATGGCTGGACACAGCCACAGCCACAGCCACCACACTCACCCACTGTGGCCAGCTGAGGAGATTCCCAATTTTTGGCAGGGTTTGTGGGATGGGGCATCCTGTGGAGCATCCCATCGCATCGATCCCATCGCATCCCATCGCATCCCATGGATCCCATCCCATTGATCCTATCCCATTGATTCCATCGCATCGCATCGCATCGCATCGCATCGCATTGCATCGCATCGCATCGCATCGCATCCCATCCCATCCCATCCCATCCCATCCCATCCCATCCCACCCCATCCCATCCCATCCCATCCCATCCCATCCCATGGATCCCACCCCATCCCATCCCATCCCATCCCATCCCATCCCATCCCATCCCATCCCATCCTATCCCACAGATCCCATGGATCCCATTGCATCCCATCCCATTGCACCTCATCCCATTGCATCCCATTGCATCCCATTGCAACCCATCCATCCCATCCCATCCCATCCCATCCCATCCCATCCCATCCCATCCCATCCCATCCCATGGATCCCATCCCATCCCATCCCATGGATCCCATCCCATCCCATCCCATGGATCCCATCCCATCCAATCCCATGGATCCCATCCCATCCCATCCCATCCCAGCCCTGTATCCCATCCCATCCCATCCCATCCCATCCCATCCCATCCCATCCCATCCCGGGACTCCCTCCAAGCCCTAGGGACAGCTGTGGTCACCAGAGGGCAGGAGGTGACCACACCCTGGGCACGAGGGCTCAGCCCTGCACTGGTTCCTTGCACACCCTGCACTTTTGCCTCCCGAATTCTCGATCCTGAAACGCAGACTCCTCACGGAGTGGGGCAGCAGGGATGGCCCAGGTCAGCGGCTCAGCCATGGGCTGCCCTGGGAATTCAGCCTTGGGAACTCATTCCTATCCTCATTTTTCCCTAAAACTTTCATATCTGCAGTGAAAGCTGCTGGAGAGACTCTCCCAGGGCTGGACAAGGAACAACACCCCGGGCAAGACCAGGAGATGTCCCAAATCTCCGTGGTCGAATCCATGATGACTTTCCATACATTAAATGGGATTTTCAGCATCAGCTGAAGGGAGGAGTTGGGTGAAACCGGAGCAAACACAGGCTGTGCTTTATCTTCAATCATTTTCCACCCCCCCAAACTCACAGTGGGGGCCTTTTTTTACAGGATTTTGTGCTGTCAACCCCCATGGAAATGAGATATTTTAGCAAGGATAATTCCAACTGGAAACTCCAATGGATTTTCTGACAGCTCCACATCCCTGTGTAGGGTCTATTCTTCTCTAAATGGGTTCTCTCCTGCCAAAAATCAGTGTACTGTGCTCAGGGAAGTAAAATAAAACCCTTCCAAGGTGGTTGGGATTTCTATTTCCAGGCACAAAACCAAGGAAAGCCGCACGGGACACTTGATACTCCGACATCTCTCGGAGAGGTGTGGGGATAATCAGAGCAGCCCTGCTGGGCTAAAAGGGAGCAGAGTGGTGGGGAAAGGGAAGGAGAGAGGGCAGAAAAGAGACCCAGCACCTTGGTGTGGAGCCCTGGAACCATCCTGGCTCGGAAAACAGCGCCAAGATTAGAGATTCCCTTCCCAGAGCAGGAGGCAGTGCAAAGGACAAGGCTTTGGAGCATCCTCCATGCTCTGATACCCTGCCCTGATCTCCAGGAGAGACACAGTCAGGTGTGGGGCACTTCCACATCCCCTACTCTCCTTGGAATTTCATTTGGATGAACAGCAAATTCCAGCCAAGCCTCTTCCAGAAAATACAAACAAGCCAAAGGGAATTTACTATAGGTTTGAGTGTGGGTTTTGTTTCTTTTTAAAATTAAAGATGGAGCCTCTGAGTCCATTCTGGGAATTTTTTCCTTCTTATCTGAAATATTTCCCATCAGCTGCCTGGGAAGCTCCTGTGTTCCTGTGGATGTTTTTGGCGCTGGCAGAGGGTGAAGGAGCCATCAGCAATGGCACCAAAGTTCTCCTACAGAGCAGCGTTTTTGTGGCTGGGGGAATTCATTGCCTGTGAAGAGTGACTCTGTGAGAGCTGTGCAGACTGAGATCCATGAAAAAGAGGGAAAGCAAACGATTTTCCCACTCCTCATTCCCCACAATTCACAAGGAGCTGCTCCAGAGGGAAGAGGGGACACGCAGGGAGCCCGGAGCCTGCTGGGACTGCCGGGAAACAAATCCCCAGCTGAGAAAGGATGAGCCACCTCATTCTTGATGTCCCTGAGCCAGCAGGTTATGGCACTCCATCCTCTCCCAGAGGGAGCACTGCCCAGGCTCCCCAGGGAATGGGCACATCCCCAAAACCGCCAGAGCTCCAGGAGCGTTTGGGCAGCGCTGCCAGGGATGCCCAGGCTGGCATTGTCGGGGTGGATGATCCTTGTGGATCCCTTCCCACTCAGGATATTCCATCATTCTTTGATCATTCCTAAAACTTTGGCAGGATTGGATTCAGGCGCCTCAAGCCATTCACGCCAAGGCTGTGACAGCTTCTCAACTTCCCATATGGAATAATGAGGGTTGGAAGTGACCTTAAAATCATCTCATTCCACCTCCCACTGTCCCAGGCTGCTCCAAGCCCTGTCCAGCCTGGCCATGGACACTTCCAGGGACGGGGCAGGGACTTTCCTCCTTGTCCCATGGGGAGAATTTGGGAATAATTTATTTGGGAATGTACCATTTATTTATTTGGGAATAATCCCCTTCTGCGCGCCGTTGGAAATCCTCAGGATAACAACAGGGATGTTTAATTTAAATTACAATGTGCACCAACAAATGGGTGAAGCCTCGCAGTGGCAGCTCAGTTCCATCTCAGGGAATAACATTTTTCCAGCTTTAGGGTAAAACGCTCTGCTTTTGGAATTCCCTGGATTCAATCCCGATGTTATTATCATGTAATTCCCATTTCTGCACATCCCAAGATCTTTCTCTCCACGGGCAGACCCAGGGGCAGGAGCTGTGCCTTTGAAGTGACTCTCACAGGACATTACAAATCTCCCTGGAAATCTGCCAGGAACTCCAGTTTGTTTTGAAATGTTTCAGTTTTTATCTCAAGAGCTCGTCTGCAGTCCTGGAAACACCATTAGGGGTCTGTGTGACTCAATTTATGACTCAGGAAACTGCTGCTCCTGTCTCTCAAAGCAGCACATTTTTAGTTCCAGACTTCAGTCACATCGAAGTCAGACCAAACTGATTTTTTCCCCCCCTCTCTGAGTAATTTAATTAGTCTGTACTTCTGAAAAAAAAAAAAAAAAAAGAAGGGAAGAAAATAAAGAAAATAAAATAAATCCTCATATTTTATAATAAATACCCACTGGACATTGACATGAGGTGGTTGTTTGTCCCATATCTTGGTTCTAAAAAATGCAATTTCTCATCACACTGTTTGTCTAAAATGGGCATTTTAATATTTCATATTTCTGTGTCCACAAATATGATGTCCAGAGGTAAAATCCTGATTTTCCTGCCTCTTCCAGCTTGGAGACTCTCCCCAGCCACCAGAATGACCTTTTTCCCCCAAGGGCAGAGTGGTTTCTCATGCTCTGTGCCCTCCTTGGCCAATTCTAGGTTCCCGCAAAAAAAAAAAAAAAAAAAAAAAAAAAAAAAAAAAAAAAAAAAAAAGATCAACAACAAAATCCTGTTTGTTCACCCTGTGATTGAGGAATAAATTCTAGGATTTAACTCCCTTGGAGCCCCTTTACACTGGATGGGCTCTGAGATCTCCTTGGATCCTTCCCTTTTCCAGGCTGAGCACCTCCAGCCCTTCCACAGGAGAAAACCAGGCCCGAGAGTTTAATTTCAGTGGAAGTGCTTTCCACACCATGTCACAGCAACATCTAAATTCAATTTATGCTTCCAAATCCTCATCTGTTACCTATAAAATTAAATTACCTGTGGCTTGTTGAAAAACTGGAGTGGCAAAGCCATTGACTGAGGTCATCTCCACCTGATCCCAGCACTTTCCACACCATTTGCAGGCAGCCTCCCCTAAAACCTGGTTTAGAACCAGCTCTAAGCAAATTTCCCCCTCCCCCTTTCACTTCAGGCACTTTCTATTTATTTTTCTTATGGCACAGATCTGCCAAGTCCAGAAATACAGAAAGAGAAACTCCTTCCTTTCCCTACACCAGGCTGGAATATTTTTTTAAAAAGAGATTTAGATTGAAGTTTTTCTGTGATTTAAGCAGAATGCAGAGTTTAGGGAAGGGTTTGTGATGTTTTTGGGAGGATGGCGTGAGGCTGTGGCTGAAGTGAGAAGGAAGGAGAATTAAACCAATTCTCAATTAAACCAATTCTCAATTAATTGAGATGAAAACCAATTCTCAATTAACCCCAGGAGCTGAATGCACACCCCAGGGCTGGAATTGCTTCCCAAAAGGAGAAGAAGCTGTTGGAAACAGAGGAAATAAGGCTGTGGTAGGGCTTTGCGCCACATTAATTTCTTGGGATAATGTTGGAGGGGGGAACAGAAGCCTTTGCTCGGTCACAGGAGCCAGGAGCAGCCCGGGAATGCTCCTCACACCCAAGGAATGCACCTGTGGTGGGAAAAGCTGTCCCATTTTCCATCAGAGGAGGGGCTGACCCCAGGGCTGCTCCAGCAGCAGCTCCTGCCTGGAATCGGCACCGCGGCACGGAACCGAGGGGAGCGAAATTCAGCTGAAGAGAAGGAAAATGTTGCTGCCATCCAGCTTGTTCGGAGTGCAAAGCAGGGGACAATGGAATATCCTGAGCTGGAAAGGACCCACAGGGATCATTGATCCAAGCCACCCTGCCCTGCCCAGACCCCCAACAATGCCAGCCTGGGCATCCCTGGCAGTGCTGTCCAAACGCTCCTGGAGCTCTGGCAGCCTCGGGGCCGTGCCCATTCCCTGGGGAGCCTGGGCAGTGCCCAGCACCCTCTGGGGGAAGAACCTTTCCCTGATCTGCAGCCTGAGCTGCCCTGGCCCAGCTCCAGCCATCCCTGGCTCTGTCCCTGTCCCAGAGCAGAGATCGGAGCTGTCCTTGGGAGGAGTCACCCTCAGCCTCCTCCAGCTGGACATTGCAAGGTCCCTCAGCTGTGTGGCCCCCCCAGGCCCTTCACCATCCCCATATCCCTCCTTTAGATGTTCTCCAATAATTCCATATCCATTTTTTCACTGCGGTGCCCGATCTGCCCCAGGACTGGAGGCGCAGCCAGAACGGAACAATCCCTCCCTCGCCCAGCTGGCAATGCCATCCTCGCCCCAGGCCGAGGGAAGTGTTGGAAGGAGCAGAGTCATTCCAAACCTCCCAGGCCAAAGGGATGGGGAAGGCAGAGCAGGAAACTCTCCCGCCTTGGATCCCTCAGATCCCTGCGCGCGAGCCAAGCGCTCCGTTCCCAATCGCGAAAACACGACGAGGCCAAGAGGAAAACATCCACTCGGGGCTTTTCCAAGCACAGCAACCGAAGCTCCCTGATAATTAGCGAGGGTTTTTTGTTTCTGGCCAGCCCTGCCTGTGCAGAACGCTGCCCACACCTCAGCTGCTGCTGGAAAACCAAACAGAGGCGCGAGTGTGAATTACTGAGCTGTGCGCTGAATTCCTGACAGGGCACGAGTCATCCAGCCTGTGAGTCAGGCTAGAAAAAAAGGATTTTTTTTGGGTTTTGAGAATGAGTTTTCAGCCCTGGCCTCCGAAGGATGGACCCTGGATCATGCCCTGCCCTGCCAACAGCACCTGGAGCCTTTGTGGGATTGAAAATGTGAAGGAATATTTGGGATCCAGTTAAGGAGGGAAAGTTTTGGTGCTTTTTGTTGTTGTGGGGTTCTTTTCGGATTTTTGTTTGGTTTTTCTTTTTGTTGTTGTTGTTTGGTTTTGGGGGGGGGTTAGGTTGTTTTTGCTCGTTCGGGTTTTTTTGGTTGTTTTGTAGGTTTTTTTTGTTTTGTTTTTGGTTTTTTGTTTGGCTTTTTGTTGTTTGGTTTTGGTTTTTTTTATTGTTTTATTTTGGTGGTTTTTGGTTTTTTGGGGTTTTTTGGGGGTCTTTTTGGTTGGTTTGGTTTTTTTTTTTTTTTTGGGTTTTGTTTTTTCATTTCATTTTTGTTTTTCTTTTTGGGGTTTTTTACTTTGGTGGAAAGAAATGGAACAGGTTGCCCAGAGAGATTATGGTGTTCCAGTGTTCCAGGCCAGGCTGGATGGCCTTGGAGCAGCCTGGGACAGCAGCAGGTGTCCCTGCCCATGGCAGGGGTGGAATGGGATGACCTCTAAGATCTCTTCCCATCCGCACCACTCTGTGATTCCATGACTTTATAACACTCTCTTCAGCTCACCAGCCCTCAATTCCAAACCCTAAATCCCCATTTCCTAGCCCTAACCCTAACTCAGAGCATCCCAGCGGAAAGGAATTCCCTGGCACGGAAAAAAGCGAATTATTGGCTGTTCTCCTGTTGGATCCCAGCGTTTCCGGAGCAGCCCCTGGAGACTCAGCACAGCCTCACTCCACCATCCCAGTGCCTGCTCTTGACAAAGTCATTACATAATTAAAGAAACAAATGGCCTCCAGTGATTAGGGCACCGTAATTAATGGGTTTGACCCGGACCGGCTTAGGGTGCAGGATGAAATTTCACTGGTGTAGGACATCAAACAAACGTGGAGAGAAAAAGAGCCACTGATCCAAGACAATATCAGCTCCGGAGGGTGACGGAGAGGCAGGTGCCTGGCTCCTGGAGGGAAATCTGGTCGTGTGTGTGCTGGATAACAGAGAATTATCGCTGTTTCCCTAAAGAATGGAGAGGAGTTAAAGGGACACCTGATCCATGGGAGGGAGAAGAGTGCAGCATCCCAAACCCTGGGGCTGGAGCTCACAGTGTCCCCACGGGGACAGCTCTGGGACAGGGACAGAGCCAGGGATGGCTGGAGCTGGGCCAGGGCAGGTCAGGCTGCAGATCAGGGAAAGGTTCTTCCCCCAGAGGGTGCTGGGCACTGCCCAGGCTCCCCAGGGAATGGGCACGGCCCCGAGGCTGCCAGAGCTCCAGGAGCCTTTGGACAGCGCTGCCAGGGATGCCCAGGCTGGCATTGTTGGGGGCTGGGCAGGGCTGGGGTCAGCACAGCCTGGCCTGGCCAGGGCAGAACGTGGGAACTTTGTACCTGGAGAGCCTGCAGGGTGCCTATGGGCAAAGCTGAATATTCTCCCCGAGTTCCTTTTTCAGGATTTTGGGGGTGGCTGGCAGCTCTTGCATTTCATTTTTCTGCTCTCCTATTCCACGCTCCTCCTATGAAATTTCCCAGCTGCTGGAGTGTCCCTCCTCCAGCCCAAGATGCAGAATTTAAATATTTAAAGCTGAACTTGGAATGCACAAGGAAAAATACAATTGCTAAAAATATCCTTTTCCAATGCATTTTATTTAGGATGTGTTTTCTAATGAGTTTTCCTTTGATTTTTTAATCAAGGGGATTTTTTAAAAGGGATTTTTAAAATTTTTTTTTAGCAACTACATTTCTGTCCTGAGCAAGGAATTATTTAGGAATTTTTAATCAGCAAGCCAATTTAGTTTGTAAAGTTCCCAGTTCAGAGGAAACTGAATGGCCCAGCTTTAAAATAAACTCCCTAGAAAGCCACAAAAGTGACCTGCCCACTTTTTCCTTCAGAAACCGAAGGACTTTAGGGAGCAGGTGGATGTAACATGAATCCTACACCCCAACTCCATTTTTGTGTGGATCCCACTAAAGAGTGGGATATTGGATGTCCTTGGACAGGTGCGACTGGATTAAAGGGGCCAAGCATAAATTCTGAAGTGGATCTTTTCAGCACTATTTAAATAAAAATAAATGTGTAATCTTCTCATCTCCTACCAGGGATTTGGGATTGGTAGTTTGTGGATTTTTGCATATATATTTTATTAAAATATATAGCAGAGTTTTGTTAAAAATAGACATAATTCTAGGGCCTGAAGGAGCTGGCAAGAAAGATGGAGTGAGATTATTTGCAAGGGCTGCAGGGACAGGAGGCAGGGAATGGTTGCCAGTGGCAGAGGGCAGGGCTGGATGGGATCTTGGGAATGAGGAATTGTTCCCTGGGAGGGTGGGCAGGCCCTGGCCCAGGGTGGCCAGAGAAGCTGTGGCTGCCCCTGGATCCCTGGCAGTGTCCAAGGCCAGGCTGGACATTGGGGTTGGAGCAGCCTGGGACAGTGGGAGGTGTCCCTGCCATGGCAGGGGTGGGATGGAATGATCTTTAATGTCCCTCCCAACCCAAATCATTCCATGAATCTGAAGAGCTGAATCCAAAGATTTAACCTGAACAGGCAAAGGCAGTTCATGGGGACAAAAATCATTCCTGATCCTCCAGAAATTTCTGTGGTGTGACTGTCACAGCTTTTTGTTGCTCTTATGACAAGAATAATGCTGCCGTTAGGGAAGGAATTATTTGATGCTGATAAGAGAAGAGAGCTCATTCAGAGGAGTGGAGAAACTCTTTCCCAGAAGTGAGAGAGATTTTGGGTTTGTTTTTACGTAGGAGCAATAACGTTTGGTGTTACAGCTTCCTCCCCTTCACAACTTTCTGTGCAAACATTGATCCTCCTCTGTATCAGATGCATTCCAGGATCACCAGGGTGGGAGAGCCCTTCAGGATCACCCAGTGCCACCCCAAACCCTGTCCCCAAGGGCCACATCCAGACTGCTCCTGAACACTCCACAGACAGGGACTGCAAACCTCCCTGGGCAGCTCATTCCAGTGCCTGACCACTCTGACAGGGACATTTTCTTTCCCAATCTCCAACCTGAGCCTCCCCTGGAGCAATCTGAGGCCATTTCCTCTCCTCCTGTCCCTGTCCCCTCCTGTCAGAGCTGTGCAGAGCAATGAGGGCCCCCCTGAGCCTCCTCTGCTCACACTGAGCCCCCCCAGCTCCCCCAGCTGCTCCTCCCAGGATGTGTTTTCCAGCCCTTCCCAGCTCCATTCCCTTCCCTGGACTCGCTCCTTTTACACAAGAGGAGAAATTCCATCTCCTCCAGCAGTGCCATCACCTCAATGTCCCAAGAAAATGGAATATTCCAGAACAATCACACAATTCAGAGAGGTTTAATGCTGACCCTTGTCCTTTAGCTGGTCCTGTAAAGGAAATGTCCCTATTTTTAACAGTTGGTAACCTATCATGACTTTAGTGATTATCTGGGTGGAAATACTTTATCAGAAGAGATTAATTAGCATTGCAAATGAGATGGTAGGGAATGGACGATGAGCCACCATCCATCTGGTTTAACACCTGAGAGAATTCCGAGGATCCCACTGAGCAAATCTTGTGTTGAGGATTAGGAACGGAAAAATGGAAAACACAAGCTGGGAGTTTTTTCCCCACAATTTAAACTGGAAGGTCTGATCCAGCCCGAAATCCTGAAGCTGAACCTGCCCCTTGGAGAGTCTGAGGTGAATCAGGAGAAGCTTTTCAGGGAGCTCTGAGTGAGGAGGCTGAAGGAGAAACCCCTTCAGGAAAATGAAGATATAGAATATGGTATAGAACAGAAGGCTTGGGTTGGAATGACCTTAAGGATCATCTCATTCCATGAGGGACACCTTCCACCATCCCAGGCTGCTCCAAGCCCCATCCAACCCGGCCTTATGAAGAAGGAAAAGTAAAAAAAATGCTTTCTAGGAAGAAGGATAAAATAATTAAATAAAATCCCCAAAGTTCTCCATCCAGGAAAGGCTCATCCACAAGTGCAGATCCAACTTCTTCCCACACAGGATCAGGTTTTTACCCAGCTTCCTACACCCAAAAAGCCACTAATTTTGGGAGGTGTGAGGTGACACCGCTGTCCTTCTCTGCTGTTCTGTCAAATACAACAAAGATGAGTTGGGAAAAAGGCAAAATCCATGTGAAATGGAAAAGCTGAGCTCAGCTGGGGCTATCTGCGGCCCTGCAGAATACCTCGGTTGCCTCCAGCCCTCCTATCACAGCTCCCATGGAACGGCTGTGGTGGGACTGGTGGTGGACGTGGCTTTTGGCTGCCCACAAGAGAAACCCAAATTCTCGTTCAGCTTCGCTTTCCATGCAGCTCCTCGACACCACAGTCACGCTTTTGGGAGCTACGGATGAAATCAGAGCCAAGCACGGCCCAGAAAGGCACAGCACTGTCCGGGGATGTGTTCCAAGGAGCAGATTCCGCCATGGATACGAAGGAAGGGGAAAAAGAGCAAAGCAAAACGATGCTGCCATAGGTAAAGATTATATGGAATATTCTGAGCTGGAAGGACACCCAGTCCCACCCCTGGCCCTGCCCAGAACCCCAACAATCCCAGCCTGGGCATCCCTGGCAGCGCTGTCCATGGAAGGAAATTCCTCAAGGTATTTTCCTGTATCTTTGTGTGGCTCCCAGGTGGAGCACTCCGGGAAAAAGCAAGAGGGCAAAATCACAGGGAAAACCATGAAACTCCAAAGCTTTTGGTTTTGGCAGCATTTGAAATGAAAATGCTGTCCACATTATTATTATTATTATCATTATTATTATTATTACTATTACTATTATTACTACTACTACTATTATTATTATTTTATAAGAACAAAGTGAATGGACATTTTATCAAAGCAATTTCCCAACATATTTTTTCCTGATAACTGAATTCATAAAATCATGGAATAATAAAGTGGCCGTGGTTGGCAGGGACTTTAAATCCCACCCAGTGCCACCCCTGCCATGGCAGGGACACCTCCCACTGTCCCAGGCTGCTCCAACCCCAATGTCCAGCCTGGCCTTGGACACTGCCAGGGATCCAGGGGCAGCCACAGCTGCTCTGGCCACCCTGGGCCAGGGCCTGCCCACCCTCCCAGGGAACAATTCCTCATTCCCAAGATCCCATCCAGCCCTGCCCTCTGCCACTGGCAACCATTCCCTGCCTCCTGTCCCTGCAGCCCTTGCAAATTGTCTCTCTCCATGGTTCCTGGGGCTCCTTCAGGCCCTGCAAGGCCACCCTGAGCTCAGCCCAAAGCTTCTCCTCTCCAGGGTGAAATTTCCCAGCCCCAATATTCTGATCAAAGAGAAAGAATGAGAAACTTTTAATGTTAACCCAGGACTGACCCTCCTGTTAACACATTCCGAACCTGCCGTGGGAAGCCCAGGGAATATTCTGGTTTCCCACACAGGGAGCCACACGTGTCCAACGCTTTGTACCCATCTGTGAGCCTGAGCTTTGTTTTAAGCCTCACACCTGAGCTTGAGCTTTGTTTTTAAGCCTCACGCTTGGCTTTGAAGGGGTGAGGGGTGTCATTTATGTGGTTGTGCACAAAGTCAAGCCTCTCACACTGCAAACAGGAACAAGACACACAGGAATGAACATCTTCATCCCCAAAAAGGGCTCCAATCAGACATGGAGAGCCAGAGGCGGACATGGCAACAAAGTCACAGAATCAGCAAGGTGGGGAGAGCCCTTCAGGATCACCCAGTGCCACCCCAGGATCATCAGTGACAACCCAAACCCTGTCCCCAAGGGCCACATCCAGACTGCTCCTGAACACTGCCAGACACAGTGACTCCATCATGGGCAACTTATTCCACTTCCTGACCACTCCTGTGGGGAAAAAAAAATCTCAAATCTCTTATCAGAACCTCCCCTGGTGCGTTTTAAGTCCATTTTTTCTCATCCTCTCACTTGAGCAGCGACATCTCAAATGGGGTCAAAGTCTGCACTGCGTTGAGACAAAACCACAGATCTTTGCTTCACTGGTGGCCCCCGAGCCCAGAAACTTGGTGTCACCAGCTCTGATCTCCTGCCAAAATGAGGGTTAGACTCAGCCTCATGAGGTGCTTGGGGACATCAGGATGACAGGCGTGGGTGCAAAGTCCCCAACCCCAAAGCGTGACGGGTTCACACTTCTCAATTCTCCCATTCACGACCTCCTCCATCCACACTGCTCAGCCCTCCGGAGGGGCAGCAAACCCGCGCCCCCCGAGAGCAGGAGAGCCCCAGTCCCTTCTGAGAAACCAAAATAACCGAAGAGAGCTCAGCAGAGCTCGAGGGCGGCGAGGAGAAGGCGCGGGACAGGAAAGCAGGGACGGAACTGCTGCAAGAGCAGCGCAGGGCCCTTATCAGCCCCGCGCAGGGGCTGCGGTTTGCAGCTCTCGCAACCCTCCTGCAACCGTCACTTGTTTTCCAACAAACAGGATGCCCCAGAGGGGCCGGCAGCTGGCTCACAACTCTGGGGAGAGGCTGCTGGGGGTGCTCAGTGCCAGCCTGGAGCCTCTCGGGGTTTTTCCCGGAGGAAAAGGGGCTGCAGGTGTGCCCCGAGCTCCTTCCCGCGGCCTGCGCCGCTGAGCGAAACAAAAAGTTGTGTGGCAGGGGTGAGGCTGAGCTCCTGCTTTGCTCTCATTTTACTGTTCCACCCCAAAAGAGTTAAGGGAGTGGCTGTGCTGTGCTGAAACACCGAGGAAATGTCTCTGGAAAATTGAGGATGGCCCTGGATCCCTGGCAGTGTCCAAGGCCAGGTGGGATGGAGGCAAGCTGGGATGGGGGAAGGTGTCCCTGCCCTTCCAGAGGGTGGGAGTGGATGGGCTCAAAATCCCTTCTGACCCAAACCACTCCAGGATTCCGTGCAGATTTCCATGATTCCTGTGCTGCGCAGTTCCCCTTCACTGCAGGGAGGACTGGATTAATGGAAGTGCTGCCAGAAGAGCCAAAGGAGCGACTGCAGGTGACCCAGCAAGGCCTGGCCGTGGCACTCAGTGCTCTGGGGTGGGGACAAGGTGGGCATTGGACTTGATGATTTCAGAGGTCTTTTCCAATCTAAATAATTCTGGGATTCCATCCTCACAGCCTGTGGATCCTGACACCATTTCTGGGCAGCTCCTCCTGCCCCAAACTTTGCAGCTCAGGCTCCTCGAGGAGCACATTCCATTTTCCTGGGCTGTCCTACAGAGAAACCCGCCCTGCAAACAAGCGAGGCACCAGCCTGGAATTTCACCCAGAAGGGAGACATTGGAAAAACAGAACCAGCTCTGCCCCTGCTCTGATAATTCCCTGGGCAAAGGTTATTCCCTGTCCCAGAGGTGGAGCCTTTTCCAACGCCAGCAGTGGCTCTGCAGCAGAGCTCTGCAACCTGCGAGGGTTTCTGGAACTGCCCAGTGCCAGATCAACACCAGAGAGGGCAGGGGAAAAAGGTAGCTCTGGAATTAAATTAATTAAAAAAAAAAAAAAAAAGTTTTCCCTTTCAATTATTTTCTGCAAGGAAAAAAAAGAAGAAACAATTTCAAGGGCACAAATAAAGTCTGACATGTCCCTGCCTCACAGCAACCTCTGGCTCTGCTGGAGCCTGGGAGGTTTTCTATCGAGAATATCCTGAGTTGGAAGGGACCCACAATATTCATCGAGTCCAATTTGATATCCACAAACAGCTCTTGGTATTTTCAAGTTCTCCTGCTGCTCAAAAGCGACTGGAAAACACTTCTCCCCTGGATTTTCTTTATGGTTTGCTGTTTGAACTGGAGGGGTACAATGCCAGAGCCCTGAAATAATGTGTGGTGCTAAGGAAATTTCTGATTAAAACATCAGCTTGATTGCATCTGAATTTCGAGTTAAACACGAGATCTTCTGGGAGATAGCTGGGCTCAGAGCTGCAAAGCTGAGGTTCTCAGAACTGCTGAACTTCTGATGTGCTGATTCTTCCCCAATTCTTCACCCATGGAGATGAGGGAGGTGCTGTTCCCAGAGGAACTGAAGTATTCAGGATGTGTTTGACAATCTTGGGGTGTCACTTTGGCCACAGTGACACCTTTCTCAGGCCACTTTTGTGGAGGCACTGATGTGTGCTCTCCCCTCGTTCTCTCTAGCCCTCCCCAGTTCTGTGGTTTGTGGGCCAACTTTGCTCAAGTTGATGGAGCAGAAGTGGCCTGAAGTTCCTCTGCCTTTCTTCAGACGTGGCTGACAGGCTCTCCCAGGTGAAGGGACCCTCAGGGAGCTTTTAGATTCCTCAAGAAGGGAAAAATCCCCAATCAGATTAAATCCCCCGTCAGATTTTTGAGAACTCAGCCACAAAGCTCAGCCGTGTCTGTAGGAAATCAGCTTCCCTGGCTCTGCCCAGGACAGCCTCTCCTGCTTTTTAATTGCATCAAACCAGATCTGCCTCGAATTTGGCTGATGTTTCAATCTGAAATTTAACCATGGCACTTCCAAGGAGAAGATTTTAGTGATGTTTCAATCTGAAATTTAACCATGACAATTCCAAGGAGAAGATTTTACTGATGTTTCAATCTGAAATTTAACTGTGGCACTTCCAAGGAGAAGATTTTAATGATGTTTCAATCTGAAATCTTAACCATGGCACTTCCAAGGAGAAGATTTTTGTGATGTTTCAATCTGAAATTTAACCATGGCACTTCCAAGGAGAAGATTTTAATGATGTTTGAATCTGAAATTTAACCATGGCACTTCCAAGGAGAAGATTTTAATGATGTTTGAATCTGAAATTTAACCATGGCACTTCCAAGAAGATTTTAGGGATGTTTCAATCTGAAATTTAACCATGGCACTTCCAAGAAGATTTTAGGGATGTTTCAATCTGAAATTTAACCATGGCACTTCCAAGGAGAAGATTTTAGTGGCTCTGAGCTCTATCAAGGAAAGCTTTTGGGAATTTCCCACTAAAGCAAGGCTTAACCAGAAAATTAATGACAAATTCTCACAAGAAGCAAGAGGGATTTTCACCACATCTCACAGGCTGTGGGGAAGGCCCCCATTGCCAAAATTTGGGTTTAATGGAGGCTCAACACCCTCCTCGATTTTATCTCCCACATCACAGCTTGCATCAGAGCTCTGACACAAACTGCCTCCCGAGTTTCACTTCGATCAAAGTGAAAAAGCAAGAACGAAGAAACTACTTCAGAAATAATTCTCTTTTTCCTACCATTTCCTCCCTCCTACGGTCAGCACACGCCACTTTCGAGTTTTCATTACCAAAATTAAAGTTGATGTCATTGCATTACCAAAATTAACAGGCCCGGGCTCATGCAGGAAGCTTCTAGGAGAGCCTGGAAAAAGGAAATTAAGATCCCACAGGATTAATTAACTGTTGATCCAGGGGGATCTATGCAGTGTCCTGAACTTGAGATTTTGGGAAAAAAAATCAAGAACTTTGGAGATGTATTCAATACTTATTGAGTCAGAACTCTCTGTAAACTCAGAAATTAAAGAGCAGAACTGCCCTGCAGCTCCAGGAGAAGCCAGTCCTTCCATCCCAGGGAGTTTGTGGATTTTCCATCCCTGGAAGTGTCCCAGGCCAGGTTGGATGGGGCTTGGAAAAACCTGGGACAGTGGAAAGCTCTCTGCCCATGGGGAGTGCATGAAATGAGATGATCTTGAAGGTCCCACCCAACCCAAATCAATCCATGACTGATTCCATGATTCCATGATCCCTTTCCAACTTCCTTCCTCATTTAGACAGGGATAGAGCTCCAGGAATGAGGATCAAAGAGAGGAATTCAGGTGCCAGGCACAGAAATGAGATTCCTCTGGGCCACCTGTGTCCATCTGGTCCCAACCAAAGTGGGAAGACACCAGTGAAGGGAAGGACAATAATTTAATAAACAAATAAAATGGACAATGAGGGATTTAGTTCACACACTGAGCTTCCAAAAAAAAAAAAAAAAAACCAAACAAAACACCAAAACCCTGAAAAAATGCCAGTGGATTATTCTGGGAGCACAACCTGGGGGGAGTTTTCTCTAATCCTTTATTTTAACTCAGAGGCAAAGGCAGCTCCAAGCACCTGTGTGTCAAATTTCAGCAGCTGGGCCTCAGGTTTCCACCACCCAACCATTCCCTGAAATGCTGGCAGCTCCAGCTGGTCGGGAATATGGCCCATTCCAGCTGGAAAATGCAGCACCCACTAGAAATAGAGGTCAGCTGAGGAAAAGTGGCTTTGGTCATTCTAGGACTAAATCAGACACACAGTGAAAAACTTCTTCCCCTTCCTGATTTTCTCATTCTCTTTTCTGCACAGGTAAAAAATATTTAATGTGGATTTTTTTTTCAGGCAAATCTTTAATCCACTTGGTTTTGGGGTTTTTTTTTTTGCTTCATTATATGATAACTCAAAGCAGGTTGGTCTCAGACTGCAGAAATGCAAACCAGCAGCAAAATTTGCAGCCTAAGTCATGCACGAGAAATGTTTGGGTGAATTTGTTGGTGGCAAATGTTGCAGAGAGCAGCATTTCCTCCAAACCTCAATCACAAGGTAATTTGTTTTCTCACCGAAGGAAAAGAAGTCAGGGCAACTTTGCTGCAGGTAATTACAGCCTAAAATAGACAGCTCATGTTTTTCTATTTATTTAATTCCTCATTCAGTCTTTCTTTGAACTGTTTCAAGTAAGAGAGGCCTCCATGTTGTCTGCATTTTCTGCAGAAAAAAACTGACAAAAACCTTAAAAAATCCAGCAATGCCTTGAAATATTAAAGTTCTTCACCTTAACAAGTGAGGGACTTCAGCCAGGAAACAAGCTAAGGAACAAGGAAAAGATTTTCCTTGAAATCAAGGGGAAATCTGAGAACTAATTTCTGTCATATCATCTTTGGGGTTTTTTTTGAACAGAACAGAGGGACTTGGGGTAAGGGCATGGAGTGATAGGACACAGGGAATGGCTTCAGACTGAAGGAGGGCAGGGCTGGATGGGATATTGGAAAGGAATTGTTCCCTGGGAGGGTGGGGAGGCCCTGGGGTGGAATTCCCAGAGAAGCTGTGGCTGCCCCTGGATCCCTGGCAGTGTCCAAGGCCAGGCTGGACATTGGGGTTGGAGCAGCCTGGGACAGTGGGAGGTGTCCCTGCCATGGCAGGGGTGGCACTGAATGGGATTTAATCCCTTCCATCCCAAACCATGCCACCATTCCATGATTCTGCTCCAAAGCAAGAAAGAGCTGTGTGGGAAGGAACTGCTGAGCTGGGCCATCAGTGACACACCTTCACCTGCAGGGCAAGAGCCATCCCAGGGCTCACCCAAAGCCCAAAGCCATCAGCCAGCTCCTTCCAGTGGTTTCTCTGACTGTCGGGTCGGATTCCACGTACACAAAATTCTGTGCTGTTTTAATTGCCCCACTAAAATGTGAACCTAAATCATCTTTCCTTGTGTAGAAATCAGTTAAATGACACAAATTCACCCCACAGGGAACCCAAAATCCCTCTTCATGTTGGCAGTGTTATCCCAAATGGGATTTACGGAACCATGGAATATCCTGAGCTGGAAAGGACCCACAGGGAATCGAGTCCCACCCCTGTCCCTGCCCAGACCCCCAATAATGCCAGCCTGGGCATCCCTGGCAGCGCTGTCCAAAGGCTCCTGGAGCTCTGGCAGCCTCGGGGCCGTGCCCATTCCCTGGGGAACCAGTAAAAAACTGACTATTTCCATTGCCATCCCTATTAGAGGAGAAGAAAAGCACCACAAGATGAAAAATTCTGATTGTTGCTCTAAAATCTCAACGGTTCATCACTTTTAGAATCCAAAAGTTTATCCTGCCTCTGGTTTTTAACCTTGAAAGCCATTCACATTGAGTTTTTACACACACTGGATATGGAACATTGCTTCATTTAGAAAATTAAATAATTTTCTCCAGTGTAGCAAGGCGCAGCCCGAAGAAGTTCATGTTCCTATATGAGACTTGAATCTTGGTTTCAATGTGCAAAGTTTTTTTAGGCTTATTGTGAAAAACGTGTGGGCGTTTAGCACATCCATTATCACTTTTACAGGTCTGATCGAGAGAACTGGTGCAGACCAAGGGGTCTTTTTCCTTTCAGAGGTGACCAAAAAGATGGAAAAAGTGGAAAGTAAATTTCTTGCAAAGGGTTTGGAACAATTAAAATTCCAATTTTAAACAATAAAAACCAATTCCAACCGTGGGACACCTTCCAATGTCAAAGGTTGCTCCAAGCCCCAGTGTCCAGCCTGGCCTTGGACACTGCCAGGGATGGAACAGCCACAGCTTCTCTGGGAATGTCATTCCAAGGCCTCCCCACCCCCACAGGGAATTATTTCTCCCTAAGGTTTAATCGAAACCTCTGTTTTTTATTTAAATCTATTCCCCTCGTTAATGAAGCCTTAACTTGAGTGTATCTTCCAGATATGAATTCTGTCCCACCTGACTCATACAAAGCCCAAAGCTCATTTACATGGAGGTCCTGAAAACCAGAAGTGTTTTACAGAAGTCTGATATTATCTGATAACTGAATTCTGAACTGCGGAGCGCTTCCCATGCAGGGGGTGTAGCTCTGCTCTCAGACTGGGGCCTCTCCCCTGGTCTTTCACAGAATCCCAGAATCATCAAGAGGCCTTCAGGACCATCCAGGACCATCCTCACCCCAAACCCTGTCCCCAAGGGCCACATCCAGACTGCTCCTGAACACTCCAGAGACAGGGACTGCAAACCTCCTTGGGCAGCTCATCCCAAAGCCTGGCCACTCTTCCACGGAAATTTTCTTTCCCAATCTGAGCCTCTCCTGGTGCAATTTGAGGCCATTTCCTCTCCTCCTTCCCCTAAAACCACGTAAAACATGAACCTGTGAGAGCCGCAGGTGGTGCTGGGGTCAAGAATGTTCACGACATTTGTCACAAAGGACACAGCCCCGAGCTGTGCTTCACCCTGACCCTGCCAGGGATTTCCCAAACACTCCTTTCTGTTTCAAACACCACAAAAAGCCTCTGGAAAGGCTGGCTCAGAGCTTCTGATTTGATGAGGGTGGCAGGGCTTGCCCTAAGCTTGAAATGTTTATAGCAAATCACATAAAACCTGACAGGTTTCAGGTTTCCTTCCAGTGCATTCGCAGAAAGATTTGTAAGACATAAACCTTTCAACCTGCAGACAAAACCTAACCTAAATGCAGCTTCTGAGCTTTTAAAATCGCAGCTTCTGAGCTTTTAAAATCACAGCCTCACTATGAAAGTAGAGGACAGAAAACACTCTGCAAGAGAAAATATTCATGAGGCAAAAGAAAAAACCCCAGGCCCATCTTGGACTGCTTTGGGGTTAACTGGAATAAGAAACTCAAAACAAAAACTACAGGTTGGGAAGAAAAAAAAATGCCCAGATTGATCAAAGCCAGAGAAAATGTTCTCACAGAGCTTCACAGAGTGAAACTGCCCAGTTTGACAGAGTTTCACTCGCAGGAAGAAGTGGGGAATCCTCCAGACAATACCAAGGATGAATTGGAAACTCTCCCAGGTAGAGCTGCCCTCACTCTTTCCTTCCCTGCTTCACACTCAGTCCTTCTATGCCCTTTCCTTCTTCTATTTCAACGGTTGGAATAAATCTTTATAGAAAATTTGATGTTCTGGACTAAAACATTTCATTTTACTCGACTAAACCATTTAGTTTTATTAGTAAATTTAAATCAGTTCTCAAGCCAGGCTTTGTTTGGGATTTCAGTGGGAAAAAAGGTAATTTATTTTGGAAATTGCACTGGGAACCTGCATAATTCCTACTCTTTCCACTGGCAGGAGCGGTTTGAGCATCGCTGAGGACATTCTGGGGTGTCCTGACATTCTGGGGTGGGCACAGGCTTCACCCACAACCCTTCGTGGGTGCTCTGCTGCCTCACCCACCACCAGCAGTGTCACCCCACGGAGCTCACGAATGCCCTTCCGAGAGGAGATTTCCCTCATCCCCGACTTGGGAAGCTGACTCAAGTTTGTACAAATATTCTGCAGTGAGGGAGGGCGATGTTTTCTCGTCCTCTCAGCCCACTGAGTCACCCAGCCCCTGGCCTGTCTCTCTCCATGGCCAATCCCAGAGTCCCAGAGGGCTTGAGGAAGCCACAAATCATCTGGCACATGACAGAGCTGCTAACAGGGGACCTTTCTTCCCCAGTTTGGACAGGGTTTGGTTTGTGCTCTCAAATAGGGCAGGGAGAGCCAAAGGGAAAGCTAAACCCTTACAAAATTGGGTTTTTTTTCCTCTCAACCTGGCTGGTATTTATTAAGAATTTGTTGATGGTCTTAAAGGGCTTTTGAGGGTTTAAGGTGTTTTAAGGGTTCTGCTGAAGCCTTGGGTTCGGTGGGGTTTTAAGGCAATGAACCTGCCCTGGTGCAATTTAATGCCCACTCTGCCTTTCGCCCTTGTTCTCCAGCCCCATTCTGGAGAATTCCAGAATTCCCTTTGGGAATCCTTCTGGGTGTGCAGCAGAAAGCTCTGGAATCCAGGATGTCCCATTGGCACCTGGCAGGATGGCAAAGTCAGATGTTTCTCCTGGTTTTGGGATACCAAAATAATTTGGTATTTTAATATTTTTAATATTTTAATATTAAATTAATTAATCGATTAATTAATATTTAATAATATTTATAATTTTTATTTTAATTGTTTTAATTTGCTGTTTCCTTCGGATAGTTTCTCCTTGGCTTTTCAATGTTCCTAAATCCAACAGCTGTCATTCCCTTGCCACTCCTGCTTTAGGTACAAGACTCTCCCCTCTCAAATAACAGCACGATGGAGACACTCATTCTTTCCTCTGAATTTCAAATGTCCCAAATTACTTCCATAAACTTGCCACTGTCACTGGCCTTCGCATGCATTTCTAGATAAGCAGCCTGTTCTTTTGGGGTCATGCCTTAGCAGTCAAACTAAATCATGATTATCTTCTGGTCATGAAAAAAAAATAAATAAAAAAGCAGTTTGTTTTCTATTTTTACTGCATCCCCTGGCAGTGTAGGGGAGATACTTTCATTTTCCACCAGAGAGCTTCTCAGAGCTGGAGTTTGTCCCTCGTGGTAAAACACCCAACGATCTCTAATTAATGACCAAACGAGAAAGGGAAAAAGCCAAAACAATCTGAGGGATGTGCAGGCCAGACAGAACCCAAATCCTTTTCAGACTCAGCACAAAACATCCCTGGGCTGCGCGTGGCTGCTGAAGCACTCAGTGAAATATTTTGGCGCAGGAGAAAATCTCTTGATCTCACCAGAGCAGTGTGTTCAGCTCTGTCAGACTTCTGACTTCCTGCGTTCAGGCCTCGCAACGTTTCTCGAGGCTTTTATGTGAAAAAAGAGCTCAGGCTGTGTAAATCAGACATTGTGCAAGGTTTTTCTGCTTGTAAGCCAAGGTTTTTATGAGCTTTAGTTCAATTTCCTACTCACAAGCTGCAGTCAGTGGTTATAATGCTGACCCAAATTAACTCTTTGGGATGGGGCAGGCAGCCTGAAAATGCCTGAAAAATTCTCTCTGCAGTGACAAGGGAATTTATGCCACTGGAAAAAGGGAATCCCACACTGGTTTGGGTTGGGAGGGGCCTCAAAGGCCATCCAGTGCCACCCCTGCCATGGCAGGGACACCTCCCACTGTCCCAGGCTGCTCCAAGCCCCAATGTCGTGGGACACTGCCAGGGATGAGGAATCCACAGTGCTGGAGGTGCTGGGAGGGACCCCCCAAGCCTTCAGCCTCCACTCCCACCTGCACCAGGACTGGAGGACTTTTCTAACGGGAATGCCACCACAAGGGAAGGCAGAGCCCCGAATTTTCAATGAGAGGCAGAGTGCTTAGGGCCATGTGGCCCTGAATCCAGGCAGGAGCACCTCCAGAGCAGGAAGAGCTCCTCCATAAAATCATCAAGAGCCCTTCAGGATCACACAGTGCCACCCCAAACCTTGTCCCCAAGGGCCACATCCAGACTGCTCCTGAACACTCCACAGACAGGGACTGCAAACCTCCCTGGGCAGCTCATTCCAGTGCCTGACCACTCTGACAGGGACATTTTCTTTCCCAATCTCCAACCTGAGCCTCCCCTGGAGCAATCTGAGGCCATTTCCTCTCCTCCTGTCCCTGTCCCCTCCTGTCAGAGCTGTGCAGAGCAATGAGGGCCCCCCTGAGCCTCCTCTGCTCACACTGAGCCCCCCAGCTCCCTCAGGTTCCTCTCCCAGGATGTGTTTCCAGACCCTTCCCAGCTCCATTCCCTTCCCTGCACTCACCACACTTTTATTTCACATTTACAAGGGAGGGATCCCACAATGCCTGGGTCATCCTTGGCACTGTAGGACTCAGAAGAAATTCCCCACAGTCTATTTTTCTATTTTTCCGTGTCATAAAAGTGCTGTGCTGGACTTCATTCCCATTTGATAAGAAACCCTGAAAACGTCCCACCACGAGCCTTCACGGCCTTGATTAACATAAATAAAAATATAGTATAATAATATGATAATACTGAATATGAAATGAATAATGAGATGAAATATAATAATATAATAATATAACAATATAATAATATTGTAAAGAATAATTAATCAAAAATATGACAAAGGCAAAACCGGAGTAACCTTCTTTGCATATTGAAATAATTAAACCTTGCTGCAAAAACAAGGAAAAAGTGCCCTCCTGGAAAATATTATGCTCAGTGCTATTCTGAGCTCCATGAAAAGATTAATTCTGTTTTCTTTGATAAGCAAAATTATTAGGAAATTTTGAATTTTTTTGAATTTCCTTTTAAATTAGGAAATTTTTAAAGACAATGTAACAACCTTAAATTATAAAAATTGGGGGGGGGGTGTGATGTAATTATCTGGTCTCCATTTAAAACCTCTAGGTTTTAAATAGGGTTCAATAGAGGGTTTAAACAGGGTTTAAATAGAGTATAGGGTTGCTCTTTAACACAAGACCCCAACAAGCCTCATTTCGATGCCTCTTCCCAAAATTCCTCCTCGGAATGGGTTCAGAATTCAGGAGTTTCCAGCCCAATCCTCCTTCCTTTGGCTGGCGGCAGAGGCGAGGAGCTGGTGCGGTGTGATAGAAAAAGGGCCACATCCTTTGTGGTGCACCGCACTCCATTAATATGGCAGGGCTTGCGTGCCTGTCAGGCTCTGGGGGCTCTGCTTCCCCACTCCCCTCTTTTTTTCCCGATTTTCACGTAGTATCAGGCTCAGAAAGAGTTATGGATTTCCTTCTCGCGGAGCTGCGTGGCCTGATAAAGGGAAATCCACGGAGATAACGACTTGTTCTTCCCTCTCCCTCACGATTTCGGTTGAGGGAGAAAGTGCAATAAATTTTGGTGGGAAAAGGAGAAAAGAGGCGCTCTGGGGACATTTCTTTGCAAACGCTGTTGAGAAATAGCAATGAGAACGACCCACCCTAGGGATGATTATTTTTCTTGCTCCCGAGCCCAAATGTTCATTTTGCTTTGCCCAGGATTTTGAAACTGCCCGGAGTTCGTTTGAGTGGAGAAAGGAACAAAAAGGGAACTGATGGAAAACGGTTCCACATTCACACACGGTGTTCTTTTGCAATGATGAAACGTTTGTTTTACAACTCAACTGAAGTGTTTTACCCGAGGTTTGCTGCAGGAAAAACCTCTTTACTCAAGGCTGTGCAGGATCTCGTGCCAGGCGTGTGCCAGGATCTGCACCAGGGCTGCCAAAACTGAATAGAACATTTTATATAAATATAAAAACAAGGAATGATTTGGAGAGGACCTTAAAAATCATCTTCTTCCACCCCCTGCCATGGGCAGGGTGACCTTCCACTATCCCAGGGTGCTCCGAGCCCTGTCCAGCCTGGCCTTGGAACATTCCAGGTGTTTCCAAGGTATCCAGCTGCCTTCCAGCCCAGCAATGCTTGTAGCCCAGTCCCCAGAGAAAACGAAATCCTGGTGCTGTAGCAACAGTAATGCCAATGATGGTGGTCAGGACAATAACAAACCCCGTTCTGGGGTGTTGAGCTAAACCTCTTGCTGGATTGAGCAGCTTTGATGAAACTCCTCCTTTTCTGGCCAGATCAGCCCTTGGTTTTCAAGCAGCTGCTCCCCAGGTTTTTGGGTTCCTGCCAACCACACGACCCCTGCTCCCCATCCTGTCCCGTGGTCTGGCTGTGCTCTGCCACTCCACGAGCACAGCCCCACGAGCTTCACTCTGCTCTTTATCAGACACACAAAATTTCCTCAAGAACTACAGATTAAACACTGAGCAGTTACTGAGCTAAAAAAAAAATAATTAAAATAATAATAATAAAAAAAAAAAAGGCTGACGAATTGCAGGAAGATCCCTCTTGTTATTTTAGCAGTATTGCTTCCTTTCCCTGCTGGGGGTGCTGAGCAATGTCAGCATTGGGCACCTCTTGCTCACCCTTCAGCATCTCCCCCGCCCAGGCAAGAGGTGCCAGTGACTCACAGGCGACAGCGCCAGGAAAAACACCGAGAAAAACTCTGGATATGAGGAGAAGGGGGGGGGGGGGAAGAGTCGAACAGCAGAGCTGGGGAGGATTCGGGCAGGATTTTGTCGCTGTCAGGGAGCTGTGAGCCGCAGGAGGTGACACAGCAGCTGGAGGGAGCAGCGTGCCGCATTCCCGTTCATTAATGGCAATAAACTCCTGACTCACTGCGCAGCCAGCCCGGCGAGTCTGGCACCCAAAAGCAGCTCTCAAGTGCTGCTCCCTGGCCAAGCTGGGCTGGGACAGGCTCCGTGTCGCTGTCCCCCACGTGGGCACAGCCCTGCCGCCGGACAGACACAGCCTTGCTCGGCAAGGGGAAAAGTTCAGCTCCGGCTGTAATTTGGGAAGGTGATGCCGAGGCAGCAGAGAAATTTCCCGTGCCGGTGACCGGCCGAGCTGTATGAATAAGCCATGACTAACCCATCAGCTCACAGGGGGTGGTGAGAACATTACAAGAGCGTTACAACCTCTCGGTCAGCGGTGACAAAACACAGATTGCTGGGTGAAGAAGCCCTTCCATTCCCCCCGGAGCCCCTCCGGGGCTGCAGCTGCTCCTTCAGCCACCCGAGCATCCTCTGAGCCCATCCCCACCGCTCCTTCCCCGAGCCACGTGAGTCGCAGCAAACTTTAAGCAGGTTCCTAAGCTTTTTTCCCGAGCCCTAAGCCCAGCCTAAATCCTGCTGTGCTGGCAGGGCTCACTGCTCCCTCCCTGCACGGCTGTCATTTGTCACGGCAGCAGCTCCAAAAGTCCCCACAAAAGAGCCAACAGGGGCTCGTGCTGCCATTATTGTACCTGCAGTAATTCCCAGGAGGTCTCCGAGCCCACGTGGATTTAGGAAGAGCAAATTCACGAGCATGCAATGGTTGTTTGAACAGCTTAAATGAGTCCTTGTTGTAATCTCTTTAACTGATAAGCAAGGAGATGATATTTCTGCAAGCTCAGATATCAACTCAAAGAAAACTGAAGTGGAAAAAACCCCATGTACTACAAGGAAGTGCTCAAGTCCTCTCCAAACATGCATAGTCTTTAATATGGGAAAGCAAAAAAATAGATTTAGAAATTCTGAATGGCACTTACCTCTCAAGAAGTGCTGGTAAGAAGGAAGTGACTCAAATATGCTGTTTGAAGCCATTGTTTCCTCTTTAAAACTCACTCTCTCTTCACTGGGAGGGAATTTAGGGTTTCTTCCACCTTGAGGAGTGAAAAATGAAGATTGGTCATTGCCACCACCCTCCTCCCAGCCATCCCGCTCGGCTCCATCCCGGCGCCTCGGCAGCGGATTCTGAGGTACTTTTGCTCAAAGAACTCCGAAATTGTTTCTTAAAAAGAAAGGAGAGGAAAAAAAAGGGCGGCTTGGTTGTGGTTGCTGATGCTTACCACCCTCCGAAACCCTGTGGTTTGCAGGCACAACGATTCGCCCTCCCTGCTGACCAATATCCCGGACCCGCTCTTGGGTGACTGCCTCCGTACCCAACTTGTGGTTCTGTGGTTGTTTATGAGGCCCAAAGAAGTGTTTCACACAACCCAAATTACAAATTTAACTGTTCCCCTTTCCAGGACCTGCCTCCATTGGTCCTTTTGCATCACATGACTGGGGTGATGTCGACTTTCTGCCTTCCTTTTTTTTTTTTGGTAAGGGTTTTTTTTTTTAACTTTCTGAAGTCATGCCCTTCCCACTCCACCTGCCCTCCCCGGGGCTCCAGGCAGGGATGGAGTTGCTGAGGGAGGGAAAAACTGGTGATTCACCAGCCCTGATGCTCCGAAAGGTCTTTGCTGAGTTAGTTCGACTCCGTTTGTTTGGTTGTGTGTGGTTTTTTTGGAACTCCTGCTTATTTTGATAGCGAGTTCATTGCTGCTTATTCCATAGGAATTCCAACCTGGGGATGAGGCTGCTGTGAAGGCAGCAGGATGTGGAACTCATCCTATAAAACATTGGGAATCAGCTGGAGCGAAGACCCCTGCCTGGGGAAAGAGCGCTGTAATGAGATTTATTTTTTTAAAGAAAATGGGAAGAAAAAAGGGGAGATTAAAAAGTGCTAACATTTGGTTTTCTAAGAAAATGGGGGAAAGGGAGAGATTAAAAATTCCCAACGCTATTTGGAATCTCTATGATGGCAAACTCTGAGGAGTGCTGGAAGATCACAGGTGGAAGATCCATAGGGTCCAACCCAACAGTCTTTAGCACAATTCCTGCTCTTCGTTTGTCTTCTCCCTCCCCAAATGAAGGAAAAAAGCTTAAAATAAAAAGCCTAAACCAATAATCAATTGGAAGTTCTGTCTCTGGCTGTGACAGTGAAGGAAAGAGGAGAAAATTCACTCACTACTCCATGAAGAGGGAATTCCTGGACAAAATAAGGTGCTTAAGTCACTTGGATTTTTCTGCTTATTGCTGCTATGGAAGTAGAGTCTTGACACTGCCTGAATTTCTCGTGGGAACCCTGCCAGGGAATCCTGGCTTCTTTCTGGAGTTCGCTGGGGGCTCTGTGTGTGTGCAGTAGATTTTCCTTAAAAAAAAAAAAAAAATGTCAATTTGCTGAACCAGAGTCCTGGAATGGTTTGGATTGGAAGGGACTTTGGAGATCACTCCATCCCACCCCTGCCATGGCAGGGACACCTCCCACTGTCCCAGGCTGCTCCAAGCCCCAATGTCCAGCCTGGCCTTGGACACTGCCAGGGATCCAGGGGCAGCCACAGCTGCTCTGGCCACCCTGGGCCAGGGCCTGCCCACCCTCCCAGGGAGGAATTCCTTCCTAAAATCCAACCTAAACCTTCCCTCCTTCTGTTTGAAGCCATTCCCTGTGTCCTGTCCCTCCATCCTTGTCCCCAGTCCCTCTGCAGCTCTCCTGGGGCCCCTTTAGGCACTGGAAGTGACTCTGAGGTCTCCTTGGGACCTTCTCTTCTCCAGCCTGAACACCCCTAAGAAGCTTCTCGTGATGCAAAAGGATTTGGCAGTTCCAGCAGCACACATTACCAAGGAAATTGGGGTATTTTCCCAAATGAACTTCCTGAAGAAACTCCAGAGCAGTTCTAAGCAGCAAGAACAGGGAACTTAGGCCACTTCACTCCCATACTTGGAGCTTGGCTCAATCCTGAATCAAGTTTTTTTTTACTTCCCGGCTCTTCCAGATCCTGCCGCCAACATTTTCCCTGGATCGGGATAAACCTCTTCCCGCTCTGGAGCTGGATTCCTTCCACTCCTATCCAAACACTCCGACAAGCGTTCACCTGCCAGCGAGGCTGCTGCTCCGGAGCGGGGCTGGGATCGCTGCGGGAAGCGCATCCCGACCGGATCCCGGCAGGATCCCGGCAGCATCCCGGCAGCATCCCGGCAGCATCCCGGCAGCATCCCGGCAGCATCCCGGCAGGATCCCGGCAGGATCCTGGCAGGATCCCGGCAGGACCCAGGCAGGATCCCGGCAGGACCCAGGCAGGATCCCGGCAGGATCCCGGCAGCATCCCGGCAGGATCCCGGCAGCATCCCGGCAGGATCCCGGCAGGATCCCGGCAGGATCTCGGCAGGATCCGGCGGGCGCTGCGGGACCGGCACCGGCAGAGGGAGCCCGGGCCGGTGACACCGAATTTCGGCTTCACTTTCGCACGGTCCCCGCCCCAAAAAGGCGATGATGCAAGCTGAGCTCAGGGAGCAGAATTCCAGGACCTCGTGGCACATTGAGTTGGGGGAAGACAAACTGCTAAATTTAAGGTTTGTCGCCGCAAAAGATTTTTAAATCGGTATGCAGAGATGTGTTAAGTGCCGGGTTACCTGTGAGGAAATATGTGCTCTGTCCCAACAGGCAGAACAAAGGATTATGGAATCATGGAATATCTTGAGTGGAATAAACCCACAGGATCATCCAGTGCCACCCTGTCCCTGCCCAGACCCCCAACAATGCCAGCCTGGGCATCCCTGGCAGCGCTGTCCAAACGCTCCTGGAGCTCTGGCAGCCTCGGGGCCGTGCCCATTCCCTGGGGAGCCTGGGCAGTGCCCAGCACCCTCTGGGGGAAGAACCTTTCCCTGATCTGCAGCCTGAGCTGCCCTGGCCCAGCTCCAGCCATCCCTGGCTCTGTCCCTGTCCCGGAGCAGAGATCAGAGCTGTCCCTCAGGATGAGGGATTTATTATGAAGATTTCAAAAGCCATCAGGTTGGAGATGAGGCCAACAGGAAGGTGTTCCAGGGTGTCCGATGAACCAGGCTGCTGCAGGGATGTGCTCTGGGGCAGAACATCAGACCCTTCATTTCTGCCTGTCTGTCCTGGCGTGTGGGAAAGAGACTCTTCCTGCAGGATCTCTAATCCCTGCAGGCTCAGAAGACAAAATCCATCAGAGCCTGAAATCTCTCTTTGGGACCCTGAACAACCTGACCCATCCCTGCCCATGGCAGAGATGATCTTTAGGGTCCCTTCCAACCCAACCCACTCCATGATTCCACAATTCCCTGATTCTCTGATTGCTGCTGCATTTTTCCTCTCTGCTGCTGGCACTCAGCAGGCTGGGGCAGGAATGCTGCCAGGGCTGGGATGGACACCCAGGGCTGCCAGGCCTGGGGCACAGCTGTGGGACAGGAACAGTTGGGCTGCTTTTGTCACCTCCCGGCTGCAGATGATGCAAGGGAACGGCTCGAGTGTCTCCTGCCACTCCAGACTCTGATTTGCCAACAGGCAGCTGGAAATAGCACATGGAATGGGATTCATTAAGCTCTAACCACCTTGAATTCCCAAGGAATGTTTTATTGAGGTCTAACCACCCTCAATTTTCAAGGCAAGGACTGAGCCATGTGGGTCTCTGCTAGACTGAAGCAAGAGGATGAACTGCTCTTCTCCCAGGCCTCTTTTACATCCACCAGCAAGGCCATGAATCCCAAAAAAGTGGGGAAGGGTTGCTGGAAATGCTCCATCCACCACAGGGCCATGATATGCTGGGTGCACCTCAGCTGTTCCTGCAGCCTCCCAATAAATCTGTGTCAAAATGTGCCCTCAGCATGGCTGGCATAGCTCGGAGGAGAGGGATAAACAGAATTGTTTCTCAATTCCGGCCTCAGGGAGGGCACCCAAATGTTGCTGTGCCACTGTTAATGCCAATCTCCATTTTATTTTAAAGCTGTCCTGTAGCTAATGTCAAAACAGGTCCTTAGGAAAGTCATGGCAGTGAGATTTAGGCAGTGTTTGTTTTTTAATGAGTGAGATTTGTCCCTCTGTGCTGGGCACCGAGAGCCCCTCCAGGGCTGGCTCCAGTTGTGCTCCTGCAGGAGAGCCCTGGAGGGGCTGGAGGTGTCCAGGGAAGGGAACGGAGCTGGGCAGGGGCTGAGCCCCAGGAGCGGCTGAGGGAGCTGGGAAAGGGCTCAGCCTGGAGAAAAGGAGGCTCAGGGGAACCTTGTGGCTCTGCACAGCTCCTGCCAGGAGGGGACAGCCGGGGGGGTCGGGCTGTGCTGGCAGGGAACAGGGACAGGAGGAGAGGGAACGGCCTCAGGCTGGGCCAGGGGAGGCTGGGCTTGGACAGCAGGAGCAATTTCTCCATGGAAAGGGTGCTCAGGCCTTGGCAGGGCTGCCCAGGGAGCTTTGCAGTGCCCATCCCTGCAGGTGTCCCAGCAAGGCCTGGCCGTGGCACTCAGTGCTCTGGGCTGGGGACAAGGTGGGCATGGGGCACAGCTTGGGCTCCATGGGCTGGGAGGGCTTTTCCAGCCCCAGGGATCCTGGGATCCTGAGATCCTGGAATTCTGAGATTCTGGGATTCTGAGATTCTGGAATTCTGGGATCCTGGAATTCTGAGATTCTGGGATTCTGGGATCCTGGAATTCTGAGATTCTGGGATTCTGGAATTCTGGGATCCTGGGATTCTGGGATTCTGGAATTCTGGAATTCTGGCATCCTGGGATTCTGAAATTCTGGGATTCTGAAATTCTGGGATTCTCACCAGCTTCCAAAGCAACACGACACACGTTGTCCCTGTCACAGCTTTCTGTGCTGAGGTTTTTGGCACAGAGAGAGAAACCTGAGAGAACTCAGAGCTGAGTGCATGTCCTGCTCCAGACAGAATTGATATTTTCCATCCACACGCTCCTTTGCTTCCTACTTTTCTGGAAGGCAAAGGGAAAAGCTTCAGGCTTTCATCACCTGTGTGAGTCTCCCTCCGTCCTGCAGTGTCAGAGCACGGTGGCTTCTCAGAACCTCATGAATGAGGTGGAAGGGTTATGAAAATAATAATTAAAATGAATGCAGAGGAGAAAATTCACCCGGAGATGGCATTCCAGAGGAACTGGATCTGCCTGGGAATTGAGGCTGTCACTCAACACAGCACAGAAGAGCAGGAAACACTTTCAAACAGCACCCCAATGTCTCGCTCCGGCAGTTTTAAAATAAAATGTTTTGACTTTTCATTTCAAAAATTGACCCAGATTAAATAACTCAGCTAAAAAAAGGCCTGACTTAAATGAACTTTTTCCTTCTGGTCTTCCTGGTTCGCCTCCATCCCCAAAATTCTGCATCGGTGGCTGCTGAGGAATGTTCTGATAAATCATTCCACCACTTTTGCTCCATTTTCTCCTTGCTCTTTTATTCATTTCCACTTCATTTCTATATTTCCATTTTTAAAACTTATTTATTTATTTTAGTTTTTAAAAAATTATTTATTTCCATTTTATTTCCATTTTATTTCCATTTTATTTCTTTATTTCTTTTGATTTTATTTCTTTATTTCCATTTTGTTTATTTATTTATTTATTTATTTCCACTTTACTTGTTTATTTCCATTTTATTTCTTTATTTCCATTTTATTTTTTCATAATTCTTAATTTTTTATAATTCTTTGTTTCTGTATTTCCATTTTATTTGTTTTTTTAATTTCAATTTTATTTATTTATTTATTTCTATTTCATTTCTTTATTTCCCTTTCATGTCCTTATTTCCTTTTTTTTTTAAATTATTTTTATTTTCTGCAATAGAATTTGCAGGAGGTTTCCTGCAGTTTTTTGCTGATGGGTTGAAAAGAGTCAAATGCTTGTGGCCAGCAGGGGAAAAGGCAGAAAAGGGAGGGAAAAAAATGGAATAACGAGGAATTTGTGCAATAGTAAGGTCTCAAAAATCCAAATAAACACCTAAATATGATTGCATGTAGAAGCTCTCATAAAACCTCTGAATATTTTAAATTTAAAAATATTTAAATGTAAATTTATTCCCTGCAATCAGACAAACAGCTTCCCACCTTAGTGACCTTTTTTCCCTTTTTTTCTCCCCAAATGTGTAGAAAATTCCAGAGTCCCACTCCAACCTTTCCAGTGACAAGTGCCACCACTTTTCAGTGTCTCAATCCCTGCACTGGGATCGGTCAGATCACTCACAAAAAAGATAAAATTAAGCTTTTTTTTTTTTTTTTTTCTCTCTTTTTTCCCCTGGATTTAGGCACCCTGATGTAATTATCCTGATATTTCAATGAACTATTGCTCCACTGTTTATTTTTAGGAGGTATTTAGGGAGATTTTTGGAAAGGAATTCGTTGTTTTCTAATTAATGTGTAAAGTGAGAATTTAAATTTATACGAACTTTAAATTTAAATTTAAATTAAATTTAATTTAAATTTATATAGAACTTACATTTTTGATAAGAAACTTACTTTAGAAAGAGGAGGGATCCAGGTAATTTAGTTATAAAAATTAAAATTACAGAGTAATGGAATGGATTTTGGAAGGGATTTTAATCATGATTAAATCATTAATCATGAGATCATGATTACGTCTGCTACAAACCCCACGATGGGCCCTGTCAGGGCAATGGCTGAGGGGAAAAAAACATCCCAAACTTAAACCCTCCTTTGATCCCAACAGAATTTGTTTGGATTTGAGCAGATCTGTATTTTTGCACCTTTGTCTACAGACACGTGACACAACTGGGGCTGAGCCACTCCCCACTGGAAGAATCTCAAGGTTTTCCTAAATATCCCGAGGTGGCTGCTTTGGATGTAATTTTGTGATGAGGAAAATGCCTTGAGCTGTCAAAAAATGCTATTTTTTTTTTCCCCAGAGAGTAAAATCTTCCTGCTCAAGAAGCTTCCACACTTTTATTCGGGCAACAGGTACAGGGGCTGAAAGCAAGAGGGAAAGGAGGAGAGGAAATGTCCTCAAATTGCTCCAGGGGAGGTTCAGATTGGAGATTGGGAAAGAAAATTTCCCTAGAAGTGTTCAGGCACTGGAATGAGCTGCCCAGGGAGGTTTGCAGTCCCTGTCTCTGGAGTGTTCAGGAGCAGTCTGGATGTGGCCCTTGGAGAGGGAAAGTGAATTTTTGAAATAATATTCAGTTAGAAAGTGCAAATGTGATGGTGAAAATCATTGATAATTTTTTTAAATTTTCCATACTCCTGGAGAAAAATTCAGCAATAGGAAAACCAGTCCTCCATGAAAGTTAAGCTCCCTTAACTTTCAGGTGTGTACTCCCCTAAAAAAATTTATTTTAAGTCTCTGTTCCTAAAGCTTCAGTGTCCAATAGCATCATACAAATATAAAATCATAGGAAAAATATAAATAAAATATAAATAAAATATAAATAAAATATAAATAAAATAGAAATGAAATAGAAATAAAATAGAAATAAAATAGAAATAAAATAGAAATAAAATAGAAATCATGGGACCAAGTGTTCAATTTCCCAATATTTCTATTTAATAAGTAGCTCCTCCTGATTTATTTCACTGAACATTATCAGGGAATGTTGGGGCAGCACTCCATTTTGATGGAGGGATTTTGATTTTCCTCCTGATTTTCCCCCCTGCCGGGACCTAACTGAACAAAAATGATGTGGCCAAAGCATGGAATGAAAAATCACCAGGACAAAACTCTTTCCAAATCCTGGTGGAAACTTTTGGATATCCTGAAGCCCTGTTTCTCCTTGTTTCATCAACTTTAGAGTGGTCTTGCTGTCTCCAGGAGCAAACCATGGAATCACAGAATCATTGAAAGGTTTGGGTTGGAAGGGCCTTAAGGATTATCTAATTCCAGCCCCATTGGCAGGAACAGGGAGACCTGGAATTATCATTTTCTAGGCCTTTTTCCCAGGTCATCAATGATAAAATACATTTATTTTCGATATATATCACTTTTTTTTTTTTGCCTCACGGTGTAACAGAACCACCCTTGGCCCGAGGTGTGTTTGAGAACTCACAGGGAACGAGACAGGAATCTCTTTCCCAAACTGAATCCCTGAATTCAGCTCTGAAAACACAAAGTAATTCCAAGGTGCCTCATCCCTGGCAAGGCCTCCTGCCAAGTGGCCTCAAGGAAAAGCTCTTGGGGAATCCTTGGATCTCCTCTGCTTGCAGAGCACTTCAGAGCCGAGCACATGGATGGATGGAATGCCAGCAGAAGGAACCCAGCAAAGGAGAGTTTTCCCTGAGCTGTCGACTCAAATCAGGGACTCCAACCTCAGAATTCCTGCTGAACTCATTGGGATGAATGGCACTGCAAGGAGCTCCTGGGTTTTGAGCTGTAGTCCAAAACTAAGCACATTTGAAAAGTTTATTTATTTTGTCTTTGAGAGCTGGCAGTGGTTCATCGGCCGAAAGTGAGCAGGGAAAATTTGAGAGGTTGTACAAAGCTTCAGGGAGGAAGGACTGAAAATCCACCCCGTCAGGGCTGTGCTGTGGGACTGAGCATTATCATGGAATCACAGAATGGCAGAATTTGGAAGGGATCTCAGAGATCATCCCATCCCACCCCATCCAGGGCAGGGACACCTCCACTGTCCCAGGGGCTCCAAGTCCCAATGTCCAGCCTGGCCTTGGACACTGCCAGGGATCCAGGGGCAGCCACAGCTTCTCTGGGAATTCTATCCCAGCCCCTCTGCACCCTCCCAGGGAGGAATTCCTAATTCCCAAAATCCCATCTAATCCCACTCCCTGGCTGTGGGAAGCCGAGGCTCTGAGAAGGGATAAGGTGCAAGATAATCAGGAGCACATCAGTTCTTCCCGACTATTCCCTCCTGTGCCACTTTAGGGCAGTTAATGAAAATGCACTGATTAATTAAGTCTGAATTACCTCACTGGAGCACTAAAAATCCTCCTTTTACCCAGGCAGGTGAGAGAGGGAAGTCTCTGGATTGGTGGGATTGTTGTTAAGCTTCCATCTGGGCAGCCTGGGGCAGTGGAAGGTTCCCTGCCCATGGCAGGGGTGGAATTGGATGAGCTTTAAGGTCTCTTCCAACCCAAACCATTCTGGGATTCCATGAAAATCCTGCCTTGGTGTCTGGGCGGAGAGAGGAACTACAGAGGTTTCCCCCAAACGTGGGTGACAAAGTAGGAGGTAATTGTTGTAAAGTCCTGGAATTGTATCTATTCATTTGCTTTTATTTGCTTGTACAAAGTAGGTAAATTCTTTATTTCCTTTCAAGCCAGAGAACAGATTTGCTGTGAGGTTGAAGATCTTTTGAGAAAAGCCCTAATAAAACACAACTGCACGTTATCCAGACATGCAAAATAAAAGATATTCCATCCCTTTAGCTCCGTTTTCCTTCTGTCCAGACATTTCTGTGGCCTTCAGTGGAAAGCCAGCTGTGCTACGGGAGGCACATTAAAGCCTAATTAAATCAAATATTCAAATTATCTCCATCAAAGCTGAATAGAAGTGATCAACACCAGATTTCCTTCCGTGTTACTCAGCCCTTGGTGCATTTCTGTGTCATTGGGTAATAATGCATAATGCACAGAGTTTATGTGGGATTGAAATATCATCCCATGGACAATGACATAATAGCATAGGAAAAACCTCAAATAGCGATTCCAGAGGGCAGGATTTACCCAGTTATGTCGTGATAGCAGGGCCTGGACAGCAGCCCTGGAATTGTCTAAGTTGAGGAATATGTGAGAAACACCAGTATTCCAAATGAAATTCTGTATTCATTTATGTATTTTTTTGTCACGGAAGCTTGTAGTAATCAGGCAGTCAGCACATGCAAGATGGTGAAAGAGCAAAATTTATTTATAATTCTTTTTTTATATATGCATTAATAGTTTAACAGTTATTGGTTGACAGTTTTCCACCCCCCAAAAGGACTGGCTGGAATTTTACAGCATCCAGTACTGAAACAAAAGATTAGAAAAGCACAAGAATTCAGCTTATCTCTATTCCCCATGAGAAAGAAGAGAAAAACTTTTAGAATAGTGCATCCACATTTTTTAACCAATTTTATTTGATCATTTTCCATCCTTAGGCACTACTGAAAATCAGTGACAGATAGGAACAGCTTTCCTGGGAATGCAGGTGTGGTTTTTCCAGGTCTGCGCTCACTTCCATGTCAGAGCAGGGGAGAAATTTGGGTCCTTTCTGAACCCTTCAAGAAATGATGAGTTCCTACCCAAACCACTCCATGATTCCACTGCCAAACAAGCAGGAAAACTTCTGGATGAGCACCTGTGACAAGCTGGAATCTGGGATGAGGATAGCACTGCTATTCCCTTTTTCCTGCTGCTGAAAGCCCCTGAACCAGCAGGAGCTGAGTCAGGTTCTTCCTGCTGCAAGTTAGCTTTTCCAGCTCTGGCTCGGGGCAGGGAAAAGCCATCCCCCTTTTCCATGAAGCGTATTTATAAACATCCAGCAGCCAGGCCTTTTTCCCTTTCTTCCCGGTGATTAAATGGCCATGAAATGTTTTCATTTATTTGGCGCCAGAGTAATCAAAATCAGTCGGAACCGCGGCGATGAAGGGAAGGAAAACAAGGAAAACAAGGAGGCGTGGGATTGATTGTGCTGCTTCTCCTAGGAGCTGGCAAAACTTTTCCCTCGCAGACGAACATCTTCTCCAGCTGGTAATTATTCCCAGTCCTCGTGGCCTCTGTCCATCCAGGATGAAGCTTGAAAAGCTCAGGAATTGCTGTGGGAGAGTCGGAGCCGGCATGTGCGTGACTCCGCTTAGGCAGGAGGGAGCTGCTCCCAGAAAACCTCGGTGAAGGAAATTTTCCTGCTTTCATGTCTGCCCCAGTGCAGATTCCGGGTCAGGCCTCCTGATCTCCAGCATCCGGTTGGAGCGGGTGTTTTCCACCACATCCATACAGAAATATTTCCATTCGAAGCCTTTAGTGGCTCTGCAGACACAGGGGAGGGGGATGAGGTTGGGTGAGGGAGTTTAGGGGAAAAAAACCCTCAGAAACAACAAAAAAATCCTCCAAGTTTCAGTTTAAAAACCATCATTTTATGTTCACCTCCTTAAAGCCAGGTGAATTTCAGGGATGCTGGTTTTGTTTGCATTTTCCCCTTCTCCTTCCCGACATTTTCCCAGTCAGCTGTGTGGCCACAGAGGGCTGCAGATGTGGCCCTTCCTGCTTTTCCACAGGAGCTTCCCAGGGCATTCCCCACTTCCTCCAGGAAAAGACACAATCCAAGTACTCCAGTGCTTGAACCACTCAGGATCAGCTGGGAAGAGCTGCAGGTTCAGGGTTTTCCTAAATTAAAAACGAAACCAACCCAAGCCAGAACTCAACCGCTGAGGTAAAAAAATGAAAACCATTGAGGGCAGTGGTTTTAAACAGAAGGAGGGCAGGGCTGGATGGGATCTTGGGAATGAGGAATTGTTCCCTGGGAGGGTGGGCAGGCCCTGGCCCAGGGTGGCCAGAGCAGCTGTGGCTGCCCCTGGATCCCTGGCAGTGTCCAAGGCCAGGCTGGACATTGGGGTTGGAGCAGCCTGGGACAGTGGGAGGTGTCCCTGCCATGGAACAGGATGAGCTTTAAGATCCTTTCCAACCAAACCATTCTGGGATTCCGTGGGTGCTGCTCAGGGAAACTCTTGAAAGAGCTGCCAAACCTTTTGTTGTTTTACACTCCAGTCTAAGACCCGGATGGATAATCCAGGAGAATTCCTATGGAAGGACTTTTCCAGCATTATTGGCTCTAGGATTGATGACCATTTGCAGAGAATTGACTTTACTTCCTCTCCAAGGATATATTGGAGAGCATATGAACTCCAGAGGCTCCAGACTGGGATATTTTTCCTTTTGATGGACTTGTCTTGGCAGGTCCGGATTTCGGGGACTCCAATCTCTGTCCCCACAGCTTTCCAAAATCCCTGAGGGTGACAAAGCTGTGGGGGACACAGCAATGTCCTTAATGACTCCACTTTATCTGCTCAGCCCTCAAGGCTGAGCTGTTTGCAGATGCCAAAAGAAAACAAATAGTCTCCAGCTGGAAATCTGGGTAAATTTTCTGTGCTGAGGTGCCCAACATCTAAAAAAAGCTTTAATTTGGTTCATTAATTAGGTTTTAAAATGTGAATGAGTGTTCTGTGTGTGTGTGTGACAGAGAAAAAAAGTGGGAAGCCAGACCGGGTCCTAAATCTGTAGGATCATTCAACACTTTTAACAGGCTACTGGACATCCAAATATTTACAGTCATAAATTCAGTTTATTTACATTCCTCTTAATCCCTTCTCTGCCTAAATAGAGAGGGGTTAAAAAAAGACCACAGGGGTAAAAATTAAGATGGGGAAAGGCAGCTCCTCTGGAAGGTCAGGCATTCAAACCTGCAGGATTTCAGGCTTCCCCAGGACATGTTCAAGCACAGGGACATCAGTTCCATGCTCCCCATGCTCAGCTGGAGGAATTTCTTGCGAGAATTCCCTTACCTGCCTAAGGCAGAGCCCAGCTCCTCCAATACCTCACCAAAACTCTCTGTTCTCCCCCAAAATTGCCTCATCTGCTGGGAGTTTGAAACCTGTGAAGGTAAATGACATTTATTTCTAGGAACTGGGGGAAGAGGAAACTGAAAAAAACTTCACCACAGAGTTCTAAAGACTCCAGGAGCAGAGTGGGGGCACAAACCCCACCACAAACTCTGCCTGAGACTTGTTTTGAATATCACGAAAACCCTGTACTCTGTGGTTCTGCTGCTTGATCTGCTCTGCATTTCCTCACAGGCCACCCCTCCACCAGCTGCTGTGCCCTGGAGCCCTCAGAAGATTTTGGGGAGGCCCTAAACGATGTGTGGGCACAAGAAAATGGTTTAAATTTGTGGGCTTGTGTCTCCTCTGCGTTTTTTACCTGAGAGACAGAAAACAGCCCTGGCTGTGCTGACCTGAAAGTCTTTGTACTGCCCTGCCTTGCAAAATGCTCCTGTTTCGGATAGGAAATCCATTTAAACTCACCTAGAAAGTGCTACCTGTCAAATATTTCCTTTTAAATGTTATCTATGGGATGTTTAATGTTGTGAGGGCAGAGTTAACTGCAGGTTGGAAGCCCACAGATTATCCTGGATAGTTTAAGCAGTTAATTAAAACAGGCATTAATAAGAATCTAATTAAAACTGCAGGTTGAATATATTCTGTTAGTGTTAGGGACATAAATCCCAGAATGGTTTGACTTGGAAGGAATTTTAATGAACATCCAGTGCCACCCCTGCCATGGCAGGGACACCTCCCACTGTCCCAGGCTGCTCCAACCCCAATGTCCAGCCTGGCCTTGGACACTGCCAGGGATCCAGGGGCAGCCACAGCTTCTCTGGCCACCCTGGGCCAGGGCCTGCCCACCCTCCCAGGGAACAATTCCTCATTCCCAAGATCCCATCCAGCCCTGCTCTCCTCCATCTTAAGGCCATTTCCCCTTATCCTATCACTCCATGTCCTTGTCCAAAGTCCCTCTCCAGACATGTCCCAGCCTGGGAGATTTCCTCTGGCTGCGTAAAAGCCAAAACCACCAGCAGTTAGTTACAATATCTGTACTCAGTGTATCTAAACGAAGAGCAGATTATCTGGCCCTGCTGTTTCCCTGAACAATAAAAATCTCAACTAATAACTAAAAGTAATGAAAAACCCAACAAACAACATCTCATGCCACCAAGAGGCCTTTGTTTCCAGGACCAGTTATCTTTCCTGGCATGAATCTGTGAGGGTGTCATTCCCCCACGCAGAGTGGCACAGGAGGGACACCAAGGCCAGGTGTCCCCAAGGTGCCAGCAGCACCCTTGGGCTCGATGGGCTGGGAGGGCTTTTCCAACCTTAATCCTGGGATTCTGTGAAAGTTATTCTGAAACAACAAAAAACTTGGATGGGGCTTGAAGCAGCCTGGGACAGTGGGAGGTGTCCCTGCCCACGTGTCACCTAAGAGGGAGAGATGCCTCTGCCCCAATTAAGGGGCAAAGGAGACCATGGGACAGCAACAGAGGGAATTTATTCAACAACATGGATTTGATTTCACAAGAAATGGGAGGTAGGGAGAGAGAAAGAACGAGGAAATCCTGTCAGAGAGAGGAGACCCAGAGCAGAAGAGAATCAGCTGAACTCCAGGAGCTTTAGGGTGCCTGCCAAGCCCAGCCATTCTGTCACTGTGGAAGTTGTAGGGACTCAGCAGGGACTCCAGAGCTGCTTCCTGCTGAGCAGGCCCTGGGCAAGGGCAGGAGCAGAGGCTGCAAGGCTTTAGCCACAGGTCACCTGCAGGTGCCTTCTGGGGGATTTCTGTGTGCAAACAGAAGTGACAAAGGAGATCAGGGCTGGAAAGGCTCAGGAACTCCCCAGTGATTCTTGTCCCCACACAGTGAGGGGTGGCTGCTGGCCGGGCTGTGGAATGGGACACTGTGTGGGCTCTGTGTCCCTACTGATGGCAGCTCCTCACTGGTGACAGAAGGAGCTGCTGCCTTTTCCTCCTCGGGAGCGAGAGGCTCGGGGGGCTCCTCCTCAGCAGCTGTGGGGGCAGCAGCTGCTGGCTCGGCCTCTATGGGACTGTGCGGGGCAGGAGAGGAGCTGGGCAGGGCACGGGCTGCCACTGCTGCCACCTCTGTGCCCACGGGGCTGGGACAGCTGGGCCCCTCTGTGGGACAAGTCTGGGGCTCCTTGTCGCTCACTGGGTGCACAGGTTCGTCCCTGATCTTGGAGCTGATGTCATGGCCCCATTGGGACAGCTGCTGGCTGCTCACATGTTCTCCCTATTGGGACAGCTCTCAGCCATCATCTCTTCGGGGATCCTCTGGGACTCTCATGTCTCTCCATAACACTCCCGGACTCTGACAATTTTTTGCTGTTCATGGAATTCCTGGTGTGTCTCGTCTCTGTACTGTGAAATTTCTTCAACTCTGACATGTATCTGGCGTTGATACAACTCTCAGCTCTTCCCGGTTCCCCACAGGCAAATTTCTTGGATTGTCAGTATTTCTTCTGTTTGGTAAGTCTCTGTCATTGTCTCATCTTCCCACTGGGAAAGCTCCTGTCCAGAAGCACCTTCCCCCTGGGAAAGCTCTTCATCTCTTTCAGCAAATGGCCTCTCCTCCTCCTCAGTCAGTGACAGCGGCAGGCCTGACCTGCCCACTGCCCCCACCAAATACCTGCTGGAGGCCTGCGCTTCCACCAGCTGGACACAGGGCTGGGAGAGCGGGACACAGAATTTCCTTTGTCCTCGCTTTGTCCTCCATCATCTAACACAGATAGATGCAGGGAGCAGACAGGAGCTGTCATGGAGCAGCCCGGAGCTGTGTCCTTGTGGCCCCTGCTGTGCCCAGAGCCCTGAGAGGCTTTGGGCACAGTGGCACACGACAGCCCCAGCCCCAGCCTGCAGAGCCCTGGCTTTGCAGGCTGCGCTGTGCAGGGCACGAGCAATGGCCGCAGGGACGTGCCAGGGCCTTGTGGGCAGTGGCTGCACGTCCCGCGGGAGGCCGGGGAGCAGGGCTGTCCCTCGGGGCTCTGCCTGGGCACCGGGCTGTGCCAATGCCCTTAGCAATGACACCCAGGGCCACCACGGAAGGACGGGGCCATGCCCAGGCACCTGCACAAGCTGCAGAAGTGGCCCCATGAGAACCTGCCATGGTTCCACAGGGCCAGGGCCAGGTGCTGCACCTGGGTCAGGGCAATGCCTGAGCCATTGATTCTTGGGATTGTTGGGGTGTGTCAGAGACTGAAATATTCATGCCTCAAACATTGATATAAAGTATTGCTCATTATAACAAAAACTGTATAAAGAAACTACAACCAAAGAAGCCTCGGTGAAGATACCTGAGTGGGGAAAGTCAAAGTGCTGAGATTAGACAAAGGGAAAGCTATTGCTCAGTCATCTCAGGCTGAAGGAAAGGAATGCATCCACAAAGGCCAAAGCCATCAGCTGTGCTGAGAAGCATCTTTGGCTGAGTATTGGAGTGGGGGAAACCACAGCGTGCAGCAGCCAGGTTTAAACTGGCCCAGCTGTGCAGCCCCCAAGCCCACAGGCCACATCCACGGGACATTCACAGGAGAGACAGCTGAGGGGGTGTCCTAATCCATCCAAGACCCCCAAAGTGCTCCCCAGAGGCCTTGCACCCCAAGACTGTGTGTGATGCAACAGATCAGAGTCTGCTGCAAGAGACTGTCCCCTCCCCTGGGGACATGCCTGGACACTGCCACCTGGCCTGAGCGAATATTAACCCATGGGAGTCTGTGCTTTCCGTGGGGGCCCTCACCACCAAGAACCAAGCTGGAGAGGATCAATGCAACATCGCTGGGATCCACAGATGGTGATATTTTCTTTATTCTGTCTCTGTAACTCTCTTTCTGTGCCCCCCACCTCTTTTCCTACTTCTCCCTTTCTCTCTTTTCATCTAACTCTCATATTTACTATCAAACAAAACCCACACTAATCACTGGCATATGGTCTTGTTTGCACCTCAATTTGGGCAGAGGTATTTCTAAGAACCTTAATAATTGGATCATAACAGGGTGTCTGTGCAGGGCCAGGGGTGGGCCTGGATGATCCTGTGGGTCCCTTCCAGCACAGCATATTCCATGATCCCATGATGATTTGTGCTGCCAGCACCTGCCTTGCTCCCGAGGTGGAGCAGGCCCAGACAAACACAACTGGGGAAAGCAGCATCTTTTCTGAACATGCTCTGATCAGCCACCCATAAGGGGAAGGAAGCACCCAAGAGTCATAAATGCTCAGGCACAAAAGAAAGGATAAAAGCCAGAGTGTCCAGAAAAAAATCAGAAACTTTTGTTAAAGACTTGCTATAATTTTTATTGCGATCTTAATATTTTGTAAATTTTACTTATAACTGCACAACGTCTAGGTTAGTTGCTGACCTAGAATAAAAGCACATGGCAGTGAGTTTGGGATAAAGGGAAGGGGTAAAGGGAAGAGAGAAAGGAAGAGATAAATTAAAGAGGGGGCAGAGAGAGAGAGCAAGAAAGAAAGGAAAAGAGAGAGAAAAAGAGATCATCACTTCAAGTTCCAGCGTGTTTCCAGCTGATGGGATGTCACTCCTGGTTCCAGCGACAATCCAGCTGCTGCAATGTCCAGGGTCATGGGCTTGGTGGGGGTGCCTTTTATGGAGTGGCTTCCCCACCCTGAAATGGGTTTCTCACCTCTGTGCAAATTGCTTCTCTTGCACAGTCTGTTCTTTCAGACCCTTCTGGAGAAGGGTGGGCGCCTTTGGGGGTCTTTGGTGCTCTTGATCCCCCTACAGTCCATGGCCACTTCTTGGCCCGATGGCTGCGCTTGCTGTGCTGATCTGCAGGAGCCACAACCGCGATGTTTGTGCTGCCCAAGAGCTGCTGTGCCTCCACCTCCAGGCCTGGCCTGGCACCGGCACAGGCACTGCTCCTGTGGCTGTGGCACCAGGCAGGGGACACTCCAGCACCTTCTGATGCCTCAGCTCTTCCTGCTGCTCTGCATTTGGTTGATGAGCTTTGATCTCTGTCCATACTACTGAGAAGGGCCCTGCTCATCAGCTCTTCATCCTCATGTTCTTCCCAAAGAGAGAGCTATTCATCCTTCATGTTCTTCCCATTGGGAGAGCTGTTTCTGGTCATTTTCTTCCATTGGGCACATGGCTTGGTCGTGATAGTCTTCCCCAAAAGACAGCTCTGTGTCATGTTTGCTGTCTTCTGGGGAAAGCTTCTTACCGTCACTCTTATCCCATTGGGACAGCTCTTCGTCACTGTCACTCTCCCCTCGGGGCAGCTCTTCTTTGTGGGTGTCTTCACCCTGGGACTGCTCCTTGTAACCCTTGTTATCCCTTTGGGAGAGTTCAGGGTCATCTTCCACTGGGGACAGCTCTTTGTCACTTGTGCTGTCCCCGGGGAAAAGCTTGATGGCCTCATTGACTTGAACAGCACGCGGTCACTCTTGCTGTCCCCTGGAACAAACTCGATGGCCGCTTCCCCTGGGGACAGCTCCTCATCACTTGTGCTGTCCACTGGAAGTGGCTCGCTGTCATCTTGCACTTTGGACACCTTCTGGTCATTCTTGCTGTCCCCTTGAAAGAGCTCAATGTCTTTTGTCATTTGGAACAGCTCCTGCTCACTGCTCTCTTCCCCTTGGGACAGCTCACTGTCATTTTGCTGTTGAGACTCCTTTTTCTCAATGTCATCTCCCCCTTGGGACAGCTCTTTGTTCTCATTCCATTGGAGCAGGTCTTTTTCAAGTGAGTGGAAGTATTCTTCTAATTCTTAGTCTCCTTCTTACTACTCTTCTTCTATGTATTTTTAAACTCATATTCTTATTCCTATTACTCTTCTTTTTCACTGTATTTTAAATTCAAAGTCTTATTCTTATTACTCTTCTTTTGCTATGAATTTGAAATTAAAATTCTTATTCTTGTTACTCTTCTTCCTCTATATATTTTGAATTCTTACTTCTACTCTTATTCCTATACATCTTCTACTTCAATCTATTTTGAAAATTTGTATTACTACTCTTCTTCTATGTATTTCTAAATGATTCTTCTTCCTCTTCTTGTTCTTCATCTTCTCCGTCTGCGCCGTCCTCTTCATCTCCTTCACCTTCGGTGTCTTCCTACTCATCTTCCCACTGCTGTTTGCTGACCCCAACTCCACTGGTGTTGCAGCCCCGTGTGTGCCGCAGTCCCGCAGGGAGGGAGGCTCAGGGAGCAATCGCTGCTGTTGGTGCCCTGCCTGTGCTACTCGTCCTGCGGCTGTGGCGCCAGGCAGGGACACCGGAACAGCCTGCGCAGCGCCCGCAGCGCCCGCCTGAAGCGGGAGGGACGTTTCTGGGAGCCCTGGCTCGCTGCCTCTGGCACCTGATCTCGGGAGGCTGCAGAATGTGCTGCCTCTGCCTCCTCGGGAGCGAGAGGCTCGGGGGGCTCCTCCTCCTCAGCAGCTGTGGGGGCAGCAGCTGCTGGCTTGGCATCTGGGTGACTCCATGGGGCAGGGGAGGCACTGGGCAGGGCATGGGCTGCCTCTCCTGCCACCGCTGTGCCCCAATTTCTGGAACAGCTGGGTCCCTCCAAGGGGTTCTCGTCATCCTCCAAGCCCAAGGGTTTGCTGCAGATGTTGTCCTGGATGGCAGCTTCCCCTTGGGACACCTCCTGGGCTCCGCAGGGCTTCCCTGTGGAAAGCATATTGCCCCCGACCCTGAAACTGCGAGATGGTCTGTGCTGCTCCAGGTCCTGCCATATGGCCTCCAGGTCCTCCTCACACCAGTCTGCATCGGACTGTCCTTGGGAGCTGTCAGCCTCACTCTCTTCATAATATCCATAATCGTTGGGGAAATAGGCTTCCAGCCACTCCCGCACCTTCTGGAGCACTGTCACTCTCTCCAGTTTCAGCAGTACCATGGCCCAGTTTTGACCTCTGTCCATGCCACCGAGCAGGGCCCTCCTCATCGGTTCTTCGTCCTGATGTTCCTCCCAATGGGAAAATTCTTCATCCTGACCTCCTTCCCAAAGGGAGAGCTCTTTCTCCTCACGTTCTTCCCAATGAGAGAGCTCCTTATCCTCATGTTCTTCCCAGTGGGAGAGCTGTTTGTTGTCATCTTCCTCCCATGGGGACATGGCTTGGACGTGGTGGCCTTCCCCAAAAGACAGCTCGGTGTCATGTTTGCTGTCTTCTGGGGAAAGATTCTCATCTTCACTCTTATCCCATTGGGACAGCTCTTCGTAACTGTCACTCTCCCCTCGGGACAGGTCTTCTTTGGGGGTGTTTTCACCCTGGGACAGCTCCTTGAAACTCTCCTTGTCCATTTGGGAGAGCTCATTGTCATTTTCCACTGGGGACAGTTCCCAGTCACTGATGTTTTCCCTTGGGGAGACCTCAATGGTCTCTTCCATGGGGGACAGCTCCTGGTCACTGGTGCTCTCCTCTGGAATGACCTTGATGACCTCTTCCACTGAGGGCAGCTCCTGGTCGCTGGTGCTGTCCCCTGGAATGACCTCAATGGCCTCTTCTCTTGGTGACTGCTCCTCGTTACTTGTGCTGTCCACTGGAAGGGGCTCGCTGTCATCCTCCACTTCAGTGAGCTCATGGTCACTGCTCTTTTCCCCTTGGGACAGCTCATCGTCATTTTCCTCTTGGGACACTGGCACCATGTCCGTGTGGCTGTGCTCCATGGCTCCAGCCCCCAAGGGGATGGGTGGCAGAGGTTGCACCTGCCAGCTTGGGGACACACGGGCTGTGCCCTCCTGGGCCACCCTGAGCGGGGGCAAGAACACCCTGGGCACAGGGGTGTGTGGCTGCTGAGGACAGGGGCTGCGTGGGTCTGTCCCCTTCTCCCTGGCACTGCCCAGCTCAGTGCCCTGGCTCTGAGTGTCCCTTGGCCTCTCCAGGCAGGGCAGCGGTGGTAGCCGTGCCGGCCTTGCCAGCCGTGGCAGAGGTGACAGCGGTGGCAGCCGTGCTGGCCTTGCCATTTGTGGCTGAGGTGGCACTGGTGACAGCCGTGCCAGCCTTGCCAGCCGTGGCAGAGTTGGCACTGGTGGCAGCCGTGCCAGCCTTGCCAGCGGTGGCAGAGGTGGCAGTGGTGGCAGCCTGTCCCCACGGAGGGACAGGGCCTGGCTCCGGCTGCCCTGCGGCACTGCCTGTGGCTCCCTGAGCTCCTCCTGTGGGATCCTGAGCTCTTTGATCTTTCTGGGGCCTACCTTTGGCTGCCCAAGCTGCTGTGGTGGCAGCTTGACTTGTACCTGCGGGGAGCAGGAGGAGGAGGAGGAGGAGGAGGAGGAGGAGGAGGAGGCGTGGGACAGAGACGGCTCCCTTGGCAGAGCAAAGATCCTGGCCCAGTCTGTCCCCTGGCCTCTCCTTCCTACCTCATCCGTCACTCTTGGCATCCTCCGCAGGCTCCGCCGTTGACCTTGGGCAGTCTGGGAGTTGGGGTTCATCTTCTTTTCCGTCTTCTCCTTTTCCATCTCCTCGAAAATCTCCGTCGTCGCCGAGCGCAGACGGGTCCCTGGAGCTGCTTCCTCCTGAGAGCGCGGCTCTCCTGGGACTGGGCACCCCAGGGCTCTGCACCCATTGTTCACCCTCAGCCAGGCTGGGGCTCTCTGATGTCACAAAGGTCTCCGGCCACCACCATGTCCCGCATCACAAAGGCCCCGACACAGAGCGCCCGTGTCACAAAGGGCCACAGCCGGCACCCCAACAGCAGCGGAGCAGACAGGAGCTGTCATGGAGCAGCCCCGGAGCTGTGTCCTTGTGGCCCCTGCTGTGCCCAGAGCCCTGAGAGGCTTTGGGCACAGTGGCACACGACAGCCCCAGCCCCAGCCTGCAGAGCCCTGGCTTTGCAGGCTGTGCTGTGCAGGGCACGAGCAATGGCCGCAGGGACGTGCCAGGGCCTTGTGGGCAGTGGCTGCACGTCCCGCGGGAGGCCGGGGAGCAGGGCTGTCCCTCGGGGCTCTGCCTGGGCACCGGGCTGTGCCAATGCCCTTAGCAGTGACACCCAGGGCCACCACGGAAGGACGGGGCCATGCCCAGGCACCTGCACAAGCTGCAAAAGTGGCACCATGAGAACCTGCCATGGTTCCACAGGGCCAGGACCTGGTGCTGCCCCTGGGTCGGGGCAATGCCTGAGCCACCGACTCCTGCAGGGCTGCCCTGGGCTCTGCGGCGCCCCGGGGACAGAGCCCGGCGCCGGGGCTCGGTCCCTGCTGCCACAAGGGCGCTGCCGAGGGCTCCCCGCCCGCCGGGGCCGGGCCCGGCGCTGAGGGAGCGGCGCCGCCATCGCTGCCGCCATTGCTCGGGGGCTGTGAGGGGAGCGCGGCTCCGCCAGCCCCGCTCCGCCCGCACAGCAACAAAAACATGAAGCACAGAGACACACGGCGCTGCAAATTGTGTCCGTGCACTGCCAAATGCACTCGGACAGCGGCCCGAGGGGCTGGGCTCGGCTGCGGCAGCATCGCCACACGGGCCCGCTTGTGGGAGATGCGACGCTAAACCCACAGGGTTTTGTCTGTTTGGGATAAAAACCCCGAGTGTTTCTGTTTCCTTGACAGAAAACCACTTCTGATTGCACTAATCTGTTGTACAGTGGTCTTAAAAGGCATAATAAATATCAAAAAGTTATCATTAGAAATACATGTGGTTCAAAAGGCACACAGAAGTAGTCAGGAGCAACATCTCTGCTGACAAAAGATTTAATAAAAGAAAAACCATTGTATAAGTAAATCTACACACTTCTGTTACTTGTTGTTCTTGTTTCCCGTGCGCTTGGTCTGTATTGGAAACATTGAAGCAAAACTGAGCAGCATCAGGGAAAAAATCAGCAGCTGGGCACAAGGCTCCAGAATCGCTGTGGAACTCCCAAGGATTCACACGAGGCTTCAGACGTGTGTGTGCACAGGTGCACAAAAGCATCGCTCCTTTCCGAGGCTGCATTGCAGCACACGAGGAGTAAAGTCAGAATTCCTCCTGATTTCACAGGCTTGCAGTGCATTGTTTATCCAGAACCTCCTCCAAGTCCAGTGAGGGAGACAGATCAAGTGTGCTTCTGGATAATCTGTTTTCACTCAGATTTTCCCACTCCTGGCACTGCTTTGAAGAGCCCATGCTGCAGGAGGGACTGCACCTGATGTGGTGCCCCAAGCCTCTCCTCTGGGCTGGGGCCCTGCAGGACAGCTCCACCAAGAACCTTCTCCCATTCCCTCTGACAGTTTCTTGCTGTTTGTAGAGCTCTTGGTGTGTCCCATCTCTGTACTGGGGAACTTCAACTCTTGACGGACCTGGTGTTGGTACAGCTCTCGACTCCTCCTGGCTCCACCTTGGGCAAATTTCTTGGACTCTCAGTACTTCTTCCTTTTGGTACATCTTTTGCAATGTCTCATCTTCCCCCTGGGAAGGCTCTTGGTTCCCATTTGCAAAGGCCCCCTCCTCCATTTCAGTCTCTGGCAGTGGCAGGACTGACCTGCCCACTGCCCCTGTCCACGAGAACCTCATGTGGTTCCAGAAGGCCATGGGCAGGTGCTGCACCTGGGTCAGGGCAATGCCTGAGCCATCGATTCTTGGGATTGTTGGGGTGTGTCAGAGACTGAAATATTCATGCCTCAAACATTGATATAAAGTATTGCTCATTATAACAAAAACTGTATAAAGGAACTACAACCAAAGAAGCCTCGGTGAAGATACCTGAGTGGGGAAAGTCAAAGTGCTGAGATTAGACAAAGGGAAAGCTATTGCTCAGTCATCTCAGGCTGAAGGAAAGGAATGCATCCACAAAGGCCAAAGCCATCAGCTGTGCTGAGAAGCATCTTTGGCTGAGTATTGGAGTGGGGAAAACCACAGCGTGCAGCAGCCAGGTTTAAACTGGCCCAGCTGTGCAGCCCCCAAGCCCACAGGCCACATCCACGGGACATTCACAGGAGAGAGAGCTGAGGGGGTGTCCTAATCCATCCAAGACCCCCAAAGTGCTCCCCAGAGGCCTTGCACCCCAGGACTGTGTGTGATGCAACAGATCAGAGTCTGCTGCAAGAGACTGTCCCCTCCCCTGGGGACATGCCTGGACACTGCCACCTGGCCTGAGCGAATATTAACCCATGGGAGTCTATGCTTTCTGTGGGGACCCTCACAACCAAGAAGGCCAAGGTGGAGAGGATCAATGCAACATTGCTGGGATCCACAGATGGTGATATTTTCTTTATTCTGTCTCTGTCCCTCTCTTTCTGTGCCCCCCACCTCTTTTCCTACTTCTCCCTTTCTCTCTTTTCATCTCACTCTCATATTTACTATCAAACAAAACCCACACTAATCACTGGCATATGGTCTTGTTTGCACCTCAATTTGGGCAGAGGTATTTCTAAGAACCTTAATAATTGGATCATAACAGGGTGTCTGTGCAGGGCCAGGGGTGGGCCTGGATGGTCCTGTGGGTCCCTTCCAGCACAGCATATTCCATGATCCCATGATGATTTGTGCTGCCAGCACCTGCCTTGCTCCCCAGGTGGAGCAGGCCCAGACAAACACAACTGGGGATAGCAGCATCTTTTCTGAACATGCTCTGATCAGCCACCCATAAGGGGAAGGAAGCACCCAAGAGTCATAAATGCTCAGGCACAAAAGAAAGGATAAAAGCCAGAGTGTCCAGAAAAAAATCAGAAACTTTTGTTAAAGACTTGCTATAATTTTTATTGCGATCTTAATATTTTGTAAATTTTAATTATTACTGCACAACATCTAGGTTAGTCGCTGACCTAGAATAAAAGCACATGGCAGTGAGTTTGGGATAAAGGGAAGGGGTAAAGGGAAGAGAGAAAGGAAGAGATAAATTAAAGAGGGGGCAGAGAGAGAGAGCAAAAAAGAAAGGAAAAGAGAGAGAAAAAGAGATCATCACTTCAAGTTCCAGTGTGTTTCCAGCTGAGGGGATGTCACTCCTGGTTCCAGTGACAATCCAGCTGCTGCAATGTCCAGGGTCATGGGCTTGGTGGGGGTACCCTTTGATGGAGTGGCTTCCCCACCCTGAAATGGGTTTCTCACCTCTGTGCAAATTGCTTCTCTTGCACGCTCCATTCTTTCAGACCCTTCTGGAGAAGGGTGGGCGCCTTTGGGGGTCTTTGGTGCTCTTGATCCCCCTACAGTCCATGGCCACTTGTTGGCCCGATGGCTGTGCTGGCTGTGCTGATCTGCAGGAGCCACAACCGTGATGTTTGTGCTGCCCAAGAGCTGCTGTGCCTCCACCTCCAGGCCTGGCCTGGCACCGGCACAGGCACTGCTCCTGTGGCTGTGGCACCAGGCAGGAGCCACTCCAGCATCTTCTGACACCTCAACACTTCCTGCTGCTCTGCATTTGGTTGATGAGCTTTGATCTCTGTCCATACTACTGAGGAGGGCCCTGCTCATCAGCTCTTCATCCTCATCTTGTTCCCAGTGGGAGAGCTCTTCATCATCATGTTCTTCCCAATGGGAGAGCTATTTGTCCTCATGTTCTTCCCATTCGGAGAGTTTTCCATGGTCATGTTTTTCCCCATGAGAGGGCTCTTTGTCCTCATCTTCTTCCCATTGGGAGAGCTGTTTCTGGTCATCTTCTTCCCACGGGGACATGGCTTGGTCATGATAGTCTTCCCCGGAAGACAGCTCTGTGTCATGTTTGCCATCGTCTGGGGAAAGCTTCTGATCCTCACTGTTATCCCCTTGGGACAGCTCTTTGTCACTGTCACTCTCCCCTCGGGGCAGCTCTTCTTTGTGGGTGTCTTCACCCTGGGACTGCTCCGTGTAATCCTTGTTATCCCAGGGTCATCTTCCACTGGGGACAGCTCTTTGTCACTTGTGCTGTCCCCGGGGAAAAGCTTGATGGCCTCATTGACTTGAACAGCACGCGGTCACTCTTGTTGTCTCCTGGAACAAACTCGATGGCCGCTTCCCCTGGGGACAGCTCCTCATCACTTGTGCTGTCCACTGGAAGTGGCTCACTGTCATCTTGCACTTTGGACACCTTCTGGTCATTCTTGCTGTCCCCTTGAAAGAGCTCAATGTCTTTTGTCATTTGGCACAGCTCCAGCTGACTGCTCTATTCCCCTTGGGAAAGCTCACTGTCATTTTGCTGTTGAGACTCCTTTTTCTCAATGTCATCTCCCCCTTGGGACAGCTCTTGGTTCTCATTCCATTGGAGCAGGTCTTTTTCAAGTGAGTGGAAGTATTCTTCTAATTCTTAGTCTCCTTCTTACTACTCTTCTTCTATGTATTTTTAAACTCATATTCTTATTCCTATTACTCTTCTTTTTCTATGTATTTTAAATTCAAAGTCTTATTCTTATTACTCTTCTTTTGCTATGAATTTGAAATTAAAATTCTTATTCTTGTTACTCTTCTTCCTCTATATATTTTTAATTCTTACTCCTATTCTTATTCCTACACATCTTCTACTTCAATCTATTTTGAAAATTTGTATTACTACTCTTCTTCTTCTATGTATTTCTAAATGATTCGTCTTCCGCTTCTGGTTCTTTGTCTTCTCCGTCTGCGCCATTCCCTTCATCTCCTTCACATTCGGGGTCTTCACATTCATCTTCCCGTTCCTGTTTGCTGACCCCAACTCCACTGGTGTTGCAGCCCCGTGTGTGCCGCAGTCCCGCAGGGAGGGAGGCTCAGGGAGCAATCGCTGCTGTTGGTGCCCTGCCTGTGCTACTCGTCCTGCGGCTGTGGCGCCAGGCAGGGACACCGGAACAGCCTGCGCAGCGCCCGCAGCGCCCGCCTGAAGCGGGAGGGACGTTTCTGGGAGCCCTGGCTCGCTGCCTCTGGCGCCTGATCTCGGGAGGCTGCAGAATGTGCTGCCTCTGCCTCCTCGGGAGCGAGAGGCTCGGGGGGCTCCTCCTCCTCAGCAGCTGTGGGGGCAGCAGCTGCTGGCTTGGCATCTGGGTGACTCCATGGGGCAGGGGAGGCACTGGGCAGGGCATGGGCTGCCCCTCCTGCCGCCGCTGTGCCCCAATTTCTGGAACAGCTGGGTCCCTCCAGGGGGTTCTCGTCATCCTCCAAGCCCAAGGGTTTGCTGCAGATGTTGTCCTGGATGGCAGCTTCCCCTTGGGACACCTCCTGGGCTCCGCAGGGCTTCCCTGTGGAAAGCATATTGCCCCCGACCCTGAAACTGCGAGATGGCCTGTGCTGCTCCAGGTCCTGCCATATGGCCTCCAGGTCCTCCTCACACCAGTCCGGATCGGACTGTCCTTGGGAGCTGTCAGCCTCACTCTCTTCATAATACCCATAATCGTTGGGGAAATAGGCTTCCAGCCACTCCCGCACCTTCTGGAGCACTGTCACTCTCTCCAGTTTCAGCAGTACCATGGCCCAGTTTTGACCTCTGTCCATGCCACCGAGCAGGGCCCTCCTCATCGGTTCTTCGTCCTGATGTTCCTCCCAATGGGAAAATTCTTCATCCTGACCTCCTTCCCAAAGGGAGAGCTCTTTCTCCTCACGTTCTTCCCAATGAGAGAGCTCTTTGTCCTCATGTTCTTCCCAGTGGGAGAGCTGTTTGTTGTCATCTTCCTCCCATGGGGACATGGCTTGGACGTGGTGGCCTTCCCCAAAAGACAGCTCGGTGTCATGTTTGCTGTCTTCTGGGGAAAGATTCTCATCTTCACTGTTATCCCATTGGGACAGCTCTTCGTCACTGTCACTCTCCCCTTGGGACAGGTCTTCTTTGGGGGTGTTTTCACCCTGGGACAGCTCCTTGAAACTCTCCTTGTCCATTTGGGAGAGCTCATTGTCATTTTCCACTGGGGACAGTTCCCAGCCACTGATGTTTTCCCTTGGGGAGACCTCAATGGTCTCTTCCATGGGGGACAGCTCCTGGTCACTGGTGCTCTCCTCTGGAATGACCTTGATGACCTCTTCCACTGAGGGCAGCTCCTGGTCGCTGGTGCTGTCCCCTGGAATGACCTCAATGGCCTCTTCTCTTGGTGACTGCTCCTCGTTACTTGTGCTGTCCACTGGAAGGGGCTCGCTGTCATCCTCCACTTCAGTGAGCTCATGGTCACTGCTCTTTTCCCCTTGGGATAGCTCATCGTCATTTTCCTCTTGGGACACTGGCACCATGTCCGTGTGGCTGTGCTCCATGGCTCCAGCCCCCAAGGGGATGGGTGGCAGAGGTGGCACCTGCCAGCTTGGGGACACACGGGCTGTGCCCTCCTGGGCCACACTGAGCGGGGGCAAGAACACCCTGGGCACAGGGGTGTGTGGCTGCTGAGGACAGGGGCTGCGTGGGTCTGTCCCCTTCTCCCTGGCACTGCCCAGCTCAGTGCCCTGGCTCTGAGTGTCCCTGGGCCTCTCCAGGCAGGGCAGTGGTGGCAGTCGCGCCGGCCTTGCCAGCCGTGGCAGAGGTGACAGCGGTGGCAGCCGTGCTGGCCTTGCCATTTGTGGCTGAGGTGGCACTGGTGACAGCCGTGCCAGCCTTGCCAGCCGTGGCAGAGTTGGCACTGGTGGCAGCCGTGCCGGCCTTGCCAGCGGTGGCAGAGGTGGCAGTGGTGGCAGCCTGTCCCCACGGAGGGACAGGGCCTGGCTCCGGCTGCCCTGCGGCACTGCCTGTGGCTCCCTGAGCTCCTCCTGTGGGATCCTGAGCTCTTTGATCTTTCTGGGGCCTACCTTTGGCTGCCCAAGCTGCTGTGGTGGCAGCTTGACTTGTACCTGCGGGGAGCAGGAGGAGGAGGAGGAGGAGGAGGAGGAGGAGGAGGAGGCGTGGGACAGAGACGGCTCCCTTGGCAGAGCAAAGATCCTGGCCCAGTCTGTCCCCTGGCCTCTCCTTCCTACCTCATCCGTCACTCTTGGCATCCTCCGCAGGCTCCGCCGTTGACCTTGGGCAGTCTGGGAGTTGGGGTTCATCTTCTTTTCCGTCTTCTCCTTTTCCATCTCCTCGAAAATCTCCGTCGTCGCCGAGCGCAGACGGGTCCCTGGAGCTGCTTCCTCCTGAGAGCGCGGCTCTCCTGGGACTGGGCACCCCAGGGCTCTGCACCCATTGTTCACCCTCAGCCAGGCTGGGGCTCTCTGATGTCACAAAGGTCTCTGGCCACCACCATGTCCCGCATCACAAAGGGCCCCGACACAGAGCGCCCGTGTCACAAAGGGCCACAGCCGGCACCCCAACAGCAGCGGAGCAGACAGGAGCTGTCATGGAGCAGCCCCGGAGCTGTGTCCTTGTGGCCCCTGCTGTGCCCAGAGCCCTGAGAGGCTTTGGGCACAGTGGCACACGACAGCCCCAGCCCCAGCCTGCAGAGCCCTGGCTTTGCAGGCTGTGCTGTGCAGGGCACGAGCAATGGCCGCAGGGACGTGCCAGGGCCTTGTGGGCAGTGGCTGCACGTCCCGCGGGAGGCCGGGGAGCAGGGCTGTCCCTCGGGGCTCTGCCTGGGCACCGAGCTGTGCCAATGCCCTTAGCAGTGACACCCAGGGCCACCACGGAAGGACGGGGCCATCCCCAGGCGCCTGCACAAGCTGCAGAAGTGGCACCATGAGAACCTGCCATGGTTCCACAGGGCCAGGGCCTGGTGCTGCCCCTGGGTCGGGGCAATGCCTGAGCCACCGACTCCTGCAGGGCTGCCCTGGGCTCTGCGGCGCCCCGGGGACAGAGCCCGGCGCCGGGGCTCGGTCCCTGCTGCCACAAGGGCGCTGCCGAGGGCTCCCCGCCCGCCGGGGCCGGGCCCGGGGCTGAGGGAGCGGCGCCGCCATCGCTGCCGCCATTGCTCGGGGGCTGTGAGGGGAGCGCGGCTCCGCCAGCCCCGCTCCGCCCGCACAGCAACAAAAACATGAAGCACAGAGACACACGGCGCTGCAAATTGTGTCCGTGCACTGCCAAATGCACTCGGACAGCGGCCCGAGGGGCTGGGCTCGGCTGCGGCAGCATCGCCACACGGGCCCGCTTGTGGGAGATGCGACGCTAAACCCACAGGGTTTTGTCTGTTTGGGATAAAAACCCCGAGTGTTTCTGTTTCCTTGACAGAAAACCACTTCTGATTGCACTAATCTGTTGTACAGTGGTCTTAAAAGGCATAATAAATATCAAAAAGTTATCATTAGAAATACATGTGGTTCAAAAGGCACACAGAAGTAGTCAGGAGCAACATCTCTGCTGACAAAAGATTTAATAAAAGAAAAACCATTGTATAAGTAAATCTACACACTTCTGTTACTTGTTGTTCTTGTTTCCCGTGCGCTTGGTCTGTATTGGAAACATTGAAGCAAAACTGAGCAGCATCAGGGAAAAAATCAGCAGCTGGGCACAAGGCTCCAGAATCGCTGTGGAACTCCCAAGGATTCACACGAGGCTTCAGACGTGTGTGTGCACAGGTGCACAAAAGCATCGCTCCTTTCCGAGGCTGCATTGCAGCACACGAGGAGTAAAGTCAGAATTCCTCCTGATTTCACAGGCTTGTAGTGCATCATTTATCCAGAACCTCCTCCAAGTCCAGTGAGTGAGACAGATCCAGTGTGCTTCTGGATGATCTGTTTTCACTCAGATTTTCCCACTCCTGGCACTGCTTTGAAGAACCCAAGCTGCAGGAGGGACTGCACCTGATGTGGTGCCCCAAGCCTTTCCTCTGGGCTGGAGCCCTGCAGGGCAGCTCCACCAAGAACCTTCTCCCATTCCCTCTGACAGTTTCTTGCTGTTTGTAGAGCTCTTGGTGTGTCCCATCTCTGTACTGGGGAACTTCAACTCTTGACGGACCTGGTGTTGGTACAGCTCTTGACTCCTCCTGGCTCCACCTTGGGCAAATTTCTTGGACTCTCAGTACTTCTTCCTGTTGGTACATCTCTTGCAATCTCTCATCTTCCCCCTGGGAAGGCTCTTGGTTCCCATTTGCAAAGGGCCCCTCCTCCTTTTCAGTCTCTGGCAGTGGCAGGACTGACCTGCCCACTGCCCCTGTCCACGAGAACCTCATGGGTTCTACAGGGCCAGGGGCAGGTGCTGCACCTGGGTCAGGGCAATGCCTGAGCCATCGATTCTTGGGATTGTTGGGGTGTGTCAGAGACTGAAATATTCATGCCTCAAACATTGATATAAAGTTTTGCTCATTATAACAAAAACTGTATAAAGAAACTACAACCAAAGAAGCCTCGGTGAAGATACCTGAGTGGGGAAAGTCAAAGCGCTGAGATTAGACAAAGGGAAAGCTATTGCTCAGTCATCTCAGGCTGAAGGAAAGGAATGCATCCACAAAGGCCAAAGCCATCAGCTGTGCTGAGAAGCATCTTTGGCTGAGTATTGGAGTGGGGAAACCACAGCGTGCAGCAGCCAGGTTTAAACTGGCCCAGCTGTGCAGCCCCCAGCCCCACAGGCCACATCCACGGGACATTCACAGGAGAGACAGCTGAGGGGGTGTCCTAATCCATCCAAGACCCCCAAAGTGCTCCCCAGAGGCCTTGCACCCCAGGACTGTGTGTGATGCAACAGATCAGAGTCTGCTGCAAGAGACTGTCCCCTCCCCTGGGGACATGCCTGGACACTGCCACCTGGCCTGAGCGAATATTAACCCATGGGAGTCTGTGCTTTCCGTGGGGACCCTCAACACCAAGAAGACCAAGGTGGAGAAGATCCATGCAACATCGTTGGGATCCACAGATGGTGATATTTTCTTTATTCTGTCTCTGTCCCTCTCTTTCTGTGCCCCACACCTCTTTTCCTGATTCTCCCTTTCTCTCTTTTCATCTCACTCTCATATTTACTATCAAACAAAACCCACACTTATCACTGACATATGGTCTCATTTGCACCTTAATTTGGGCAGAGGTATTTCTAAGAACCTTAATAATTGGATCATAACAGGGTGTCTGTGCAGGGCCAGGGGTGGGACTGGATGATCCTGTGGGTCCCTTCCAGCACAGCATATTCCATGATCCCATGATGATTTGTGCTGCCAGCACCTGCCTTGCTCCCCAGGTGGAGCAGGCCCAGTCAAACACAACTGGGGAAAGCAGCATCTTTTCTGAACATGCTCTGATCAGCCACCCATAAGGGGAAGGAAGCACCCAAGAGTCATAAATGCTCAGGCACAAAAGAAAGGATAAAAGCCAGAGTGTCCAGAAAAATATCAGAAACTTTTGTTAAAGACTTGCTATAATTTTTATTGCGATCTTAATATTTTGTAAATTTTAATTATTACTGCACAACATCTAGGTTAGTCGCTGACCTAGAATAAAAGCACATGGCAGTGAGTTTGGGATAAAGGGAAGGGGTAAAGGGAAGAGAGAAAGGAAGAGGTAAATTAAAGAGGGGGCAGAGAGAGAGAGCAAGAAAGAAAGGAAAAGAGAGAGAAAAAGAGATCATCACTCCAAGTTCCAGCGTGTTTCCAGCTGAAGTGATGTCACTCCTGGTTCCAGCAACAATCCAGCTGCTGCAATGTCCAGGGTCATGGGCTTGGTGGGGGTACCCTTTGATGGAGTGGCTTCCCCACCCTGAAATGAGTTTCTCACCTCTGTGCAAATTGCTTCTCTTGCACGCTCCATTCTTTCAGACCCTTCTGGAGAAGGGTGGGCGCCTTTGGGGGTGTTTGGTGCTCTTGATCCCCCTACAGTCCATGGCCACTTCTTGGCCCGATGGCTGCGCTTGCTGTGCTGATCTGCAGGAGCCACAACCGCGATGTTTGTGCTGCCCAAGAGCTGCTGTGCCTCCACCTCCAGGCCTGGCCTGGCACCGGCACAGGCACTGCTCCTGCGGCTGTGGCACCAGGCAGGGGCCACTCCAGCATCTTCTGACACCTCAACACTTCCTGCTGCTCTGCATTTGGTTGATGAGCTTTGATCTCTGTCCATACTACTGAGGAGGGCCCTGCTCATCAGCTCTTCATCCTCATCTTGTTCCCAATGGGAGAGCTCTTCATCCTCATGTCCTTCCCAATGGGAGAGCTCTTTGCCCTCATGTTCTTCCCATTGGGAGAGCTGTTTCAGGTCATCTTCTTCCCTTGGGCACATGGCTTGGTCATGATAGTCTTCCCCAAAAGACAGCTCTGTGTCATGTTTGCTGTCTTCTGGGGAAAGCTTCTGATCCTCACTGTTATCCCATTGGGACAACTCTTCGTCACTGTCACTCTCCCCTTGGGACAGGTCTTCTTTGGGGGTCTTTTCACCCTGGGACAGTTTCTTGTAACTCTCCTTGTCCCCTCCGGAGAGCTCATTGTCATTTTCCACTGGGGACAGTTCCCAGTCACTGCTGTTTTCCCTTGGGAAGACCTCGATGTTCTCTTCTATGGGGGATAGCTCCTGGTCACTGGTGCTGTCCCCTGGAATGACCTCGATGGGCTCTTCCACTGAGGACTGCTCCTTGTCACTCATGGTGTCAGCGGGAAGGGGCTCGCTGTCATCTTGCACTTTGGATACCTTCTGGTCATTCTTGCTGTCCCCTTGAAAGAGCTCAATGTGTTTTGTCATTAAGAACAGCTCCTTCTCACTGCTCTCTTCCCCTTGGGAAAGCTCACTGTCATTTTGCTGTTGAGACTCCTTTTTCTCAATGTCATCTCCCCCTTGGGACAGCTCTTTGTTCTCATTCCATTGGAGCAGGTCTTTTTCAAGTGAGTGGAAGTATTCTTCTAATTCTTAGTCTCCTTCTTACTACTCTTCTTCTATGTATTTTTAAACTCATAGCCTTATTCCTATTACTCTTCTTTTTCTATGTATTTTAAATTGAAATTCTTATTCTTATAACTCTTCTTTTTCTATGAATTTGAAACTAAAATTCTTATTCTTGTTACTCTTCTTCCTCTATATATTTTTAATTCTTACTCCTATTCTTATTCCTACACATCTTCTACTTCTATCTATTTTTAAAATTTGTATACTACTCTTCTTCTTCTATGTATTTCTAAATGATTATTCTTCCTCTTCTTGTTCTTTGTCTTCTCCATCTGCACCATCCTCATCATCTCCTTCACCTTCGGTGTCTCCATCCTCATCTTCCCACTGCTGTTTGCTGACCCCAACTCCACTGGTGTTGCAGCCCCGTGTGTGCCGCAGTCCCGCAGGGAGGGAGGCTCAGGGAGCAATCGCTGCTGTCGGTGCCCTGCCTGTGCTACTCGTCCTGCGGCTGTGGCGCCAGGCAGGGACACCGGAACAGCCTGCGCAGCGCCCGCAGCGCCCGCCTGAAGCGGGAGGGACGTTTCTGGGAGCCCTGGCTCGCTGCCTCTGGCGCCTGATCTCGGGAGGCTGCAGAATGTGCTGCCTCTGCCTCCTCGGGAGCGAGAGGCTCGGGGGGCTCCTCCTCCTCAGCAGCTGTGGGGGCAGCAGCTGCTGGCTTGGCATCTGGGTGACTCCATGGGGCAGGGGAGGCACTGGGCAGGGCATGGGCTGCCTCTCCTGCCGCCGCTGTGCCCCAATTTCTGGAACAGCTGGGTCCCTCCAGGGGGTTCTCGTCATCCTCCAAGCCCAAGGGTTTGCTGCAGATGTTGTCCTGGATGGCAGCTTCCCCTTGGGACACCTCCTGGGCTCCGCAGGGCTTCCCTGTGGAAAGCCTATTGCCCCCGACCCTGAAACTGCGAGATGGTCTGTGCTGCTCCAGGTCCTGCCATATGGCCTCCAGGTCCTCCTCACACCAGTCTGAATCGGACTGTCCTTGGGAGCTGTCAGCCTCACTCTCTTCATAATACCCATAATTGTTGGGGAAATAGGCTTCCAGCCACTCCCGCACCTTCTGGAGCACTGTCACTCTCTCCAGTTTCAGCAGAACCATGGCCCAGTTTTGACCTCTGTCCATGCCACCGAGCAGGGCCCTCCTCATCGGTTCTTCGTCCTGATGTTCCTCCCAATGGGAGAATTCTTCATCCTGACCTCCTTCCCAAAGGGAGAGCTCTTTCTCCTCACGTTCTTCCCAATGAGAGAGCTCCTTATCCTCATGCTCTTCCCAATGGGAGAGCTGTGTATTGTCATCTTCCTCCCATGGGGACATGACTTGGACATGGTGGCCTTCCCCAAAAGACAGCTCTGTGTCATGTTTGCTGTCTTCTGGGGAAAGATTCTCATCTTCACTGTTATCCCATTGGGACAGCTCTTCGTCACTGTCACTCTCCCCTCGGGACAGGTCTTCTTTGGGGGTGTTTTCACCCTGGGACAGCTCCTTGAAACTCTCCTTGTCCATTTGGGAGAGCTCATTGTCATTTTCCACTGGGGACAGTTCCCAGTCACTGCTGTTTTCCCTTGGGAAGACCTCAATGGTCTCTTCCATGGGGGACAGCTCCTGGTCACTGGTGCTCTCCTCTGGAATGACCTTGATGACCTCTTCCACTGAGGACAGCTCCTGGTCACTGGTGCTGTCCCCTGGAATGACCTCAATGGCCTCTTCTCTTGGTGACTGCTCCTCGTTACTTGTGCTGTCCACTGGAAGGGGCTCACTGTCATCTTCCACTTCAGTGAGCTCATGGTCACTGCTCTTTTCCCCTTGGGAAAGCTCATTATCATTTTCCTCTTGGGACACTGGCGCCATGTCCATGAGGCTGTGCTCCATGGCTCGAGCCCCCGAGGGGATGGGTGGCAGAGGTAGCACCTGCCAGCTCAGGGACACACGAGCTGTGCCCTCCTGGGCCACCCTGAGCGGGGGCAAGAACACCCTGGGCACAGGGGTGTGTGGCTGCCAAGGACAGGGGCTGCAGAGCTCTGTCCCCTTCTCCCCGGCACTGCCCAGCTCAGTGCCCTGGCTCTGAGTGTCCCTTGGCCTCTCCAGGCAGGGCAGCGGTGGCAGCCGTGCCGGCCTTACCATTTGTGGCTGAGGTGGCACTGGTGACAGCCGTGCCAGCCTTGCCAGCCGTGGCAGAGTTGGCACTGGTGGCAGCCGTGCCGGCCTTGTCAGCCGTGGCAGAGGTGGCAGTGGTGGCAGCCTGTCCCCACGGAGGGACAGGGCCTGGCTCCGGCTGCCCTGCAGCGCTGCCTGCAGCTCCCTGAGCTCCTCCTGTGGGACCCTGAGCTCTTTGATGTTTCTGGGGCCTACCTTTGGCTGCCCAAGCTGCACTGGTGGCAGCTTGACCTGCACCTGCGGGGAGCAGGAGGAGGAGGAGGCGTGGGACAGAGACGGCTCCCTTGGCAGAGCAAAGATCCTGGCCCAGTCTGTCCCCTGGCCTCTCCTTCCTACCTCATCCCTCGCTCTTGGCGTCCTCTGCAGGCTCCGCCGTTGACCTTGGGCAGTCTGGGAGTTGGGGTTCATCTTCTTTTCCGTCTTCTCCTTTTCCATCTCCTCGAAATTCTCCGTCGTCGCCGAGCGCAGACGGGTCCCTGGAGCTGCTTCCTCCTGAGAGCGCGGCTCTCCTGGGACTGGGCACCCCAGGGCTCTGCACCCATTGTTCACCCTCAGCCAGGCTGGGGCTCTCTGATGTCACAAAGGTTTCCAGCCACCACCATGTCCCGCATCACAAAGGGCTCGACACAGAGCACCCGTGTCACAAAGGGCCACAGCCGGCACCCCAACAGCAGCGGAGCAGACAGGAGCTGTCATGGAGCAGCCCCGGAGCTGTGTCCTTGTGGCCCCTGCTGTGCCCAGAGCCCTGAGAGGCTTTGGGCACAGTGGCACACGACAGCCCCAGCCCCAGCCTGCAGAGCCCTGGCTTTGCAGGCTGCGCTGTGCAGGGCACGAGCAATGGACGCAGGGACGTGCCAGGGCCTTGTGGGCAGTGGCTGCACGTCCCGCGGGAGGCCGGGGAGCAGGGCTGTCCCTCAGGGCTCTGCATCCATGCACAAAAGCATCGCTCTTTTCTGAGGCTGCATTGCAGCACATGAGGAGTAAAATCGGAATTCCTCCTGATTTCACAGGCTTGCTGTGTATCATTTATCCAGAACCTCCTCCAAGTCCAGTGAGGGAGACAGATCCAGTGTGCTTCTGGATAATCTGTTTTCACTGAGATTTTCCCACTCCTGGCACTGCTTTGAAGAGCCAAGCTGCAGGAGGGACTGCACCTGATGTCCCCAAGCCTCTCCTCTGGGCTGGAGCCCTGCAGGACAGCTCCACTAAGAACAGCTCCTTCTCCCATTGTGGGAGCCTCTTTTGGTGCGCAAAAGAAAGAAAGAAATAACGAAGGGAGAATTCCTGCCTTGCCCTCCCTCAGAGCTGCACAAACCCTCAAACTTCCCTCCTGGTGCTCCCACACAGAGGAACGCTGGCCCAGGGACTCTCTGCTGTTGGATATTGGGCAAGGGAGGAGGGAGACACTTGGTTGTCCCTGTAGACAGAAGAAATGGGTGAACATCCAGACACAACTATTCCTGTGGGATTTCTTTGTCCTTCTGTGTGGGAACTGACAGCTGGTCTGCCTCAGCTCACAGTCATCCAACTGGCTCAGTCTTCTCGTACCTGTGTGAATCTTAGCCGTGCCTGTAAGAATCTTAGCATCAACAGAAACAAGAATTAATAACAACAGAAGGAGGAACGCACCTGCAGGAAGGAGTCTGTTTTTTGCAAGATTGTGTGCTAGCTATAGGTAGCCAATGATATTGTGGGGTGATGAATTGGGAGCCAATCAATATATGTTTCGGATATTAGAAATAGTATAAAAGAGGCCTTGTAGTTGTGAATAAAACTTCTTTCTTTGACTGCAAGCTGTTTCTGTGTGTGTCATGATCGTCTCTACAGGGACAATTCTGATTTGGTTTTGGAAAACAAAGAGGAGGAGGAGAGGGCCTAAGAAAGGAACAATCATTCTGTACCCCCGGACAGGAGGGGACAGTCGGGGGGGTTGGGCTGTGCTGGCAGGGAACAGGGACAGGAGGAGAGGGAACGGCCTCAGGCTGGGCCAGGGGAGGCTGGGCTTGGACAGCAGGAGCAATTTCTCCATGGAAAGGGTGCTCAGGCCTTGGCAGGGCTGCCCAGGGAGCTTTGCAGTGCCCATCCCTGCAGGTGTCCCAGCAAGGCCTGGCCGTGGCACTCAGTGCTCTGGGCTGGGGACAAGGTGGGCATGGGGCACAGCTTGGCCTCCATGGGCTGGGAGGGCTTTTCCGATCGTAAGGATCCTGGGATTCTATGAAAGTTATCCCAGAAGAAGAAAAACTTCATCCAGGGAAAGCCCCTGCCCTGGAGAAGCACAGGAGCATCCCCAGGCTGGATGTGCCCCCTGGGCTCGAGCCACAGCTGCTCAGCACTGAGCCCTGTGGGGCTGCCCAGTCAGACCAGTCCAGCCCCAGTGCCCAGTGCTGCTCCTTTGCTGTGGGATTTGGGCTCTGTGGCTGCCCAGCCCTGCCCAGCTGCTCCCACAGGGATCTGCCAGGAACAGCCCAGAGCTGAGCTGCCTCAGGCGGGGCTGCCCTGGGGGAACACCTCCCACCCTGCACAGGCTGCTCAGGGCAGGCCGGGTTCTTGGCTTTTTTGGCCTTGTTTGCATTTCTTCTTCCCTCCTTCTCTCTGTTCTACTTTTAGAGTCCTCTGCCTATGTGATTCCCTCAAATACAACCATCTGAGTGAGCGTATTCCCTCAAATACAGGCTCTCTGCAGAGGGATTTCAGGATGGGCAACTTTTGTAACTTCTGTTCCATTTGGGAGGCTTTGGTTCACATTATCCATGAACTCCGGGCCACCTCCTTATTCCATATTTCGCCTTTGGAAGATCTGTTTTCCAACCAGAAAGATATTTACATAAAAAAGGGAGGTTATCTTACACAAAACACAATTTTATCACTTCTAAACAGGGGCCAGACACCACAAACCGAAATCCCTGCAGCAGAGGAGTATTGCCGTCTCTGTGCCTGCTCCAAGGGTGAACTCTTGCCTCTGGAATTTGCTTCCTCCAAGAGTTCAGCAGAGCCAGCCTTCGTGGGGCTGGAGGGCACCCTGGTGAGGAGCTTGGCTTTGGCAAGCCCCAGGCTCAGCTTAGCACGTTGTTACAGGGAGCCATGCAAAATCAGGGAAAAAAGGAGAGTGTCGGGCCAAAGTGGAAGTGTCTGGGTGTTATTCCCTGGGATTGCCAGGATGTATTTTTAAATATGGAGAAATGCCCAGAAGTGGTCTGTTCTGTGCATCATAAAGGTCCTACCAAGAATATTTATGTGTGTGGATAAATACACCTTCTTATATGGATATCCTGTCCTGCTCCCTGCCCAGCTTCTCCAAAAATGATTGAAGGTGAATGAAAAGGAGGAAATGTTTTTGTGTTGTGCCAATCGGTCCACATTAGCTCATCCAAATCTCTGGGATCAGGCCTTGCATGCAGAGTTGTGTTGGGGTTGAAAACAGTCTCAAAGATCATCGAAAGATCACCAGAGTTGTGGCTGGCCCTGGATCCCTGGAAGTGTCCAAGGCCAGGTTGGACACTGGGACTTGGAGCAGTCTGGGACAGTGGAAGGTGTCCCTGCCCATGGAGGGGTTGGACTGGAGGATTTTTAAGTCCTTCCCAACCCGGACCATTCCATGATCCTGTAAAGAACAGGAGCAATTTACAGCACAAATTAATTTGTCCTGAGTTTTTCCAGATTAGTTTTTGGCATTCATGTCCTGCTCCAGCTTTTCTTCCATCTCCTTTGCTTGGACAACAGCAGCCAGGACCCTCAGGTGCCACCTTGTGCCACCCCAATGTCTCCAGGATGAGGAATAAATGAAAGGCTGAGAAAGAAGGAAGCACCCACCCACATTTTCCAGAAGGAATGGAGGCAAAAAGAGAGGACATTGATCTTCCAAGGCTGTCTGGGAAGTCTGGCAGGATTTTTTGGGGTGGCTGTGCCCATCCTGCTTGACCTCCTGTTCCTACCTAAAGCTTTGACTCCATCCGTGCCTCACTTTGGACTGAAAACTTCCCATGGGATGTGTTCTTATCCTGCCTTTTGTGTAGGAATAGGATTTTTCCAGCCTCTTTCTCTGCACAACGAGTTCAGGTGCAGCCACAAATCCAACAAAGGTCAGAATTTCACACCCAAACGGCACCAAAGAAAAGCATTGTTCAAGAGCAGGATGTTTGCCCAGGTATTTGCATGGTCACAACGCAAATGGCCCCAAGCATTTTGCTTAAGGAAATAATGAATTTCTAATATGGATTCAAAGCAACACTGGGGGGAAGGCAAGAAAAGAAAGAATAATGGATAAATATAATTGTTTTTAATAATCCTTTCAAAAATGATGTGAATATTTGCAGGCTGAACCTGCTGATGGAGCAGGTGCTGCCCTGAGTCACTTTTGGGAAGGTAAAGGCTATCCTAACTCACCTCTGAGTAAAATCTTGAGCAGAGGGAAGCTGCAGTGACAATAATCAGGTTTTAATCTGCTCTCCATCCCACTAATTGCATGTGCAGGAATCTCTTGCAGGTCTCAGAGGAGCCCTGCAAAGCCCTTTGCCTCCTCCTTCCTCTCCCCCTCCCATCCTGTGGCAGCAAAAAGCTCCAGCTCCAAAATTTCAGGGGAACCTTCTGTCTGCAAGAGGCCAAAACTTGAATTTCCCCTCACCCTCAGCTTGATCCAAACCTTAAAAGAATTCCCTGTTTTTTTAAAATGAGGGTTTCTTGTCCTGAAGGAGCTTTAGGGTGGTCTGATGGTAGCAGGAAAATCAAGCAGGTGTTTACAGCCATCCATGGGGAATCCTCATCCTCTGCAATCCCGTGCACTATTCCTTGGATCAGCAGGGACTGCAGATTGGATGCTGAACCTCGGAGTGGAGGTTCTCCAGCAGAATCCAGACCTGGAAAGGATCCAGACCTTCTCCATCAAACCCACCACAGCCATGGGCAAGTCCTCAGGAGAACCGGGAGGGAAAATAAATGGGAAGCAGCTGGACAAGATGGGATAAAACTCAGAGGATGAGAGAGGGAATGACAGGGAAGGCCAGAATCTTTGTGGCTTCCATTTCCACGGGGTTTGTGGTCCAGACAAATTTCCTTTTCCTACACTTGCAGAGTTATCCAACACAACAGGGCTGACTTTTCATTTGGCAGTTTTCTCACGCCAAATCTTACAAACCTCCCGTGGCTGGAGGGAATTGAGGGGAGAATTCCCTGTCCAGGCTCCCATTGCTCTTCCTCAGCTGGATTTAGCTGGTGCTGAGAATTCAGGGGCACCTCTGACCACGGAGCCAGAGCAGAGAGGAGTGGGATGTGATCAAAGGAGGCCACTCTGGGTGGAATCGTAGAAAATAGAGGATAAAAAAGTCCTGAAAATTATTTTTGGTGTAGTAATAATTTTTAAAAAGGGAGTTTGTGTAATAATAACCAATGAGGATGATGATGGGAGAGGCACCATCAACTCAGGACATTCCCGACTGGCTGAGGCAGTGAGGGATGGATTCTTGTGGTCTGGACATGTTCAGGAGGACTTTGGGCCTGTCCCACCATAAAATGTGCCCCAGCTGGACAAATAAAATCCTTATTTCCCTGTTCTCTGGCTGCTCCTGCTGTGCCTTCCTTCTAATTCCCTTCAATTCCTTCCCAGCTGACCACAACCCATGGGGTTTTCTCCTTGCCCATGAGGGACATCTCAATCTCATAACGAGGGACATCCACCTCATGTCCTTCCTCCAGAGCCAACCCCCAGCTCCTGGAGACACCTGAGGGCGCAGCTCTGTGGATTTTTGAAGGAAAAGGAAGCTGTGACCTGCTGGTATTGCCTAAAACACAGGCTACCTGAAACAGAGGCCAAGGCAAATCAGGAGTATAAAAACAGACAATTTATTCAAGGCCTGCAGAAGCCTTGAAGGTCCATTGGGGCAAGCAAAGTCCCCCTCGGGGATGACACCCAAAATGGACCCTGGGTCCCGAGCTCTTCACCTTTGATCAGTTCTGTCCATTAGCACATTGCCCTTAATTCTCCAATCACCCTCAGGTGATGATGTTCACCACCCCAGCCCTGCTCCCCCAGCTCACTGTTGTTTACATATTTTGGGGCCCTAAGGCAATGAAGATGTCCTTGGATCTGTGTTCAGAGAGCCTTGTTTGGCCAAAGGTGCTGGGACAGAGGATTTGAGCACTTTGGAAGAAGCACAGAACTGCAGCAAGTTACAGATAGATGAAGAGTAAAAAACCAGAAATACTTGAAGGCATCACTGGGATGTTGTACCAGGAATGCCAGGGAGATATTTGAGGAGCTATTTGAATATATCCTGCCTCAGATCCCAGTTCATTGGCTTGGGCACAGGGATCCACTCACCCCAGCCATGTGGCTCCCTAACAGAGCTCAGAGCATGGGCAGAGCTGTGTCTGCCTGCAAAAGGCATCATCCAAGAGGGCAAAAATCCATGGAAATCCCTGCCATGGCTCTAGCCAAAATCCACCTGCCTTCCTTGGACATCTGAGCCCTTTCCTGGACGTTCAGATTGTACCACCGAGCTAAAAGCTTGCTGGAGGAGGGGTTTAATCTCCCACTTTTAGGGTATGCTGAACACTTTTCCAGGAAAAAATGAGGATAACTGGAGGCTGGAGACTGGCAGAGTGATGCCACCTTGGCTTGGGTGACACTCACCCAGGGAGGGACTGGAAAAGGAGCTCTGGAAAAGGAATTCAGGCTCTTCTTGCACCTTCCCTTCCAAGAGACACGAGATGTGGGAGGACTCTGCAGCTGTCCCCATCCCACAGCAGCTGGATTGGGAGCTTAATCCTCTTCTTTCACCTTTCCCCTGTCACACGTTATTCCCAAGTGCAGAGGATGGAAGAACAGTCAGATTTTTAAGCCAAGAATATTGGATGCACAACTATCCAGGCACAGCCCAGATAAAAAGATACAGGAGGCAGCATGTGCCTGCATCTTCCTCAGGCTCAGCGTTCCAGCAGGGAATTTAAACATTGGGAAAAAGGAGCAACAGGCTCAGGAGGCTCCCTCACAGCCTGGGAACCTTGTGGGGAGAAATCAGCTCCAAGCTGGGGATGATTTTCCCCTTCCATGTGCCTCAGAAAAGCTGGAAAAATAAGGATTTTCGAAGTGAGGTTGTTCCCTCGAGTGGTTGTCTCTGCCCTCATGTAAGGTACATCCCAGACAATTAATTCCCAGAAAATGAGGTGTTAAATAAAAATACATTCAGGAAGGTTAAGCCTCTGGTTTTCTTTCCCAGCAGCAGCTTTTACATCTCAGGAGGAGAATTTCACCTGCTCAGGAAAGTCCTGCAGGAATTTTTGCCCCGTTCATGCACCTACCTCGTGAAAATAATTGTTAAACTCCCTGCTGTCCTCTGGAAGGGCTTTGAGGATTGGGAATTTCACTACTGGAAAGAGGTTTCTCTCCCTGCTGCCCACGTTAGGAACATGGGGAACCCCCAGCAAACCCCACTGCTGCCCCTCCAGGGGTTCACCCTCACCCTGGGGCATTCCCAGTGCAATTCCCTGCCCAAAAACTCCCTGGCAGCTTTTCCTGCTCTTCACTTTCACCTGCCAGGGAAGGCCAGGAGCTGCAGTAAATAAAAACCAGCCCCAATTTTATTTAAAACGACTCCTGCTGAAAGAGGATCAGGGTTAATAAATTGCAGATTGATGAATGTCAGCCTTGGCTGGGGAGTTCCACTAAATAAAAGCCACAGTTTAACACTTCAAAAAAAGATCTGTGCTATCCTGAAATGCTGTAACAAAGCATGACCCATTTTTCCCTCCATTATTTATTTTGTTACCATGGACATCTTTAACTTCCCCTTGAATCGGTTAAAGCAGGAATTTGCTTTTTCAGACATATGAAAAGGTTTTTATTCAGAATACATTAAAGCAGAAAGTGCTGCAGTAAAGAGAAGGCTCCATCTTCAACTTATCAGCTGCTGGAGATGTGAGTTTCATGGAGAAGCTGAATATCTGAGTGGTCCATCCAATTGGAAGTGGATCCCTGGAAAGGCTGGAGCAGAGGAGGCTCAGGGGAGCCCTCATTGCTCTGCACAGCTCTGACAGGAGGGGACAGGGACAGGAGGAGAGGAAATGGCCTCAGATTGCTCCAGGGGAGGTTCAAGTTGGAGATTGGAAAGAAAATGTCCCTGTCAGAGTGGTCAGGCACTGGAATGAGCTGCCCAGGGAGGTTTGCAGTCCCTGTCTCTGGAGTGCTCAGGAGCAGTCTGGATGTGGCCCTTGGGGACAGGGTTTGGGTGCTGCTGGTGCTGCTGGGGTGGCACTGGGTGATCCTGAAGGGCTCTTCCAGTCCTGATGATTTTGAGATTCTGTGAAAAAAGGAATCTTTCCAAGAGAATCACAGCTGCCTGTGGCCATCACGGAGCAAGGAACACCAAAAACCTTCAGGCTCTGGGAACAGCTGCTCCACAGGGACTGCTCTGCCTTCCACTGAGGGGCAGCTTCACATCCTTGCCTGGAGTAAACAGCTCCACACTACACAGAGTTTTACTCACAGACAACTACACCTTTATCCCTACCCTCCAACAATTTGCAGAGAGGTAAATTTGGAAATCCTTTCTAAGGAGCAAAGAAATACACGCAGATGGATGCTTTCTATAGTTTCCACAGCTCCGGCCTAAAACTAAAAATCACCTGTTCCCTTTTCCTGCAGTGGTTTTGCCTTAAAGCCGAGATGTGATACCCTACAGTGAGTGACAGAATGAGGTTATTTAATTCCAGCAGTAAGGAAATTCTATATTTTATTACCCACCAGAGGCACGTTGTGTTCTGCTCTTGGAAGTTCATATTCCTGTGTAAATGTTACAGGAACAAGGCACTGAACATTCCTGGCCGGCTCGTGGAGTCTGAGCAAAGTGGGATTTGCTTGTACTTAGCAGGGTGTGATGACAAGTTGCTCTCAGGAAAACCTGGATTAATCAGCCCTGCAGCACAGGGGGAAAGCTTGGACAGCACCAGCACGCTTGTCTGGAAAGGAAGGAATGCTGCAGTAGGATAATGATTATTTTTAAGTTCTAAACCATTCCTAAAGCTGGGATTTATGGGAGTGAGGGAGGGATCTTCACCAAGATGTCCTCACAGCAAATAACTCCAGTTTAAGAGAATTGTTCTGTAAATTTGCTGTGTTATTGGGCAAGCTCTGTCTCAGCATAGACACCTCTCATTTCACAGAATCCCAGAATTATTCCAGGGTTGGAAGAGACCTTCAGAACCCCCTGAGTCTCCTCCAGACTAAACACCCCCAGCTCCTCCCAGGGTGTGTTTTCCAGCCTCTTTCCCAGGTAACCTAAATTTTAGGTGCCCTTTGCACCATAAAATGCAGCTTGAAAAGTCTCCCACAGTCCATCTTTACTCTCTCAGTTTTGGGATTTTTTAATTCACCCTCCCCAATTAAGCTGAGTTTAACTAACCTCCACGAGGAGGAATCCGGGTCAGAAGTAATCACTCTGAGACAGAGAGTAATTAACTCAGTGTCTCAAGGCTGGCTCTGCCTTCCCAGAGCTGTGAACAGAGCATGAAGCAGCTCAGAAATTCTGAAATTTTCCCCCCCTCTCCTCCCCATTTACAAGACTGGTTCTACTAATGAACCATCCCATTAAATAAGAGAGGAGTAATCCACTCTGGAGCAGGGCTGGCTGCCAAGGAGTTCAAGTTGTTAGGAAAAAATCGAGTGGTGCAGCCCTTCAGGCTGTGAATGTGCCAAAACAACAGCAACAACCCAAATCTGTTCTCATGGCCCAGGACATTAACCAGACACAAAGAACTTTCATTAAAAAGCCACATTTTCTGCACAGAGCTTTCCCTGGAGAGAACGACGTTTCTCTGGTCGTCAGTGGGATGGATTTTACACTTCATTAAGTGCCTTGATCTTTTCAGCACATTAGGCTGGGACACGACAACTTCATCTCGAGTTTGGCTGGATTAATGATTCAAACAACGCTCGGTGCTTGTGGGTGTCTGCAGGTGCCCACAAACTCCTCTAGCAGTCCTTAAAAAGTGAAATATTCCGTGTTCTTTGCCGCAGGAATTGGTTTAAAATAGGTGCGTTTGCAGGGTCACAAGGGAATTTTTGGGGCCTCTAAATGATGATCTCCAGGGGGAAGGGTGGGAATCAGCCCCACAGTGAGATCCTCGGAGCTCCATGGGCTGGTGTTGGACTGATGGGTGAGAGCTGAGCCTGAGATGTTCCCAGCTCTTCCCAGAAATGGGAACCTCATGGAATTCAACACATCCCAGTGCCAGGGGCTGCAGCTGGACTGGGGCAATCCCAGACATGAGCACGGACTGTTTATCCCTCTCTTCTTTTTTTGTTTTCCAACAGAAATTAAAAAATTTTTAGACATCAAAAAATGGAAGGTCATAAAGCTGTGGAGAAGGTGGCAGGAGGGATGGGGAGAGAAGAGAGAGCAGATTTTGGAAGTAAAACATCAAACTTCAGCTTGTGACCTGAGTTATGGAATTAGGGAATATCCTGAGTTGGAAAGGACCCACCAGGATCACTGAATTCCAACTGCATCATTTGGACTCAAAAAAGCAGCAAATTTTTCCAGTTTTGTAGGATTTTCTCTGACTTTTGTGAGTTTCTGGAGCTCCAAAAAGTGACGTGAAAAATAAAATTAAACCAGAATTTACCATAATTCCTGGCAGTACTCCCAAGGCTTTAATCCAGGAGTGATTACTCAGTAGGAATTCTGATGTTTTTAATACATTTTATACATTTAATACATTTTTAAACATTTTAACTGTTTTCAAGGAAACAGTTCATCGGAATATCCCCTAAAATTTAGGATATGCTCCCTGATCCCTCTGCCAGGTGATGTGGGAAGCAGGAGGAGCAAACCCAGCACAAAACCATTTGGTTTCCTTGGCTTTTCCCCAACTCCTCACCCCTCGCGTGCATTTCGGGACCGTCACTCCCGTCACCTTGTCCTCCTTGATTTCTCCACTTGGAATTTATCTGAAAGCCTTTTGTTTGGGATCATAACTGGGCACTGAGTCAGAATCCCACAAACTCCCGCCGGAGCCAGCCAGGGCTCAGCACCTGCTCCGAGATGTTTCCTGCGTGGGCGGCCAAATCCGGGGACGCTTCAAATCCCAAATTACAGAAAATTCCCAACCTCTGGGGGGTTAAAAATGGATGACAGCACCTTGATTTCTCAGAGCTGCTTGTGTTTGCTGTAAAAGCATCTAAACTTTGTTGGATTTAGGGAATAAGAGCAGGAATTTGGTCCTAACTCTGTAGTTCAGCCCCATTTCTACATCGTTCTCTGCACAGCGTTCCTTGCTCTCTCCAAGTGCTGTTCCCAACTCAGTAGAAATTTTGAAATATTTTTCACATTTTTCCCTTTATTTTTTTCTATTAGTATTAGTATTAGTATTAGTATTAGTATTTAACTGTGGTAGTAATTCTGAAATATTTTTCACATTTTTCCCTTTATTTTTTTCTATTAGTAATTAGTATTAGTATTAGTATTTAACTGTGGTAGTAATTCTGAAATATTTTTCACATTTTTCCTTTTATTTTTCTATTATTATTGTTATTATTATTGTTGTTGTTATTATTATTATTATTGCTATTATTATTATTATTTTGTATTTTAAGGGACATTATATTTTAAATCCATGAATTTTTCTGTTGCCTCCTCCAAAAAATGAAAGGGAATAAAACACTTTAAATGGTCAGTGATAGTTTTTATCCTCCACGAAAAATCCTTCATAATTATGCAAAAATCCCACATTAAAAAATTCCCAACCTACTCAAAAAAAGACATGGAATGAAGGTGTGGAAGAACTGAAGGAATTTAGCCCCTAAGTACCAAAAATAGGCCAAAATCATTGCTCCCAAATTGTGGGCAGGGTGATGGATGGGAGAAAAATCAAGATTTGGAATTTTTCCAAGGAAAAATGCAGAGATTCCTCAGCAGGAGGCCAAAGTTCATCCTGGGAGGAAATTGGAGCTCCCCACGGCTGAGGAAAAGGCAGAAGATGCATCAAAATAATCAATGGCAAAAGGATTTCCTGGGCTATCCTTGACTTTGGGATAAATGCAGGATATTAACTCTAATCCCAAAGATAAATGTGTGGCCCAGTGGTTCCAGTGTTGTCATAACCAAATGGAAGGCAAAGAGAAAAGAACAGAGACGAAATTCCACCTCAAAATCAGGACTTTAAAAGGCAGATATGAGTATTTTCCTGGAAAAGGGAGGAAAACTGAGCAGAAAATTCCCTTCAAACGACATCAGTGACCCTGCCCTGGGAGTCTTGCCTTGATGGGATCCGTCCTGACACTGAAACCATGCTCCAAAATCATGGAATCACGGAATGGTTTGGGTTGGGGGGACCTTAGTGGAGATCATCTGATTCCATCCCCTTCTCTGGGGCTGCCCACCCTCCCAGGGAACAATTCCTCATTCCCAAGATCCCATCCAGCCCTGCCCTCTGCCACTGGCAACCATTCCCTGCCTCCTGTCCCTGCAGCCCTTGTCCCCAGTCCCTCTGCAGCTCTCCTGGAGCCCTTCAGGCCCTGCCAGGGGCTCTGAGCTCTCCCTGGAGCCTTCTCCTCTCCAGCCTGGACATTCCCAGCTCTCCCAGGCTGGACATTCCCAGCTCTCCCAGGCTGGACATTCCCAGCTCTCCCAGCCTGGGCATTCCCAGCTCTCCCAGTCTGGACATTCCCAGCTCTCCCAGGCTGGACATTCCCAGCTCTCCCAGCCTGGACATTCCCAGCTCTCCCAGGCTGGACATTCCCAGCTCTCCCAGGCTGGCTCCAGAGCAGAGGGTTGGAATGGCAGGAATTCTTACAGAGGAATGTGGGATGACATCACCAAAGCTCCTCCCCTCTGGGGTGATGGTGGTGCTGGAATGACCCTGAAGGTCTCTTCCCACCCTGATGGTGACTCCATCACTTCCCTGGGCAGCTCATTCCAATGCCTGACCACTTTTCCAGACAAAAATTTTTCCGAGTATCCAATCTGAACCTCCCCTGCTTTCCACGAGTTCTGCTTGACCTTGCTCTCACCCCTGCCCTTTTCCACAAAAATTCTCCTTTACTCAAGCGCTGAAAATGAATTTAAATAAATAAATAAATGGAAAAAAAGATATTAAATATGTTGATAGAGCAAACATGAGTCACATTCCATGATCTCTGAAGAGTTGGATGAAGCAAACACCCCAGGAGAGGGGTGGGATTTTAAGGAAGGTCCTGGGTGGTGTTTGACCACAATGAGACATTTTTAGCACGTTAAAAATGGTACCCTGGGAAAAAGAATTTTAAAAAAAGAAATCTTATTGGTGAACTGCTGAACTCGTGTTTCCAGTATGGAACATGCAGGCTCAGGATTTTGCCTGCTGACCAATCCATCCGTTTCCTTACTCCATGGAAAACCAGAAAAAGGGAATTTCTCACCTCTAAAGCAGCAGTACCACCCACTCCAGAGCTGATGAAATCCCACATTCCTCCTTAAAAATTCCTGTCGTTCCAAGCCTTTTCTGTGGGGCTACGCTGGGAGAGCTGAGGATGTTCTCCTGGAGAAAAGAAGCTCCAGGGAGACCTCAAAGTCCCTTCCAGTGCCTAAAGGAGCTCCAGAAGAGCTGGAGAGGGACTGGAGACAAGGGATGGAGGGACAGGATAGAGGGAATTGTTCCCAGTGCCAGAGGGCAGGGCTGGATGGGATGTTGGGAATGAGGAATTGTTCCCTGGGAGGGTGGGCAGGCCCTGGCCCAGGGTGGAATTCCCAGAGCAGCTGTGGCTGCCCCTGGATCCCTGGCAGTGTCCAAGGCCAGGCTGGACATTGGGGCTTGGAGCAGCCTGGGACAGTGGGAGGTGTCCCTGCCATGGCAGGGGTGGCACTGCATGGGCTTTAAGGACCCTCCCAACCTGTCTTTTGAAGTGCCCCTGTCATTACAATTCGCCTTTTAATTTGAATTTTGCAACTAATTTAAAAGAAAAAAATCCTACTCCTGACTCTTCTAATGGAAAAGAGGTTCGGGTTGCCTGGGAATTTTCATAGGATGTGTCTGTGTTCCTCCAATTCATTTATTTTCACCTGGATTTGTGGACATTGTAATTTTTTCATGAAGTAGAGCCTTGGAATGGCTTGGGTTGGAAGGGACCAAAGCCCATCCAGTGCCACCCCTGCCATGGCAGGGACACCTCCCACTGTCCCAGGCTGCTCCAACCCCAATGTCCAGCCTGGCCTTGGACACTGCCAGGGATCCAGGGGCATCACTAACCTCTCTGGGCACCTTGGTTTTGTGAATCATTCGAGTCCTCTGTTTATAAAAATGACTCAAACTCTTGCTCTGCTAAATAAAAATGAGTCAAATCCAAAGGCCTGGGCGGTCAGAAACCTCCCAAATTTCAGATGAATTCCCTGATTAGTCCTAGGTGAGGTGAAAAACACCAAGAGAAGCATTTTCAGAGCATTAAAAGATTTTATTTCAGCACTTCTGAGGTGAAACTCCTGAGTCTTCATCTCTTGTTTAAAAAGCTGTTTTTGTTGTTGTTTTAACGGTTGGGTTTTCCTTTGTTTCTCACTACAAAGTGCAAGGAACCTGAAAGGAAACATCCCAAACATTTCAGTTGGGTTCCAGGGAATCTTTTGAGGGAGCTCCAAACTAAAACCCTCTGCTCTTTGATTTGCCAGGAGCGGAGACATTTCTACTTCTTTTTTTTCAGTCCTTGTTCCCACTTTTTTCAGTCCTTGTTCTCACTTTCTTCAGTGGCTAAGGAGGAATTCCATCCCCCAGCTCCTCGTTCCATCCCCTGGCACGTGGGAATTGCTGCACAAGGGCAGATTTGGGTGGCTCGTGGGAGCTGTGCCCTCGAACGAAGAGGTTTAGAGTCCTATAAAACACAATAAAATGAAAATAAATTAAAATAAATATTAAAATAAAAATACCAGCCATGGGGTTTGGTTTTTTTCCAAGAGCCAGAGTTCCACAAAGCTCTCGTTTTTCCTTCTTTTTGAGTCAGGTTTGGGCATGAAGTTGCAAATTCTTTTTTTTTTTTTGCTTGGTTTCATCTTTTTTTTTTTTTTTTTTTTTTTAATAATTGGACCACACAGCCTCCTGTCAGCAGAGCTTTTCCTGTCACCCTTCAACATCTTGGCCCCTTTGTGTCCAGTTCACGCTTTAAGGCACTTTATAAAATTGATGCCCAAGAAGATACATTTAATAAATTGAGATTCCCAGCAGTGGCTTTCCCTTCCAGGAAAAAAAAAAAAAAAAGATTAAATCACACTGTGACACTTCCAGCTGGGGAAGAGAAATCCATGAATTCCTTATTTTCTGTCTTCTGTGTCTTCTATATAAATCTGTATTTACAAAACACCCCCTGTGAATAACAAAAGGACTAAATTTGACCACCAATAAATTAGAATTTAATTTAAATAAAACCCTGTGCATTTTTAGTGTTCCACACCCACATAATTAACATAACGAGAGAAAATATTGATGCTAAATAACGATGCAATTTTGTGTCTGCTCTCACTCTTTTCCAAGGCTCAGCCTCCCACCGAGGAGCAGGCAGACGATTACCCTGGAAAACCTCTCCAAAAAAACCACACCCAGCCTGGAAAGCCCAAGAGGCTGAGCAAGGATTGACTTTGGATACAAGTGGGTGGCAGGAACATAAAAGGGATGGCATCAGATTAGAGCTGCGGCTTTGATCTCGGCTCAAAAACAATAAAAGAGTCATAAAGGACTTTCACTGTGCAGCTCAAAGCTCAGACAGAGCCCTGCTGAGCCTCCCTGGGGCTGATGTTATCAGCTCGGCTTTGCCGAGCACTAAACCAGGCCCAAAGCTTGGAGGGGCTTTGGCTGAGGCAGCTCAGCTTTAGCCAGCCCTGCCCTCATCCATCCCATCCTCATCCTCCTCATCCTCATCCATCCCATCCTCATCCTTATCCATCCCATCCTCATTCATCCCATCCTTATCCTTCTCATCCTCATCTTCATCCTCATCTTCATCCTCATCCTCATCCTCATCCTCATCCTCATCCTCATCCTCATCCTCATCCTCATCCTCATCCTCCTCATCCTCATCCATCCACCCTCATCCTCATCCTCATCCTCATCCTCATCCTCATCCTCATCCCTCCCATCTTCATCCATCCCATCCTCATCCTCCTCATCCTCATCCTCCTCATCCTCATCCATCCCATCCTCATCCATCCCATCCTCATCCTTATCCTTCTCATCCTCATCCATCCCATCCTCATCCATCCCATCCTCATCCTCATCCTCCTCATTGTCATCCTTCCCATCCTCATCCAACCTCATCCTCATCCTCATCCTCATTCTCATCCTCATCCTCATCCTCATCCATCCCATCCTCATCCTTATCCTTATCCTTATCCTTCTCATCCTCATCCTCATCCTCATCCTCATCCTCATCCTCATCCTCATCCTCATCCTCATCCTCATCCTTGCTCACAGGACACCAGAGCAGGAGCCACCATGGTCATGGATTTCTACTCCCCGGGGCAGCCCCATCCCTCCATCCTCAGCCGCAGCCTGACTTCATGGAATCATCATGGAATCCTTTGGGTTGGCAGGGACACCTCCCACTGTCCCAGGCTGCTCCAAGCCCCAATGTCCAGCCTGGCCTTGGACACTGCCAGGGATCCAGGGGCAGCCACAGCTGCTCTGGCCACCCTGGGCCAGGGCCTGCCCACCCTCCCAGGGAACAATTCCTCATTCCCAACATCCCATCTAATCCTATTTGCTCTGCTTTGGGCAGGGACAGAAATGTTCCTCACTTCTCTCAGTGTTTGGAGCATTTGAGTCTGCCCTGTCTTTCACAGAATCCCAGGATAACCAAGGCTGGAAGAACCCTTTGGGATCATCCAATCCCACCAGCAGCACCCAAACCCTGTCCCCAAGGGCCACATCCAGACTGCTCCTGAACACTCCACAGACAGGGACTGCAAACCTCCCTGGGCAGCTCATTCCAGTGCCTGACCACTCTGACAGGGAAATTTTCTCTCCCAATCTCCAATCTGAGCCTCCCCAGGTGCAATTTTGTGGCCATTTCCTCTCCTCCTTTCCCTTGGGATACAGCAGCAGAGCCTGACCCCCCTCACTGTCAGGAGCTGTGCACAACAAACATTTCTATTTCACCACACAGCTTGATTTGGTTTCATTTTTGTGTCCGTGCCCTCCTGGGGTTCTTGGCAGGGCTCCGAGGTGCCCAAGTCAGGACTTGAGGATCTGATCCCGCGCAGTGCTGGAGCCACCACATCCAAGAGGAAAAGCACTCCCATGGCAGGGATGGGGATGGTGCCCTCCCTCCCTCGGGCTCCCAAACCCCCACCCATCCCTGGATATTCCAGGGCCTTTCCACACCTCCCCCACCAACCCCTCATGATGCAGCTCTGGCCTTTCCCAGCCCTTTCTGCTCATCCAGGAGTGAAGAATCCATTGGAATGTGTTCTCCTGGACAGCATCCATCAGGTGTGAGATGTGGATCTGACCAGACAGACTGGGACAAGCCTTACCCTCCTCCTGCTCTGTTCCCACTTGCTTTGCCCCATGGATTTGGGGCTCCCTCATCCCCTTTCGAGCCAAAAAATTCGCCTCCGATTCCAAAAAATCGGCTCCCATCCGAAAGTCTGGATCCCTGCTCCAGAATTACCATAAAGTTCCTTTTTTCCAGACAGCTCTGCTGCTTCTTCCCTCCAGGCTTGATCCAGATGGATTTGGAGCTGCAGGTCCTGTCTGGAGTTCGGAAATCCCTGGCAGGAGCCCAGGTGGCTCCTCAGGGAAGGAAGGAGGGAAGTTTGGGGGGAGCCCATGGCCATGGGTTGGGGCCAAATCCACATTCCAGGGGGGCCAAGGGGCTCAGGATTGGGAAAGGAGCTAAAAGGAGAAAAATGGGATGTGGGCTGGGAGCCAGGAGTGAGCAGGACATCGAGGGACAAGAGGATGAATTTGTGCCTGCACTTGTCTCCATTAGCACGGGGAAAATGGAATTAATTCCATTTATTTTAATCATCTGCTGCACTTGATCCTGATGGGAACCAGGGGGGACTTCAGGAATGAGGAGAGCTTGGAGTCTCAGCTCCCCTTCCTTTTCCCATCACTTGCTCTTCCTCACTGGCATTGCATCAGTCCTACCTTGCCGTGGGAGCACCTGCCAAATTGTAAAATAATAATAATAATAATAATAATAATAATAATAATAATAACAACAACAATAACAACTATGTGAAGGGAATAGCAACTTCTCCATGGCACATCATTACAATAAGACCTTTTTATCCCAGGGAATCTCCTCCCAGATGCCATCTGGTTTGTTTTCTATTCCATGGGAAACTTTGAAGATTTTGGACATTTTATTATTCTGAATAAGTAAAAAAAAAAAAATAGAAAAATCTATTGATGCCAGGAAAAAGGTTAAAATATCAAAGTCTTTTTGAATTAAAAAACCCCAACACAACCCAAACCAAACCATGGTTTGGGTTTCTTTTAATGACTTTCAACCATTTTTAAATTTCTATTTCAGCTTTTACAACATTGCTTATATTTATTACAAAATGAAAAGCGTTTTTTACTTCGCACCCCTCAGTTTTCCTTTGAAAGTACAAAAGGACACTTCTAGTAACTCCTATTTTTTTTTCCAGGATTCTTTGTCTTTCCTGATAGCGGGTGCTGTGATTATAGAATCACGGGATCATGGAATCATGGAATGGTTGGGTCGGAAGGCACACAGGGAACAATTCCTCATTCCCAAGATCCCATCCAGCCCTGCCCTCTGCCACTGGCAACCATTCCCTGCCTCCTGTCCCTGCAGCCCTTGCAAATTGTCTCTCTCCATGGTTCCTGGGGCTCCTTCAGGCCCTGCAAGGCCACCCTGAGCTCAGCCCAAAGCTTCTCCTCTCCAGGCTCAACAATCCCAACTCTCGCAGCCTTTCCTCCCAGCACAGCTCTCCATCCCTCTGCTCATCCTGGTGCCTCCATGGACTCTCTCCAGCAGCTCCAGCTCCTCCCTGTGCTGGGCCCAGGGCTGGGGCAGCTCTGCAGGTGAGCTCTCACCTGAGCTCAGGGGCACAATCCCAATCCCTTTCCCACTTTTGAATCCATGAAAATCCCAAGCCAGCAGAAAACCCTCAAACGCCTCACTCCCCACCCACCAGGGACCTCATAAAATTCAGCTGTCCCTTGAGCAGAGCTGTGACAGGAACCTGTCTGGCCTCTTACACAAACACACAACGTCGCATTTGCATAAAACCCGATATTCAAATGAGGGAATTTTCCTTTTGCTTAATTGAACCAGTTTATTTCACTACTCTCGGTGTCTTTTTACCACGGGACTGTGTCCCCTTACCCCCCCAAAAAAAGAACCCAACACATCCTCAAAAGGCTCCTGATTTCCTGTCACCAACCAGGATTTTCTTGACAGATTCCCCGGGGGGAAAAAGCACAAAAACCCCAAACCTGACTCTCAGAGAGTTCACGGTGCCCTCATTTACCTTTTGCATAACAAAAGCTCAGCCTTTAACTGTGAATGGATGTTTTGTGTAGTCGAACCAGGTGTCTTGCAGCACATTAAAAGTCAGCAAAAAACCAATTTGCTTTGTTTCAAAACATTTCGTTTCAATCGCTGCCAAGGCCTGGGGCTAAACACAAAGTCGGGTTTAAGGCTCCCTTCTGCAGACAGGGAGGTTTTAAGGGGTTTTTTTTGTATTTATCTCACCTAATCCTGTGCCCTTGAAGAGATTTGGAGAAATAAAGCCTAGGACAATAGTGATTCTGATAAATTGATGCCACAAATAAAGTAATTTCTATCCACTTAGGTGAAAGGAATGATCAGAAATAAATGGCTGGATTTAAAGAAGTTGGAATCTTCTCTTCATGGCTGTGGAGATCCTAAAGCTTTCACTTGCTGATGGATTTAATCAGATTTTAATGAGGATTTTAGCATTTGTGCTGTCCATGTTTGGAAATCACTGCCCCAAACCCATTCCTGCTCTCCCAGAACCACCCCAAACCCTTTGCAGAGGGATTTAGGCACGATCTTAAACTCCTTCCTAAGCTGGGGCATGCAGCGAGGGCATTTTGGAGCCCCCACACCTGGAAGGGTTTTTGCACATTCCGAATTTTATGCACTTGGGTGTTCCCAGGGAATTTAATGGGGCTGATCCCACGAGTGAAGCCACTGGTGGGAAAGAGCCTTTAATGTATTGAAGAAGGAAAAAAAATGGGTGCATAAAATGGATGTGATCCAGTGGGAATTCTGCCTCTTGGCAGGGATCTCTGTGGAGAGAGGAGCTCAACTGGAGCAGCTTTGGTGGGAGGGCTTGGGATTGCCGGGAAAGGGAATCCTGATGGGGCAGATCCTGAAGGGCTGACCCCATGGGAAAAGGGATCTGTGCTGGGACAGTTCCTGAAGGGCTGAGCCCATGGATAAAGGGATCTGTGCTGGGACAGTTCCTGAAGGGCTGACCCCATGGGAAAAAGGAACAGTTCCTGAAGGGCTGACCCCATGGATAAAGGGACACACTCTGGGACAGTTCCTGAAGGACTGACCCCATGGATAAAGGGATCCACACAGGAGCAACCTGATCCTGAAGGGCTGACCCCATGGATAAAGGGACACACTGGAGCAGATCCTGAAGGACTGACCCCATAGATAAAAGGATCTGTGCTGGGACAGTTCCTGAAGGGCTGACCCCATGGGAAAAGGGATCCACACTGACCACAAACCCTATTCCCATCTCCCTGTATCACTGGTGAGGAGAAAGGAGAGATTTGGGAATAAATTTAAGCCCAAGAAGGAGGGAGGGATGAAGGGAAGATGTTTTTACTATTTTATTTGACTTCTCTTACCCTGCACTGCTTTTGATTGGTGATAAATCCAATTAATTTCCCCATTGTTTTTTTCTGATGTAAATCACTGAGTGACCTCTCCTCATCTTTATCCTGATCCATGAGGTTTTTGTAGTATTTTCTCTCCCCTGCCCAGCTGAGGAGCGGCTTTGGGGTCCAACCTTCCCAAGTGCTGCCCGAACAGCAGCATTTTGATTTTTTTGCTGCTGACACTGAGCTGACACCCAGGGAGCTGTCTCCAGTGACTCAGTGGAGTTTATCTCAACATTTCTCACAGGACAAAAACTGTGAGTGCAACTGCGAACCTTTTTGAGCTGCAGCTGAGTCATCTGTGGCCTCCACCTCATTTAAATATTGTGCTCAGGGTGCCCCTTTTGTCCCTGAACGTGTCACAAAACTCGGGCCTGCTGCCGAATGAATAACTGAAAAAAATCTCACCGATTTTCTCCTGAACTGAGCACAAATTTCAGTCTGACTGAGTTTGTGACTTGATTTTTTTTTTTTTTTTTGTTTCTTTTCTGGTAACACTTGGAAATTTCAGTTGATGGGTTCAGCTGCAGGACTGAGATTTGCAGCTGGCCGTGGTCAGTTTGTCACCCACTCGTGGAGCTTTATTCCTCTTTCCTGGCTGGATTAACTCTGGAACAAATCAGAACTGCACTAACAGAGCTCCAAACTATCCCTGGGAGTGGTTTAAGGAATATCCCAGATATGAGGCTCTGCTCACCCTATTTTGAATGACCATCAGTGCTGAATCATCATCTGAATATTTTTTTGAAAGTGAGAAGGAACCATCAAACCAGTGGGAAAAGTCCCTGAATTTCTCCTGGGATTGAAATGGGCTATGATGTGGAATTAAAAGAAGAAATAACAGAGCTCAGAGCCACTCCAAGATAGGTGAGAGAGAAGAAGTAAAACCACCTGCTCCAGCAGGATTGGGATAAATCCATCACCTCTGCCTGTTGGTTTGCAAATCCTGGAGCCTTTCTCACCCCAGCTTTTCCCCATCCTTCCCCTGATTATTTCCTGCCCCTGGATCCCTGGCAGTGTCCAAGGCCAGGCTGGACACTGGGGCTTGGAGCAGCCTGGGACAGTGGGAGGTGTCCCTGCCATGGCAGGGGTGGCACTGGGTGAGCTTTGAGGTCCCAAACCATTCCACGATTCCATGATCTCATGTCTGAGTTGACTCCTAATCTCACTCACAAGCCCAGTCTGAGTAGTCCCAGTTCTGGGCGGGTTCCTGAAGAGCTCCTGGGAATGGTGATCATTTTGCAGCAGGCAAATAATTGCTGCAAAATTGCCCCACCTACGAATAATTCCCTCAATGAAAAATGTTTTGCTGGACAGCAGGAGCAATTTGTCCATGGAAAGGGTGCTCAGGCCTTGGCAGGGCTGCCCAGGGAGCTTTGCAGTGCCCATCCCTGCAGGTGTCCCAGCAAGGCCTGGCCGTGGCACTCAGTGCTCTGGGCTGGGGACAAGGTGGCCATGGGGCACAGCTTGGCCTCCATGACCTTGGAGTTCTTTTCCAACCTAAATTATTCCACAAAAATTGGGATATAAGCTAACTGGAGTGTCCACAGCTTGGGCTCCATGACCTTGGAGCTCTTTTCCAACCTAAATTATTCCACAAAAAATGGGATTTAAGCTAACTGGAGTGTCCACAAGGCTGAACTCGGCACCCAAGGCCACATTCCATGAATTTAGGGACAACTCCGAGGGAAGAGCCTCCTCCTCCTCCCCTCTGCTCCCACAAACGCAGAGCTCAGCCAAGGCTGGAGCTCATTTTGCTAGAAAAGGCTCCCGGTGCCTGCCGGAGCTGGGGAGACCCCAGAGCTTCCAATTTTGAACTTTCCCAGTTCTCCGTTTTCGATTCCTGATTAATGGGGTGCTCCGGAGCGGGGTCAGGGAGACATCAAAGCCCTGGACAGACACCCCACAAAGGGCCATTGTCCCCATTGTCATTTTCCATGGATTTCTCGGGATGGCTGTCAAACACGGAGCTCCAAATGCAAACCTGAGCCAAGGCAAACAAAAAGGAAGACATTGATAGCCCTCAGGAATTCCCCTGATCCCTCATTTTAGAGCCAAACAAAGAGATTTTCTGGGGGTTTCCCTTCGTGGGGCTTCTCTGGGTTTGTTTTTTTGGTTTTTTTTTTTTTGTTTGTTTGTTTGTTGGTTTTTTTTTGTGGGGGGTTTTTTGGGGTTTTTTTGTTTGTTTTTTAAAATTTTTTGGGGTTTTTTTTTTGTTGTTTGTTTGTTTTGGGGGTTTTTGTTTGTTGGTTTTTTGGTTTTTGGTTTTGGGGTTTTTTTGGTTTTTTTCTTTTTTTTAAAATCTGAGTTTAAAATCTGAGTTTAAAAGTCTTTGCAGCTCCGCATCCCATGGTTTTCACCAAGCCGAAACACTGGGAAGAGATAAACTGACATCATCAGGAGCCACCTCAACGGCGTTCTGGGATCATCCCGGAGCTCCCTGTGATTCTCTCATTTTGTAGATCCCGACTTTTGCCTGCTCCTCATCCATGTGCAGCAATACAAGGTGGATTTTTGCTTAAATTCTGCTGATTTTGACATAATTACAGGACTTAAGAATTGTCACATTCGACTTGAACTGAATAAGAAGCAGAGAAGGAAAAAAATCCTTAAGAAATTTGATGAATCGTGAAAGAAATTAATTCTTTGACTTGATTTCCCCCCAATTTTTGTCTCAATTGTTTTCAGTTGGAATAAATCCGTAAAAAAATCAGTGAAAATGAGCTTTGAATGTGACAAAATTCCTCTGCAAGTTTTTAGGAATAAATTTGTGTAGAGCTTTCTGATTTCAGGGGGAAACCTCCCCTGCTGTGTCTCAGAAAAGCTGAAATCCTCTTCAAAAACAAAACGAAGGTGGAAAATTTGTCCATTTTGGGAGCATCCATAATCCCCCTCCCAGAATGGTGCATCCTGAGGCTTTTATTCCTCAAATCCATTTGTTCTGATGATGTCATAAATGTCTCCCTAAAGGACTGAGTTATTTCATAAAGGATTTTTATTTCCTGTTGGATGAGGACGTAGAGGAGTTTTATTGGGACTCCGAGCCTTGTAAAAATCCCAGCTTTTTCCAGACAACTTCTGATCCATCTGGGGGGCCTCTGTTTATGTGATTTGGTAAAAATTTTGGCTTCCCCACCAAACCTGATCCAAGAATTGTGCAATAAACACAATTTAATGGTTGTCTATTACACAAACCCATCACAATTAACGCACAATTAGTGCACTGTGGAGTTGTTTCATAAATTAATATTCGCATTACGCCAACCGTACATGGAATATAAAGAAAAGCTGTTCCTGCTGCACACAAAATGTGTGAAGCAAATAGGAACCACATTTCAAATTTAAAGGCCATATTTCCTGGAGATCTCCATATGTCTCCTTAATCCCTCCATGTTTCCATGATCATTTGCATTTATTTCCTCTTGTTTTTTTTGTCTCAGGGCTGCTCCAAGTTCAGCTCTTGTAGAGCCAGAGACAAAACTGAGCTGCTGATAAATTCTAGTAAAATTTTCCTGGTTTTTTTGTTGAATTTCCAGCTGTTAATTTGGGATTTCTGTCCTCCTTGGAGAGAAAGACATGCTGACAAAAGAAAATTAAATATGGAAGTGGTTTAGCCCCTTGTGCAGAGATTTGTGAAGTAAATTTAGGATTAATTGACAGGACTTAAGTATTTGAAAGTCAAAAAAATCTCTAAAAATCTCCTCTATTTTAATTGCCAGGGCATGGAGTGACAGGGTGAGGGGAAAGGCTTGGAGCTGGAGGAAGGCAGGGTTAGATGGGATATTGGGAAGGAATTCTTCTCTGGGAAGGTGGTGAAGGGCTGGGGTGGAATTTTAATTTTGGGAGCTCAGGGTCAGAAGAGAACCAGCAACAAGAATAAAACCCAGAACAGGAAAATCCAGGGAAGAGAACGTCAAATAAAAATATAAACGCAATTAATGTGTGCACCACATCTTTCCCCAGTTCCTTTGTGTTGCCTCCAGCTCAGGCCCACCCAGAAGAGTCTAAATATTGATTAATGCCTCATTCCTAAAAACAGGATGAGCTGCAAAGAGATTTCCATCCTGCCAGGCCTGCTTCTAGCACGAGGCACAGGGAAACTCACCAGGCTGGGGTGATCAGCCTGAAATCTGCTTTTAAAGCCACCAAGAAATGAGAATATGAAACGACACGAAACAACACGCTGGGGTTCTGTAGTTGCACTGTTTTAAAATCTTTCTCTTCTTTCTCATGGAGAATAGAGATAAGTTGCATTCTTGTGCTTTCTAATCTCTTTGTTTTAGTACTGGACACTTCAGTGTTGTAACCAAACGTTATAGGGGGTGGAAAAACTCTCGACCAATAATTATCAGACTATTAATGGATATATAAAGAAATTCTTGTAAATAAAGTTTCTCTTTTCGCCATCTTGTGTGCTGCCTGCCTGACTTCCTGCGAGCTTCCGCGAATCTCCACGAATATCAGAAAATCAGAGCAACAGGGTTCTGTTTCTGCACCAGATTTTCCATGCAGAGTGAGGAAGGTGCAAATCCAACCTGGCTGGAAGATTACGATCTGGGGATGGCAGGATTGGCTTTGAACTCGCAGTCAGCCTCATCCCGTATCCCTTCGCTTCCTTCCACATGGAACTGCCACCAAGACAATACCCCACAAATCATTTGTGTTCTAAGGCCCTGAAGAGGGGGAAGAAAAAGGAGGAGAAGAAAGAGGGAGGGGGCAGGGAGAGGATATTTGGTCTGCCGTTAATTAAAAGCAGCCGATGACACGCAATGATTTGTCTGCGGCGCTCCGGAGCTGTACCCGGCGCTGTTTACACTTGACAGCTGGACATTCCTTCCTGCCTGCACTCTTTGAACTCTGGCCAATGGCACAATCATGAAATCTCCGAGAGTGGGTTTGAAATATAAAATTGACCTTTTTCTCCGAGACACAAAGAGAGGTAGGGCAGGAATAGTTCCATGTTACATCAGAGAGGTTGGGATTTATGAGGTTGTGTGTTTTGTGTTGCGAAACAGTGCCTCTGGTCATTTTTGGACTGGCTATTAAGAGGTTTTGTTTCCTCGCATCTGCTGACAAAAAGAAATCATCACCCTCTGACCTTTTTCTCCCAGAAGATGTGTGGTACGGGGAGGGAATAAAGCAGAGCATCCCTGTGTTCCTGCCCTGGGAGAGGGATGCACAGGGCTGCCCAGGATCATTAGGAAAATAAAAATCACAAATTAAGGAAGCCAGAAGGGTTAAACAGGAGATCTCTCAGTCCAGCTCTCAGTCTGACGTGAACTGAGAAGCTGAAAAGTCTTTGCCAAAGCTAAACATGTCCTGGACTCTACAGAAGACCTCTCCAAGCTCCCTCTTCACCCTCCAAAATCGACAGCTTGTTCCAAATTGAAACACCTCCCTAAAAATAAGAGAGAAAGAGCATTATCTTTGTTTGACTTAACCACGGAACTGATCTGACCCAGATCTCTCCAGCTGTCCACGGATTTTGCCTTTGGTCAGATGATGCTGCTGTTACTCACCGGGGCTGGGGTGCTGCTGCTTGAGCCGAGTAGCCAGAGATGCTTTTTGTTTTCTGGACTGGAGCTTGGGCTGAAATCACACACAGAATAAACAGGAAGGATATATTTAGCTCCTGCAGCTTGCTCGTAGTGGGAAATCTTTGCTTTAAAGTGCTGCAGTCATCTTAAAAAACTTACACAGCTCTCAGGGTTGTTCTCGAGCTGGAGGAATTGTCCTGCAGTGGTTCCTCCACTCCACTTTTGTTTTATTTTATGTGGAGATTGGCTTGAGTTACCAGATTTGGTTGATTTGTTAATTTAAATATAGGAATATAAACCCTGGAACCTTTAAACATAGGAATAAAAATAGGGGAAAATTCTCCTAAATTCTTAGATTTTGTTAGCCAAGTTTTGGCAGCACTGATTGTGTCCTTCACTGAAGTTAAAATCCAAGACAAAAATTCCTGCACTGAATATCCAAGTGCCTTCCTGCTCTACCCTTGAATGTCCCAGATTTCTGAAAAGAGAGAGCGCCAAAGCTATGGAAAAGCACATTGCACAACCCCAAATATATCCCAGCAATGTCCCAGCAATGCTGGGAAGGCACCGAGGCAGAGCCGAGTCCCTGCCCCACAGACCCTCCTGTGGGATTTTCAGAACTGCCAATCATTGGCCTAAATGAAATTAATTGGTGTTTTCCCCTGATTTACCTTTGATTTAGACCAAGGAAAAATGTCCAAAAATTTCACTGCCACTCTGAAGTAACAACTTTTTCAATTATTCAGTCAAGCTGAGATCTGGGTGAGGATGAATCTGATTTCTCTGAGGTAAAATTTTCCCAATTTTAATGGATCTCCTGTTTTGGTCTCATTTGCCTCAGAGCCTCAAAAAGCCTCCAGGGAAGATTCCCTGATGAAGCACCTGGAAGGCTCCACATTTGCTGGTCAGGATGATTTACATGCTGCACTAGGACTGGGATCTTTTCCAAGCTGGATGGCTCCTGGTGCCACCCATGGATTTCTGTTTTATGCCTTTTAGAGTTGTGCTGATCCATCTGTAAATTGATTTCCTCATAAGAGATTTCTTTCTTTCTTCTTCTTTCTTTCTTTCTTTCTTTCTTTCTTTCTTTCTTTCTTCTCTCTTTCTCTCTTTCTCTCTTTCTCTCTTTCTCTCTTTCTCTCTTTCTCTCTTTCTCTCTTTCTCTCTCTCTTTCTTTCTCTCTCTCTCTCTCTCTTTCTCTCTTTCTTTTCCTCTTTCTTTCTTTCTTTTCCTCTTTCTTTCTTTCTCTCCTTCTTTCTCTCTTTCTCTCTCTCTTTCTTTCTCTCTTTCTCTTTCTCTCTTTCTTTTCCTCTCTCTTTCTTTCTTTCTTTCTTTCTTTCTTTCTTTCTTTCTTTCTTTCTTTCTTTCTTTCTTTATTTATTTATCACTGAGTGCCACATCCAGGCCTTCCTTGGGCACCTCCAGCAATGAGAACTCCAAACCTCCCTGACCACCCTTTCCATGGAGAAATTCTTCTTGTCCTTTTTAATCCCTTCTAGTTCGGCTTCACCTTCACCAACAATTCTCCCTCTCCTCCTCAGGAGGGATATAAGAATATTTTAGGACTAAATCCCAATAAATAAATCCCATTTAGATCAGGAGGGATATAAGAATATTTTAGAACTAAATCCCGATAAATAAAACCCATTTAGATCTGCTCCCCACCAATGTCACGAGACACAAACCCAAGGTCAACAGACAGCCCCAGTTCCATGCTGGCAGCAGGCGCCATGTGCCATTCCAGCTGGGAATCTCATCCATGTCAGGCAGTGTGGATTTCCACCACAGTTATGCCCTGAGCAGGTGGGCCCCATGAGCAATGGGGTGAGTCAATCCATGGGGGCTCGAGGGGATTCCCTGGACAGACTGAATCATCCATCACCAGCCCTGGGAAATCGTTCCCACAGTCGGGAACAAAGAGTTGAGGCAGCGGAGGGAGGATTTGGGGTCAGCATTCATCTCCTGGGCCACGGCTGAGTCACAGCCTGGGCTGGAGGGGGGACAGAGATGTCACAGCTGTGACAGATGTGCTCAGCCAGGAGAGGATCACAGCCAGGATCGGGTCCCAGCTCGGGGTATTTCTTTGGAGTTCCCGATTGTGTTGCTGTTGTCTCCTGTGGAGAGCTCCCACAATTAGCAGGGCTGGGCTGGATCATCAGCACCTCTGGAGGGACACACACAGGCAGGGCCTCGTTAGCAGGGACAGGGCTTAATTAGCAGGGACAGGGCTTAATTAGAAGGGACAGGGCCTGGGATGAGCCCCTGTGGAGGCCATGGCTGCTCATGGAATCATGGCATGAGCTTCCATGGCAGGGACACCTGCCACTGTCCCAGGCTGCTCCAAGCCCCAATGTCCAGCCTGGCCTTGGACACTGCCAGGGATCCAGGGGCAGCCACAGCTGCTCTGGGAATTCCATCCCAGTTCCTTCCCAGGGAACAACCCTTCCCAATATCCCATTAACCCTGCCCTCTGACAGTTTCAAACCATTCCCTGTGCCCTGTTGCTATTTATCCCTATAAAAAATCCCTCTCCCTCCTTTTTATGACCATCTTTAGGCCCTGGCAGGGGCTCTGAGGTGTCCCCAAGGCCTTCTCTTCTCCAGGTGAACACCCCCAGCTCTCCCAGTCTAGAAATTTATATCCCAAAGGAGTTCAAACAGCTCAGCTTGGTTTGTTTCCTGCGTTTTCCGAGCAAGGAGGGCGAAAACGATGAGAGGAACTTTGGGAAGAAGTTTCTGAATCCCAGTGTCCCACACAGGGGAAGATGTGGCCTGGGCCACTGCAGGGACACTTTTGTTGGCCAAATTCACACCTCAGCTCCCCAGGGATTACTCAGGATGGGCTTCAGATCCAGGGGACATCAGGAGACAGAGATATTTCCTGGGAATGCCACCATTAATTAATTCCCCAGGATCTATGATCAAAGGCCTGTCTGGAAAACCTGGCCTAAACAAAATAACTGAGGGCATTTGCCTTTTTTTCCTCTGATTTTCTGCTCCTCACATCACTAACTCACTTTAGGTTGAGCTGAACTACTCAATTCAAACCAGAACTGAGGTATTTTGTGTTTAATTTTATTAAATCAGCTCCTTAGGCCTCTGCCAGTTGACACCAGCAAGGATGTGGTGTCAGCTCTCTAAGAACTTCCTTGCTCCTAAATGTAAACACATTTCCTGCTAAAACCTCACATTCTGAGGGAAAAAGTCACACAGGATCCCTAAAATTTCCTGGTTCATCCCAAAAAGCCAAGGTTCTAACCATGAAATATAAAGAAATCAAAAGTGCGTATTTTTAGCTGAGCTGGATTTCCACGTCCCCTGTTTTTAGGAGTATTAAATCAACATCTGTTAGTTTTGCTCCAGTCATCATTTCCAGCAGAAATTTGCTGTTTCAGGGGTTTTATAACTCATAAAACTTCTATAAAGTTGAGGGAAAAACTGATATGTCAGGCCTCAGTGCTGTTGTATTTTTACATGCAACAAATATAAAAGGGTATCAGGGCCGTCATGGCTTTTAGCATATTTAGAAAGAGGAAGAACTGCAAATATAATCAGAAATCAAAGTATTTCACCATTAATTTTACACAAAGGTTCTGGGCAATCCTCACCAAATATGTGTCAATGGATAGTGAATAAAACCAAACCCCAACAGTGGGGAAATTCTCATCCTTCACTTCTGAAAATCGAACACATCCTGAAGTCCATCCTTCCTGCAAAAGGCATTGGAGTGTGGAACTCTTGGAAAAGGATTTTCTGCTGGGAAGGCAGGATTGGATACCTTATGATCCTGAAATTACTTGTGTGCTGGGGAGGATGAAATAGGAAAGCCTTATAACTATGATTACCTGGCAAAAGATGCTGAGAATATGGAAACTATAAGCGAGATTGAAATGAAGACAAGCTTTGAGATACCAAACCCCAGTGACTGAACAACTGGAAAACAATGGTATGGCCACTGAAGGTAATCCCCCTTTGGATTAAACAATTCCCTTTTTGATTAAACAATCCCCCTTTGGATTAAACAATTCCCCTCTTTGATTAAATAATCCCCTCTGCTTGCAGACAGGTCCAAGGGTCAGAGCAGACCCTACCAACTCGGCAGAGGGTCCAAAAAGCAGTTTTTAGAGTTTAAAATATAACGTCGTATGGTAATGCAATGACTCTCATAGGCTGTATGGAAATGTTGTAGGATTTGTAGCTTGTTCTAGATTGGTTAGTGAAAATTAGAATATTCAGCACAGAAGATGATTTATTGTATTGTAAACTGCAACCACGGTACTTTCGTTCTTTCTTCTGTTCCATATTCCATATTCTGTGCTTCTCTCTCTCTCTCACCTCTCTGTCCTGCTCTGAGCTGTGTCTGGCAGCTCCTGGCAGGTCTCTTACACTCACACCTTTCACAATAAACCTCATGCTCTAAGACCAAACTCCAGAGATCTCTCGTCTCCATCCCGACCATCTGAAGCAAACTGCACCTACACCTCAGACAGCCAAATCCTACACTTGTGGGCACAAAAATTTGGGAGAACAGGGCCTGAGGAGCTGTGTCTATGTGAGGAATAAAGGACCCCAAATTTTGCCATCCGAGAGGGAAAGGCTCCCAGACTCGCTGGCTCCACCACAGAGCTGTGACCAGCACGGGGCAGGAGCCAAGGGCATGCCCAAGGCCAAGGTCACAGCTCCAAGGGGTTGGGTTTTTCTGGGAATGCGTCTGCAGATGGAGAGGAAAAAAATCCTTCTGTGGCTGACAGCTGTTTGTAGGGGAAAAAAAACTTCTTTCAGCCTGCTTGGTCTGTGTTTGAAAATATGGGATTGAGGTTCTCCAGGGCAGGAGGGATGGGACAGCAGGGAATGGGTTCAGACTGACAGAGAGTAGGGTTAGATGGGATTTTGGGAATTAGGAATTGTTCCCTGGGAGGGTGGGCAGGGGCTGGGATGGAATTCCCAGAGAAGCTGTGGCTGCCCCTGGATCCCTGGCAGTGTCCAAGGCCAGGCTGGACATTGGGGCTTGGAGCAGCCTGGGACAGTGGGAGGTGTCTTTGCCCATGGGATGATCCCTAAAATCCCTTCCAAGCCAAACCATTCCATGATTCCCCGATATCCCTCTGACAATGTGGTTCTCCACTCTTGGGGTGGGAGCTGTGACTTTTAATCCCTTTAATTTTCTTGTCCTTTTCATCCCTACCAAACCAGACTTCCCCATGTGACCGAACAAGGAAAATCTAAAATTCCAACACTGAAGGCTGGAACACAAAACTATTCAAATTTTTAGCACTGAGGAAAAAAAGAATCTTTTCCTGTTCCTAACGTGTAAAACTACAGGCTGGGATCCCTGGCTTTCCACAGGAACTGTGAACAACATTTTTGATCCCAGGAAAGACTTTTCACCTAAAAAAAGAAAAGAAATATTTATGGGCGCTGCTCTTCTCCGTGTTGGGAGCTGCCAATCCCAAATCCCACCCCCTGAGCTGATTCCTGGGGGGCTGTGGGGGCCTCACTCCTGTTTCCTTCAGTTGGAGATGCTTTTCCTGGGAAAACAGCCACTGCTGGGATGTTTTTGGGAGAAAGGCTGCAGCTGAGTGGGTGTCACAGCTCCCCAGCCTCCCATTCCAGCTAAAAACACTTCCTGACTCCTCCCAGGTGGAATTTGCCTTTCTTTTTTTGTTAATTTGAAGAAAATTTGGTTAATTTGAAGAAAATTGGTGCTGGTGACTTCTAGGAAGTGAAGATGGGGAAGTTTCCAGTCTGATCCCTCCACGAGTGTTCCTCCAAAGCAATTTCTTTCCCATTTTTACCTCATGGCATTCTGAGCTTGGAAAAGCAAAACAGCACTCGGGGAATGTTCAGTTGCCTGAGCTGAACAGAGCAACACCACGGGCGAATTTATTTTCCTGTGTTATCCCAAAATGTAAGATCCCTGCACTCCTGGAGCTGCAATTCCAAGCTGCAGGGATTTGGGAGTGTGTGCGTGGAGGACAGCACCACACGGATCCGTGTTGGAAATGAAAACTCCCAGTGGAAATGAAAACCTGATTTTGCTTCTGCGGCAAAATGAAACATCCAGTTTTTCCTCAAGGGAATTCGCTGCTTTTTGTACTGGGAAATCACTTTTAATTTAAGGTTTTTGGTGGGAAAAACCTTATTTTGTAGTTGTACTGTTGTAAAATCTTTCTCTTCTTTCTCATGGAGAATAGAGATAACTTGTATTCTTGTGCTTTCTAATCTCTTTGTTTCGGTACTGGATGCTCTAGAGTTCCAGCCAATCATTATAGGGGTTGGAAAAACTATTGACCAATAATTATTAGATCATTAATGAATATATAAAGAAGTTTTTGTAAATAAAGTTTCTCTTTTCGCCATCTTGTGAGCTGCCTGCCTCACTTCCCTGTGAGCTTCCGCGAATCTCCACGAATATCAGAAAATCAGAGCAACACTTATTTTTTTTTAAGTTGAAAATCTCTTGAGAGAAGCTTGGCTATGGTGGGAAACACCATCCATTTGGGATCGGAGAGGGAAGCAGCAAGGTGAGAGGGAATAAAAATAAATCCAAAAGCAAAACCGAACAGAAGCCAGGGATTTTCAGCTCCTGTGTGTGTCCATCTATTTTTATCCCAGGAGGAAGCTGCTGTGTTTTCCTTCCCTCTGCAGAATTTCCAGGATCCATCCCAGCACCTGGATTTTCCCTGAGCCTGCTGTGTTCTGCCTCCAGGACAGGACAAATTTGGCACTGTTCCATTGGAAGCAAAGCCGGATACTCCACACTTCCAGGGGCACCAGAGGGATGTCATTTATTCCTTTTCCTTAGGATTTTGCTGGCTGCTTTCTTTTGGACATCCAGACAGCAGGAAAAATAGGTTTCTTCTCCTTTTTTAGATCATGAGTGTATCCTTTCTCCTCGCACTTCTGTTGTTCCTGTTGTAATTTGGAGAAAGCTTCTCTTTTTCACTCTTTTTTTCTTTTTCCCTGAGGCTGTGAGACAAAGGAAAATTTGTCTGGAGTGAAGTGTTCTGAAAGGGGAAAGAAAGCAGAGGCTGAGGCACCAAAACAGGACTTCAAATATTTTTCCATTTGCAGAGCAGCAGAGCCAGGAAGGAAAGGAAGGAAAAGCCACATCCCAACCTCTCCAAGGCCCGTGGGATGAAGGATCCACGTGAGGATCCAAACTCATCAGTCTGCCCCTCAAAATTATGATTACTAAGTGTCTAATTTTATATTGATATAGAATTTCCATGGGCTGGATCCCCCCTGACCAAGCCCAGATCAAAGAGATGATCCTTCCCCAATATTTAATCTAAACCGAAGCATTCTAGACTTAGAACTAGTCCTAAATTTAAGCCTAGGCTGCTCAGGAAAGTGTTCTCCACAAAGAATTAGGAGGGCTAAAGAAAATTTCAATCCTTTGGTGCTGCAGCCCCATCTGATTCAATAAGAAAGAGAAAATCACCACTAATTTTGGCATCAGGATCCCAAATTTAGGCTGAGATGCTGGAAAAAAAATTGTTAAAATCAAAATCACAAAAGGCAGTGAAAAAAGGCCTTTGGAGATTAAACTTGGCTGAAAATGAAACAATAAGAGTAGAATACGAAAGAAAGAAATTAAAAATAGGAAAGCTGGAGGAAAAGCTCCTTCACATTTGGGTGGGCAAGGCCAAATGAGGAGAAATCCACACGGATTTTCCATAAAATGCAGACTTTCCTTCAGAACTTTTCTATCATCAGTGAGGGATCCACAAAGAACCAATAAATTACTGCAAACACAGTAGGAATTTGTGATCCCAAGGAAAAAGAATTCCTGATTCACATTCACTTGGTGAGAGAAGGACAGGCAGAGTCCAATGAGTTCCTGAGGAAAACAGCAAATTCCAGCCACTCCATCTGAGACCAAAGGACCAGAAATCACTGAGGATCTTTTGTCCCTTAATTCATTCAATTAAGTTAATAATGAGGAAGTCTCAGAGAATAATTCCGTTTCTCTTGGAGAAATGGGATTAAGGATAATGCCCAGAATGAAGCCCAGGCTGCTGAGGTGGGGAATGGCTCTGGATGTCAAAGGATGAACAATAATCTCTTTACAGGGGCAATTCCCAGACATTGGGGGATGCAGCTGTTCCCTTCAGCAGGACTTTTTCCCATGTTTTATTTAATTTCTCTTTTAGATCATCATCCTAACTGAAGAAGCCAGAAATCCCATTATCTCCATTCCCAAAAAATGCTTTTCAGAGTGTTTGAAATAAGGTGAATGTTTTAAAGAGTAAATCATGGAATATCCTGAGTGGAAGGGATGGATCCAGTCCCACCCCTGGCCCTGCCCAGACCCCCAAAAATGCCAGCCTGGGCAGCGCTGTCCAAACGCTCCTGGAGCTCTGGCAGCCTCGGGGCCGTGCCCATTCCCTGGGGAGCCTGGGCAGTGCCCAACACCCTCTGGGGGAAGAACCTTTCCCTGATCTGCAGCCTGACCTGCCCTGGCCCAGCTCCAGCCATCCCTGGCTCTGTCCCTGTCCCAGAGCAGAGCTCGGAGCTGTCCCTCTGAGGAGCTGCAGACTGAATTCTATTTCTCAGGAAAAATGAGCTCCTGTGCTCCAGAGGGGGTGTGGACACCAGCCCTGACTCAGAGGTCACTGCAAGTTCATCCCAGAGAGGTTTGGTGATGGAAAATGAGTGTGAAGTCCCTCAGAGGGTGAGGGTGGAAGGGGCAGGTGGTGCCACACGTCAGGAGGGTCTCCCAGGGGTTCCTGCTCTCATTCCTTCCCTCAAGGACTTCACTCCCACATTCAGTTCCTTGTAAGTGATGCTGGGGGCAGCTCCAGGTCTGCCTGCAGACTCTGTGAACTAGGAAGCTCTTCCCAAGGGCCCCATCCCACAGAATTCCTGCTTTGGGATCAATGGAGATGCCCCTGTCCTGTGGGCAGAGAATCCCAGAGTGGTTTGGGTTCGGAGGGACATCAAAGCCCACCCAGTGCCCACCCCTGCCATGGCAGGAACACCTCCCACTGTCCCAGGCTGCTCCAACCCCAATGTCCAGCCTGGCCTTGGACACTGCCAGGGATCCAGGGGCAGCCACAGCTTCTCTGGGAAACCTCAGCCTCCTCAACCTCACCTTAGGGAGGAATCTCTTCCTAATATCTTGTTCAAACCTACTCTGGCAGTTGGAAGCCATTCCCCCTTTTCCTGTCACTCCAGTTCCTGGTGAATTGTCCCTCTCTGCCTTCCTTGGAGCCTCTTCCGACCCTGGAAGGTGCTGTGAGCTCTCCACTCATCCTTTTCTTCTCCGAGGCTGCCAGAGCTGCAGGAGCCTTTGGACAGCACTGCCAGGGATGCCCAGGCTGGCATTGTTGGGGGTCTAGGCAGGGCCAGGGGTGGGACTGGGTGATCCTGTGGGTCCTCTCCACTCAGGACATTCTCTGATTCCATTAATGAATTAATTTCCTGGTTTACTTGCTCATTAGGACAAAAATCAATTTTTTTTGTTTATTCTTTCCCTTGCTCTCTGCCTCGATTACGTGGCTAAAGATAAGAGCAGAGGAGCATCCCTCCAGCTGTTCAGGGCTGCCATACAATTCCAACTCTTCATCATCCCCTCCCAGGGCTTTTGATTTAAAAAAAAAAAATGAAAAGCCAAAGGAAAATCAGTCTAGAACAGCAAAATCCTCCCTTTTGACTCAGAGTCTGACTCCTGCTTCCAGGGGGACTTTTCCCAGGATGGTCCCCATTGGTCTTTCCCCTCACCCCACCCCAACCCCTCCCTGTCAGCTCCTGGGGCTCTCCCAGGGTTGTCACCGCCATGGGTTGGACGCGTGACCTCATGGAGACGTCAGCCAGGCCCTTCATCTTCCAATTTGGAACCAAATATAAGGCCAGGCTTCAGAGCCTCCCAGGGCAGGAGCAGGAGGGCTGGGAGGGAGGGAAGGGCAGGAAAAGTCTGCAGGGAAGGAGTTCAGAGAGTTCAGGAAGGGTCATTAACTTGGAGAGTCATTCCTTAGTAATTTTAAATGTAAATATTTTTTCCAATTTTTTTTCCAATTTATTTCCTATTTTTTCCTGGTTTTTTTTCTATTTTTTCCACTTTTCCCCACTGAGAATTTCTCTGCCCTCATCTTTCCCTCTCCTTCCCTCTCAGCTGCTGGTGTGGTGTGTTTACATCCATGAGGATCTGGAAAAACCCTGTGCCCAGGAGCTCATCCCACGTGGGAGATCTTCCCTGGGCACACTGGGACCTGAACTCCCCTCAAAGCACAGCCCTGTGGTGGTCTCACAGGTTTCTTGGGAAGCAGAGCTGAAACCCTTTGGAAAATTCCATTTTTCAAATCCAAGAGCAGATTCTGTTCCGTCAGGTGAGTCCCAAACACGACAATTTCATTCAAAGCTCCAGCCCTCCCTGCGTGTTTATGACCACCCTGAGGTGCCTATTCCTAGCTATTCCCAAGTTCTCCTCTCAAAGCCATGGAAGGATTTGGCCGAGTTTTGGGAAAAGCAGCAGTGGTCACATTCCCATCGGGAGCCCAGATCCTGTCCAAGAAATGGAGGGAGGAGAAATGAGGACCTGCTGCTGTCCCAAAATGGAGCTGTTTGCCGTGGAATAATGGAAGCTGAGTCATCTGTCCTGCTCCTTTGGGCTCTCCAGCTGTCAGATTTGCTGCTTCATTTTTTCATTTTTTCATTTTTTTCCCATTTCCTTCCCTACCTTCTTTTCCAGGATCTCAAACAGAAAATATCGGCTTTCCATGGTGACATCACCAATTCCACAATGCCCTGGACTCCTCATTTTTGGAAGGGGGGGGCGGATGCTTTCCAGCAATATCCTCATGCCCGTGGGACACATGGAAATATTTATGGAAAAAAATCATTTTTAAGCATCCCCCAAACAGCTCTCACCCTCCTTCCCTCTTTCCCAAGAACTCCTGCTGCTCTAATTAAGGGGTGATGAGAGGTTCCTTTGTGTTGCAGGGGATTTAATCCATGATATTCCCATTCCATCAGGCATTTAGGGAAGTGTTGGGAGGCTGAAGTTCTTGGCATTGATGTTGGATGTGACTCATGAGCTGGAGGTGGGCAGGTGACATCACCAGCAAAGGGAAACGAGGATTTCAAGGGTTCAAGGATTCCAACCCCAGCTAATAAAATATCCAGACGCAGAGGATTAGCAGGAAAATTCGCCTCTCTCAGGAGCAGGGTAGCCCGGAGAGAATAAATTAGATCCTTTTGCTTCCTTCAGCCACCGGTTTCTTGTCAGGCTGGAGAAAAATCGGAGAAGCCAAAAAAAAAAAAAAAAAGGGAAAGAAAAAGAACCCAGCTGGCTTTGAAAGCAACACAGCCATTACCTCAGTGAGCTTCACAGGAGAGCTTTGAAAGCAGACAGATTTTTCTGGGTTCTGTCCCAGATTCCCAGATTTGGATTTCCTTTCCACGAAGACAGGGAGAGATGTGGCGTTAGACAAAACAAAAGCGGTTTTAGGAGCTGAACATGAGGAGCAGCAGGAACAAGGCTGAGCTGCCCAGGGACTGAGCTTCTCCCTTTTTGCCTCGTCATGGCCAGAAATCCCTGCTCTGCTTTTTGTCCTCATCTCAGGGTTTGAGGCTCGAGCTGGGAATTCCAGCATTCTCATCCAGCTGACCCCGATGGAGGGAAGGGAAAAGCAGGATCCTGGAAGCCTCATCCCTGGAAGGGTTTAGGGTCAGGCTCTGAGCAACCTGGGACAGTGGAAGGTGACCTAGGATAGTGGGAGGTGACCTGGGATAGTGGAAGGTGTCCTGGGATAGTGGAAGATGTCCTGGGATAGTGGAAGGTGTCCCTTCCCACGGAAGGGTTTTGGAATGGGATGAGTTTTAAAATCCCTTCCAACCCAAACCATTCCATGATTCCATGAACTCTGAGCCCGTGGACATCAGGATATGGCAGTGACCGTTCCTGGGGAGCAACACAAAGTGTTAAGGGCTTCCCAGGGGCATCAGGTGCTCAGAAAAATGGGGAAAAAATGACACCAGGTAAAGGCAGTTTTTCATCCTGGAGCATGGCAGCAAAAAGCCTTTGGGAAAACCTCACATGCCTCCTTCAGGAATGGCCTTAAGGTGAAGAAGGGTAGGATTGGATGGGATATTGGGAAGGAATTCCTTCCTGGGAGGGTGGTGAGGCCCTGGCACAGAGTGTCCAGAGAGTTTGTGGACTCCCCAACCCCAGAAGTCTCCAAGGCCAGGCTGGTTGGGGCTCTGAGAAACCTGATTTAGGGGAAAGTTTCTAAACCTAAAGATTTTCAGATGTGGTGGAACACAAACCAGGATTTTCCCAAGAAGCTCCCTGAGTGTTGTGCCTGCTTCCTTGAAGCTTTTTGGAAAACAAGAGGGAACGGTCTGAACCCAGCTTTTATCACTGGGTTTGTGCTCACAAAGCACAGCCTGAAGCACTCACAGCCTCCAGGGACAAATCCAGGCACACAAACCTCACCCCAGACCTGCCCCTGGACTGTGTCTCCTGGACCTTAAGGAGGAGTGTTCTAGGTTACATAGAAGGTGTAAGCAAAAGTCTGTATTCTATTCCCATCTCCATAAACTGTTACAAACAGGTGGGGCAGTGTTCTTTATGTTCAGCATGACCCAGCCCTGCTAACACCATCGGGGCTATCTCTGCTCATGGCCATCGAGGGCTCCAGGAGTGACCCAGCCCTGATGACACCATCGGGGCTATCTCTGCTCGTGGCCATCAATGTCCCCAGGAGTGACCCAGCCCTTCTAACACCATCGGGGCTATCTCTGCTCATGGCCATCAATGTCCCCAGGAGTGACCCAGCCCTGCTAACACCATCGGGGCTATCTCTGCTCATGGCCATCGAGGGCTCAGGAGTGACCCAGCCCTGCTAACACCATCGGGGCTATCTCTGCTCATGGCCATCGAGGGCTCCGGGAGTGACTCACAGATTCCATCAGCCATTGGGAGATGCTCTGGCCAGAGGGGAGGAGCTGAACATTCCTACCTGCACATAAACTGAGACCCTGGAACACCGGGGTACCTTTCCACTGATTCCCAGAGGAGAAGAGCTCAAGAGCCACCACTGGACCTCCAGAGACCAACGAGACCTTCCCACAAGATCACCATTTCAACAAGAGCACATCCATCACTCCAACGGGACTGCAGCACCATTGAACTGCACTGCAGCACCACCCTAACAGCGTGCAGGTTGGATTCTGACTTTGTCTATCTAAACCATTGTTTCTGTATTATTGCCTTGTTATAAAATGTTAGTAAAAAACTTTTATTCCTTTTCCCATATCTTTGTCTGAAAGCCCTTGATTCCGAAGTTATAATAATTCGGAGGGAGGGAAGTTCACATTCTCTATTTTAAGGAAGGTTCCCACCTTCCTTAGCAGACACCTGTCTTTCAAACCAAAACAAGGAGAAAACAAGGAATGACCATCCAGGGTGTCCCCAAGACCAGGCCCAGCAGGTGACCATTGCCTCACTGGTTTTATCTCCTCTCTGTGCCACATATTCACGATGAATTTTTCTGAGCTCCAGCACAAAAATGCCTCCCATGAAAGGCCCTTTGCCCTTTCTTGTCACCTTTTCTCTCCCCACAGCACAGCCACAGCTGATGGCAGCCAAAGGCTTCAAGCCTGATGCACCAGGAGATTGCTGCAGCTCCTCTCAGCTGAGGTTTGGGGGTAAAAAACCAAATGCACAAAACCCCAAACCTCCAAAAAACCCCCACGAGCACCGTGCAGAACAAGGGCTGAACTGCACTGTTCTCACGGGGGGGAGGAGAGGAAACCACTTTTATTGCAGCAGTTTTGCAGCTCTTTCCAGAATTTGGAGAAGAAAGCTCTAAGAAATCGTTGAATCTGTAGAAATTTCCACGGTTTTCATGGCTGGCACCTGGATTTTTAAGATAATTACCTGCCCAGGTAAAGCTTGGCTGAAGGAGAGCTGATCCTGCTCCTCTGGGCTCCCAAGAAAGGGCGATCTTGCAGAATATTGGATTTTTTTCTCCCATGTTTTGTGTTAAATTTATCTACAAGATTTGAGCATTGCCCTAACCCATCCTGGGTACTCTCAGGCCTTCACTGAATTTTGTCACTTCTGCATTTCTGTCTCCCAGCAGATCAGGAATTGGATTTTGGGAAGAGATTCTTTCCTGGGAGGATGGGGACGCCCTGGCACAGAGAAGCTGTGGCTGCCCCTGGATCCCTGGAAATGGCCCAGGCCAGGTTGGACAGGGCTTGGAGCAGCCTGGGACAGTGGGAAGTGTTGGGGTTGGAACTGGATGAGTTTTAAGGTCCTGCCAACCCAGACCATTCTATGACATCACTCTGATACGGGATTTTTTAAATTAGCCACTTAGTCCATTTTTCTTTTGATATCAACCCAAATATCTGCGATGAGAGCTTGGAACTGCCCCTCCTGCCTCCCTCTGCACCTCTACTCCATTTCAGGCTGTTTTGGGGTTGCTGAGGTGTCCTGCAGGCCTCCCCTACCTGCTCACCTCTGACAAGAACCGAAACCAGAGGCTGTTTCCTGACCCCGCCACGGCTGAGCCCGAAGAAAAGAAACTCTCAGATGTTTCTGGCAGCAGCTGCACGTCAGAAATAGTCCCTGGCCAACAGCCCCGGTGCCCTGAGAGCACAGAGGGTTCTGCTCTCACAAAAATGTTCTCATTTATTGGAAGTGAACACTGAGTCCTTTTTCCATGATCACTTACGAGTGGGAACTGAAACCTCTCGGTGCACAGAGCTGTGTTTCACACCAAAGCTGTTTGATGGCGGTTCGTGTGGAAACGGATTCTGATCCTTGAAGGGCATTTTTTCCTGGCTGGATGAGAATTTGTCCTTTTGGTTAGTAATTGGGTTTGAACTTTTATTGGAGTGTTCACCTGGAGAAGAGAAAGCTCCAGGGAGAGATCAGAACCCCTGCCAGGACCTAAAGGGGCTCCAGGAGAGCTGCAGAGGGACTGGGACAAGGGCTGGAGGGACAGGACACAGGAAATGGCTTCAAAGTGATAAGAGAGTAGGATTTGATGGGATGTTGGGAATGAGGAATTGTTCCCTGGGAGGGTGGGCAGGCCCTGGCCCAGGGTGGCCAGAGCAGCTGTGGCTGCCCCTGGATCCCTGGCAGTGTCCAAGGCCAGGCTGGACATTGGGGTTGGAGCAGCCTGGGACAGTGGGAGGTGTCCTGCCATGGCAGGGGTGGCACTGGATGGGCTTAAGTCTCTTTCCACCCAAACCATTCCCTGATTCTATTTGCTGCTGTGCACATTGGGATTAAAGCCTCACTCCCAGACACATCCTAAACTCGGCGTAATTAACACCGAGCTAATCCACGTCCAGCTTTGCGAGAAGCTGGGCCTGTCCGCCCCAGGCGTGCCAAGCTTTTGGATCTTTTCCAGAAAAAGGGACAAAACATGAACTGGGAATTCAGCCAGAGCAGCCAGAGCATCAGGAATCTCCCTGGCTGTGTTTTGAGGAGAGCGACTGCACTTCCAGCCCTCTGCTTCCTGGAGAATTCCACAGGCACTGTGACAAGCCCTTAAGACAAAGACAACAGCACGTGTAAATCCCGGGAATTACAAGGCTTTGTGCAGGATTCTGGTGTCACAGCAGCCCCGGGCCGTGTCCCTACAGGAGGCTGCTCACACACTTGGCTGTTCCTCCCAGCCCAGCAAGGCTCAGGTGTCCCTGGGACACATTCCCAGCACCTCAGGTGTCCCTGGGACACATTCCCAGCACCTCAGGTGTCCCTGGGACACATCCCCACCATCTCAGGTGTCCCCGGGACACATTCCCAGCCCCCTCCTGGCTGCCTCAGCTGCTCCAGGGAATATTTAGACCCACACGCTCATGGGAGGAACATCCAAGCAGTGAAATGTCACTGCTGTCCTTGCTGTTGGCCTCAGTGCTCCACACCCCACTGCCCTGGGAGCAGGGGATTTTTCTTGAGGAATTCACTCCTTGTCACAGCTTTCGGAGCTTTGCAGGGCACGGCGAGTGTTGATTTTCCTCCCCCAGATGGTGGGAATTGTTCTTTTCCAGCCTCCCACTCGGGGTGGTTTCTTGCCAAGGAAAACCCAGGTGCTGCTGGGTTCTTGTCGGGGATCCAGGCAGGAGCCTTCCCTGTGAGTCAGGAGAAACCCAATCCCCCAGCATGCCTGCAGTCGAGGCCGAGTTGCAAATTGCTCAGACAAGACACAAAATTGAGGTCCTGACCACGTCTGGTTGTTAAAGATCCCCGAGTGCTCCTTGCAGAGGTAGGAGCAGCAATCCACAGAACTTTCCATTGCTTTCTGCCTGGAGTTTGCTCCTCCTCCGCTCCTGGACGGTGATGTAAGTCCTGTCTGCAGCGATTTGGGATGGATCTGCTTAGGAGGGGAGAAATATCCTTTTAAGGGTATTGTTCATCATTCCCTACCTTCCTGTTCCAGGCAAAGCCAGGAATGGCACAGGCGTTGGGAAGGGGAGTTGAGTCCAAAATCTCAGTGATCTCTGCAGCACCAGGCACAGAATCCCAGAATTACTGAGGTGGGAGAGCCCTTCAGGATCATCGGTGCCACCCCATAATCACCCCAAACCCTGTCCCAAGGGCCACATCCAGACTGCTCCTGAACACTCCACAGACAGGGACTGCAAACCTCCCTGGGCAGCTCATTCCAGTGCCTGACCACTCTGACAGGGACATTTCTTTCCCAGTCTCCAACCTGAGCCTCCCCTGGAGCAATCTGAGGCCATTTCCTCTCGTCCTGTCCCTGTCCCCTCCTGTCAGGAATTGCACAGAGCAATGACAGCCCCCCTGAGCCTCCTCTGCTCACACTGAGCCCCCCAGCTCCCTCAGCTTCCCCTCCCAGGCTGTGTTTTCCAGACCCTTCCCAGCTCCGTTCCCTCCTCTGGACATGTTCCAGCCACCCCATTGCCCTTCAGCCAAGCATTTCTTGAGTCTCCTCCTGAGCTTTAACCCCACAGCCTGACCCCAGAATGTGCCAGTGCCCATCCCTGGCTGTGTCTCTCCATAGCCCATGGAGAAATCCCACATTTCTTAAGCCACGATCCACATGGATAGGACAATAAACTCCTGTTTGGTGACAAAGTGAGTCTGCTCTCCTCAGCAAAGGGAGAGAAGCTGGGGAGAGTTCTGTGCGATCAACTGAAAGGACGCAAAATTCCAGCAGTGACCTGGGATAAACCTCATCCCATTTTCCCTCTTTAGTGCCTCTTGACCCCACTCTGCAGTGTCACCACGGTGGCATTTGCTCTTAGCCCTGCCACTGGCCTAGGAACTCAATATAAAAGGGGATTTTTTTGGTTTCCTTTAAAAAAATTTTAAAAAAAAGGAAAGGAAAGGAAAGGAAAGGAAAGGAAAGGAAAGGAAAGAAGGAAAGGAAAGGAAAGGAAAGGAAAGGAAAGGAAAGGAAAGGAAAGAAAGGAAAGGAAAGGAAAGGAAAGGAAAGGAAAGGAAAGGAAAGAAAGGAAAGGAAAGGAAAGGAAAGGAAAGGAAAGGAAAGGAAAGGAAAGGAAAGGGAAGGGAAGGGAAGGGAAGGGAAGGGAAGGGAAGGGAAGGGAAGAGAAGGGAAGAGAAGAGAAGAGAAGAGAAGAGAAGAGAAGAGAAGAGAAGAGAAGAGAAGAGAAGAGAAGAGAGAAGAGAAGAGAAAAGAGAAGAAAAGAGAAGAGAAGAGAAGAGAAAAGAAAAGAAAAGAGAAGAAAGAGAAGAAAAGAAAAAAGAAAAGAAGATGCCTTTCCATAGATATTCCTTGCATCTGGCTACCTCCCCACGAGGTTCCAGGAAATTGGTTGGCTGCCACTTCACCCAGCTGGGAGCACTTTGGAGCAGCAGTAGCCGTGGTGCTGATCCTGGCTGGAAGGAGAAGGGTGAGGGATGGGCTGGTTGGAATAACAACTGTCTGGTGCTCCCCCAGGAGCATCAGGAATGAGCCTTCCCCTTTCCCGAGCACTGCAGACTGGCTGGGGATGGATAATTCTGCTTCCCAAGCCTTCGGAGCCTCAAAGAAATCCCAAGGCATGGAGAAAATGTGTCATAACAAGCTGAGGATGCAGGATCACTCCGTAAGCACCACTGAGAATGGGAGGGACCCAACAAAATCAAGATGAGATGGTGGAGTCATTCCCAAAGAGTTCCAGATGGAAACAGGGAGGAGGGATGGAGGCTGGGAGGGAAGGGAGTTCCAGCCTTGATTGATTAGCCAAGGAGAAAATGGTGGAATGGATTTAAATTCCACTTTTTGATATGGATTGAGATTTCTGTAGAGTTCTTGGAATGACAGGAATTGTTCTGGTGGGGAAGCTCAGCATTCAGAGGTGGATTAATCCCAGCAGAATCCATAATCCTTGGGAATGACCAGGACAGATATCCTTAGAAGTGATTGTTGACTTGATTTTGTCAATGCTGATGATGTTTGGGAATATCTGATTGAGGAAAACTACTGCAGTGAAATAATTAGGAATTAATTCTATTCTCTTAATAAGATTTTTGGGTTTAAAAGAGAAAAGTTTGACAAAGTAAGGAAACAAGGGATTGAGATCATCTGGAGTGAGCAGTTCAAAGTCCAGCTTGGAAAATCTGAAATTTCCTCAAGTCATGGATGCAAGGAGGGGGTGGTCCTTCTAGAGCAAACAAAGAAAATTAGGAATAATTAGAGAACCTGCGTTCCAGTAGGAGTTCAGAGGCACAAAATGCAAAGGAACAAAAATCCAAGGTAACAAAAATGCAAAATAACAAAAATCTGAAATTAGATCTTGCAAAGGAAATAAAAAGCAGCAAAACCGTTTTTTCAGTTATAGAAATAAAAAAGTGAACAGAGAAAGAAGAAGTGAGGACACTTTGAGGGCAACGTAGAGATCAGAATAGTCTGCCTCAAAACCCAGGGAATGCTTTCCCTCATTTTCCAGGGAGGATGCAAAAGGTGGTGGTAAGAGCAGGAGTATTCCTGGGAGTGGAAGAAAGGAGGGAATGAACTGGGAATGATCACCCTGGGGTGGAAGGAGAGCTCCAAGAACTCCCTGGCTCAAACTGGGAGAACTGAGCGCTCTCCGTGTTCACCTCTGAAGGATTTGTATGGGAAAAGAGATCTTGGGGCTCCCCTAGATCACCTGAAGAGGCAAATCCCATAGGGAAAAAGAACTTTGGCAAAGGATAATACAGACATCGGAGAAATGGGATTACATTGGCCACTGGGAGATCTGGGCTGGAAATCACAGAAAATTTCCAGCCCTGTGAGGCCTGAGGCTGTGGCACAGATCCCCAGGAGGGAAGGGTTCCCAGGAAGGTGACCAAGTGCTGGGAAGTTCAATTTAAGGAGGCTCAGGGGAACTTTGTGGCTCTGCACAGCTCCTGCCAGGAGGGGACAGCCGGGGGGGTCGGGCTGTGCTGGCAGGGAACAGGGACAGGAGGAGAGGGAACGGCCTCAGGCTGGGCCAGGGGAGGCTGGGCTTGGACAGCAGGAGCAATTTCTCCATGGAAAGGGTGCTCAGGCCTTGCAGGGCTGCCCAGGGAGCTTTGCAGTGCCCATCCCTGCAGGTGTCCCAGCAAGCCTGGCCGTGGCACTCTGTCGCTGAGAGTTTGTAGGTAAATCGAAACAGACGGAGCACCGACGGAAGTAGCAAGAGAGATTTTATTGAATTTTCTTTTTTATATTTATATTAAGATTCTAGCAGTGATTGGTTCATAGCCATCTACCCCCAGGAGCGATTGGACTGAACACTTGCAGTGCCCAGTTCCAAAACAAAGATTAGAAAGAGCAAGAAGAATTCAGCTTATCTTTATTCCCCATATGATTCATAAGAAGAGAGAAATCTTAGTGCATCCACAGCACTCAGTGCTCTGGGCTGGGGACAAGGTGGGTATCGGGGACAACTTGGATTTGATGACCTTGGAGCTCTTTTCTGACCTAATAATTCTGGGATTCCATTTCTGGGATGGGTTCTACCGCCAGTGTTGCCATCAGTGCTGCCCTGAGTGAGGCAGGGCTGGAGACCCCTTGGACCTCACCAGCAAGAACCACGTTCGAAATTTGGGGAGCCCTGAGTGCATCTGGAATTTCTGCCCCCTTAATCCTCTTTTAACAGCCAGGGAAATTAGCATGAAAGCCTAATAATCATGTCTGGGATCAGGAGAAACAGACAGGTATTGTTTAAATCCACATTTTAGCAGCGTTAGTAAGCAAGCACAAGGGAAAACCAGTCCTCTGTTGCAACGCAGGAGGATTTTGGCAGGATTTTGGCAGGAGGAATAAATCCTGAAAGCTCTGCTTGTAATTAATCTCCATCTGCAGCTCGTAGCTCTGTCAGGAGAATTCCCATTGCTCCAGCTGAAGATGCTTCAAAGTCCACCATAAAGGACACACCAGTGAAAAGTTTTGCTGGTAAGGTCTTTAATTATGGCTTTGTTAAACATTTAATTTATAGATGAAAGAGCAGCTATCGTGAGTTGGGCTGTTAAAATCATATATGTTAAGCTGTTAAATAAGCTCCTGGCTTTTTGTTAATTCCCAAATATGTCAAGGAGTAATTTAATATCAAGACGTGAAGTTTTCGTTCCTGTCTCCCTCCTTAAGTTGGAGTTAATTGGAGGGGTGCTGCAGTGGAGCAGAAATGGTGCCAGCCATTTAAATCACCATTTCAGGGTGAGATTTCAGATTTAAATTTGGAGACATCAAAAAGAGGCAGAGGCAACTGAAAACCAAGGAGCATCCTTGGCCCTTTGGATCTGCTTCAGTTCACAGCTTTTGTGATTGCTCTCAGTAGAACCACAAGGGCTTTTGGGAGATGCCCTGCAGAGAAGGGTTTGGGGCTCTCATGGTGAAAAGCTGGACAGGAACCATCAGTGAGGGTTGGGAACCCTGAAATCCATCGGATCCTGAGCTGCATCCAAAGAGGAGGGACCAGCAGAAAGGATTGGGATTGTGCCCCTGAGCTCAGGTGAGAGCTCACCTGCAGAGCTGCCCCAGCCCTGGGCCCAGCACAGGGAGGAGCTGAGCTGCTGGAGAGAGTCCATGGAGGCACCAGGATGAGCAGAGGGATGGAGAGCTGTGCTGGGAGGAAAGGCTGCGAGAGTTGGGATTGTTGAGCCTGGAGAGGAGAAGCTTTGGGCTGAGCTCAGGGTGGCCTTGCAGGGCCTGAAGGAGCCCCAGGAACCATGGAGAGAGACAATTTGCAAGGGCTGCAGGGCCAGGAGGCAGGGAATGGTTGGCAGTGGCAGAGGGCAGGGCTGGATGGGATGTTGGGAATGAGGAATTGTTCCCTGGGAGGGTGGGCAGGCCCTGGCCCAGGGTGGCCAGAGAAGCTGTGGCTGCCCCTGGATCCCTGGCAGTGTCCAAGGCCAGGCTGGACATTGGGCTTGGAGCAGCCTGGACAGTGGGAGGTGTCCCTCCCACCCCTGGATGATGTTTAAGGTCCCTTCCAACACATCCATTCCACAATTCCATGATTTACTGTGTGTATGGAGCCTCTCCTGCCAACAACAATGCCCAGAACAGCAGGACAATGTTTCAGGGGTGAAGATCCCCAAGTGCCCAAAGGGGCCTTACTTAGGGCCAGGCTTGGTCACTAATTCATTTTAAATCACCCAGGATTAAAAATTACACTGATCAGGCAAGAAAGGAGAGACTCCAATTAAGTTCCTGCCTCGTAAGCAAAGCCAGAATAGAGGGAGAACCCAAAATTTACCCAAGGACAATCTGCCCCATCCATGGTTTGTAAACAGCTGCCAAATGCACAGGAATTAATTCAGAACCTGCTCCCACACTTCTTCTGAGCACAAAACGAAGGCACACTCACATAACAAATTATTCACTGCAAGTGATTCACCCACTTTTGAAATTACCTAATCCCTGAGCTCTTTTTCCAAACAGTGGATTGATTTCTCTGGATTGTTTATAGTCCCAGAAACTTAATTTTTAAAATTTTTTTCATCCCTAATTTTGTTTGTATTCCATTTTCCTTGCCTGTTACCTATCCTGATGAGAACACTTTCCTTCCTGATTTATTCCCTCCCAGTGAAGTCACCGTTCATTGTCATTTTATGTTTGCTGAAGTGACTTTCTGGGGCCTGGGTGCCTCACACCCATCGCTGGTTCACCTCAACCCTCTTCATTTGCATTCTAAACCCTCATGGTCTGGGCAGGAATCCTTTGTCACCAAGTGTGACCTCCCAGCCACTTCAAGGTTTCCCCCCTCAAATGCCACAAAACCTCATTTTGTCATTTCCCATTCCCTCAGGGTGGAAAAAATTGTCCTTTGGGATGTGTTTGGTGGCTTTGAGGTGCTCTCAGTGGCTGCTGCTGGAGGATCCCTTTTTCATGTCCACGGGGGAGTTATTCCTGATTTCTCAGCATCCGTGGAATCCACGGAGCCTTTCCCACCACGGATCCTGCTGGAGTGGCCCTGCAGGGAAGTGGGGAGGGGGAAGAGGCTGCAGGGACGAGGGGTGGCTTCTGTCACCTCTCTGCACCTCCTGCAAGTCGTGGGACAGGGAAAAGGGAGGATTATTCCCTGAAATTAATGTCGTTAATGGCCTTGCTTTCCACAGGATCCCAGAATCTTCTGACTTGGAAAACTCACCAGGATCATCAAAACCCAATGATGCAGAAGCACCACATCAAAAACTGTGCATGGTCCAAAATATTTGGAGTTCTAAGTGGCAATTTTCCAACTGTGTCCCCTCATGGAAAACTTGTGGTTGTGGATATCTTAAAAAGCTCCTCTTATTATTTCATTTTATTTTAAAGGAAATATTTTCTTATAGTCAACTTGTGGTTGTGGATATCTTAAAAAGCTCTTCTATTATTTCATTTTATTTTAAAGGAAAGATTTTCTTGTATTCCACTTGCAGTTGTGATATCTTAAAAAGCTCCTTCTATTATTTCATTTTATTTTAAAGGAAATATTTTCTTAAAGTCAACTTATGGTTGTGGATATCTTAAAAAGCTCCTTTTATTATTTCATTTTATTTTAAAGGAAAGCTTTTCTTATAGTCAGCTTGTGGTTGTGGATATCTTAAAAAGCTCCTTTTATTATTTCATTTTATTTTAAAGGAAAGCTTTTCTTGTATTCCACTTGCAGTTGTGGATATCTTAAAAAGCTCCTTCTATTATTTAATTTTATTTTAAAGGAATGATTTTCTTGCATTCCACTTGCAGTTGTGGATATCTTAAAAAGCTCCTTCTATTATTTCATTTTATTTTAAAGGAAATATTTCTTAAAGTCAACTTGTGGTTGTGGATATCTTAAAAAACTCCTTTTATTATTTCATTTTATTTTAAAGAAAAACTTTTCTTATATTCAACTTGTGGTTGTGGATATCTTAAAAAGCTCCTTTTATTATTTCATTTTATTTTAAAGAAAGCTTTTCTTATATTCAACTTGTGGTTGTGGATATCTTAAAAAGCTCCTTTTATTATTTCATTTTATTTTAAAGGAAAGATCTTCTTATATTCAGTTCATAACGGAGAGAAAAACACCTGACAGCCAAAATGTTGAAGTTGCATTGAGTTCCTCTCGAATTATCAATAATCTGTGGGCCTAGGACAGAAAAATTCTGTTGTTCTGGTATTTCTACAACCGTGAAACACAAATTGCAGGCAGGAGAAGTGGGTGACGGTTTAGCTGTAACCACATCTTCTCTAAATTGGTGACACAAGCCAGGGGCCTAAAAATAAACATCGTTGTGGTTTGGCTTTCAGAGCCAGAGCACATTCGAGAGGTTTGGGGCATGTGAAGGACAAAAAAAAAAAAATAACTTGTTCTTCCAAAATATGAGAAAAACCCTCATGCTTTGAGTTATTGGAGCCATATTTAGCCATGAATGTGAAAAATGTGGACAGTGAAACACTTGTTGGAAATTCATGGAATCACGGATTGGTTCTGGTTGGAAGGGACTGTAAAATTATCTCATTCCAGCCCTGCCATGGCAGGGACACCTCCCACTGTCCCAGACTGCTCCAACCTGGCCTTGGACACTTCAGGATTCAGGAGCAGCCACAGCTGCTCTGGGTGAGTTCCTGGAAGCCAAAGCATCAAAGCTGAAGAGCAGAGAAAAAATTGCTCTGAAGAGCTGTGAGGACCAAAGTGACATTTTGGTTCCTCCTCAGGTGGGCACCGACCTTGAGCCACCACGAGTTGCTCCCTGGAGGGTTTTGCTCAGTCAGGCTTTGAGTGAGGAGGGGGTTGTCCCTGCCAGAGTGGTCAGGCACTGGAACGAGCTGCCCAGGGAGGTTTGCAGTCCCTGTCTCTGGGAGTGCTCAGGAGGATCCTGGGGGTGGCTTTTGGGGACAGGGTTTGGGGTGATGCTGGTGGATTGGACAATTTTGAATTTCTCTCCCCACCTTGATGATCCCATGACTCAGTTTTTTTTCTTGTGTCAACAACAGACAATCAAATCATTTTCTGCCTGGTTTAATGTGTTACTAAACAGCAAGACAGGTGTGGAAAATTGGGGCTGTTCTCCCTCAGGAATGGTGTGGGGCAGGGAATCAAACATCACAAAACCCCACAGTAATTCCAACAGAATTCATTTCTAAAAGTCAACACCCTGAACTATGTGGTGACAGCGAACTCAGACAGGGGGATTCCTAAAAATGTAGGAAGTGGTTGAGAAAAATGTCAAAAAAAAAGGGAAATTCAATTCCTGAGAGTCAGCAGGAGGACGGAGAGCAGCCATGCACAGCCCAGAAGAGGAGCTACAGAAAGTGTGGGGCTGAATTGGAATGGGAGAAATGGATAAAAAATGGGAAAACACATGTGGGATTCAATGGAAGAGTTAAGAGGTTATTGGAAGTTATTCCAACCTTGACAGAATGCACCAGGAAATGGGAATCTGAATCCAGGGCAGCTGGAATAAACAGCAAAAATAAGCACAGGTAAGTTCTGAAGGTGGAAATGAGAGGAATGAGCTGAGGGGGTGAAGAGAGCGAGCAAATAAACGTCTTAAATAGTAATGCCAACATAAAAATGTCTTTTTGTGTGTTCAGAAGGTGAATCCCAAGAATAAAATGTGAGTCTGGCTGTTTTGTGGGATGCCAATGTATCCACTCAGGATAACAAAGACACCAAAGGGAAGATTCTTCTGGTCTGTGCCTTCACCAGCAATTTCAGTGGTGAAATATCTGCCTTTGACAGCAAAAGTGATGCTTTGCCAGAGTTTTTCCACAAAGGAAACAGTGAGCCCGAGAGAACGGAGCTATTTCAGAAGTGACACCGTGGGTGAGCTGTGTTTCCATCTCCTGCTCTGAAGTTACACCTCAAACCAAGAGTTCAGCAGCAGACCCTGAAAATCAAACCTGTACAACAAATAATTTCCCTTACTGCGTTAGGCTGGAGGTGTCAGGGCAAAAAGGGGTCTCAGCTTGGAATCATTGAGCTCTCACACCGCTAAAAGGTGATTAATTTTTATATTTTTTAAGTGCAAATTGGGAGGGGAACTTTATGAACTCCATATCCATCCGAGCACTCCCCAACTGCCACGGGTGGGAAGGAAGTTCCCATCCATGCAGATAATGCCAGAAATAACCACGACAGGATTTGGAGAGCTTCCTGTGAATTTCTGGCTGTTGTGAGATACAGGGCAGTGCCAAACAGACCTTGCTGCTCTGATCCAGCTTTAAAATGCCTGTGGGGCTCCTCTCCCAAGGAAAACTGGAGATGTTCAGCAAGTCATTGGTGTCAAAGCAATGCTGCTGCTTCTCTCTCCCCAAAAAATCATGAATTTTGGGCAAATTACAAAGAATTTTGGGCAAATTACAAAGTACTGACTGAGACACCTCCAGTGTTTTCCAAAAATTCCATCAGTACCTGCTGGAGGCCCCAGGTGAGGTTTTAGAGATGCTTCATGCACATTATTTTGTTGTATTAGATAAGTCTGAATTCCCTCTTAGGTGTGATGAAAATAAAACTTGTCACGGTAAAATTTGCTGGATTTTTTATTCCATGTTTATCCATCACAGAAGCTCTGTTTTCTGACCCTTAACCCCACCTAGTCCAGAAAGCCAAACACACCCTGGGCTACCTTGAGGGAGGTGATTCGCACCCCATACTCTGCTCTCCACCTCCAGAGCTGCCTCCAGCTCTGGGACTCCAAGAGAAGATGGACCTGGAGCTGCTGGAGTGAGTCCAGAGGGCCATGGAGATGAGCAGAGAGAGGGAACAGCTCTGCTGGGAAAACAGCCTGGAGAAGGGAAGGATCCAGGGAGACCTCAGAGCATCTTCCATTGTCTGAAAGGAGCAAAGATGGAAAGTTTTTTTACAAGGGCCTGGAGTGACAGGACAAGGGGTAATGGCTTTAAACTGAAAGGCAAGAGGTTTGGGTTAAAAGAATTTAGAAATTCCTCCCTGTGAAGGTGGGGATGGACTGGGATGGAATTCCCAGAGAAGCTGTGGCTGCCCCTGGATCCCTGGCAGTGTCCAAGGCCAGGCTGGACATTGGGGTTGGAGCAGCCTGGGACAGTGGGAGGTGTCCCTGCCATGGTAGAGGGTGGAAATAAATCATCTTTAAGGTTCCTTCCAACCATCACTGAGCTCTCCATGGGCATTAATTCCCTTTTCACAGTGGCCAGGCCGCATCATCCCGCTCCCCACTGAGAACTGAGGCAATAGCCACCCCAAAAAAAACCCTAGATAGAGATAGCATTCCAAAAGCCATCCAAAATATGGAATTAGAGGCCCAAATCCCATTGACCTGGACTTCAACTCCCCGTGGCTCCTTTTCAAAGCTCAGTCTAACTTTCAGCCAGGCAATACCAGCTAAACTCTGTGGGGTTTCTTTCAGCACTCAGGACTAAGCAATACCACACTGCAGGGGTAAAAGAAATCAGTGAACACGGTGGTCTTAATTTTTCCAGAGCCTGGGATGAAGCATCCTTGAAATTTGCAGCTGGCTGGGCTTCAGAATCCTCGGTTTGGTCCTCGAGTGCCGCTTAGTCCCATTACCACTTGAAGAATTAAAGATGTTTTTGTATTTCCCCCCCCGGGAATCTCAGTTTCTCGCCGAGCTTTTCCCAGCAGATCCACTTAAAATCGGACAGCACTTCCCGAGCCGCCGCTCTGCTCTGAGGCACTGATCTCTGTGTCCGCGCTGAAATATTTGAAATACTTCTGCGAGTCCCCGCTGAGCTGCTTCTCGCCCTTCCTTTAAACGCTGCCTGAAAGGGAATTCCCAGCTGAGCTCGCGTTTTCCCACCTCAATTAGCCCTCCGAGCGCATCCCTCCCCCGCAGGCACCTCCGCGCAGCCTGACACGAACCAGCACGCTCCGCACCGGCCTCCGCTTCCTCACCGAGCGATGTTTACCTAATTAAGAGCTCCTCGGCAGTCCCCAGGCAGTTAATGGTGTCATTAGCGGCAGTTTTGACACGAGGAGCAGCTCGCGGCTGGAGGATGGGGCTGGCTCCTGCTCGGAGCATCTCCCGCGGGAGCGGCGGCGGGGCCAGCGCACGGAGGAGTAATTGGTCCCCGGAGCCCTCTGGGCTGCCAGGGGGAATTGTTCGGCCTCGTGGATGAAATTCCGAGCTGCCACGGCTCCTCTGTAGCGTGGTAACTCGCGGCTCCCGGGGGGGCTGGGGTGGGCTGTCCCCTCTGTCATTCGGGGGCTCGCGGCTGTGACATTTCCCCGGCGGATCAAAGGAGGGGCAGAGCGCGTTCCTGGTGGCAGGATTTAATACCCAATATCCCTGATATCCCATCCAACCCTGCCCTCCCTCAGCTGGAGGCTGTTCCCCCTTCTCCTGTCCCTACACAAAGCTCCCTGCTCCCCGTGGCAGATTTGGGGACACAAAATTGGGAAGGGATGCTTTGGGTGGAGCAGAACACGACCGGGATCCCATTGGGATTTGGGTGCTGCTGCTCCCTGGGTTGTTGGGGAGGAGAATTGCTCTTTTTAGGGGGTCAGACTCTGAATTTTCTGCAGATCCGGCTGGCAGAAAGGATCCTCTCCCTGGAGGCACAACTCCTGCAGCTTTTCCACTTTAACGCATTTCATTCAGGCAGCTGTGGGTACCAAACCCTTGTTCCGACAGACACAACGTGCCCGGGAGAATGGAGGAGGAAGAAAACAGTGCAGGCACTCCATAGAGCAAAAATAAAGAGTTCTTTCACTGCAAAATTAGCAGAGGAAAAGTTTTAAATCGTGTGCATGGACTAAGAAAAAATAGGAGAGCACAGAAGATTTTTATGTAACTTAGGATCATGGAATATGGTGAGTGGGGAAGGGACCCACAGGGATCCTTGATCCAAGCCCTGTCCCTGCCCAGCCCCCCAACAATGCCAGCCTGGGCATCCCTGGCAGCGCTGTCCAAACGCTCCTGGAGCTCTGGCAGCCTCGGGGCCGTGCCCATTCCCTGGGGAGCCTGGGCAGTGCCCAGCACCCTCTGGGGGAAGAACCTTTCCCTGATCTGCAGCCTGAGCTGCCCTGGCCCAGCTCCAGCCATCCCTGCCTCTGTCCCTGTCCCAGAGCAGAGCTCGGAGCTGTCCCTGCGCTGTCCCTCGGGAGGAGCTGCAGCCCCCGGGGAGCTCTGCCCTCAGCTCCTCCAGGCTGAACTGACCAAGTGACCTCGTGTGGCCTCTCCAGACCCTTCCCCCTTCTCGTGTCCCTCTTTGGGACACTCTCGCAGAGCTTTCTGTGTTTCTTATATTGAGACACCGAAAACTGTCCCCAGGGCTGGAGTTGGACCATCCCCTCCCTCGGTGCTGTTCCTGCTGCCCCCAGGACACGGATGTCCCTCCTGGTTGACATCAAATTTGTCACCAGCCAGGACCCCCAGGTCCTTTTCCACTCCACCGCTCTCCAACCGCTCCTTTGGAACACCACATTTTAATTTCTATCCCTGCCAGCATCGCCACCTTTGCCAAAATAAAGGTTTTCCATTTCTACCCAGCCCTGATCTCCAGCCCTGACTCCCTCCTGAGGCCCTGGAGCCTGAATTGGCCCTTTTGTGGTTTGGGATTTGGCACGAAAGAAGAGATAAGAGCATTACATCTCCTACCCCAGGGAGGCACAAATGGGAGTATTTTAAATTAAGGCTGGCGTGGATCCAAGGTTTTTCCAAAACCTCACCAGGGGAGAAGCACATCCCAAGCAATGTTGAGGAAAAGCCCTGCCCTGGGCATGATTTATAGGCCTGTTAAACCACAATGTGTTTTAATGATTATTTAGGAACATGAGGGAAGAAAAAAATGAAGAAGGAAGAGTTTGGGCTTCTTTAAATCGATAGATCTATGGGAAGATAAATACAAGTTTAAAAGGGGGTGTTCATTTAGTGTCATTAATAGACCAATAGTCTGATAATCCCTCTCACTGTGCACCTTGTGGGCTTGTGGGATAATCCTGACTTCAAGACATGAGATAGAAAATCATATATTTGATGACTACTAAATTATATTAAAAAAACCCAACCAAACCATCAGTTTGCTTCTAAAAATATTCTGTATATTAATATAAAAAAAATTTCTTATCTCTTCGTACATCAGGCAGAAGTCATAAAAAATTAGCAATTATTTTCCAAAAAAAACCCCAGCAGATTCATAGAAGAATTATTCCATCTGCACAGACTGAGGATGGGTTGTTTAATTGGAGCTGAAACCAGGGGGGACAAATTAGGCAATTGATGTTCAGTCTTTGAATCTGGTAAAAAAAAAGCGTAATTACACATTAATTAAATATTTGAGGGTCTGCAGCAATGGCTCGGTGATGTTTCCCAACTCCAAGAGAACGGATTGCTGCTTCTCCCAGGGCGAGGAAAAAATTCCCCATGGGAAGGTCAGCTGGAGCCCTCTGGGCAGGATATGTTGAAAATCCTTGTTCTGAAGAAACAGAGTGTTTGGAAATCTTGAAATCCCTAGGAAGAGATGTGGGGGCAGTGGGGAGAGCCTGCAGGATCCTGAAGGAATAAGGAAAGCTTCCCAAGGACCCCAAGGGGCTCTGCTTCGGGCAGGGATGGGCCGTGGGGAGCAATCGCTCTGGATCTCCGGAACAGCTTCCTTGCACAGTCCTGGAGTTGGGAAAAGGATGAAAAAGGCTGACCACTGGCATTTTACTGCCCGTTTTTCCAAGTTTTTTGTTTGCAGGAAGCAGCTCTGACCATTTGCTTCTCAGGGAGAAGGGAGTGAAGATCTTTCCCTCCACCGTGGCTTTTGTTGAGCGACTTCCTGGTGTCTTCACAAATTGGGCAAATTGGCAAATTGGACACAGGACTCAAATCCAGAGCTCCTAATCCTGAAATCTCCTTTCTGCTGGTCAGGCTTTGTGAGAAAACCTCTGCGTGAGATGGACACAAAGTGGTTTTGGGGTGGAAAGAAGGAGGAGAGTTGGAGGATGGCAGGGAGGAAAGAGAGATAAATTGGAAAACAAAAAAAAAGCCCACAGGGCCTAACCACAATTGCAATCCTGGTGTGTCCCTCAGTCCAGGAGGTCTTTTCCCACAAAACTTCCATCAAAGCCAGCACAATTTCTGCCACAAGATAATGTTTCTGCAAACAGGTACCTCCATCCCTCGAAATCCGAGACACCTCCTACAGCTTCCCCCATGAAGCATTAAATACGTTTTCATCTCTTCGTGCTCATCGAGGATTTTATCATTACATCTCCTTATTCTTAGAACTATTTCACTTCCTTTCCTGCACATGGAAAACACCCGCAAAAACCCAAAAGGAAGCTGACTAATTATTCCTGGGAAACAATGAGATTACAGACACCATAAAGTTTTTCATCTCATCTCTCACTTGTTATCGCCTCTCATCGTGAGTAGCAAAACCACCAACGTATCAAAAATTACTCATGGCCTTTCTTCAATAAATGGGAATCACCACTAATAACCACTTGGAAAATCCCAAATAATGAGGGAGGTACAACAAGAGATTTGACCCTTGCTCCTCAGCCTGCGTGAATCAGCAGAGCCCAAATTTTCCTGAGGAACAGGAGCATCTGTGGCACCCACCGGGTGCTGGGGTGGTGGCAGGGGAGCTGTGAGAGTTTGTAGCAGAAAAAGGCATCTGGCGTCCCCAAATCTCCCCCAAACTGGGAGCAGGGAGATTTGTGTGGTGACAGGGTAAGGGGGAACAGCCTCCAGCTGAAGGAGGGCAGGGTTTGATGGGATATGGGGGAGAAATTGTTCCCTGTGAGGGTGGGGACACACTGGAAAAAGTTGTTCAAAGAGGTGAACTCTCCTTCCCTGGCAGTGTCCAAGGCCAGGCTGGACATTGGGGCTTGGAGCAGCCTGGGACAGTGGGAGGTGTCCCTGCCATGGCAGGGGTGGCACTGGGTGCGATTTAGGGTCTAACCCAAACCATGCCATGATTTTAAGATTCCATGTGTGTTCCATGTTCCTCCTCAGCAGAGGAGACCCTTCGTCCTTCCCCTGAGCCAGGGCTGACTCCTCGCCTCAGGCAGGCACTGGGGAAGCACCAGTTCCAAACTGGGCTGTCCTGGTCAGCCTGGGACAGCCTGTCCCAGGAAGGAGAAGGAAGCCTCCTTCTCCCTAGGAAGGAGAAGGAGCCACATTTCCAGGAGCCAGGCAGGCTCCAAAAGGACCCCGTGAGTCACCTCAGCTCCATGAGCTTCACTTCCCGGCAGAGGATCAGCTGCCTGCGCTGGAGGCTCATTTTACACTCCAAGGCAGAGCTCAAAGCCCTCCAGGACAACTTGTGTGGACTTGAACCTCTCAAGGTCCCGCTGATATTCCAAGCAGTCGGCAGCTGTTCCTGCTCACGCTTCTGATCCGTGAAAAAAAAAAAAAAACCTCTTAAAAATTCCATTGCAAACTGAGACCGTGGATCAGAGACATCCCAACCCAGCCAGCTCTGCCTTCCCAGGCTGTCCTCACAGAACCGTGGAATGATTTGGGTTGGAATGGACCTCAGAGATCACCCAGTGCTATGGGGAGGGAACCTTCTGCCGGGCCAGGCTGCTCCAGCTTGGCTTTGGACACTTCCAGGGCTTCCTCCAAGCATCCCTGTGGAATTTGGGGCTGCAGACAGGTTTTCCTCACCTGTCTGCCCACGTTTTCTCCTCAAGGAGTGCCAGCAATCCCACGGCCACTCTGGAACATCGTGAGAGGGACGGTGACTCCTGGCTTGGGTGGGATGAAGAGATTCCATGGAGATTCCATGAAGAGATTCCATGAGCTGCAGGGAAAGCTGAGATTCAGGGCTCAGCTTTGTTTCTGAATTGAGCACCATCACTGGGCAAAGAAACAAAAAAAAACCCCAACCCAAATGTTGCTCTGATTTTCTGATATTCGTGGAGATTCGCGGAAGCTCGCAGGGGAGTCAGGCAGGCAGCACCAAGATGGCGAAAAGAGGAACTTTATTTATAAAAACTTCTTTATATATTCATTAATAATCTAATAATTATTGGTTGACAGTTTTTCCACCCCCTATAACGATTGGTTACAACTCTAGAGCATCCAGTACCAAAACAAAGAGATTAGAAAGCACAAGAATGCAACTTATCTCTATTCTCCATGAGAAAGAAGAGAAAGATTTTAGAACAGTGCAACTACACCCAAAAATCAGCCTGAGGTTCCCTCCAGAGCTGTTCTAAAATAAATGTTGAGCACCACAAAAACCAAGCCTGACTGCAGTTCTCAGTTATTTACTTTCTTCTGTTTTCTCCCCTCTTTCTCAGAAACTCACATACAACGAAGTTGCCCACAAAAAAAACCAAAACAGTAAAAACCAAGTTTTTCTAAGCAAACAAAGGAGGGTTGGGGGAACAGGTGCAAGGCAGAGGAGGAGAGGATGAATATGTGACTCAGAGCCTGTTTTTCCTTCTTTTTCTTTTTCCTAAAATATAATTATTCAGCACTGAATGCTCAACTCAGCAGCATTATTCTCACCTCTTCATTATTTTGCAATCATTAGTAATGACCACATCATTCAAACACACTCATGGAGAGGTAAAAACATTTAGAGAAGTGTTTCCAAAGTGAGAACTGGGAGAAGGGCATGGAAGAGCACTTGGCCTGGCTCTAGTAGAGACCAAACAGGAGAGAGGAGGCAGAAATTCCCCTCCTGATGGACACCTGCACATGAGGAAGGTGAGATATTACTAAAAAATAATTTCCTGGGAGGGTGGGCAGGCCCTGGCCCAGGGTGGTCAGAGCAGCTGTGGCTGCCCCTGGATCCCTGGCAGTGTCCAAGGCCAGGCTGGACATTGGGGCTTGGAGCAGCCTGGGACAGTGGGAGGTGTCCCTGCCCATGGCAGGGGTGGCACTGGATGGGCTTTAAGGTCCCTTCCAACCCAAATAATTCCATGATTCCATAATTTTTTCTTGTTCTCTATCACTCAGTTTGTGATGTGCACCACAGGAGGAGAGTGGACAACTCCACCGGAAGAATTCATCAACTTTTCCTTCCCAGTGAAGGGCAGAGTAAAACCAGAAAGATCCAGGGTATCATTAAGGTGATGGTTTGTTCCTAACTAAGGATAAGATATTTGGGAAATAATCATTATCTTCACAGCCTCCTGACTTTCCATGGGCTGGAGGAATTGTGTTGAGGGAGGTCAGAGTTAAATCATCTCACTGGAATAAATCTGGGCAATAGAGTTGCCTGTAGGGAATACAAAAACTGTTAGAAAAGAGCTGTTCATCCTCTTAATAAAATAAATAGAAAAGAGTTGCACTGGGCCAGAATTTTCCAATGCATTCCCCTCTCAGGTCGGTGGGGAACAGAGATAAAGCACCAGAGAATAAAGCAGAGCAGTGAGCTCAGGTGGGCCTGGCTGGGGGAGCAAACACAGCCCATCCCACTGCTGCACCAGGATTCTCCTGGAATTGCGAGCCCAGCTGTCAGTTGGAGCCCTGGAAAAGCTCCAGGCAGCTGCACCGACCTGTTCCTCTGCCCCACGTTTCCTGCTGCAGCTCTTCCCACAAAGCCAGAGCTGCTCGGTGTTTATTTATCCAACTCCAGCTCAAGGAGCAGCAGTTCCCTGCGGAGCTTCAGCAGGGAATGCTGACCTGCAGTGAGAGCAGCACCCCTAGGGAGGGAAGTCCATGGATTTCAAATAGTGAGGAGATTTTAATGAACATTTCCACTGTCCCAGGCTGCTCCAAGCCCCAATGTCCAGCCTGGCCTCAGACACTGCCAGGGATCCAGGGGCAGCCACAACTTCTCTGGGAGTTTCATTCCAGGGCCTGCCCACCCTCCCAGGGAACAATTCCTTCCCAATTTCCCATCCAGCCCTGCCCTCTCTGAGTTTTTAGCCAATCCCCCTTATCCAGTTTCAGGTGAGATTCCCTCTCCAGGTTCCCTGTAGCCCCTTCAGACCCTGGGAGGCTCTGGGAGGTCTCCCCATAACCTTCTCCTACCCAGACTGAACAGCTCCAGCTCTCCCAGCCTGGCTCCACAGGGAAGGTGCCCCAGTCCCCTCAGGAACTTTCTGGCTTTCAAACAGAGGGATCAGTTCCTCCGGAGGCACAGGTTTTGTAAACTCATTGCTCTGGCATAAGTGACAAAAAGACTTGGAGCAGTCACATCCAGTAACATGGAATTAGAGGCCACAGAGGAGAAATGTAGGATTCATAAAATGCCTTTTCCCAGAAACATTTCTCAGGATTCACCTATAAAACAGAGGGAAATGCCCCTTTGGAGGAGGAGTATCCCTGTTTAAGGATCCTAAGTTTTTTAATCCACTGAGGACTTAAATTGAATTCATAAATTAACATAAATTTTCCTGTGCTGTTCAGCCCCAGGAAAATTCCAATTTATTATGGACTGAATGGATCATGTGTGAGGGAGGAGGGGGAAGGTGCAGCAGCTCCCCTCCATCCATCCATCCATCCATCCATCCATCATCCATCCATCCATCCATCCATCCATCATCCATCCATCATCCATCCATCATCCATCCATCCATCCATCATCCATCCATCCATCCATCCATCCATCATCCATCCATCATCCATCCATCCATCCATCCATCCATCCATCATCCATCCATCCATCCATCCATCCATCATCCATCCATCATCCATCCATCCATCCATCCATCCATCCATCTATCATCCATCCATCCATCATCCATCCATCATCCATCCATCCATCATCCATCATCCATCCATCCATCCATCCATCATCCATCCATCCATCATCCATCATCCATCCATCCATCCATCATCCATCATCCATCCATCCATCCATCCCTCCATCCATCCATCTATCCATCCATCCATCCATCATCCATCCATCATCCATCCATCCATCCATCCATCCATCCATCATCCATCCATCCATCATCCATCATCCATCCATCATCCATCCATCCATCCATCCCTCCATCCATCCATCTATCCATCCATCCATCCATCCATCCACCATCCATCCATCATCCATCCCTCCATCCATCCATCATCCATCCATCCATCCATCCATCCATCCATCCATCATCCATCCATCCATCCATCATCCATCCATCATCCATCCATCCATCCATCATCCATCATCCATCCATCCATCCATCATCCATCCATCATCCATCCATCCATCCATCCATCCATCCATCCATCCATCATCCATCCATCCATCCATCCATCCATCCATCTATCCATCCATACATACATCCATCCATCCATCATCCATCCATCCATCCATCCATCCATCATCCATCCATCATCCATCCATCCATCATCCATCCATCCATCCATCCATCCATCCATCATCCATCCCTCCATCCATCCATCCATCCATCATCCATCCCTCCATCCATCCATCCATCCATCCATCCGTCATCCATCCATCCATCATCCATCCATCCCTCATTCATCCATCCATCCATCCATCAATCCATCCATCCATCATCCATCCATCCATCCATCATCCATCCATCATCCATCCATCCATCCATGTGTCCGTCCATCCGTCCATCCATCCTCCATCCATCCATCCATCATCCATCCATCCATCCATCCTCCATCCATCCATCCATCCCTCCATCCATCCATCCATCCATCATCCATCCATCCATCCATCCATCAATCCATCCATCCATCATCCATCCATCAATCTATCCATCCATCATCCATCCATCCATCCATCCATCATCCATCATCCATCTATCCATCCATCCATCATCCATCCATCCATCCATCCATCCATCATCCATCCATCCATCCATCCATCTATCATCCATCCATCCATCATCCATCCATCATCCATCCATCCATCATCCATCCCTCCATCCATCCATCCATCCATCCATCCGTCATCCATCCATCCATCATCCATCCATCCCTCATTCATCCATCCATCCATCCATCAATCCATCCATCCATCATCCATCCATCCATCCATCATCCATCCATCATCCATCCATCCATCCATGTGTCCGTCCATCCGTCCATCCATCCTCCATCCATCCATCATCCATCCATCCATCCATCCATCCATCATCCATCCATCATCCATCCATCCATCCATCCATCCATCCATCTATCATCCATCCATCCATCATCCATCCATCATCCATCCATCCATCATCCATCATCCATCCATCCATCCATCCATCCATCATCCATCCATCCATCATCCATCCATCCATCCATCCATCCATCATCCATCCATCCATCCATCCATCATCCATCCATCCATCATCCATCCATCCATCCATCCATCCATCCATCATCCATCCATCCATCCATCCATCCATCCATCATCCATCCATCATCCATCCATCATCCATCCATCCATCCATCCCTCCCCCTCATCTCCATTGGCCGGCACAACACACTTTCCTCTGTTATATATTGAGATAATTTAGATTTCCCACCCACCTCATTCAAATCCCAGCTTTCTGTGTCCCTGTGGAAAGTTTGGTTTTAATTTGGATCCCCCACCATGAGGATTTTTTCTTCAGAGCCTCTGAACATTTTTGTTGTCTGCCATTTCCAGTTCTCATTAATAGTTCTTAACTTACAAAGCGTCTTTCATCCTCTTAAAAGACTTCTGGCAGCAGGACACAGAAACTGAGGGAAAGGACCAGGAGAGAGGGGAAATATTTATTATTGATTTGGGATATGAAAGATGGATGGTTTAGGATAGGTAAAGACAACCTGAATCTCTAAGGTTGTCCCAAAATTGTAGCTGCTCAAACTTTGGTTCCAAACTGATGGTTTGGATTATTTAAGGAGTATTTCTCAGCTTTTTTCCTGCAGGTTTTTTGGGGATTGCTCCTTCAGCCTTGGTACAGAGGAGAACAAGCCATGCACTGAAAGAAAACTCAAAGGTGGCATTTCTGGGAGCAGAAGAACAAAGAGAGCAATGTTTTATTTAACTTCACAAACTGATCCACTTCAGTTAAAAAAGGGTTTTTGGAGGCCCAAATCTCTTTAACAAGAGTTCCAGAAATCCCTTAGGAGCAGCGATGAGCTGTAAGAAGATGCTGTGAGTTTAAATAGGTGGAAACTGCCCCTTTTTATTGCTCAGGCAAACCTTGCATTGCAGCTTGCAATATCATCCTGTCCTAATGAAACCCACATGGGATCTGCAGCTGGAAGGTTTAGGGCAGAGCTTTGAAGACTATGAAAATTTTCCTGTTATTATTTTAAATATTTACACTGTCCCCGAGCACAACAGGCCTTGTGTTCCTGGGGAGCTGTGGGGCTGGAAAAGGCAGCACAGGGAGAGGCTGCAGAGCTCTGTCCTGGAGCTGGGAGAGAGCTCTGAGCTGCCAAAGTGGATTTGGACAGGGACACAGCACCACGGAAGGTGTGAGGAGGGATGAGGGGAGTCAGTGAACTCATGAGCCTGAGTCAGGAGAGAGATTTTTCACAGAATCCCAGAATCATGAAGGTGGGAAGAGAAATTCAAGATGGTCCAGTCCCTCTGTCACCCTATCATCACCCCAAACGCTGTCCCCAAGGGCCACATCCAGACTGCTCCTGAACACTCCAGAGACAGGGACTGCAAACCTCCCTGGGCAGCTCATTCCAGTGCCTGACCACTCTGACAGGGACATTTTCTTTCCCAATCTCCAACCTGAGCCTCCCCTGGAGCAATCTGAGGCCATTTCCTCTCCTCCTGTCCCTGTCCCCTCCTGTCAGAGCTGTGCAGAGCAATGAGGGCTCCCCTGAGCCTCCTCTGCTCACACTGAGCCCCCCCAGCTCCCTCAGCTCTCCTCCCAGGATGTGTTTTCCGGACCCTTGATTTCTCCCTTAGAGTTTGTTTTATTTTGGAGCCTGAATATTCTGCGAAGCCAAAATTCCTGAAGCTGTGAGGACACTTTTAAAAGTGCCTGAAGGATGTTGAGGTAAAACTCTAAAATAGACAGAACTTTTTAGAGCTGGCTTGGAACCAGCGAGATTCTACTCCTGATTTTACCACTGAATTTAAATAACTCAGAGGAACCCCCACACAGGGTTTGGACCCACTGAGCCACATCCAGTTTTTAAGAGAAAAAAACTTTGTCATTAAGAGCTGTAACTTTGCTTATTACAGTCAAAAATTATAAATCTGCTGGGAGAGAATCTGGCCAGGTTTGCAGAGAGCTCAGCACAGCAAATCCTCAGTTTTGCTGCCACACAAACACCAAACCCCAGAGCAAAGGCTGGCAGAGCCTCTCTGCTCTCTTTGTAGGAGAAGGGTGAGAAGAAAGAGCTTTGTTTTCACCCTTGGTTTGTTTGTACCTGGCAAACGAATCTCGAGGTTGAAATGAACCCCCCAGATCTGGATTTGATCTCCTGGAGCCTCACAAGTCGCTGCTCTTGAATTTCCCCATTTTTAAACGAGCTGCGACCTGGCTTTGCATTTTCATTCCGCAGCTTCACCAGGCAGCAATGAGCCAGAGTGCGTTTAATTAATTAAAATGCAGATTTGCATTTTAAAAAGTGATTTTGCAAGTAGTTTCAGCTGCGCTGGGTGGATGGGGCACAACACTTGTTGTCTGAGGCACTGTTCTGTGCCACATCAAAGCCTTCACCTCAGCGCTGAAATTCTCTCCTGATCTCAGCTCAGCCTTTGCCCTTTGTTGTTGCTCTTCACGAGGCAAACAATGCCCCCATTGTGTTTTTGCAGGAGATAGGATAATGAGCTCAACTGCTGGGTGTGAAAAGTGAATTTTTCTAGGCCTAATTGTGGTGAAAGAGACGGAGTTATTTAAGGTTTTTGCTGCCTCGCTGCCAAAATTGGCTTCCCAGCTTTTGCCACGAGGCTCCAGCTTGGAAAACCTTCCGAGCAAACTCTATTTTAATATCAGGAGCCATCGGTGTCCATTGGGAAGGGTTGGCTCAGTGTCCCAAGCACCATCACACTGAGCTTGAATCATAAAATCATCAAATCCCAAAATCATGGAGTTATTTGTCTGAAGAGGGACCTTAAAGATCATCCAGATCCTGTCCATGGGCAGGATCTGGATCATCAAAAAAATCATCAAATCCCAAAATCATGGAGTTATTTGTCTTAAAAGGGACCTTAAAGGCCATCCAGATCCTGTCATGGGCAGGGACACCTTCCACTATCCCAGGTTGCTCCAAGCCCCAATGTCCAACCTGGTCCAAGCTCCAAAACCCACTTGTTCCCCACCCAAGCCACTTTTAGGGTGCCTCTAAACCTTCCTTAGCAAACAGAAAAAGCAACAAATCCTTGCGATGAGAAAGGGCTGGTCAGTAGGTAACTCAAGTTAACTATTGAGAGACAGAATATGTGAATTCTAAACCTAGAAAAAAAGGATTCCCTTTATCTTGTCAAGATAAGTGGGACAAGAATCTGTTTGAGGCCAGCACAGAAACCCTGAATCACCCACCAAGGACTGCCCATGCTCCAGAGAGAAAGGTGAAAAGTGCACTGTGATGAAGACTACAGATCTTCATCATGAGCAGACCCCAAAGACCACCAGGACACCCAGCACGTGCTAATGATATTAATGATTGCCGAGAAATGATTTGTATAACCACTCCTATCCCAGGGAATGTGATGAATATTCATGAATGTCACCATAATATTGTGCGTTGGCAGTGCCGGGTGTGTGTGTTTGGAGGACTTATCCCACATAAAATAAATAAAGCAAATCCCCACTGCTCTGACTGTGTCTCTGAAGTGTCTCTGGGCCTGCTTGGGACAAATCAAAAGCAGCACTCGGTGACCGAGCAGAGATCAGGACAGCGCCCTGGGTGTTGGGGAGGATGAAATAGGAAAGCCTTATAAATATGATTACCTGGCAAAAGATGCTGAGAATATGGAAACTATAAGCGAGATTGAAATGAAGACAAGCTCTGAGATACCAAACCCCAGTGACTGAACAACTGGAAAACAATGGTATGGCCACTGAAGGTAATCTCCTTTTGATTAAACAATTTATCTTTTGATTAAACAATTCCCCCTTTGATCAAACAATCCCCTCTGCTTGCAGACAGGTCCGAGGGTCAGAGCAGACCCTACCAACTTGGCAGAGGATCCAAAAAGCAATTTTTAGAGTTTAAAATAAAACACCGTACGGTAATGCAATGACTCTCATAGGCTGTATGTAAATGTTGTAGGATTTGTAGCTTGTTCTAGATTGGTTAGTGAAAATTAGAATATTCAGCACAGAAGATGATTTATTGTATTGTAAACGGCAACCACGGGATTCTATTCTATTCTATTCTATTCTATTCTATTCTATTCTATTCTATTCTATTCTATTCTATTCTATATTCTGTCCTCTTTCTTCTCTCTCTCTCTCTCACCTCTCTGCCCTGCTCTGAGCTGTGTCTGGCGGCTCTCAGCAGGTCCCCTACACCCATGCCCTTTCACAATAAACCTCATGCTCTAAGACCTGACTTCAGAGATCTCTCATCTCCATCCCGACCGTCTGAACCAAACCACCAAATCCCACACCTGGGGACATTTCCTGGGGGTTCTCGAGCTGTTCCTGCAGCTCCTGCCCTGCCACATCCTCACTCCCAGCGATCCCAGGTCATTTCAGGAGGTGCTGAATCACTGCAAGCCTCCTTTGAATCCCCCAGGAGCAGCTGCTGGCTCCTCGGGCCAACAACAACAAGTGACAGAGCACTGAAGAGTTTTGAATTCCCATCTCATCTGTCCCTGAAGCTCTGAAGGAAGAGGTGACAGCCAGGATGGTGCAAGGCCTCACTTTTGTCCTAGTTCTCAAATGTTCACTGTTGCATTCAGAAAGAAAAACTTTGCTCCTTTGCCAGCAAAATGATTATGAAATAAGACAGAAATGCAAGGCCAGATTGGCTGGATTTATTTTAGAGAGTTGAAAACAGTGTTAAGAATTGCAGATCACAGTGCAGAAAAAGTAGTTCTGTCCTTCCTGATTTTACTGAAAAGGGGTCATTTATCCAGGATTCAAGTTAGGAAAAATTCAATATACCCTTAAAAAAAATCTTGATTCAGGACAGCACCAAAATTCAAAATTATGTGGACATGAATTAAACACACAGAGATGATTTTCCTCTTCTGCTTCTGCACAATCCATGAATGTCTTAATGAGATATTGGGGAGGAACTGTTCCCTGGGAGGGTGGGCAGGCCCTGGGATGGAATTCCCAGAGAGGCCACGGCTGCCCCTGGATCCCTGGCAGTGTCCCAGGCCAGGCTGGACATTGGGGTTGGAGCAGCCTGGGACAGTGGGAGGTGTCCCTGCCATGGCAGGGGTGGCACTGGATGGCATTTAAGGTCCCTTCCAATCCAAACCATTCCATGATTCCATGGTTCTATGGACAAAGTAACTCAAACATTTGAGTCCAGTCCCCAAAATCCAGCAGGAACTTCCTTCACTCTACGATGCCACTTCACACACATTTGTGTCTTTTACTTCTTTTCCTGGTCTGGAACTGATTTCAGATTTGTCTGACAACAAATTCAACCCCAAAAGCACGAGGGGGCTGTGGGACCAACAAGACCATGCTTTCACCAGATGTAAAAATGCTCTCCATCTCTTCCAGGTGGGTTTTGGGGAGGGGCACCATTTTTTTGTCCTACATTCTCTCTGTGGTTCTGTTTTGAAAGCACAAGAAATTTATTCAGGCTAAGAAAACACTTCCACCGTTCCCCACGCATTGTTTTTCTCCGCAGGCACCCACAGGAAATCTCCCCATCACCTCCACAAACACGAAACGGGAAAGCTCAGCGCTTTTTTTAACAAGCTCCTGGGAAAATTTCTGGAATAAAGCTGAGGCCAGGTGGAGCAGAAGAAAGTGCTGAGGTTGGATGCTCAGCTGAGAGCCCAAAGCCAAGCCAGCTGTTCCCTCGTGAGCTGTGACTCAGGGCGGTGGCACCGAGGACAGCACGTCCAGAAGAGCTCTTGGAATAAAGTCCTTAAAGCCCAGAATTCCCATGGAATCCACTGGGATTGCCCCAAGGATGGCACTGCTCCGTGGGTGGCTGTGCTCCGAAGGGAAGGTGCCAGGTGGGTGTTCTCAGGGTTTTCCCTCTGGAATTAATATAATTTCAGTGGTTGTTAATCCAGCCCCTAAGTGTGGATTTCATTCTGAGAACTTTTCACTCATATTAATACAATTTCAGTGTCTCCCTGCACTCTGGAGCAATTAAAGGGCTTTGAAAATATCCTTTTTTTTGTTATTTTAATTTTTTAAAAAAATATTTACTTTGGCCCCCACAGCGTTTGAAACCCCACAACGGTTTCCACACTAATTTTTCAAGAAGAGACAATTCCTCATTATGTTTGTTACAAATCCACATGATCCACATGATCATTAATTAATGGACACCTCCTTTTCCAGAGTTTTTACAAGGAATAATTTCACACTTTCCTTCCCCTGCTCTCCAGAGAACCACATTGGTCAAAATTCCCAAACTGGGTCCCCACGAACAAAATTTTGGGGTTTCCACAGTGATTTCTTCCAGCATTTGGCAAGTGCACAACATATTGGATAAGTTCGGAAAAGAATAATGGTAAGAAATTCCCACAGGAAAAAATACAAGGAAAAGATAAGGATTCATTCAATTTGATATTTACCTTTAAGAGGACACATTTTCAAATTGATTAAATCACTTTTTCCCTATCTCTCTCAAAACCACAGCGAAAACAGGTGGAAAGAGATAGAAATGAAAACAAAGAAAAACTAAAATAATGCGGGAGATTTTCTGCTGCTGTCGGGAGATGTAATTCCCAGATTTTTAGAATTTTTACCATGGGATCCTGAATTGAATGAAATCTCTCAAGTCAACACATCTGGGGACGACAGCAGGAGCAAGGAATTGGATTTTCCTTGGAGAAGCAGCTGTTTGGGACAGAGACAGGAATTCCTCACCCCAATTCCATATCCAGTGGGATGGGGCAGTCAGGAGTGAGAAATATCCTGACCCAGCCCCTTCAGGGTTTGTAGGAACAGAATCCACAGCCTCCTGCCAGCTCAGGGATTGTGGGATTTAAACACCACAGGGGGAACATCCCATGGAGCCAGGCAGCTCCCTAGTGGCTGCAGGGATGAGGATGTCGGATGATTTTCCAAATTAAGCTCAGCACTAAGCTGAGCTCAATTCTTCCTCCAGATTTGCTTTTTTTTTGGTGTCACCCATCTGAAATTGCTGGGCTTGTTCCGCCGCCTTCTGCTCAGCTCTCGGCCCTGCAGAGGCTCCTTCCAGCACAAATGGGGCTCCGGAGCTCCATCGTTTCTGGAGGATAAATCTCTGGAAGGGCTGGAATCTTCCCCCTGCCGCAGTCATGGAGCCAAATTGGGGAAATCTGCAGGATGCAACTGATGGTACCTCTTGGTACCCTCAGCACGTGGGAGATAAGAACCCTCTTTTGGGTTTTTTGGTGGTGGTTTCATTTTTTGTTTGCTTGTTTGTTTTGTTTTTTTGGTTTTTGGGTTGGGTATTTGTTTGTTTGTTTGGGGGATTTTTTGGTTTCTTTTTTAATTAAGACTTTATTAAGTGTCTATTAAAACCCTTAATTTTGGAAATTAGTCACCAAATAATTTATAAACGATGAGTTAAGAGCTGGGCTTGTTCCACCACCTTCTGCTCAGCTCTCGGCCCTGCAGAGGCTCCTTCCAGCACAAATGGGGCTCCAGAGCTCCATCGTTTCTGGAGGATAAACCTCTGGGAGGGCTGGAATCTTCCCCCTGCCGCAGTCACGGAGCCAAATTGGGGAAATCAGCAGGATGCAACTGATGGTACCTCTTGGTACCCTCAGCACGTGGGAGATAAGAACCCTCTTTTGGGTTTTTTTGGTGGTGGTTTCATTTTTTGTTTGCTTGTTTGTTTCGTTTTTTTGGTTTTTGGGTTGGGTATTTGTTTGTTTGTTTGGGGGATTTTTTGGTTTCTTTTTTAATTAAGACTTTTTTTATTAAGTGTCTATTAAAACCCTTAATTTTGGAAATTACTCACTAAATAATTTATAAATGATGAGTTAAGAGCTGGGCTTGTTCCACCACCTTCTGCTCAGCTCTCGGCCCTGCAGAGGCTCCTTCCAGCACAAATGGGGCTCCGGATCTCCATCGTTTCTGGAGGATAAACCTCTGGGAGGGCTGGAATCTTCCCCCTGCCGCAGTCACGGAGCCAAATTGGGGAAATCAGCAGGATGCAACTGATGGTACCCTCAGCACGTGGGAGATAAGAACTCTCTTTTGGGTTTTTTTGGTGGTGGTTTCATTTTTTGCTTGCTTGTTTGTTTTGTTTTTTTTGTTTTTTGGGTTGGGTATTTGTTTGTTTGTTTGGGGGATTTTTTGGTTTCTTTTTTAATTAAGACTTTTTTTATTAAGTGTCTATTAAAACCCTTAATTTTGGAAATTAGTCACCAAATAATTTATAAATGATGAGTTAAGAGCTGGGCTTGTTCCACCACCTTCTGCTCAGCTCTTGGCCCTGCAGGGGCTCCTTCCAGCACAAATGGGGCTCCAGAGCTCCATCGTTTCTGGAGGATAAACCTCTGGAAGGGCTGGAATCTTCTCCCTGCCACAGTCATGGAGCCAAATTTTGGAAATCTGCAGGATACAACTGATGGTACCTCTTGGTACCCTCAGCATGTGGGAGACAAGAACCCTCTTTTGGTTTTTTTGGTAGTGGTTTCATGTTTTGTTTGCTTGTTTGTTTTGTTTTTTAGTTTTTTGGGGTTTTTTTGGTTGAGTTTTTTTGTTTGTTTTTTCAGGGGATTTTTTTGTTTCTTTTTTAATTAAGACTTTTTAAATTAAGTGTTTATTAAAACCCTTAATTTTGGAAATTACTCACCAAATAATTTATAAACGATGAGTTAAGAGCTTTAAACAATTTACTTGCACTTTTTTTTTTTTTTTTTAATGTACCTTCAGTAGATCTCACTTAATTCCTTTAATTTCTCTGCTTTAGAAATTTGTGCTGCTGGGGATGTGTCAGCACAGGAGGAAAACCTGGGAGACTCTGCTCGAATTCCCTGCCCCGTGTCAGCTTTTAAGGCTTCTTCTCCACTTTCATCCCTTCTATTTTGGGTACACACAGGTTTGTTTAGGTCTTCAAAACTGAATTGAAAACACCCAAATCCAAAATGGAAACACCCGAAGAGTTTTAATCCAAAACACACCGGGCGAAGTTTTGGCGTTGTCTCAACGCTGGAGCCCCGGGTTTTAAATTATTCCCAGAACTCCCCCAAATTGGAAGGAAAATCTGTGATTCCTGCAGGGATTGGTTTCTCACAGGCACATCCTAATTCCCATTCCCTATTTCCCACCTCAGAAAATGATCCTGTGGGGATTTTTAAGTGCACCCAGATTTCTGTGGGGCTGCTCCACCACTTCCATCCTTGGAACACAACTCCTTTCCTACCTCCTCCACCAGTTCCCGGTGTTTTCCTTGCATTCAGCAGCCAGAGGAGAGGGAACGGGCTGATGAGCTTCGTTAATTGGCTCAAAAAATCAAAGTGCAAACTGATTTTTGGGCATTGAAGCCAGCCAGGTTTAGTAAGAGTATAACAAATATGTGTTATGTTAGAAAGAGGAGACTCCCAGGCGCCAGGAGTGAAACATTATCCTCCTCAGACAAAGTCCCAGACAAAGATCTTTATCTGGGAATGATATATGGGATATAGTTTGGAGATGACTCCACATAATACCTTTATTAGTGTTGAAGTTGAACAACTTAAAAGGGAAAGAGGAAAAAAAAAATCATATTTCTCCTTTGTTACTCACCCAAATAAGGGCAGGGAGCTTCCGACGGGGCCGGGTTTAGAAAGAAAAACATAATTAGGTTAAAATAGCACCAATATTTGTGGTGTTGAGGGGGGATGGATGAAGCAACTGGAGAAGGGAAGAGCCAAGGCCTGCTCTGGGCTGCTGCTGATGCAACTCCTCTGGAAAGAGAACAATCCCTCTGTGTGTCCCTGGGTTTGTCAGGGAGGGAATCAGGACAGGCCAAGATAGAAATTCAGATTACACTGGGAATACTCCACCATTCTTAATCAGAATTCCTCCAGATGAAGTCGATGAGGATGGATATTCAGGAAGCTCAGGACATTGTGCTCCAAAATCAGGAAGAAAAATCAGTTTTAAACCACAACACCAGTTCAAAACTGGGAAATTCCTTGGAGTTTTCCAGTTCTTTAGGAGCAAAGGCTTGAGGATGGGTAAACTTTCAGGGGAATATTCACATTAAATATTCGCCTTCCTTTTTTTTTTTTTTTTTTTTTTTTTTTCATTTTTTTTTTTTCACTGAAAAAGGCTTGGAATGAGTTTCCCAGGGAGGTTTGGAGTCCCTGTCACTGGAAGTGTTCAGGAGGAGTCTGAATGTGGCACTTGGGGACAGGGTTTGGGGTCACGATGAAGGGATTGGATCATCCTGAAGGGCTCTCCCAGCCCTGATAATTCTGGGATTCGCAAGCTCCAGTACCTCAATGTCCTTTTTGGACTGAGGGGAAATTGAGGGGATTGAGGGGAAACCTTTTTGGATTGACCTTGGAAATCTTGGAAACCATCCTCTGCATGACCCTCATTCTCCTGGTCACTCTGCTGTAAAAAAACCCAAAAACCACAAAGAGATGGAGAAGGCTTTTTCAGCTTTAGGATCTCATTTAGGCTTCTCTGGACTGACTGGAACAGAGGGAGGCAGAGCTTCAGGGGTGGCCTGGCCAGCCCAAACCTCTGCTGTCAGATCTCCAGCAGGACAGGTCCAGGCAGGGCTCCTCCAGGTGCCTCTCCGAGGTGTTTTTGGGATGGGAATCCTCTCAGGTTTTCAGTGGGAAAGGAGGAAAGGACCCTGCTGGTTGGGGATCCCTTTTGTGGGGGGATGGTGCCGAGAAAAGGGAGGTGGGATGGATCTGAAGGTGATTTTTGAACCTCCCAGCCCTCAAAATCCATGTGCAGGCACCTGCGGGACAGCTGGGGCCAGAGGCAGGGCTGGGTGATGGGAACACAGCTCCTGCCCCTGGAATTAGGGATAAATCACCTCAGCCCTGCCCTCCTGGACAGAGACACTAAAATGCTTAACCCCAAATTTCACGGGTCAGGGAGCCCAGGGTGAAACGGAGCAAATTGATCTAAGAGAATAAACCTCAGCCTGCAGCCTCTGCAGGCACTGTGAGCTGAACAGTGATCCCAAAAACATCTCATTCCCTCATTTCCTGCAGCAAACCCCACACTTTTCACCGCACAGATCGGAAAAGGGTCTGCATCGGAAAAAAGGAAAGGACTGAGGTGCAACTCTCCTGCCAGGGGTGGGCAGGAGAAGGTGTGTCCCACTTTGTCCCAGCGCCATCAGAATTTGTCCAAACCGGGGAGAAAAATGGAGTTCTGGCAGAATCATGGAGAAGCCAAAAAGGAAACAAAGAAATCCCAGGAAGAAACTTGTGCAAGGAGTAAAATCTGACCAGAAAAATTCCACAGGCTCATCAATAGAGCAGAGGATTTCCCACAGGTGCAGGAGGTGACAGCACAGCTGGGAAGGTTCCTGTCCCTTTTCCCTCACTGGAAAATTTCCATTTTCCATTTCCATGGAATTTTCCATTCCAGAATTTCCAGCCTGGAAATTCTGAAGGAATGAGGCAAAGACACTTCCCTAAAATGTGGTGCTGCTGAAACATTCCCTGAAATCCACGATGTCCCAGTTAAACCAGGGCTGGCTTTGCGCTGGGATGAGCAGCAGGATGAGAGGGACCTTTTATGTTCCAGTGACAAACTGATTTCCTGGAGGAGAAAAACCCTTCCTTCCCTGGGAAATAAAGGTTTGAGGGAATCCTCACCCATTCCCTGTCACTGCTGAGGGGCCTGGTGAGCCTTTGGGTGCACAAATATTTGATTTACAATGATGGGAGCAAAAGAAGAGGCTGGAAAAGGCCTTGATGAAACTTCTTTGCTTACCAGGAAAGGAAAAATGTCCTATATCTGTCTCCTGATAATCAGCTGGATCTTTTTTGTGGGTTTTTAGGTGTTTTTTAGGTTTTCAAACACGAGGAATCTTCTTCTTGTGATAATTCTGGTGCCTTGACACTGCTGGAAAACACAATTTGTTTTCAAGGAATCTGTGATTCCATGGATCCATTCCATGATCTGTCCCAGACTCAGACAAGTCGCTGTGGAAATGAAGGGAAATCTCTCTCTGTTCGCTCGCAGCTGATGGATTTGGAGCACAGATTTCCAGGGACGGCTGTGCCGAGTGCTTGGCTCAGTTTCCTGATGGATTCCACAAATCTCAGGGCACAAATTCAGGGCACAGCTGCTCGAAGATGCTACTCACCTCTCCTCCTGTGAGGAAAGTCATCTTTTCCAGGGATCACCACGGCAAGGACCAGCGATGTGAGAACCTGGGCACAATCCCTGCCTGGAAATGGCACAAAAAATCCATTCCCAGAGGAAAGAAGCAAAGAGCTCCCACCTGAGCAGAGGAAAACAGGCTCTGGAATAAAATATAATCCCAGCATTCCGTAACTTTGGGCGATCGAGGGATGCCAGACTTGGCAGCTCTCAACCCCTGAGCTGACAGCGCTGTCAGAATTCCCGGAATACCTGTGGAATTCTTTTGGGGTCGAGTTCTGACACGTTATCCCACACAGCTCAGCACAAGGAAAGGGATTTGCAGGAGGCAGGGCTGGGCTGGGTGGGGTGCAGCAAGGAGGGGACCAGGACAGTGACCATGTGTCCCACGGGCCTGGCAGGTGTCCCAGAGCAAAGTCCCTGCTGGATTTGTGCATCCTGGGAAGAATTTCAGGTTCAGGAAAGCCATGGACAGCCCAGAAATAAGTGAGGTCTGTGAGAAGAGAGGGCAGGGATTGTCCCTCTGTGCTGGGCACTGAGAGCCCCTCCAGGGCTGGCTCCAGTTGTGCTCCTGCAGGAGAGCCCTGGAGGGGCTGGAGGTGTCCAGGGAAGGGAACGGAGCTGGGCAGGGGCTGAGCCCCAGGAGCGGCTGAGGGAGCTGGGAAAGGGCTCAGCCTGGAGAAAAGGAGGCTCAGGGGAACCTTGTGGCTCTGCACAGCTCCTGCCAGGAGGGGACAGCCGGGGGGGTCGGGCTGTGCTGGCAGGGAACAGGGACAGGAGGAGAGGGAACGGCCTCAGGCTGGGCCAGGGGAGGCTGGGCTTGGACAGCAGGAGCAATTTCTCCATGGAAAGGGTGCTCAGGCCTTGGCAGGGCTGCCCAGGGAGCTTTGCAGTGCCCATCCCTGCAGGTGTCCCAGCAAGGCCTGGCCGTGGCACTCAGTGCTCTGGGCTGGGGACAAGGTGGGCATGGGGCACAGCTTGGCCTCCATGGGCTGGGAGGACATCACCTCCTGCAAGGACATCCAGGGGAGTTATTCCTGGGTACCTCATCCGGCAGACCTAAACTGGTTTCTTTCCCCATTTTTTTCCCCAAAGGGAGCTGGGCACCCTGGAGATGAAGTTTCTCAGCTCTTCCCATAAAAAATCCCAAGGGGAGAATCTAAAAGGAGAGGAAAGCCCTCCCCAGCCCCAGCACACATCCTGCCCCACATCCCAACCCCTGCAGGGCTCCTCAGCTTCCCTAGGAATTCACAAATAGGTTTCAAACATTGGATCCTGTCCTCTGGGAACGTTCTGGAACCGTGCTGGAAGTGCCAGCTGGGATCACTTGAAGCTCTCGGAGTTACTTTACAAGTCCCAGGGTGAATTGTTTTACTCCTTTAGGAACAATCAGCCAGGACTTTTCTCCTCGCCATTCCATGTGTATTTCTTTCCCCGGCATATCTACATCCCAGCCTTTCATAATTTTCTATGATTTTTGCCTTTCACATCTGTTACCACTGCGGCTATCAAGATTTGGTTTTATTTTCTTCAAAAAGTGCACAAATGACTCCAATCCAGCAGAATGAGGATTGCATGGAGCAAATTCCAACTTCATCCTGCTTGGCTCAGAGCGGGAGAGTCAGGACAATGTGGAGATTGTGGAGTCTTTGGGCTCCACAAAATCGTTCCTCAGCCAAAGGCCAAAAATTAAATTCTTAACCTCTCCACCGAGCTGCCACCCAAAGGCAGAATGGCCTAAGCTGTGTCTCCCACTCCCATCCAGGAATTTTCTGCATCCTGATCCATGGACCACTGAGGGATGGACTCACACATTGCTCTCTATGTCCACATTTGTCCAACAAATACAAAAGCTGTTTTTACACCATTCAATGTCAAATTAATTTGAAGGATTACCAAAAATTCATGGCTGAGGGATGACCCAGTGAGAAGTTGAAATTTGAAGGGAATTTTAAAGATCATTCAAATTTCACCTCCACACGGATTTGGTATCCTGAAGCTGCAGCAGGAATGAAAGGTCCTGAGCTGAGATGGTTCAGGGACACACAAGAGGTGGCTAAAACAACAGCAGAGTGTGATCAGCCACAGGATTGGTCCAGTCTGTGCCAAACTTTCCATAAGAATCAGGGCAAAGAGGAATTTTGATGCCCCAAAGAAAAAAAAAAGTGCTTTTAAAAGAAATTTTATGACTCTGTGGAAATTTCAAGCAGTTATTAAGAACAAGAGTCATGCTACTTGTAGGCAGCTGCATTCTTTTGGTGGAAGAGCCCAGTGGAGTCTGTACCCTGAAGTTCTCACAATTTGCTTCTGCTTCATCAATTTTCAGTCTAATTTGGGGAGGTTTTCCCCGAATGCAGAAGCACGGCTGCTGCTGGAGAAGGGCAGCACGTGCTGTGGCTGAGATGTTTTACAGTCAAAATAAGGAACTTCTGATTTTATTTTTGCCTTGCGAGGGCATTACAGAGAAGCCACAGTTGTAGAAGCCCTCACCAGGCTGCGAAATTCAGGAGAAAAGCCCACGGAGCTTGAAAAGCTCATCCTGAAATCACAACTTCCCATTAAACCACGTGAGAAAAGGAAGCAGAACTGGGCACCATCTCGTGTCATCCAATCTTCCTCATCGCCAGGACCTGCTGTGGGAAAAACCACCAGGAAAAACCACCAGGGACAGAAAAACCACCAGGGACTTCTTTGAGGAGGTTGGGCTCAGCTGTGGTTGAAAGATGAACAAGAGCCAGCAACACAAAATAGGAAATAAGTGGAAGATATTTGTTTGCTTTTTTTGTGTCAAGGTAAAACCAATCTAAAGCAAATTTTTATTTCAATAAAATCCATCTTCCTGAGATTTATTTGTTGTTGGGATGTTCAAGTAAAGCACAGAGGTCAGGACATTTCTAAAGTGATGAGAAATTTACAGAGCCCTTTCCGCTTTCATTTTTCCCCTCACAGGGAGGTGGAAAAGATTCTTTATTCTTATCAATCACAGAATGGTTCAGGTTGGAAAGGACCTCAGAGATCACCTGGTTTCAACCCCCTGCTCTGGATATTCTGTCAATGTCCACTTTCTTTTCCTTTAAAAATGCTGGATTGGCTTCCTCCCCTTCTCAACTTCTCCCTCCTCTGCATATTTTTTATCCCTTCTGGATTTTTGGTGCTTTTTCCTCCTCAGTCTTTTCCATTTGCTGCTCTGATTTTTTCCCCCTCACTGAAGGAATTTGAAGGACTGAATTCGAAGGATTACAGGGATATTTCCATAATATCCTATTTCACTCCAGCCTGCTCCCATTGAAACCAACACCCAACATCCCCTCCGCTCCTGGGAGAGCTGGAATGGCTCCGGAATATTTCCCGCTTGCCAAAGGGTGGGAATCTGAGTCCAGAGCAGCTCCGGTTCCATCAGAATCAAGTGCAGGCTCCAGCTGGAATCAGAACCGTCTGTTCTTCCCAAATTATGGATTTCCATCGGAAAATAATCCGCGTAACTCCTCCAACAGGGCCCCCGGAAAGTGCTGACTCAGCGCTGCGGGCAGGCGGGAAGGTGATCCTGAAGGATCCAGGGATGTGAGGGAGCACAGACGGAGGAAATTTGGCTGTGTTTAACAAGAAAATTAAGTTTAAAAATATTTCCCAACGTCTGACAGAGTTCCTGAGTGAAACTCCTGCACCACTGACGTCAATAATCAGCCTCCCATCGAGTCCAGGGGCTGGAAGTTCTCCTAAAAACTGTTGGATTTGCTGTAGGGATGGGAGATGCCATCCCCTGGAGGCCAGGTGTTCCTGTGGGGACATCCCACTGATGATACTGTGACACTCCACACTCCTCATGTGTTTTATTATCCCAAAATATTCTGACAAAAGTATGGGGGGGTTTAAATAATACTGAAAAAAACCCAATGTTTCTTTCACACTGAAAATTTGCCTTATTTTTATAAATTTTCAGAAAACTCAGAGCATTTAGAACCTGATTTTCTTCTTTTTTTCGATACTGGAGTGGGACTGGATGGTCCTGAAGGGCTCTTCCCGCCTGGATTCTGCGATTTCCAGGGAAGTGGTGGTGGCTGCCAGTCCTGGAGACCTCCCACAGCTCAAACCTGGAGGTGCTTGAGGCTGAGCCTCCCCTCATCCCACAGCACAAATTTGACTTTGTGAACATCTTTTCTTTGCATTTATTTTCCATCCATGCTTTTGAAACTGTCACTCCACTTAAAAAGGAAGGAAGGAATCTGTTTTCCCAGCTGGAAGGAAACCTGCTCCATGAATTACTGACCCGGGACATGGGATAAGCACTATTTTTAATTTCTTATTAGATCCTTTTTTCCTGCTTAGTCTCTCTCTTTCCTAGCACTGCCCCCATGATGATTCTTCCCTTTGCCACCCATAATTCCACTGGATTTCTGTATCTCCCTCCCACTTTTCCCTTCCCACTGGCTCTTCCCATTTTTGGGAAGTAGTTTGGTCATGGTTTGTCTGCACCACAGCCAGAGCTGTCACCTGCCAGGTTTTTTTATGCCACAAATGTCCCCAACATGAGAGGAAACAGAGGAGAAGCCGAGGTTGGGCTGTGGAGAGAGCAGGAAAGGGGGGTGGAGAAAAATTGTTGTCTCCCAGGCACTCTTAAAATGATTTGAGAAGTTGAAGTGCTGAGTTCTGTGTGTGATCCCAAAGATCTCCCACGGGAAAAGCCCAAAGGTGACCCCAGCAGGTGAGGAACACCTGAACCCTTCACTTCCCCACCTTCAGGAACTGAGTTTGCCCTGAGTGATCCTTCTGGAAAGGCTGGGAATGTCTGACAGCCTGGGAGAGCTGGGAGTGTTCATCTGGAGAAAGAAGGATCCAGGGAGAGCTCAGAGCCCCTGCCACGGCCTGAAGGGGCCCTAAAAAGAAGGAAGAGAGACTTTTTATATAGGTGGAGAAAGGAAGGATGAGGGAGAATATTTTAAATTGAGAGAGGGCAGGGTTAGATGGGATATTGGGAGAAAATTGTTCCCTAGGAGGGTGGGCAGCCCCTGGAAAAAAATTCCCAGAGAAGCTGTGGCTGCCCCTGGATCCCTGGCAGTGTCCAAGGCCAGGCTGGACATTGGGGTTGGAGCAGCCTGGGACAGTGGGAGGTGTCCCTGCCATGGCAGGGGTGGCACTGGGTGGGATTTATGGTCACTCCCAACCCAAACCAGTCCATAATTCCATGATTTCTGTGTTTGACAAAACCATTTTTAGTCCCAAAGTCCATTTCCATTGCCCAGCCTCTGGCACAGGTCCCAAAAATGACCTGGAGATGAAAAGTCATCCTCAGATCCTCCAAATAAATAAACAAATGGGCTTAGAACTTTCAAAGAGAAGACTTTTGGCAATTTTTTATATTGCACACTGCTGATTTACAAATTCCTGCTCCTTTCCCAGGAATTTTCACCCTCAGCCCGGCGAGGCTCGAGGCTTCAATGATTTCATTTTCAGGAGGTTAAGAAGGTTCTTGTAAATGACTGCTCCAAATAACTGGAAAGCCAGTTAAAACAACTGGATAACAGATGGCAAAGGAAAGTGCTTTCCTGTAAAGTGTTGCCGAGGAGAAGCTCATTTACAAGAAGCAATTACACAAACATCCCTAAGCATCCAAGATCCCATAAAAGGCTTGCTGAGGTGCAACACATTTTCAAGGGTGGATTTTTGTGCTTGAGCAAAAATCAGAGCTTTTCTTTATTTTTTCCCTCCCATTTTTTTACTTTGTTAGTCCTTTCCTTCATTCCCGAACATTTCTTATCCTGCGCAGGGAATGAAACTGCCCAGAGGAGCAATTTTTCCAACCAATTTTTTACTAACAAAAAAGAGGTATTTCCTTTTAATTCTCCATTCCTCTAATTCCTCTTTCCTCTGGGGTTAAGGATCACTTCAAGACCAAGCAAGACAATTCCTGTCTTGTGGACAATAAACAATTTTAACAAATTAAACCACTGGAGTAACAATTCATTTTTCTTCGGGATCATGACAGAAGCCAGAAGCTGCCTCGTGCTGACATTTAGGAAACTAAACTCAGATCTGGCTTTACCTTTCCAAGCCCTTTTCATCCCCCATCTAATCCATTTTGTATGGATAATGGGAACATGACTTTCTTGCAGGATCTTGAGATGGTGATGAGTTAATGACACCAAAGCCTTTGGATGTGTGCAGACCAAAGGAGTGAGGGAAAATCATTCCTCAAGTTGGAAAAGGCTGAGGATGGAGATTGAGCTCCTTGGAAAGAGTTTAAAGTCTGGAGGTTTTGCTGGAATTTTGTAGGAAAGGCCGAGCAAAGCCTGCAGAAAGATCTGCTGCTCCCAGAATTTCATCTTCATTAGGTGCTGACACATCAGAGCCACCATTTCCCTGGTGTTTAATAGACACAGATGTGGTCCTAATTCCACTTTGGGATTGAGCATCCATCATCCAGACGGAGAGGGGATTAATCACCTTAATTTCCTAAGCTGCTAATCCTGCACATTCCAGATTTTTGAGCCCTGCCATCACCACTTGGCCTCCCCATTAAATCTCCAGTTAATTTGGAGCCAAGCGTTTCATCCAGAAAACTGCAGGCTAAAAGAAAACGACTGAGCAGGGAGGCGGATTGTAAACAAAAGCATTTCTTGGGGAGGATTTTCTTCAGAAATGGGGAAAAGTGGTTCATAGGAAGCTCAGCAATGCCTCTGGGATTGCTGAGGGCGATGTCAGAGCTGGGGATGTGTGTGGATGCATTATTCTAAGGTTTCTCTCTTCTTTCTCAAGAATCATATGGGGAATAAAGATAAGCTGAATTCTTCCTGCTCTTTCTAATCTTTGTTTTGGTACTGGGTGCTATAAGGGCTCAGCCAATTGCCCTAGGGGGTGGATGGCTATGAACCAGTCACTGTTAGACTCTTAATGCCTATAAAAGAAAAGAAAATTCAATAAAATCTCTCTTGCTACTTCCGTCGGTGTTCCGTCTGCCTCGATTTACCTATGAGCTCTCAGCAACAGATGTGGTTTAAGGCTGGTGCTGGTGGTGCTGGGTGATCCTGAAGGGCTCTTCCAACCTTGGTGGCTCCACGATTCTGTGAGGATTTTCCATCACAGCATCCCAGGAGCTCTGCAGACACCGCCACCCCAGGCTGTCCCTGCTGCAGGGGCTTGGCAGGTGGCCACAGCAGAAGTCCTGGTCACCAGCTGGACTCACTGGGGAGCAGAGAAGGAGAAATGCTCAGGATGATGCCTGCGAGAGTGGCTCCCACCTTTCCATGAGGATGAAGGACAAGAGTCCACCCCTTCCGCAATGACACAAACTCTTCTCATGGAGGTCCCCAGCTCAGCCCCAAGGGGTGCATTCCACAGGGTCATGGAATCATTGGGGTGGGAGAGCCCTTCAGGATCACCCAGTGCCACCCCAGCAGCACCAGCAGCACCCAAACCCTGTCCCCAAGGGCCACATCCAGACTGCTCCTGAACACTCCACAGACAGGGACTGCAAACCTCCCTGGGCAGCTCATTCCAGTGCCTGACCACTCTGACAGGGACATTTTCTTTCCCAATCTCCAACCTGAGCCTCCCCTGGAGCAATCTGAGGCCATTTCCTCTCCTCCTGTCCCTGTCCCCTCCTGTCAGAGCTGTGCAGAGCAATGAGAGCCCCCCTGAGCCTCCACTTCCCCACACTGAGCCCCCCCAGCTCCCCCAGCTGCTCTTGGTGCCCCAGAGCCTTTCCCACCTCCATTCCCATCCCATCTGGCCGTGGCTGATGCCCCACACAGGCTCAAGGACAGTGAGGGGGCTCTGTATCCCCCTGTTAATGGGGACTGCTGGCTGTGGTGCCATCCCACATCTCCCTGGGGACTCCAGGCTCAGGGAGGACCAAGTGCCACCCCTGCCCCTCCTGATGGACACCCGTAGTAGTTGATAATATAAGAAGCCGCCAGGCCTTCCTGGCAGTCCTCGTCCTGGGAGTGCTGCAGGGGTCGATGGAAAAGGAGGCGCGAGGAGACAAAGGGTGTGCGGGAGGGAGTCTCCCCAAGCTCTCCTTTAATGAGGGTTAGGGTACGGGTGTTCGGGATGGAGAGAGGAGGAGAATCTCAGGGAAAAGCCTCCGTGCGGCCACTTAAGAGGGGAAAAGGATAACCAATCAGGAAGGAGCCGAGGGGCGGGGTAAGGGTACAAGAACCAATAGTTACAAAGGAGGGAGGGGCACAGTTCAAACTGACCAATGATATAACTAACGGAAAAGAAGGTTCAGGAAAGGTGGGCGGGTCCTGAGCCCTGGGCATGCCTTCCCTGGGATCCAGAGGCGCACCCAGGAGCTCAAACCCCCAAGGTCCTCCCACGGCAGGCGGAGCTGGCCTGGGAGGCAGAGGCAGCACAGGGGCAGACCCACTTCAGACACCAGGACCCGACCCCTGATGCACAGCTGTCCCCAGGGCTGTCCCCAGTGCCAAACAAGCTGTTCCCTCCTCACTTGCCAAAAACGAGTTGCTTCCCTCTCGTTTTCAAAACCCCTGGATCACGTAGGAAGCAATGTCATTCCCAGGTGCTCGATGACAGCTTCTGGAATGATCTGCCTTTGATAGAGAGGGGTTTGTGTTTGGGATGGGAGCAGGGACAGAGCCTGGCTACTGAGTAATCCACAGCAGGGAACCAAATTTAGCACAGTTGTTCACAGCACAAGGATTTTTGGCAGGCTGCTCCTGCAGTGAGAGCAGCTGTTCACATTTTCTCACCCACCTACACAGCCAGGACAGCCAGGATTGCTTTTTTTTTTTAAATAAAATGAATTGTGTCCATTGGTGAAAGGAGTTTTGCTGGAATCTGCTGCCTTCAGCAGCCGGGATTTGATAGGAAACCCCTCTTAAAGGAACATGAGGGGGTTTGAATTGGTTTTTCAATTCAAACAGAATTCAAACGAAACAAAAACAACAAGAAAAAATTCAAACAAAATTCAAACAAAATTCAAACAAAATTCAAAAAAACCCCCTTCAAAAAAAAAAAACCAAATCCAACAAAAACTAAAAAAACCAAAAAAACCCAAAAAAACCAAAAAAACCCAACAACCCAAAAACCCCCAAAATTCAAACGAAAAAAAAAGTTTTCCAGCTTTTACATCCACGGACAAGTTTCAAATAACTCTCACAGAGGAGCTTTTCAAGGAACTCTTTGTGCTTTGATTGTTTGGAAATGTGGGCTGGGAGTTGCTTCACTGATCCCCTCCCTTCTTCCAACCTGGTGTCCCAGAGGAGCAGATGCTGAGGAATTAAAGCATTCCCCAAAAACTCCTCACCCAGGAGTGGGAAAAAGGCTTCAAACTGAGCTTCTCCTTCCTTTTTTTTTTAATTTTTTCTTTTTTTTTGCCTCAGGCCAGTAGCTGGCCTGGAGCAGAGCCCCAGTTTTGGGAAGTGGTGGAGTTCTCTGTCTCTTTTTGGCCTCCTCAGAGGCTCCTGCATTGTCCAAAGTGTTCCCCAAATGTTCCGGGGGGAAAGTCTGAGGGCAGGGATGAACTCATGTCCTCCGTGGGGATGTTCTGATTGCCCAACTATGTCTGTGAAGCTGCACAATAATTTTCCAGACTCGAGCATTTCCCTTCAAAGAGATTTCAGATCAGTGGCCAAGACATCAGGGAAAGCATTCCCGGACTGCTCCAGCATCCAAAGGCAGCTCTGGCACGGAGAGATTGTCTCACCTGCAGCCCCAGACACTCAGATCATCCCACTGCTTTTTGCTTCCCTAAAATTAAGGAAATTCCCCAGAATTAGGACAGCTGGGCTTGGATTCACTCTGTTTTACCCCACATCCCGTGGAACATCTCAGGGACACCATGGAAAACTGGAGTTTTAAGTCTTTCGCACTTCTTGAGGTCAGGGATTGCCTTTCTCCATGAGGAAGTTTTGCACGGAGTTCATTGGGTTCACGAAGAGCACAAGTTGCCTTCTTCCTAATGTTTGACAAGGAATTCCTTAATTTCCTGAACACTGAACACAGGAATGCTCAAATCTCCCACAGATTTTATTTCCAGAGTGAGTCCTGAACTGATTTGTTGAAGAGCATCCAGGGAGGAATCTGCTCATCCGCGGGGAGCAAAATCAGAGCCACCACCATCCAAACCCAGCAGGAAAAGGAACTTTTGTTGGGCAGGAGCTGCTCCCTGTGCAATTCCTGCATTGCATTTTGCTGGCTGGCATTCCTGATTTCAATGAGGAACGGGGAAAACAAGAATTGGTGCAAATATTCAAGCCTAAGAAAACCACAAGGAAAATGAAACTCGGGCAAAATGTTTGCCATTCCGTGTGCATTCCTGCAAAAAACCTTGCGTCTGCCAAGGCATGGGAATCTGTCATGACAGGAATATTGGAGCATGTCAGAGGAGACCCTCTGGAAAACAAGGTGCTTGGGCTGGGAAAAGGCAACTTGCCACTCATAAAATGTGAGAGAACAGGGTGGGTGACTGTCAGAAGTGGGAAATCACAAAATTACAAAATCATCATGGCTGGAAGAGCCCTTCAGGATCACCCAGTGCCACCCCAGCAGCACCAGCAGCACCCAAGCCCTGTCCCCAAGGGCCACATCCAGACTGCTCCTGAGCACTCCAGAGACAGGGACTGCAAACCTCCCTGGGCAGCTCATTCCAGTGCCTGACCACTCTGACAGGGACATTTTCTTTCCCAATCTCCAACCTGAGCCTCCCCTGGGGCAATCTGAGGCCATTTCCTCTCCTCCTGTCCCTGTCCCCTCCTGTCAGAGCTGTGCAGAGCAATGAGGGCCCCCCTGAGCCTCCTCTGCTCCACACTGAGCCCCCCCAGCTCCTCAAGCTTCCCCTCCCTGGACAGGTTTTTTGGAAAAAACGATTTTCAAAAAAATCCTCTTTGAGCAGCTTCACACTGTGATTCCCCAAGAAAAGCGGACACTGATTTTGTCACTGGTTTTGCTTTTGGGCTCCTCCTCTGTTGCCTGACCTGTTCCCTTGCTCCTGGAGAGGCTCAGGTTGGAGACTGGGGAAGAAAATGTCCCTGTCAGAGTGGTCAGGCCTTGAGATGAGCTGCCCAGGGAGGTTTGCAGTCCCTGTCTGTGGGAGTGTTCAGGAGCAGTCTGGATGTGGCCCTTGGGGACAGGGTTTGGGGTGATTATGGGGTGGCACTGGGTGGTCCTGAAGGGCTCTCCCACCCTGATGTTTCCCTGATCCTGTGAAACCATGGGCAGTGGGAATGAGCAGGTTTTTATTGCACCACATTCAGTTGTTCACATCTAAACTCGGCTCCAGGCCAGGGCTGCTGAGCCCATCCCCTCCCCAGCCTGAGCCTCTGCAATATCGACCTGAGTTTCCTTCCTTAGCTCTGGGTGTGGAGAGACATTTCCACCAAACGTCCCTGTCATCCCCAGAACTCGGGGCGGGAATTTCACTGGCATGGTTTTGGTCCTAGTCATGAACAAAGCTCAGCTCAACTCTTGACCCTCCTGATTTCAGGAGTGGAACATTCCCATGGATCTTGCAATTGTCCAAGGAAAAGGCACATTTTTCCAGCCCTGTCTTCCTTGGAGACGTTGACCGTGTTAAGAACAAAGAGTTTTTGGTGATTTTTTTTTTTTTTTTTTAAAGTGGGATTTGGTTTCTCCTGTTTCTAAAAACTGCCGAGCCAAGTCCTGGTTTGGTGTGAACCACATCACCCTGCTCCTCTTCTATGTCATTGTGGGAAGCACCGGACAAAAATGTCTTCTTTTTAACTCCCTGTCATGTTCTGATGACTTTCCCACCTCCCTGGGGTGTTGTTCATATTCCTCACTGGAGAATGAGCCACGAGATGAACTCAGAGCAGCAGCAGCTGATTCATGGCTCGAGCACTCACAGCTTCGGGGCTGCTCCTCAGAGCAAGGAAGGATGAGAAGCCAACCCCACAGTGATCCTGCAACTCCCGGAGGGGAAATGGCACCTCGGGATGCATTTCCTAACAAAACTCAGCTGACGTGGGATGGGAGGGCAGGGATGGGATGGCTCCTCAGGCCCTGTTTGCCTTGGCCTGGGAGCGCTGAGGGAAAACATTCCGGAGCTGTCATCACTTCCCGGTCCTGCCTTGGCGGTGCTGCTGGTGCCATCAGCAATCTCACACATCCCTGCTCCAAACAGGAAGCACAGGATCCTCACTGCATTCCGAGGGACCAGTTTTCCATGGTGCCCATTCCTGAAGCCAGAACTGGGTCCTGCAAAAAGCTGGAGTGGGTTGGGTTGGAAGGGACCTTCGAAATTGTCTCGTTCCATTGTCACTCCCTAGGCTGAGTCAAGACGGGAGGAGACAAACCTTTTGCTGGAATAACTGGGATTCTGTGGAATTTTCTTCCTCCTTCCACAGCAAATCCTCTGAATAAGAATGATCCAATGCCATTCCTGCCTGCAGCCTTCCAGGCCAAATTGTGCAGCACAGGGCATAAAGAATAAAGTCATTAAAGAATAAAACCTGAGGGCAACATTCCACCTTCACCTTGGGCTCATCCCTACAGAATATGGAGCTCTTTGGAGGACTGACAAAAATCAGGAAGTGAGCAGCTTTGGGCCTGTGAATTAGTGAAGAGTCAAAACTTGGGATTTTAACAGGACCTCACTGGAATCTTTGTGCAGAAAAGCGTTATTTCTCCAGAGTTTTCCCCGATATTGGTACAGCTTTAAAAATAACATTTTTCGAAGCAAACAAAAGGAGGGGAAGCAGCCCAGAATGAACATATCAGAGAATATTAAACCAGATGTTTTAACAGGAAGATCCGCACCAAAAGTAATTTCTGCAAACAGTTGAGAAAAGCAGCTCCTCTTAGAAAGCCTCTGAAACGGAATTAATTCCAAAGTGCCTGTGCAAGGTAGCAGGGAGAGAGAGCTGTGGCTTTCTTCCCCGTGGAGGAATATTTTTTATTGTTGGAGACTCCTTACAGAAGGCCCGGGTCTGTCTGGCTGTTAATTGTGGCGTTGTCTAGACAGTGATGATATTATTACCAAGCTATGCACAGCTCCTCACTCTGTCACTGTTTCCAGAGCTGCCTACACAAATTGCTTCACTGTTGACATGTGCAAAAGCTCCCCAGATATTTATTTTTCTCATTTAGAGGAGATGCAGCGAGGGTTTGAAAACCTTTTATGCACTGAACCATTGCTAATGTTGGAAATGGCTTGTGGGTTCGAGCTGAGGGAGGAGGAACGGAGGGAGAAAAGGCACCGTGGGCAGGGCTGGATGGGTTTGATCTGGGAAAAAGCGGGGAGATTTGGGGGTGTGGAGGGCAATGGGATCTGCTCCAAATCTCACTTGTCCCATGGTTTTATTCACCATGGCCTCTCCACGTCTGGGGAGGCAAGAAAAGAAAATGCAAAATACCTCGTGAGAGCTTAAAAAGGAATTTTGAGCCTGTGGTGGCCATTCAGGGTGATTTTCAAAGGTGAAAAACGAAGGAATAATTTGATGGAATTGCTGGTATCGTCCCATCGGGCAGAAATGTAAATTTGGGAAGGCTGATGAGTAATGAGGGCACCTCACACAGGACTAAGAAATAATCCAGGAAGAAGTGGAACAAGCACTTGGGACAGGAGATATGATCAAAGGAAAGGCGAGTGGAACAAAAGGGGAAAATGTAGAAATGGAGCGAATCCAAGGCAATGGATTGGGATGAAATGAGGGCAGTGAAAAGGAGCAAAAGTGGCCCAAATTCTAGGGATTGAATTTGTGAAATCAGAAAAGAAAGTCAGAAGGGCAGACAGGAGAAGAAAGTGAGGGAAGGAAAGGTTTAAAAATCTGGGGGGAAAAATTCTGCACCGAAGGATTTATAAATATAAATTGATATTTACATAAATCCTTATTTATATAAGGATTGGTATTTAGAGAAATATTTATTTAAATTTATATTTTAATATAAATATTATTGTATTTATATATGGTATTTATTATAAATTGGTATTTATATATATATAAAAATGTATATTATATATATTATATATAATATATATTATGTAATATATTATATAATATATAATATATATTATATATAATATATATTATATAATATATATAAATATATATATATAAATTTATATGAATAAATAATTTCTTTTTCTATTTATACTAAAATACCTTAATCAGGGTTATTAACTACACAGCACAGGTAGATAAAACTACAGGTAGAGTTCACTATTCTGAAGCAATCATATTAAAATTAGGAAAAACAACAATTAAGTAGAGATTGATGTTACTCACCCAGACCAAGGAAAGGAGGAAAATCCCACCCAGCCTCAAGGAGTGACCCCAAAGGGTATCCCCACTCCAGGGAGGAATTTCCACACACCCCCCATCAGAGTTACATTGGAAGACCCTCCAAATAAAAAGTGGGACTGGGTTTTTATGGGATAAAGTGTCAGTCAGCTGTCCCAGACAGCCGTGGCAGCTCAGCATTTTTGGATAAGTTATCAGCACTCTCCCTTGCTGGATCCATTCTCAGGTGCTCTGTCTGTCCCACCCTCCCCATGCCAGTTTTTATGGGGAAGCTGAACTTTGGGATGGGTGAGCCAGGCTGGTTTGAGCTCCATCCGACCCCAAAAACCTCTGTTCACCACCAAAAATTGTGAATTGGGGGCATTGGAGGTGTTTTACCCTGCTCCAGACAGAGCCCCTTCCCACACCTTTGGGAAGTTGGATCATCATTCCTGAGCTCCCTCAGCCTGGGGAAGGCTTGACAGGAGAAAATCTGCTCTCAGGACATGGCAGCGCCATCAGGAACATCACCACATTCCCAAATCTCCACTGCTTTGGTCCCTGGGTGAAGGGAAGGGCTGGAGGCCTCAAACCTGGGGCTCAAAGCAGCGCAGGATCACAGGAAAATGGAATCAATGAGGTGGGAGAGCCCTTCTGGACCACCCAGTGCCACCCCAAACGCTGTCCCCAAGGGCCACATCCAGACTGCTCCTGAACACTCCAGAGACAGGGACTGCAAACCTCCCTGGGCAGCTCATTCCAGTGCCTGACCACTCTGGCAGGGACATTTTCTTTCCCAATCTCCAACCTGAGCCTCCCCTGGAGCAATCTGAGGCCATTTCCTCTCCTCCTGTCCCTGTCCCCTCCTGTCAGAGCTGTGCAGAGCAATGAGGGCCCCCCTGAGCCTCTCCTCCCAGGTTGTTTTCTCCAGACCCTTCCCATTTCCATTGCCCTTTGGACACTCTCCAACCCCTCGATGTCATTTTGAAGTGAGGGCCCAAAACCAAACACAGGATTTGAGGTGTGAGCTCTCAGTGCCCAGCGCAGAGGGACAATCCCTGCCCTGCTCCTGCTGGACACCATTCCTGATCCCATCCTGATCCCGGTGGCCTCTTTGGCCACCTGGGCACCATCTGGGGCCACCTGGGCTTCAACAGCAACACTTTCAGCTCTGCAGCAGAGGCTGAGGGAGCGATTTCTGCCAGCTGAGGTTCCGAGAGATGAAGTCCCCAAGTCACCCGGGCTGCAGGGACAGTGACACACTGGGACACTTCCAGGCAGGAATGATTCCAGCTGCCACCATTTGCTCTTCCATCATTCCTAAAGGCCCAGATCACCTCCCCCCAGCTCTGGAGGCAACCAGAACAGAGCAGGAGCTGAGACAGATTTTTTTTTTGTCCTGGGAATTAGCTGGAACTCCAAATATACCACTGGAAAGGATTTGGGGATTTTTTTTTTTCCTAAATAGAATTAGACCTGAAGGGTTCAGAGGGATTCGCTCACCCATTTTGGTTCCTGGTCCCCACAAGAGCATGAAGTCACATCCTGTTCACAAATCTTGAAGCTGTGGTTAGAAAACTGAATCATAATCTCCATTTCACTCACATTGTCCCTATTTTTATGCGGGATTTTTTTTCCTCCGCCTGCTTTCATTTCCCCTTTTCCTTTGCTATTTCCTTCCCTCCACCAAGAAGCCAAGGCTGTCACTCGATACCAAAGCCACGTGTGCCGTTCCCAAAACGGAGCTTGGAGGGCTTTGTGACACGGATTTGATGGGAACAAGACCCAGAGACGGTGACACCCCGATCCCCCCTCCCAGCCCCAAAAATCCATGTTTGATGCTGACCAAAGCTGAAAGCACGGCTGGAGGGAGCTGAAACAAGACGCTGAGTCATTAATTTTCCTGCGCTCCCGAGAAGTTTGGAATTACATCATCATTTGAGGGAAGTGCATGAAATTTAGCCTCAGTCTCTGTGTGGCCCCATGGCTCAGGGCCTGGGATCTGGTTTCTGGCTGGGATGGTGGGGCTGGAGGAGGGGATTTGCTGCTCAGTTCCCCCTCACACCCTTTCCTTTCCTTTCCTTTCCTTTCCTTTCCTTTCCTTTCCTTTCCTTTCCTTTCCTTTCCTTTCCTTTCCTTTCCTTTCCTTTCCTTTCCTTTCCTTTCTTTTCTTTTCCTTTCCTTTCCTTTCCTAACCTTCCCTTCCCTTCCCTTCCCAAACCTTCCCAAACCTTCCCAAACCTTCCCAAACCTTCCCAAACCTTCCCAAACCTTCCCTTCCCAAACCTTCCCAAACCTTCCCAAACCTTCCCAAACCTTCCCAAACCTTCCCTTCCCAAACCTTCCCAAACCTTCCCTTCCCAAACCTTCCCAAACCTTCCCTTCCCCTCCCTTGGGTTGGTTTAGGACTGGTTTAGGACTGGTTTGGGATTGGTTTGGGTCTGGTTTGTTCCTCCCATGGATACAAAGGTATTCTCATCTCATCAGTCATTTTTTACAGTGGTTTATTTTGTGGTTGAGCTCCCTCTGTTTCAAAGAGCAGAGAAGATTGCTTTTAAGGTTGACCCTTCCCTGGCCTTTTAAAAAAAAAAATTGGAATACTGGGAAAAATGAGCAGGAGGAAGGAATAGACAAAATAGGAAAATACAGAAAATTAGGGAGTAAATGTGATGATATGGAAATTAATTTGTTGTTAAATTCATGGAATAAAGTTTCTAAAATTAGGAAGTGCCAGAAGTCGTTTTGATAAGATGAAGTCAGCCTGCATTGCACATTGGCGATGTCACAAAATCCTGGAACCATCAGGGCTGGAAGAGCCCTTCAGGATCACCCAGTGCCACCCCATCCTCACCCCAAACCCTGTCCCCAAGGGCCACATCCAGACTGCTCCTGAGCACTCCAGAGAGAGGGACTGCAAACCTCCCTGGGCAGTTCATTCCAAGGCCTGGCCACTCTGACAGGGACATTTCTTTCCCAATGTCCAATTTGCCTCTCCCCTGGAGCAACTCAAGGCCTTTTCCTCTCCTCCTTTCCCTCGGACATGGCAGGAGAGACCCTAAAATCAGGGTGATACTGATTCAGATGAACCACAATGTGGCAATATTTCCACTTAACAATGAAGGATAAAAAGCATTTTGCAAATCAAATACATCAATAATAATTTTGCTGTTAAAAATCGGAATTACGGAGGGAATTTCCTGCCTGGAGTTTCTTGGTTTCAGACCCCATGAGGACACTAGTTTTTCTCAGTATAGATTTTTATATGCAAAAAAAGTGTGGTTCGGATTTTAGAAAGCAATTGTTCCCTGGGAGGGTGGGGAGGGACTGGGATGGAATTCCCAGAGAAGCTGTGGCTGCCCCTGGATCCCTGGCAGTGTCCAAGGCCAGGCTGGACATTGGGGTTGGAGCAGCCTGGGACAGTGGCAGGTGTCCAAGGCTGGAATGAGATGATTTTTAAGGTCCCTTCCAACCCAACCAACCCAAATATCGAGAGAGAAAATTTTATACTTTCAAGGAAACCCTGATATTCACATAAACAGATCTTTTCCTTGCCAACCACTTGTCATGTTTTTCCCTCACTCTGTTATCCAGAGGTTTCTCCTGACAGGATAATTCCACCTCCCCTCCGTAGAAATCCTCGGCAGTGTTTCCCAACACGACAACCTTAAGGAGTTTTACCCAGAACAAATGATGCTCCTCAGTTTTATTTAAATTCCCTCACACAACCAATTCAATAAATCCCTTTTCAGCCCAGAAGCGAGAGCTGCCCCTCTGTCACGTCCCAGGGAGTTTTGTCTGCCCCACGGAAGCTTTTTCAGGACTTACACATCCCAAATGAAACCCAAGAGCAATGTAAACATTTTCCCTGCTGCCAAAACTGGAGAGGCCTGCTTGGAAAAGTGAAATGCACCCCTGGCTTTGCTTTTTCCTGCTGTTCCTTGTCAAAATATTCCGTGTTAACATCTATCATGCTCTTAATTTGGGAGTTTTCTGCTGGAGAGCACCACTGGGATTTTTTATTGCTGTTATCCCTGGGATTTGGGGTTGTTCGGAGGAAACACACAAATAAATTTATAATAACTAGGGAATCACAGAATTATCAAGGATTCTTGATTATTCTTGAGCATTATCCAGTCCCACCATCACCAAAATCCCCAAGGGCCACATCCAGACACCTCTGGAACACTTTCAGCCTCCAGCACCTCCTTGGGCAACTCATTCCAATGCCTGACCACTCTTGCAGGGATTTTTTTTTCCCAATATCCAGTCTGAACCTCCCCTGGTGCAATCTGAGGCCATTTCCCCTTGAGTGGAGTTTAGTCCTGCTGGGAATAAACCCAGGTGAGTAAAACCTGGAGCTCCCCCCATGAATTCAGCTCCTTAGGTTTATCCAGCTTGGGAAAAAAATGCAAATATCCCCCCGAAAAATGCCAATATCCCCCTGATGCTGTGTTTCATCCATATGGATTCCTGCTGTCCCACAGCCCGTGGAAGTCACTGATGGTCTCTTGGGCTGGAATTGCAGCACAGGCTGTGTTTCCCCCCAGAATTCTCCAGTTATTATTGATGTGTTTGATTTGCAAAAACCTTTTTGTCCTTCATTTTTTTAACCTAAATTTGTGGTTTCCCAACTGAAACTTGAACTCCTCACTGGTTAAATGTTGCCCATTTTGGTGAATTGGAGCTACAAGTGCCCCCTAAATGTGCAGGATTAAAGGTGCAATATTCAGAGCCAGGGCCTTGCACAACACCTCTCCCTCAGCAAGGTATTTATGCACCAAAATGGGGAAATTATTCCAGGAAACCATTTCCTGGCCGGATAAAGTTCTCATTGCCAGCCTTCCACACGCTCCTTGCACACGGCACGGCAGGACTTTCATCCCTGCAGGAGAAGGATGGATGACCTTGTGGGTTCAGCCATGGGGTCAGGAATTAGAAACACTCCATGGAAGTGTCACCAGCTCAGCTCCAGGGACGAAGAGCTGTGCTGGGCTCCTCCTCCTCCTCCTTGCCTGGGTGTAGGATTGCCATCTTAGGTGCTGGTGTGGTTTGCTTCAGACGGTCGGGACGGAGACGAGAAACCTCTGGAGTTTGGTCTTAGAGCATGAGGTTTATTATGAAAGGTGTGAGTGTAGGAGACCTGCCAGGAGCTGCCAGACACAGCTCAGAGCAGAGCAGAGAGGTGAGAGAGAGAGAGAGAAGTACAGAATATGGAATATGGAACAGAAGAAAGAATGAAAGTACCGTGGTTGCAGTTTACAATACAATAAATCATCTTCTGTGCTGGATATTCTAATTTTCACTAACCAATCTAGAGCAAGCTATAAATCCTACAACATTTGCATACAGCCTATGAGAATCATTGCATTACCATATGGTGTTTTATTTTAAACTCTAAAAACTGCTTTTTGGACCCTCTGCCAAGTTGGTAGGGTCTGCTCTGACCCTTGGACCTGTCTGCAAGCAGAGGGGATTGTTTAATCAAAGAGGGGAATTGTTTAATCAAAAAGGGTGGTGAGCCTAAAGTGGCCATACCATTGTTTTCCAGTTGTTCAGTCACTGGGGTTTGGTATCTCAAAGCTTGTCTTCATTTCAGTCTCGCTTATAGTTTCCATATTCTCAGCATCTTTTGCCAGGTGATCATATTTATAAGGCTTTCCTATTTCATCATCCCCAACACCTGGGTTTTGGGATTCCCTCGCTGCCTGGAATGTTTCCCACTCCCTCTTCCCATTGGAAAGAGGAGCCTTTGGCCACCACAGCTCCAGGAATGCTGGGAGTGGTGCCTTTCTCTGCTGCCCTCAGTGCCAGGATTTTGCATCATCCATAAAAATCCAGTTCCAGTCCCATCCGGGCAACTTGGGATGAGCTTTGGGATCTCAAACAATGATGAAACCTCTCTAAAATACTCAGACACACCAGCAAAGGAATTTGGAATTATGTGCATGAACAAATTTCATTTATGTTTCACTCAAAACCCGTTCTAGTGTGACTGCCCAGGAGTTAGACGTGAGATTAATTGATCTTTACATAGTTGAGGGGAGACTATCATTAAAATTCGCCTAGGCTGGAAAAATCCACAAAGATTTATGTATTTTTCTGGAGTGGTTCTTTTTAACTGCAAAAAATCAACAGTTATTTTTGGAAACAGCCAAGATAGAGGTGGGAATGGATGGTACAAAAAACAGTGGATTATACCAAATAAACCAATTTTTTCTCATATTTAAACTGAGCTTGGTGCTAGAGTAAATTATCAAAGCAGTCATACTTTCATTAGTGATTAATCCAGCTCAAATATAATTAATCCATAGTGAAATCAATTGTAATTCACTGCTGTCTCCTGACGAGACAAGGAACAGAAAAAACTCCCCGAGACCAGAACAGACACCCAAAAGCGTGGGCAGAGTTTAAAGATCCCAGCCTGGAAAATAAATACCTCCACTTTGTCTCAACTAAAGAGATGATTCAGATCAAATATATTCACTTTTCATTAAAGAATTCTCTTGCCCTGCATTCCCAGAAGGTTTGCTGCCCTCCTCCCAAGCCTGACATCTTTAAAATCCTGGGAATCTCTACACTGACTTTTGATGTGCTGCTGCTTCAGCTTTCCTTGTCCTCATTAGGAAGCTCCTGTTTTGTGGCATAAATTAATGAGGATGAGGGGACAAGTGAAGTGGCATCTTCCAGGCTTAGCATTCAAGATTTCCCTCTCATTTTTTCCCTCTCCATTTATGCATCCAGAGCTCTCTGGGAAGACATCCAAAGGTTCTTAGCATGGCTCTGGACATGGTCAGTGTCTTGGTTTGAAAGACAGGTGTCTTGCTAAGGAAGGTGGGAGCCTCCCTTAGAATGGATAATGTGACCCCTTCCCCCCGAATTATTGTAACTTTGGAATCAAGGGCTTTCAGACAAAGATGTGGGAGAAGGAATAACAGTTCTACACTAATATTTAGAGCAAGGCAATAATACAGAAACAATGGTTTAGATAGACAAAGTCAGAATCCAACCTGCACCCTGTTAGGGTGGTGCTGCAGTGCAGTTCAATGGTGCTGCAGTCCCGTTGGAGTGATGGATGTGCTCTTGTTGGAGTGGTGATCTTGTGGAAAGGTCTCGTCAATCTCTGGAGATCCAGTGGTGGCTCTTGAGCTCTTCTCTGGGAATCAGTGGGAAAGGTTCCCCAGTGTTCCAGGGTCTCAGTTTATGTGCAGGTAGGAATGTTCAGCTCCTCCCCTCTGGCCAGAGCATCTCCCAATGGCTGATGGAATCTGTGAGTCACTCCTGGAGCCCTCGATGGCCATGAGCAGAGATAGCCCCGATGGTGTTAGCAGGGCTGGGTCACTCCTGGGGACATTGATGGCCATGAGCAGAGATAGCCCCGATGGTGTTAGCAGGGCTGGGTCACTCCTGGGGACATTGATGGCCATGAGCAGAGATAGCCCCGATGGTGTTAGCAGGGCCGGGTCATGCTGACACAAAGAACACTGCCCCACCTGTTTTAACAGCTTATGGAGATGGGAATAGAATACACACTTTTGGTTACACCTTCCATGTAACCGAGGACAGTCAGAAATGCAGGAGCCCCACAGGGAAACCTGGGAATATTTTTACCTTTTCAGGACTGGGGAAGCACCTGCACAGAAATAACCCCACCATCCCTAGGGAAGGCCAGGGTCTTCAGGAAGAGCAGAGCAGGTCAGGTGATGAGCAGAGGGATGGAGAGCTCTGCTGGGAGGAAAGGCTGCGAGAGCTGGGATTGTTCAGCCTGGAGAGGAGAAGCTTTGGGCTGAGCTCAGGGTGGCCTTGCAGGTGTCCCTGCCATGGCAGGGGTGGGAATTGGATGATCTTTCAGTTCCCTTCCAACCCAAACCATTCCATGAATTTCTGAAGTAAAGGCAAAATTTGGGCCTGTGATTTTACAAAAAAGCTCCAAATATCCGTGCCACAGATATTGTGTAATTCCCAGTTTGTGAATAACCATCTGAGAGCACCTTGTGACCCCCGAGGGAGTGGATCAAAGTGACAACGATGACAAAGACATTTCTGAACTTGATTTTCTTGCACCTCCAAAAGTGCCTGAAACCTCATCCCTGGGGACCATCCAAGGCTGAGCTCCTGAGGAATGCCATTCATGCCAGCTAGAACTGCTTGTTTACCCTCTGGAATCACTCCTCCATCCCTCTCCCTCCTGCAATCAAAAAGCAGCGCTCCCTGAAATAATTTGTTTTCTTTCTCCCATAAATTTTCTCCCTAAACCTCAGTGCAGCATTCCAAAAGGAACCAAAATATCCCTGAAAACCTCTGCTCTTATCTCTCGCCTGTCTGGCTTTGGGCAACTTTTTCCATGACAACCACCAGAGGCAAAAAACACAACCAGGGCCAGGTTGGGAATGTCAGGGAAAAGGAGAAACAACACAAATAAAGAGAAACACAACTCATTTTTATCCATAAAAAACAGCTTCCCAAGCAAAGTTTGTTATTTTATCTTTGATTCCCAGCGCCATTTTCCACAAGCAGAAGGATCCACTGCATCCAGTTCAAAATCTCCCATGCTCCTCTCCATGCTGTTTTATCAGAAAAGCCCTAAGAAAATATCTTTTTTTTTTATTTCAGCACTTTCTTCACCAAAATGTATATTTATAAATTTATATTTCCCGCCATTCAGGTACAGATTGTTTGCTTTTTTTCCCATAAGGAGATACCCAATAATTTTGCCTTGGAAATTGTATTTATTTCCCTGAGAAAGCTGAATTGGAAAGCTAAAAAGACAGCTAAATTCAGTGCAGTTTTTTTTTCATTCCAAGCCTCTGACAGCATGAAAAAAATCAGATTTTTTTTTTTAAATCATCCAATGTAAATTACTAATATTTACTATAAATTGAGAGCACTGAGCAGTGTTTAAATAGAAGGGAGTCACGGTCTAACTCTTCCCAAAGAGTGGGGATGTGGCTGGGAGGGGGTGACGAGCCCCAGACACTCCTGAAATCTCTGAAGATGTCGGCAACAACCAACACTCTCCCTAATGAGACCTCAGAATGTCTTGATGAGCTTCTCTAATTGCTCTGCATAATTGGAAGGAGCTGCAGCCCCATTTCAAAAATGCTCAGCTGCAAATTGGGGGAATGTGGCTCTAATTAAGCTGGGGGGGTGGGTTTAGGGGGCTTTTGTTTTACTTTTTTTGTTTGTTTTGTTTTTTCTTTTGTTTTGATTTGTTCTGTTTTTCTTATTCAGCTCTGATTATTTAAGGATGAAAACGCCAATCAGGGACCACATTGATCAATTATCAATCGCAAACACCTCCCAATGTCCTACTATTTCTGGTCCCTCAGGGGATTTTCACTGTTAATAAAGGAACAACCAATATTTCTTAATATTTCCCTTGTTTCTACTAAATTTCCAAAACTCTCACCTTCAGGGAGCACATAAATAAGCAGAAATTCCAGGTGCAGAATCCATCCAGGTGTTCATGTTCGAATATTCCCAGATCTCTCATTTTTCTGGGATTTGCTCTCCAGGGATTCTACAATCTCCCATCACCTCTGATCACCCCTGAGGGTGAGATTTGTCCCTGGATCCTCCCAAATCCTCCCTGATCAATCACGATCAGCTCATGGCCATAAATCCAGTTGGATTTATCTCCATGTCGAAAAATTCCACAATCCAACTTTTCTCTTGGAACTAGATTTCTCCCTCGGTCTCATCGTTGCATTTAGGCTGAGATTTAAAGATGCTGCTCTTCCCTACTTACTACTGGAAAACCATGGAATTCTAAGCAGCAGAAATCTGGAATGTTATCCTGGAAAATCTGCCAGTCCCACTGTCGGACGCTGCCATATTTCCACAAGGAACTGTGCAGCGAGCGAGGCTAGACAGGGAGATCCACACCCACAGCGTATTGTGGATATTCGTAAGAGTTCATGGATATTCATTGAATTTTCTGGAATAACGGAATAAATCAGGCTGGAAAAGAGCTCCAAGGCCATCAAATCCAAGCTGTGCCCGATGCCCACCTTGTCCCCAGCCCAGAGCACTGAGTGCCACGGCCAGGCCTTGCTGGGACACCTGCAGGGATGGGCACTGCAAAGCTCCCTGGGCAGCCCTGCCAAGGCCTGAGCACCCTTTCCATGGAGAAATTGCTCCTGCTGTCCAAGCCCAGCCTCCCCTGGCCCAGCCTGAGGCCGTTCCCTCTCCTCCTGTCCCTGTTCCCTGCCAGCACAGCCCGACCCCCCCGGCTGTCCCCTCCTGGCAGAATGAGTTGGAATATTGGAATATTGGCCCAAAAGAGGCTGAGGACAGGAGCAGGGCAGCCTTATCACCCTCTCTGATCACCGCCATCAGCAAAGCTTTGTGGTGCTTGCCTTGGTCATTCCTTATTTTTAATGATTTTTTTCTTTAGGAGCACAAAAGACCTGGGAGATCGAATCTGGCACTTCATCATCTCTCTCGTAATCTCCTTCCTCGAAAACGTGTTAATTTGGAAAAATAAAAAGGAGGATAAAAGGAGGATTTATGAACACCGCCAGACTAATAAATAAGCTTATAACACTGCAAAAGGGCCATTGTTAAATATGTTTTACATTTGAAGGGCTATAAAATTTTTAAAGCAAGCTCTGGTGAGTCTGGTTTTAATGAAGTCTTTTGTCTCTCCAAGGCAGCATGTTCCACGTGGAGAAGGTGATTTCCCCCATTCCTGATGGAGTTAACTCTCACAGGGATAGCCAGGGCACTTGTTAGAGCTGCTGGATATCTCTCTTTCCCAAAGGAACATGAAATCCTTCTATCCAACACATTCCCTGGTGGAGGCTGCCAAACAAAGTGTCAAGTGTGCAGTCAGAACTTCTCCTAAATAAATAATCAGTGCCAAAATCCAACTCCCAAAGGATTGAGAAATCCAGGCTGTGGTCTCTGTGGTCATGCCCAGCAGGAACATCCAGGCTGATTGTCCTTCCCAAAAGTTTTGCTTTTTCCACTCTGAAATCCCAGCACTTCTGATCATCCCCCACACCTTTTTAAGTTGTTTTTTCCCTGCACTTTTTCTTCCAGCCCCTGAGCATGCAGTGTTCCCTGTGTCTCCTGCTATGGGAGAGCTTCATCCCTGATTTCTCCTCACCTTCACAGTCTGCTTATCATGGAATTCCAGAATGGTTTGGGATGGAAGGGACTTTAAAGATCATCCCATCCCACCCCTGCCATGGCAGGGACACCTGCCACTGTCCCAGGCTGCTCCAACCCCAATGTCCAGCCTGGCCTTGGACACTGCCAGGGATCCAGGGGCAGCCACAGCTGCTCTGGCCACCCTGGGCCAGGGCCTGCCCACCCTCCCAGGGAACAATTCCTCATTCCCAACATCCCATCCAGCCCTGCCCTCTGCCACTGGCAACTATTCCCTGCCTCCTGTCCCTGCAGCCCTTGCAAATTGTCTCTCTCCATGGTTCCTGGGGCTCCTTCAGGCCCTGCAAGGCCACCCTGAGCTCAGCCCAAAGCTTCTCCTCTCCAGGCTGAACAATCTCAACTCTCGCAGCCTTTCCTCCCAGCACAGCTCTCCATCCCTCTGCTCATCCTGGTGCCTCCATGGACTCTCTCCAGCAGCTCCAGCTCCTCCCTGTGCTGGGCCCAGGGCTGGGGCAGCTCTGCAGGTGGGCTCTCACCTGAGCTCAGGGGCACAATCCCAATCCGTTTCCTGCTGCCCACACTTTATTTTTTCCTTCCTTATCTCTTGCCACTGTGAACTTTTCCAGGCCTAGATAAAAGCTCAGGAGCAGCCAAAAGCCCTCTGGCTCCACAGCTGAGCACGATGACATTTTTGCCAGTGCTCTCCAAACGGATATTTCACCCCACTGGCTTCCCTGTGCATGGGAAAACCTTCAGGCAGTGCAACAAAGGTGTGTGACTGGAGGAGAAGGGCCTTAAGTGAAGGAAAAATTGGTGACACCTCCCTCGTGTTTTCCTGGAAGAGAATCCAGAGGTGAAGTGCTCCTGACAAGCTCTTTATCCTGAAAAGCAAGGGAGTAAGGAGCTGTATCAGCGCTGAGTCACAAAACTCCTGAGGATGCTTTTGAGGCAGAGCATCTCACGTGTGTCATCCTTTTCCCGGTGGCTCTGGGGCAGGGAATGTGCTCCTGCAGGGATGCAGAGCAGGGAATGTGGTCCTGCAGGGATGCAAAACAGCTTGCAAGGATTTGGCTTGGAACTGAAGGGTGGCAGCCTCTCCCTGCTCTGTGTGGGCGTGGGCTTGGCAGCACTTTTAAACTCCTTGCATATCCTAGACCTGCTCCTTGCCCTTCCCTTTCTCCTTCTAAAAAAGAATGTGTTTATTGCCCCTTGGCATTCCCAGGAATGGCTTTGTTTCAATGGAATTTGTGCCTTCTTTGACTGGAGAAATACTCACTTCCATCCTCAGAATTCTCGTTTGGAGCCTTTTTGTTTGGAGCCTCAGAATTTTCACATGAGCCTTGCACATCCAGCAGGGTTTGGATGTTACTATCAGGTGAGTATCCCAGGAAAATCCCACGGGAAATCCACATCAGCAGCAGATAAACTGGAAAAAAAAATGTCCAGGGCCCAGTTCAAAGGGTCTGAATGGGGACAGGGAAAAGGCTGCAGGAGGAAATAATTCCTGGTGTCCCACCCACATCACAGGGCAGGGGATGGACAGGCCACACACCGGGATGGATTTCCATAGCACAGCCCCTGGATAATTTATGAGGGCTCCAAACGCTAAATCCCAATGTCAGAGCCGCTCTCTCTCTGTGTGCAGAGGTGGGCAGGGTAATGGAGCATTCAGTCTGGCTCGGGCTGGAGCCCGGCTCTGTCTCGGCTCCGTGCCCGGCACCGAGGGCGAGCAGAGCCAGGGTGATGAAAAGGGTCTGGCATCACCTCCTGGAGCTCGGGGCCACCTGAGGCGCTCACACGTGGCTGCCACATCCTGTCCTGCTCCCATCCCCTGCTCCCTGCTCGCATCCAAAGCCCTGCCGATGGCTTTGCCTCGTGGGGGTGACACAAAGAAATGTTCGGCTCCTCACAGCCCAGGTGATGCCTGAAAGAGAGGCCAAAACAAATTAGGAGTATAAAATGTGGACAAATTTATTCGAGGCCTTCAAGGTACATTGGGGCAAGCAAAAGTCCCCCTAGGGACTGCACCCAAAATGGACCCTGGGTCCCGAGCCCTTCACCTTTGATCAGTTCTGTCCATTAGCACTTTGGCCCTTAATTCTCCAATCACCCTCAGGTGATGATGTTCACCACCCCAGCCCTGCTCCCCCAGCTCACTGTTGTTAACATATTTTGGGGCCCTAAGGCAATGAAGATGTCCTTGGATCTGTGTTCAGAGAGCCTTGTTTGGCCAAAGGTGCTGGGACAGAGGATTTGAGCACTTTGTGAGAAGCACAGAACTACAGCAAGTTACAGATACATGAAGAGTAAAAAAACTAGAAATATTCAAAGGCATCACAGGCTGCACCTTCCGAGCTCTTGGGGAAGCACTCAGCCATAATTAGAGCCATCTTTCAGCAGGATCTATCCCAGGAAGGTGAGACATGGGGAATTGTTCCTCCCCCTGCAGAGGTAAACTGCTGCTGAACTCTCAGCCCCACGTTCACCTGCTTGACGGAACATGTTTGGAATTACGTAAGACCGAGTTTGATTTAGTTTCAGGCACACTGAGAGAGTTGCACCAAATCCCCGAGACACATTTGCACTTGGAGAAAGCCCCACGTGCAGAAATTTGCATTTGATTTGGAACAGCTCAGAGGGGGGGACTGGCTTTTTATAAAACTTGTAGACATTTGTAAAATCTGTGACAAGATTTGCCCCAACCTGGGGCAAATATTTGTTTTCCAAATCAAACCCATTTTTAATCTCTGGAAGAGTAAAAATGAAAAGCATTTTGGTAATTCAAATTCTTTGAAAATTGGACTTTTCATGGAATCAGATAATCAAAGAACTGTGGAATGGTTTGGGCTGGGAAGGACCTCAAAGCTCACCCAGTGCCACCCCTGCCATGGCAGGGACACCTCCCACTGTCCCAGGCTGCTCCAAGCCCCAATGTCCAGCCTGGCCTTGGACACTGCCAGGGATCCAGGGGCAGCTGCAGCTTTAACTTTTCTAATGCTGGGAATGCATGCAACTGAATTTTGCATGTGAATTACTTTTTTTTTTCCAAATTCAGACACACCCATTTACATTTTGAATTCACATGGAGTCCCAGAACACCCTGAGTTGGAAGGGATCCTCAAGAACCATCCAGGACTGCCCAGACCCCTAACAATGCCAGCCTGGGCATCCCTGGCAGCGCTGTCCAAAGGCTCCTGGAGCTCTGGCAGCCTCGGGGCCGTGCCCATTCCCTGGGGAGCCTGGGCAGTGCCCAGCACCCTCTGGGGGAAGAACCTTTCCCTGATCTGCAGCCTGACCTGCCCTGGCCCAGCTCCAGCCATCCCTGGGTGCTGCCCCTGCTCCCCAGAGAAAAAGAGATCCAATCAAGCCAGGAATGTTTTTTTCACACTCAGTGACAGTCAATGGCTGTGCCTGCTCTCGGTGCAAACAAAAACTGAGAGGTGAAATCATCCCAATCCCGAGCTCAAACCGCTCACAAGTTCCTCTTTTCCAGCACATCTTGCTGTCTGCCCACCAGTCCCAGTCCCCAGATAAACACCCAAGTGGCTCTCAGTCCTCCTGGATTTTCCACATGCTTCTCCACTCTTCCTTCTTCACAGGGAAGTGCTGAGAATTGCACAAAATGTGGGTTTTAACCTGTTTTGGGCTGGATTTTCAGCACTGCAAAAACTATAGACTTGTGAGATCCCACCCGGAATGCTGTGCATGGTCCTGGTGTCCCCCAAAGTGAGAAGGACAAGGAAATGTTGGAGCAAGTCCAGAGGAGGCCACGAAATTCCTAAGGTGACTGGAGATAGGATGGGAGAGTTGGGAATGGTCAGCCTGGAGAGGAAAAGGTTGTGGGGAACCCTCATGGAACCTTCCAGGGTCTGAGTGGGCTACAGGGAAGGTGGGAAGGGATTTTTCATCAGGAACTGGAGTGACAGGACACAGGGAACAGCTTCAAACTGAGAGATGGCAGGGCTGGATGGGATCTTGGGGAGGAATTGTCCCTGGGAGGGTGGGGAGGGCTGGGATGGAATTCCCAGAGAAGCTGTGGCTGCCCCTGGATCCCTGGCAGTGTCCAAGGCCAGGCTGGACATTGGGGCTTGGAGCAGCCTGGGACAGTGGGAGGTGTCCCTGCCATGGCAGGGCTGGGATGGGATGATCCTTGAGGTCCCTTCCATCCCAAACTATTCTGCAATTCCATGATTGATGTATCTGGGCTTTGTGGAGATATTTAGTGCATTCAGGAAGAAAAAACCTCTGTTCTCCACCTGAACATTTCCAGGCTTGCTGGGTGTCCTTCAGCTCTTAATTTACTTTTCCATGCTCCCATCTCTGCCATAGAGGGATAATAATTCCCTCCTTTTCTGTGAAGCCACTTATCAAAGATTATACAAAACTCATCACTTCCCAGGCACTTGGGAAAACAATTTATTTCATTTACTTAACACAACAGCAAAAATATCCTTAAGAAGGCACTAAAAAAGCTACAATTATCCCACGTTTTCTCGATGTATGGGAAAGCTTTAATTAGAGAACAGACTTTCCCTGGTGCTTTAATTGGCTAGAAAAATATGTAGGATTTCTTCTTGATTTCCACTTCAGCCGTGGTTGTGTCCTGCCTAAAGCTCTGCTAAGGCTGTGGGCAGGACACTTGCTCAGTCCTGCCCCAGCGTTGTGCTCACAGGAGAGATCTGGGAATTAAGGATTGAGGAACGGACAACCAACTGTGTATTCCTTCAGAATCGTGAATTTTTGTTTAAATGGGAGGGGGTTTTAATGTGAAAATATTAAGTTGGCAGTAATTTTTATTTCGTTTTTAAATTTTGTTTTGGGTGGGCTTCTTGGTCTTTTTTAAATTGTGGGAATACTTCAAAAATTGAGGGGCTGGAGTATGTCCAGAGAAGGGAACAGAGCTGAGAAGGGTCTGGAAAAAACATCCTGGGAGGGGAAGGTGAGGGAGCTGGGGGGGCTCAGTGTGAGCAGAGGAGGCTCAGGGGAGCCCTCATTGCTCTGCACAGCTCTGACAGGAGGGGACAGGGACAGGAGGAGAGGAAATGGCCTCAGATTGCACCTGGGGAGGCTCAGGTTGGAGATTGGGAAAGAAAATGTCCCTGCCAGAGTGGTCAGGCACTGGAATGAGCTGCCCAGGGAGGTTTGCAGTCCCTGTCTCTGGAGTGTTCAGGAGCAGTCTGGGTGTGGCCCTTGGGGACAGGGTTTGGGTGCTGCTGGTGCTGCTGGGGTGGCACTGGTGATCCTGAAGGGCTCTTGATGATTCTGGAATTCTGTGACTGTCACAGGTGAGCAGTGACGGCTGCACTTTGCCTTGGTGACCTTGGGGAGATGCTCACCTCAGTTTGTTTTTTCAAAGAGCCAAACATTCTGAGTGTTCCTGCCCCCTGAGCTGCCAAACCCAAACCGTTCCTGTCCCTGGCCCCTCTGGCTCCCAATCCATCACAATTCCCTCAGGGAAGGTGGAATTTGGGGGGTCCTGCCATCACCCAGATGCTCCCAGGGCCTGCCCAGCTCCAGCAGGACCCAAACCCTCATCCCACCCTGGATGGAGCCGGAGTTGGCAATTCCGACACGTCTGAGCTCTGCCTGCCACCTATTGGTGTTAAAACCTCTCAGCCTCCATTCCCATTCTTATTCCCAGGTTTCTTCAGGCCAAAAACTGCACCAGGGTGAAGATGACACAATTTTTTGGCCAGGGTCAGTAAGAAATGCCTCCTGTGGCCATGGCTGGCTGCTCCCTGTTCCGTGAGAGGGAAAGGAAAGCTGGGAATTGTGTCACGGAAGGGTTGTTTTGTTTTGTTTTTCCCCAGACCACTTTCATGGCAAGCCAAACTTGTGTTCCCAAAGCCAGGATTTGGGATCTTAAAATTCCCAGGCTATGAAAAGTTGGGAACTTTATTTGTTTTAATTTATTTACTTATTTAATTATTATTATTTAATAAATATTAAATAATTGTTATCAATTATTATATTAATATATTGATATATAAATATATTGATATATTAATATATCGATATATTGATATATTACTATATATTAATTATAAATATTAAATAATTATTGTCATTTGCTAATTTAATTATTTAATTATTACAGTTATTAATTTGTTTTAATCTATTTACTGCAAACATTTATTTGTTTTACTGAAGTGCTCTGGGATAGAGAGTGGAACATTCCCAACCACTCCACACGGAAATGCTGAATCCAGAGGGGGATGGATCAACACCAGAGCCCAGGAATTGGCGTTTCAGCTCCTGGGACACTGATCCCACAGCACAGGGTGACAGAATCAGGGAATCATGGAATGGTTTGGGTTGGGAGGGACCTCAAATCCCATCCAGTGCCACCCCTGCCATGGCAGGGACACCTCCCACTGTCCCAGGCTGCTCCAACCCCAATGTCCAGCCTGGCCTTGGACACTGCCAGGGATCCAGGGGCAGCCACAGCTGCTCTGGCCACCCTGGGCCAGGGCCTGCCCACCCTCCCAGGGAACAATTCCTCATTCCCAACATCCCATCCAGCCCTGCCCTCTGCCACTGGCAACCATTCCCTGCCTCCTGTCCCTCCATCCCTTGTCCCCAGTGCCTCTCCAGCTCTCCTGGAGCCCCTCTAGACCCTGGAAGGGCTCCAAGGTCTCTCTAGAGCTTCTGTTCTCCAGGCTGAACACCCCAAATTCCCTCAATAACCAATTTATCTTCCAAATAACTCCTTAAAATTACCCAAAATGGGGCAGGGAAGTGAATTTTAGGAAACTTATGAAACAGACCCAAATTTAAGATTGGAAAGGATCCGCAGTGCAGCGCTCCAGACGTCTATTCCTTGTTTTTAGCAAACCTTGTGGTGGTGTTAAAGGAAGACAAGGGTGAAAAGATTCAACCCAGATGCTTAAATTTGGGGATGTGATGCTCAGACAAATAATTTTGCCAAGTTCCCACCCTAAACAAGTGGGAGCATGACCCATGTGGCCTAAACTTGTGCTCCCATCACCGTCCCAGAGCCTGGAGAAAAATTAACATTTTGTTGTCCACTGACAACTCTCAGAGGCCTCAATAAGAGACTCACTCTGTCCTAAATTTTCTTCATTTTGAAGAAATCTCCCACTAAAGTCCATAAAAGCCCTGGAATCAAACCCTGTGCTCAGTGTGGCACCTCCAGAAATGATATCCAAATATTCCTTTAGTTTATGTGGGGAGAAAGAGAGAAAGTCATGGCTCCATTTTTATTAATCACGGATAGCCATTATTATTAATGTTGAAAAATATTGGTTTTCCACAGGTTTTGGGGTTGGTTTTATTTTTGGTTGTTTTGTTGGATTTTTTTCTAAGACACAAGAAGGTTTCTGATGTTGTCTGAACCGCTAAATATTGAGTTTGCAGTGCCCGACCCTTTTAAAATCTGAATTAAATAAAATCTTGTGTTATTCTCTTAAATCTTGAACATTAAAACAAGAAAATTCATTTTAAAAACGACAACAGAAGCCAAAACCAATCAACCAACCAAAGAAACCCAAACCCCAGTTTATATGTGAAATAAAGACAGAGCTGGACTAAAAATTACTTCATTTTCTTGATTTTTGAAAGTTTCTGTTGGAACAAAATTAAATTTCCAAGTGGAACAAGGCTAGAAGTGCTTGAAATGCAGGATTTAGGGTTAATAATTCATTTTCACTTTTTTTTAATGTGGTTTTGTTCGGTCAGGACCTCCATCAATTTTTTTCAAGCCCTTCTGGTGACCCAGGACTCCCCGAATGCTGTTTCTCAAAGGAAACAGGAACGGTGTTTCTGAAATATATCATTTCCTGAGACTTTCTTATGACTTTCACCTCTGCTGGCCTCTCCACTTCCAGAAATTCCGAGTTCCTCCTGAAACTGCTGCAGTGACTCAGCTCCAGCAGAGCACAGGAGTTTTCCCAAAGTTCTGCTTAGAAAAGCAAACAAAGCTGATGGAATTATGTCCACTTGGGATTTTCATCCACAAACGTTTGACCAGAAAATAATCGGTAAATAGTAATTATTAAAATAAGAATTTAAGCCCCATCCCCATTGAAAAGTGACTTGGACTTGCTGAAAATAGAGATTTGTTTGTCTTGCTACGGACTTTGTTAAAATCTTTGATTTTATCCAAATTTTATTGAGATTTTAAGACACAAAAAGAAACCCAGCCCTTGGAGTTTGTTTGCAATTCCAATTCCTGGAAGTCGCTATTCAGTGACATCAAATCACCATCCCTGGGGGTGTTCATGAACCTATTTCCTAATTAATTGATCATAAAGTTGTCTTTATCTCGAGATCTTTTCCAGCCTTAACAATTCTGTGATTCTGATTCTGCAAAGCTGCTGTAAAAAAAACCTTCTCCAGCAGCACAAAAGTGATTTTACCTCTGCGAGCAGCCAGAGTTTGAACCCAAAGTCACCCCAGGCTGCCTCTCCCAGCTCCGTGCTGCACTAATTGATCTCTTAATTGGCTCAGTCAACACAGCATCTGCATCACACGAGCAGCACTAATTGCTACAAGATCCCCGCGAAATGTGAAGCACTCCAAAGGCAGAAATGTGCATGTGCTGAATTGATTCCGAGGGGGCCTGAGCGAGGGTTTCATTTTGGGAATCTCAACAAGTGAGGCTTGGGGTTCCCCCGGGCTCCCGGGATGATGAGGAGCCCCTGTTCCTCCCCAAATCCGATGGAAAAAGAGAGGAGGGGTTTGTCCAAAGGGCAGGGATGATTTGTAAAGGATTGGATCCACTTGCAAAAAAAACCAACCCAAATTTACAGATACAGAGGAAAAATCCTCTTGGAGATCCATAGTCAAAGGGCAGGGATAATTTGTAAAGGATTGGATCCACTTTCAAAAAAAAAAAAAAACCCAAATTTACAGATATGGTGGAAAATTCCTCTTGGAGATCGATAGGTGTCCTGGTCAAAGGGCAGGGATAATTTGTAAAGGATTGGATCCACTTTCAAAAAAAAACAAACCCAAATTTACAGATATGGTGGAAAATTCCTCTTGGAGATCGATAGGTGTCCTGGTCGAAGGGCAGGGATAATTTGTAAAGGATTGGATCCACTTTCAAGAAAAAAACCTCTAAATTTACAGATACAGAGGAAAATTCCTCTTGGAGATCCATAGGTGTCCTGATCAAAGGGCAGGGATAATTTGTAAACGATTGGATCCACTTCCAAAAAAAACCTCCAAATTTAGAGATACAGAGGAAAATTCCTCTTGGAGATCCATAGGTGTCCTGGTCCCGAGAAAACAGACCCTGGCTTTCTGCAGGAATTATAACACAGCCAAAAAGTTTTCAAAAATAACCCTCCAAATTTAGAGATACGGAGGAAAATTCCTCTTGGAGATCCATAGGTGTCCTGGTCCCGAGAGAACAGATCTTGGCTTTCTGCAGGAATTACAACACAGCCAAAAAGTTTTCCCAAAAAACCTCCAAATTTAGAGATACAGAGGAAAATTCCTCTTGGAGATCCATAGGTGTCCTGGTCAAAGGGCAGGGATAATTTGTAAAGGATTGGATCCACTTCCAAAAAAAACCTCCAAATTTACAGATACAGAGGAAAATTCCTCTTGGAGATCCATAGGTGTCCTGGTCCCGAGAAAACAGACCCTGGCTTTCTGCAGGAATTATAACACAGCCAAAAAGTTTTCAAAAATAACCCTCCAAATTTAGAGATACGGAGGAAAATTCCTCTTGGAGATCCATAGGTGTCCTGGTCCCGAGAGAACAGATCTTGGCTTTCTGCAGGAATTACAACACAGCCAAAAAGTTTTCCCAAAAAACCTCCAAATTTAGAGATACAGAGGAAAATTCCTCTTGGAGATCCATAGGTGTCCTGGTCAAAGGGCAGGGATAATTTGTAAAGGATTGGATCCACTTCCAAAAAAACCTCCAAATTTACAGATACAGAGGAAAATTCCTCTTGGAGATCCATAGGTGTCCTGGTCCCGAGAAAACAGACCTTGGTTTTCTGCAGGAATTACAGCACAAGGAGCCAAAAAGTTTTCAAAAAAAACCCCAAATTTAGAGATGCAGAGGAAAATTCCTCTTGGAGATCCATAGGTGTCCTGGTCCCGAGAAAACAGACCTTGGCTTTCTGCAGGAATCACAACACAAGGAGCCAAAAAGCTCCTCTCCAATCCCAGAGTGTGCCTGGATAATGTCTGGGTGGGGGCAGAGCTGTGGGATTTGGGCTCAGGCAGGTGGGAATGTGAACAGGGAAGGACCTGCAGCTCCAGGGTTCATTCCCTGCCGGGTGGATTGGTGGCAAAGATCTCCTTCAAGGCCTGGTCTGCACAAGAAATTGTGCCCAGTTAAGCCCAGGTTTTACATCAACGTGTTGGAAAATACGCCAGTTTAAAAATTTTGTATAACTTTAGTCAAAGGCTTTGTTTGTCTGTACCCTGGGAAAAGGAATTTTAAGTTTCTTTTCAGGGCATTGTTCTGCCAGGTGAGGTGTGATGAACTCAGCAGATCACCAGACTGGAGCAGCCCAAAAGTTTGGCCCCCAAAAGATAAGGGGCTATAGTTGCACTGTTTAAAAATCTTTCTCTTCTTTCTCATGGAGAATAGAGATAAGTTGCATTCTTGTGCTTTCTAATCTCTTTGTTTAGGTACTGGATGCTCTAGCGTTGTAACCAATCATTGTAGAGGGTGGAAAAACTGTCAACCAATAATTATCAGACTATTAATGAATATATAAAGAAGTTCTTGTAAATAAAGTTTCTCTTTTCACCATCTTGTGTGCTGCCTGCCTGACTTCCCTGCGAGCTTCCGCGAATCTCCACGAATATCAGAAAATCAGAGCAACAAAGGGCCATCAGTGAACATGAACAGAACATCGGTGGCCATCTGCAAACATCCACCCCAGAGCACCTCTGACAGAGCTGAAGACATCTCTCCTGGAAAGGACTGATGAGAAAATTGAAAAATGAAGATCTAATTTACATCGGAGGCAAGGGGATTCGGATCCAATAGAAAACTGAACACTGAGGGTTGCTCAACTCTGGACCAATGGACTTTGAAACAATGCATCTCTGTGGGTTTTGACTGTATAAAATTTGGGGGGAAATCCTGTAAATCTTGTGCATCATGGAATGATTCTCTCTGCACACCCAGGCTGTGTGTGGATGAGATGATTTCTGTGGCACACCCTGGCCAGAACAACATCCTGGCCAGATAATAAAGTAATGCCTTGACCCTGTAACATTAAAAATGTTGTTGGAGGGTTTTGGTTTTTCCCACAGTTTTGGTGACAAACAGAGTTACAGCCCCGCAGACACCTCCAAAAGGAATCCTTCCTGAAGAATCGTGGGATCGCTGAGGTTGGAAAAGGCTTCTGAGATCAGTGAGTCCAACCCAGCCCCACCATTTTCACCACTAAATCACATCTCAAGAGCCACACCCATTTCCAAGTGGGATGGTGATTCCACTTCCCTGGGCAGAGCTGAGCACATTGGGAGTGAAATTCCAGGAAAATGGGGGAAAAGAAGGGTCTAAACCAACACAGGTTTTAATCCAATATATGGAATAATTTCACCAAGGCCAAGGGATGCCACTATGCTTACAGCTGAGTGGGGAGGGTGATGGAGATTTTGTCCCTTCCTCACACAGCAGCTGTGACCAATTTCTCCCTGTGTCACCTGGAGAAGGAATTGCTACAAACAGAACAGTGGCCTGAGCCAGCAGCTCAGATTTCCTCAGCCAGAGAAACGGAGAATTTCACAGGAAACCTTCCCAGAGAGGATATTTCATAGGAAAGGTGAAAAAAGGGGTTTGTTTTTAGGCTACAATTCTTTTCTGTATGGAAGAGGGATTTTCCACAAGGAATGGAGTGACGAAACATTGCTCAAATACAGAAACATCCCTTTTCCAGGATTACATGGAAAATAAGTAGGTTTGCACAAGAGAAGATATAAAGCCCTGGTGCAGAAGGGATATTTGGACATATTCTGGTTTTCTAAACATGCTCCAAAAATTTTATTTTCATTCCAGTACAAACTCAAAATATACTTCAAATGTTAAAATCTCAAAAAACTGCCCCAAAAAAAAGTTATCCCCTGAGGTCAGACTGAGTTTGATCTGCAGGGCAGAGAACAGCTGGACAAAAATTTTACTCTGAGAAAATACTCAGGTTTCCTATCAATTTTGTGGATAAATTTAACAGCTGCCAGTTCTCGATATGAGGGAGTAAAAAAATCCCAGTGACAGAAGAGGAGGCAAAGGATAGAAATACAGAAAATTCCATTTAAACAAAAAACCAAAACAAAACAATTACTGTGAGCGTGCCCAGAGACACTGTGGGTTCTCCACTCTGGAGTTAAAAGAGGGTTTGAATGAGATGATCCCCACACATCCCATCCCATCAGCAATTCCTAGAAAACTTATTCGGAAAATAGAGGGAAAATGGATTAAAATGAACCCAGAATAAACCAAGAGATGTGTTGGATCCTAAAATGTTTATTTTTGTGTCAGCTGAGGGATAAATGTGATAGGTCCAGGAGCTCTGAGCTTTCACCTGCTTCGTGGAAAACCATTTCTTACTGTAGAAAAAACCAGGAACGATCTGTGGCTCAGGCTCGGGGAAGAACAGGAAATATCAAAGGCGTGCAGTTAAAATCAGTTTGACAGTGATAATGCTCTTGACACAAAATGGGCAGCACATCTCATTTGTGTAATGCCATCCATCCCAGCCCAGTCCCAGGCAAAGCAATTAAAGGCAGGAGCATCCCAGAGGAGTTTCCATGGAATTACAGAGCAGGGAGAGGGGGGCAGGGCACCACAGATGCCCACTATCCATTAGGCAGAATGTTAATTGGACCCTGGGCATCGGAAAGCATTAAAATCTCGCAGAAAAATCGCAGCAAATGCCATTCTCAGGAATTTTAGCTTTTATGCTCTGAGGAGCAGAACACTCTAAATGATGGAATAAAGGCCCTGGTTTTATTAAAAAAAAAAAAAGCCAGAAGTTGAGGTTGTGATGAGTGTCTCTTCTTTCCAAGATTCAAGTTGGAAACCTGTGGATTCTTCCCTAAATTTTGGCTCGGTTTCTGTCTCCTCCCAATGGAAGGAGGGAAGGAATTCAGGAATTCAAATCTCTCCCTGGGATCAAGGTGATCTCAGGCTCACCAGGACTGTTCTTGTCATGTTTTTCGCGTCATTTTGCATCAGTGTGAAATTCAACCTTGTGTTCTATGGAATATCAGAGTAGATCTGTCTTTTGAAGGATTTTAAAAAGAGTTTTAAATGACTTTCCTGTTTCTCCTGGAATTCTGCATCATGGTGTTATTTTGGGTCCCTCCATGGTAACACCTCCCAGTCTGTCCTGCTCTGAGTTATATTTTCTAAGGAACTCCTCAAAGGCAGCAGAGTGATATCCATTAATATCTGGAATTTTCAGGCAACACAAAAACCTGCAGGTCAAAAGTATTTTTGCATAAACCCAACAACAACAGACACAGGGATATGATCCTATAAAAGCCGATAACTCTAGAGGGTCAAATCATAATAAAAACTAGGGTTTGATCCTAATTTTTTCTTATTCCAGGACATCGCTGAGTCCTGAGGAGAACCAGCCCAAAACCTGATAAGAATGAAGTTGTACCTCTCCCTGTTTTCAAATGTATCTCAAAAACCCCACATATTTAAAAGACACTCTTGCCTCTGCACTCCACTTGAATTATTCATGCTAAGTCAATCCCTGAAATATCTGCAACGATTCCGTGGATGAGACTCTGGTCAATTTACAAATTATTTTTAGGCCAAATGTGCAGCAAAATTCTTCCCAGCTAATTGCAAAATGGAGTTGGGCTTGGCCTGGTTTGAACCCAGTTTCTCGGGCTGCTCCTCTGCGTTACCTAAGCTGAGGTTAAGAGAGGAGAAGGGTAGGATTTGTCCATCGATTTATTCCACCCCGAGCATTCTCCTGGCTGTGGAACAGCAGGGGGACTCAGGAGGGAGAAAAACTGGTGCAGGTCTTCTCAAAAGAGCGGTCAAAATTCAGATTTTCCACCTCAGGAATTAAGAGGAAGGTTAAAGGACGAGGTCATGGTAAGAACTGGAATGGGAAAAAGAAGGAAGGGAATGAAGATGGAGAGAAATTGTTTACGAGAGGTTGTGGTGACAGGACAAGGGAATAAATTCAAACTTCCAGAGGGCAGGGCTGGATGGGATCTTGGGAATTAGGAATTGTTCCCTGGGAGGGTCAGGAGGGGCTGGGACAGAATTCCCAGAGCAGCTGTGGCTGCCCCTGGATCCCTGGCAGTGTCCAAGGCCAGGCTGGACATTGGGGCTTGGAGCAGCCTGGGACAGTGGGAGGTGTCCCTGCCACAGCAGGGGGATTAAAATGAGATGAGATTTAAGATCCCCTCCAATCTGAGAGCAGAAGCAATCCCTCAAAACCCCCAAATTTTGCCTATTCTCGCACAACTCACATCCATAAATCTGGAATTCCCTGTAACAGCCCTGGGCTGCTGAGCAGGAGCGACAGACTCAGCAGGGAGGCCCAGACCCTCTGGAATGAGTTGTGTGATTTGATCAAAATGACAATAAAAATCCAAGAACTCCAGTGAAAGAAGTAATTTGAACATTTCCCTCGAAGAACAGTGTCACCCTTCGGGCAGAGCCTTCAACAAGCAAGATAGGAAGTGGGGAAATGGAATTGCTCAGCACAGCAAGGAGACACAAAACTGATGCTAAAGTTCATTTTCGAATGATAGAAAGGAAAAAATCAGCAGCACTGTTTAACCAGTGTGCTCTGAAAGATTTTCAGTGATGAAGATTCAGGTCATCTGAATGAAACCTCAGAAATTTATTTGAGCTCTTCCCGTGTGTGAGGAGAATTCCCTGACTCTTCTCCTTGCGGCAAGAACTGCTAGGTCCAGCCTTAAATCCTTCTCAATTGCTGATGGATCAAACACAAAAAATAGGGATTGAGGCCTGAAATTTAATCATCAAACTAAGCCAGGACTTAATTTAGGGAAGGGTTTCTGCAGGAGGTAATTATTAGATAACCTAGAAAAGGTAAAGCTTCTTCTTAGGTGATGTTTATCCCTCTAAGGTGTAAACTGTAAGGGCAAAATGAAAAAAAAAGAAAATAAAAATGAAAACAAAGCTCCTCATCCGAGGCACACATGGCTTTGTTTGGTTTTCCCAGGGTCAAAAATCAAGCTCCTGAGGTTTTTCAAACCCCAGCTCTCCCAAGTTCCTCATTACAGGCGTGGGGCAGGGAAGGGAAACCCAGACTTTTATCGAAGCCACGTCTCTGGAGAGGGTTCAGATGAGGTGGAAGCCGCCGTGACCCCACCCAGGTGACCCCAAACCTCAGCCCACCCCACACATTTCCCCTCCCGACGCTGCCTGCCACCCATTTGCGGTGTCTCCACTCGGGCAGGTTTCCCCCCAGCAGATCCCCGGGGGTTTGGGCCATTTGGAGGGCTGAGCGTGACCCAAGGATGAGCTAATTTCCAAGGAGAACAGCGCGAAACGGGACCTGTGACTTCCAATAAGCGGCGGCTCCGCGATGGCTTCTGAGAAGTGCGGAACTCTTTATGGGCGTTTTAGCAGAGCTGGTGCTTGGAAGTGATCTCCCTGCCCAGCCTCAAGAATCCACTTACAGCACTAATTGTTTCCACAGAAAGTGATTTTTAATGCACCAAGATCCTCTCATTTCCCCCCTCCTTTCTTTTCCCTCTCTGAGAGTCACCTCGGGCCTCAGACTGAGCCCTGCAGCCACCGCTGTCCTCATGTTTTCCACCAATAAATAAAACATTACAGCAAAGAACCATGGAGATAATTTAAAATTATTTACAGTCCCCCCCCACCCCGTTTTTTGGCTTGTGGAAGTGTCACAGAGATTATTATTTATCGCATTTGCTGTTTCGCAAGAGAATTTAACCAGCGAGAGAGACTGATCTCAGTGCAGTTTCAATGCTGCTCTCAGAACAAAGAGATCAAAGTTACTCTACATCTACAAAACAAAGAAATTTGAGCCATATATCTTTTTCCCATTAACAACTTAAAGGAGGAGGATTGCTTCTAGCTCAGGGTTAGGTCACCAGGATATTATTCCTGATGGCACAGGCTCGAGGAAATTACTTTGGTTAAGTTTGCAATCACAGCTGAATCACCTGCACATCATTTCAAGTTTCAGTCACTGCATTGGCTTGATTTTGCTCCTGTTATTGTTGCCCTGATTATTTAAAATTGTTCGATGGACTCCACTCAGCTATCCCAGGTTGCTCCAAGCCCTGTCCAGCCTGGCCTCACACACTTCCAGGGATGGGGAATCCACAATCTCTAGTTGAACATGGAAAATTCTTCCCTGATTTCCTTGCCAAGAGTGCCTTTGGAAGATCCCCTTTGCCACAGCCAAAACCAAAGCATTTTTGATTGGGAACCCTGAGAGTTCAGTGCCTCCAGTGCTCAGCCCTCGCTCAACCCTAAATAGTTAATCCCACTCGGAAAGCAGCAGGAATTTCGTTCCCCACTTCCCAGGAATGGCTGAACTCTGAATCTACAGAATCCGAAGCTGAAACTCAACCACTGAGCAAACACTTGAGACATTTAAGCAGAAGCTCTCTAAAAACACGATGCCAGCAGAGCTGGGGTTGTGCCTAGGACAAGCTTTTGTTTTTCTTAGGAAGCAGCTTCATTTTTGCATGTGTTTTCCAGGCAGGATCCCTCCAAAGTTTGCTCCCTAACCAGCTCTGACACCTGCACAAAAGCATTTGTTGGCAAATATGTGCTCTGAGCCCACTTGAGGTTTCAAAAGTGCCCTTTTTGCTTGAAAGAGCAGTGCTTTTGTTTAAAAAGCTCCCAAATTGTGTGAGTATGACAGGGAGCCAGGGGGAAAAATGCCAGAATGGTGGAATAGTTTGGGTTGGGAGGGACCTCAAAGCCCACCCAGTGCCACCCCTACCATGGCAGGGACACCTGCCACTGTCCCAGGCTGCTCCAACCCCAATGTCCAGCCTGGCCTTGGACACTGCCAGGGATCCAGGGGCAGCCACAGCTGCTCTGGGAATTCCGTCCCAGCCCCTCCTGACCCTCCCAGGGAACAATTCCTAATTCCCAAGATCCCATCCAGCCCTGTCTTCCTTCAGCTCAAGGCCATTCCCACTTTTCCTGACACTCCATGGCCTTGTGAAAAGTCCCTTTTCTTTTTAAGCCCCCTTTAGGTACCGCAGTGGTATCAGGGATTGACTCTGGATAATCACAATCCTTGGACAGCAACTGCTTGGAAAACACTGCCTTGGAAAGGCAGAAAAATTGACTTTTTCTGGACTGCAAGACTCAAAATGCCTCGAAACAAAATGCAATGTCACCTCCTCCCATGAGATGGTCAGGAATTTCATGGTAAGTAATATTTGCCATCAAATACCAGCACTTTTCCAGGATAAACACAAAAGCACAAGGCCTGACAAAGCACTGAAAATGTGGGTCAAGTATTTTAGTCATCAAACACAAAAATATAATTAGAAAAAAAAATTTAACATTTATTAATTTTGATTTTAGGGAAAACAATCAGAGGGATTTTTCCCTTCTGACTCAGAACCTTGGAATGCTTTGGGCTGAACATGCCAGAATCGGTTTGTTCAGAGGAATTTGGTCATCCCTGAGGAAAATGCTTGATTTCCCTGCTTAATTTCCTGAAATGCTCTCTTTAGCCTGGAAATTCAACCCTCAGTGCTTGCTCAGCAGATTCCCCTCGCTGCTCTTCCCTGCTGCTTTCTCTTCATGGCCAGAGCTTCCTTTTCTCCCTGCCTGCTTCCCCTGGGACACAAAAGCCTCGCTGGACACTGAGGAATTCCGGGCACTCAGGGCTGTGCCACCACTGCTGGGGACAGTCACAGCAGAGTGGGCAAAGCTGAAACCATTCTGACTCCCAGGAGCACACAAAAGATCCCTGGAACTCATCAGTGCCCAGGAGGAATTAATGAAGGAGAAAATAATTAGTGAATTAAGGGAAAGAAGGGCTCTGTTTGTGGCTCCCAATTCTTTTCCTTGGCTTTGTGCAAACCCCGAAAGCCTTGATCACTGGGCATTGAGTGACTTCAGTCAAAAGTCTTGGATTTCTCTCTGAGATCACTTCTCCTGAGCTTCCTCTTTGATCCCTCAGTGGAGAGACACGAGGAAGTGCTGGCAGAGAAAAGAAAGAATGGGTTCAATCCCACAAGGTGAGAAACTGGGAAGGTTTCACTTCCAGCACATTAAAACCTCTGCTGGAGGACACAGAAGAGATTCCCACAGGAAATGTGTGGTCACCACAGGGTGGAACTTTTTGTGCCTCTTCAAAGGAGGTGAGAGAAAAAAACCCTCATGGATCATAATCCTGCGAGATTCCATGAAGTGTTGGACTTCAATCCCATGGCTCATTCTGAGGCACTGGACAGCCAGGCCCAGGGATCTTCCAGGATTTCCCATTCCTGAAAGTGTCCAAGGCCAGGCTGGACAGGGTTTGGAGCAACCTGGGACAGTGGGAGGTGTTGGAATTGGGTGATCTTTAAGGTCCCTTCCAACCCAAAGCATTCTGGAATTCCGTGATCCCAGCCAGGGAGCATGAAGGGAGATAAGGGAGTGACTTTCTCTTCAAAGTAATTTGATAAAGGAGAAGTTCGCTTACTTTTAGATGTTCCATACTTTTTTTTAAGGTCCCTTCCCAAACCGTTCTGGAATTCCTTGAAGGGTTTTCCTCTCTCCACTGGGGATGCAGTGCTCGCCCAGGCTGGCAGAGGAGCTGCACTGGGATTCTTTATTTGGGATGCTCTTGCTCCCAGTGCAAGGACTGGGAATGAGGCACGGCAGAATCGTGGTTGTGTTGGGAAGAAGGATCTTCCCAGAATAATCCAGACTTTCTGCACCCTCTGTGTGGTCTCCTCCTGCCTCTGCCAAAGCATCTGCTTTTGAATCTGTGAGGAAAAAAGAGAAATAAACCCCATGGTGCTGCAGTGATACATGATTAGGGTAATTATTAAGGTAAGTATTAGGATAATTATTAGGATAATCCCTGTCCCGCTGCTGGGATGTGTTTCGCCGTCACACTGCAAATCTCGCTCTTATCAGAGCCATCCCTACACTAATCCCTTTTTAGGCAGATAAACCCAGAGCCAGAGCTCAGCTCCAAGCACACAAGGGACAGAGCTGAGGAGAGTAAGTGGGGAAAGGTTAAAGGAGATTTTCTTTCGCCTCAAAGAGGCCTGGACTGGCAATCTGCTTAAATTAGGTGTGAAAAGCAAAGATCCTGATAAGGGAGATAAAGTGAAAGAGCAGCAGTTCTTGGAGAGTGGGAAGTGACTGCAGCAGCTCTGCCTTAATAAAAGGAGCCAGGAGTGATGAGAGGAATTAGAGGCCAACTGACCTCACCTCAGCACTTGGAGAGTGAGGCTCTAATTAAGGCCAGCACTTGGACAAGAAAAATCTCCAAGGGTCAAAGCCTGCAGTGCTGGAAAAAGAGTTGGTGCTTTGCTGTCTGGTAGGAAAAAAGGGAATGTAATAAAAAGGAGAAAGCATGTGATGGGCATCAGCTGCTTGTCTTTTCCAAAGGTTTTTATAAATTTTAGCAGAGTAGATCATGAAAAAAACAAGCAGAGGGTAAAGAGCAAGGCTACATTAAAATCTCTTTAAAGGGAAGAAAAACTCAGCTTAGAAGATCCCTCTAGAAACAAATATAGGGAAGTCAGTGGTGAAGCTGGACAAGTTGATTTTTGCTGAAAAATGCTATTTCAGAGAAGCAAAAGAGTAAGAAAACAAAACCTGGCAAAGGCCTGCTTCCTTCCAGAGCAGACACATCTATAACTCCCTGCATTGTTTCTCCATCTGCATGACAGGATCAGCTCCTGCCCAGCTCTGAAGGAAAACTCAGCTTATCAGTGACTCACAGGAGCTGACTCAAAATTACATTAAAAATGGGAATGGTTCAAATAAAAACTCTCAACTGACAGGTTCCATTTGTAAATTATCATTTAGATAATTGCCTTGGGGATGTTTGAGCTTTTACTTTTCCCCCTCATTTCAGAAATTAAATATTTCCATCTTCCAAACTTTTACAGGACAGGGATTCCACCTGATCCTTGCACCAAACCCAGTGAATATTTGGGAATAATTTTACCTAAAGAGTTAAAAACAAGGAATATCTCCCCCTGGAAAGGACTGACCATTCCCAGCCCCAACCCAGGGCAGCTTCCCAAGGCCTTGCTGAAAATTCAATGAGGGAATTACTCACACACAGAGAAATTGCTCCAGCCAGGGAATGTCCACCCCCTTGGTTCCCACAAAGAACCTCCGAGGTGCCTGGCATGAGTTGATTGGTTTAATTTTCCTCTCTCACATGGGAATTTTGGCAGGCACCAGGATTCTCACATCACAGACACTCTCCATTACACCCGCACCTCATTTCAAGCTGCTGCTTGTACCAAACCCAGCTTTGTTGTTTCCCTCCCTTGATGGTTTTTTGGGATGTTTGTTTACAAAATCTTGGTGGAGAGAAAGAAGGGGAAAGACCAAACCAAGCAAAGCTAAAATGAAAAAAAAAAAAAACCAGACAAAAGCAGCTACCAAAAGTTGAGAAAATACGCACTGGATCTTTCCCTAAATGAGGAACATTTGTGAGGAACACAAATGAGGAAAATTGGACATTTCCTTTGTCCACTGCAAGCAGACAAATCACAGATTGTAAGGATTCATGGAATATCCCAGAATCCCAGAATGGTTTGGGTTGGGAGGGATCTTAAAGATCATCCATCCCATGGCAGGGACACCTGCCACTGTCCCAGGCTGCTCCAACCCCAATGTCCAGCCTGGCCTTGGACACTGCCAGGGATCCAGGGGCAGCACAGCTTCTCTGGGAATTCTGTCCCAGCCCCTCCTGACCCTCCCAGGGAACAATTCCTAATTCCCAAGATCCCATCCAGCCCTGCCCTCTGCCAGTTTAAAACTCCTTGTTCTGTCACGCCATGCTCCTGCAAAAGAAAACTCTCCAAACTCCAGGCTGAGCCTGCAGAGCAGCTCCTCACGTGGGAAAAATCGCAATGTTCCAGTTAAAAATATGGATCATCTTCTTCGGTGGCAGTGGGGAATCCAAACCTGGCACACAGAGCTCTGCGAAGAGCCCTCTGTCCTCTCTGCAGCAATGCCAGGTCCTCAGTGGTGCTGGGAATCCAACCCCACGGAGCAGATCCAGAGGCAATTCCAGAAAAAAAGAAGACATCAGCCCCAGCTGTCCATACACAGCGGAGAGCCAACTGGAAGGCTTCAAAAGCTCGATGGCTTTTTGCTCTCTCATTAGCTGCAGATGATTTTTTACCCCTCAATTTGGAGCAGGTGATTTCCTTTCAGGTCTTTGTGTAGAGCAGGTGGCCTTTAATAGTGGGGAGGACAAGCTGAAAATCCACCTTTGTAAGCCCAAGCTTTGTTCTGTACAAAGCCTTTTTGTCATCAGCGCAATCATTTGACATATCCAGCTGCTTTCTGACACATTCCCAATTCTATGTGGTGGCGAGCGGAGCTTTTATTAATTCCCTTTTATTTATAAATATTGCAAACACCTTTCAGAGCGAGCTGCTAGCGTGTCCTCAGGATGAGTTAGAGGGCAGAGGGGGAAACATTCCTATTATCCCAGAAAATTATCACTTTGTGACCTCCCAGCTGCCCTCTCTGCTGACCTTTGAGGATATTTAGCCTGGCGTTTAACATCCGTGCTCCCAGCAGCAGCCCTGGAGTAAAAGGTACTTAATGCAGAGCGGCTCTTTTGCAAGGTTAGAAAGGATCAATAGGAGATGTGTTTAATGTGGTATCACTATCAGGGCTCAGCTCCCTTTTAAAAGTGGAATATCCACAGTGGGACATGGGCTCAGTCACACAGCACTGAGATCTTTAACAGGCCGAGGGCCCTTCCGCCAGGGTCTAGAAATGGAGCTCGAGGCGCACGCGGAGGAAATGACCAAGGTTTGGAAGGAAAAAAAGAAAAATGATCAGGGGAGGCTTCTGGCATTTCAGCCCCACTGTGGTTTTTTCTGGAGCTGGAGCAGTTCTTGTGGAAAAGAGGCAGATTTGCAATAAGCTGTGAACAAAACCAGGAGAGATTTTCCCCTGGGAATATGTAGTTGCACTGTTTTAAAATCTTTCTCTTCTTTCTCATGGAGAATAGAGATAAGTTGCGTTCTTGTGCTTTCTGATCTCTTTGTTTTGGTGCTGGATGCTCTAGCGTTGTAACCAATTGTTATAGGGGGTGGAAAAACTATCGACCACTAATTATCAGACTATTAATATATAAAGAAGTTCTTGTAAATAAAGTTTCTCTTTTCGCCATCTTGGTGCTGCCTGCCTGACTTCCCTGCGAGCTTCCGCGAATCTCCACGAATATCAGAAAATCAGAGCAACAGGAATATGTGTATCCACTGCCTGGAGCTGATCCTCTCTGACTGCATGGGGGGAAAAGGAGACCGAGGGTAGTTCCACCAGAAAATTCGGTGAACTTCCAATCCTACAACAAACCTGGCCAGGCTCACCAAAAAAAACCTGCAATTAAGCTGTTCTTTAGGTGGTAAGCTCAGCCTAAGAGATCTTGTGTTAGAGCAGAGCAGGGCTCTTTTACTTTAGATGCGCTGGTAACTCTCCTTTGGCACCTCACAGCATTTGTTGGCTGTGAAACACACGTGAAGGAAGAATTTCTCCATGGAAAGGGTGCTCAGGCCTTGGCAGGGCTGCCCAGGGAGCTTTGCAGTGCCCATCCCTGCAGGTGTCCCAGCAAGGCCTGGCCGTGGCACTCAGTGCTCTGCGCTGGGGACAAGGTGGGCATGGGGCACAGCTTGGATTTGATGGCCTTGGAGCTCTTTTCCAGCCTAAATCCTGGGATTGAGGGCAGGACTGTGAGGTTGGGGATCCCACCAATGGGGCACCCCAAAATTCCCACTCCTCCTGCTCAGCAGGGCCCCCCCGGTAGCACTGAGTGGCCAAAAAACCCCGAAGATAAACCAGGAGTGGGAACAGCTCCTGCTTTATCTCCAGTTTTATCTCCTGGTTTATCCAAATTCTGGCGAGCGGTAGGAAGTGACAACTCTGCCAGCAATGACAGGGCCACCCCATGAAGGGATTTAAGCTCCCACACAGCCTCTACATGTGCTACAAGAAAAAAAAGAAAATGCAGCTCCACTGCAAATCCCCCGAGGCGTCTGCTCAGCCGAGTGATTCAATTGTCTGGCTCGGAAAGTTGTGGATAATTACAGTTGTTCCAGTTTTCAACCCAAGTTGCTGAGCTGGGAATTAAACAGCAGCTTGTTTTCATCCCTAAATGCCTAAATCCTGGCCACTTTTTCCTGTCCTTCCCACAGTTTCGTGTCAGCTCTGCCCCTCTCGGGCTGGAGAGGCAGGTTCAGCCTCTCCTGGCTCCCAGAGCCACTGCAGTGCCCACATAAAACAAGCTGAAATTCCTGTTCCAGCTCTCTCTGGAGAGGGATGCAGCCACTCTGGGGCAAGAATCCACCGCGGGGAATTTCAAACTGGAAAGGACCCAAGTGTGTTAGGTTTGCAATCTGATCTCTGAGGGAATGGGGAGGAGGAATTGATGCCAGAACTGGCTGGCAGTGAGAAACTCGAGTTCTGAGCAATTAAGGAGCAGGGATTGTATCCAGTTAATTTTTCCCTTCGTAGACACTGCTTTGCATAAAAATATCGAATGATTTAGGTTGGAAGGGACTTTAAAATCATCCAATGATGCCAGGGACAGGGATGGCATCACTATCCCAGCTTCTCTGTGGTGTCCCCACCCTCCCAGGGAACAATTCCTAATTCCCAAGATCCCATCCTGTTGCTCTGATTTTCTGATATTTGTGGAGGTTCATGGAAGCTCACAGGGAAGTCAGGCAGGCAGCACACAAGACGGAGAAAAGAGAGAGTTTATTTACAAAAACTTCTTTATATATTCATTAAGAATTAAATAATTATTGGTCGATAGTTTTTCCACCTCCTATAATGATTGATTACAACTCTAGAGCATCCAGTACCGAAACAAAGAGATTAGAAAGCACAAGAATGCAACTTATCTCTATTCTCCATGAGAAAGAAGAGAAAGATTTTAAAACAGTGCAACTACACCATCCAGCCCTGCCCTCTGGCACTGGGAACCATTCCTTGTGTCCTGTCCCTCCATCCCTTGTCCCCAGTCCCTCTGCAGCTCTCCTGGAGCCCTTCAGGCCCTGGAAAGATCTCTAAGTCTCCCTGGAGCCTTCTCCTCTCCAGGTGAGCACCCCCAGCCTCTCTATCTATCTCTTCTGCAATCAACATCTGTTCTCTGATAAGAATTCGTTGGAAAAGAATATGAACATTTCTCATCTCCTCTCCCCCTCGCGTTTATCTATATTTTTATCTATTTCTTTAATTATCAGTAAATTGGGGTTCTGGCAGTGCTTTGAGCAGGTGTTTTATGCAGCCACAGAGCCCTTGAAAGGGCACCCACTGTCTGATTCAAACCACACCAGCCCTGGCACTTCTGACATCTGCCCGTGGATATCTTTGTCGGCTCGGATGCAGCCCCAGCGGGATCCTCAGAGCTCGGAAAAAACACTTTTAGGATTTAGCTGGGTCAACACGAGTGCCGAGAAAGGAGGAAAAAGGCACGGGATGAAAACCTGATCCCATTGAAAGCCCCTCCCGTGCTGCAGCGTGGGGTCGGATTTCAGCCTGTGTCCCAGTTTTTGAGACAAGCCAGAGCTTTTGTAGGATCACAGGGACACACAGGGAAGATTTGGCACAATTGCACCGAGGCCACGCACGGAAATTTCGCTCCTCTGAGCGCGGATTTTCTGCTCCTCAGGATTTGTCAGCCCTGTAGTTTTATATTGATAAGCACTTCCACTGTATCCAGACACTTTTCCATAAAATAAAGGATTTTAAAGATTTTTCCAGTGGAATTGAGGGCACCTTCGGTGTTTCTTCCCCAGTGGAGGGTGATTTTCTCCTGCCAGGGTTTGTGTTTGGTGGAGAGGTTGGTAGGAGCTTGAAGATGGAAACAACGATGGGATTAAGAATATTAAAAAAAAACCCAGAAAATCACTGGAGTAAGGATTTAATAAGCATTAAATAAATAAATAAGCAGCAATTTATCAGAATTAGGCAGCCTGGGGGATTCCCCTGATCTCCTGTGGGCTCTCACCCCTAAACCATTTTCCCCAAGGACCACCTCCAGACTCCTCTGGAACAATTCCAGAGACAAGGAATTGTCAATTCCTTGTCAAGGAAATGTCACTTGACAAGGAATTCCACCTCCCTGACCACTCTGGCAGGGAAAATTTCTCTAAATTTTAAGCTGAACCTGCCCAGGAAGTTCCTGTTCTCCTCCACCAGATAAAATTGTTGTCACTTTTCCCTGTGGCTGGAAAATGTTTGGATTGCTGTGGTCAGAGAGGATCAAGGGACTTCTCCTATCAAGTTTAGAAGACATAAAGAACAACCTGGGGAAGGCAGGAGGGAGTTCTGGAGTGGAGCATCCTCCAGGGAATTCAGGATTCCCTTTCTGGTTTTCATCCAAGCTTGCGCTCCTCACCCCTTTGCCTTCACCAAGCTCCTGAATTTTAACAAAATGTGATTCTTTGGGAAAAACTGTCTTACCCTGGGCAGAATATTCATGGGGCTGAGGTTAATTTCCCACTTCCAGGGGGCTGGATTTATGGGGAATAATTAAGTGGTTAATGAGTGACAGCTATAGAGCCCACAAATGTGAGATCAGTCTCAGCAATTCCTCCAATCTCCAAGATAGATGGATTTTGAGTGGACTTTTCCTTTTTTTTTTTTTTTTTTTTAATAATGAAATCCCTCTTTGGCCTCTGCTCTGTTCCTTTTCCCTTTTTGCAAGGAAAGATGGAGCAAACCCATCCAAATACCCCAGAGCCACCAAGGCTGGAAGAGACCTTCAGGATCACCCAGTGCCACCATCATCACCCCAAAATCACATCCTTATCACGTTGATATCGATCTCCAGAGCATTCACCAATAGCACAGTTATCGATAAGCAATAACTGGGATCAAGAATTCAAATTTTTTTATTAATTACTTTACATGAAAGTTGGCTCTGATTTCTGATATTCATGGAGATTCATGCAAGCTTGCAGGGAAGTCAGGCAGGCAGCACAAGATGGTGAAAAGAGAGACTTTATTTACAAAAACTTCTTTATATATTCATTAATAATCTAATAATTATTGGTTGACAGTTTTTCCACCCCCTATAATGATTGGCTGGAACTCTAGAGCATCCAGTACCGAAACAAAGAGATTAGAAAGCACAAGAATGCAACTTATCTCTATTCTCCATGAGAAAGAAGAGAAAGATTTTAAAACAGTGCAACTACACATGAAAGTTTCTTTTTGGTCTCCCCCAACCAGGGCCTATTTTAGTGTTTAGAATAATTTTAAATCTAATTTTTTACAACACAGATCCCAGGATTCAGCCTGGAAAAGCCCTCCCAGCCCATGGAGGCCAAGCTGTGCCCCATGCCCACCTTGTCCCCAGCCCAGAGCACTGAGTGCCACGGCCAGGCCTTGCTGGGACACCTGCAGGGATGGGCACTGCAAAGCTCCCTGGGCAGCCCTGCCAAGGCCTGAGCACCCTTTCCATGGAGAAATTGCTCCTGCTGTCCAAGCCCAGCCTCCCCCGGCAGCACAATTAATTTGGCAACCACAGGATTGATTTGGATCTGCCCCTGGCCCTCCACCCCACAACAAAATCCTATTTCCAACACTCCAAACAGGAATCCTGATGATTCATTCCACACGGCAAGAAGCTGGAGGAGAGTGGGAAAACACAGGAATTGTTTTTGTTGTCCTGCTTGCTCTCCAAGGCCTTTGATGTGTGAGGTATCGACGAGCTGCATCTTCGACACCTTTATTTTATTTTCTTTGCACACACAAATTCTTTCTACACCCACGGTGCACATTTATCCTGGAGTGGTGCAACAGCTCCAGGAGAATCTGTGGCTTCAGGACACCACAGCAGACTATAAACAGAGTGGGAGTTTGGGTGGAAGGAGACTCATCTCTTCCAGCTTTTCCCACAGAAATTCAGCTGCTGCATGAAGAGCATGTAAAGTAATTAATAAAAAAATTTGAATTCTTGATCCCAGTTATTGTTTATCAATAACTGTGCTATTGGCGAATGCTCTGGAGATCGATGTCAACGTGATAAGGATGTGATTTTGGGGTGATGATGGTGGCACTGGGTGATCCTGAAGGTCTCTTCCAGCCTTGGTGGCTCTGGGGTATTTGGATGGGTTTGCTCCATCTTTCCTTGCAAAAAGGGAAAAAGAACAGAGCAGAGGCCAAAGAGGGATTTCATTATACAAAAAAAAAAGGGAAAAGTCCAGTCAAAATCCATCTATCTTGGAGATTGGAGGAATTGCTGAGACTGATCTCACATTTGTGAGCTCTGTAGCTGTAACTCATTAAAAACATGAAAAAGTTCCTGCCTGATGGAACAGTGTTGAAATCACTGACTTCACACCAGGTGGAAAATGGGATCTACATGGCTGCCAGCCATGAGCCAACAGAGGCAGCGAGGAAGTCCCACTCGAGAGCCTAAACCCATCCAATTCCTACGTTCCTTGGGGCACAGGTGCCACCACAAGGCACAGAGCCAAAAGCCTCAGCTCCTGTTGATGTTGGATTGTTCGCTTCGCTCACAGCCCTGGCTCAGACCCAGGAGCAGCCGTTGCTTTTTCTTCTTCACATCAGGGTTTGTCACCAGGTTTGGGGCTGTTTGTGGGGTTTGGTGGCTCTGATCTCAGCAGGATTGAACAACAGGGAGGTGAAGTTCAGACCATTAAATGCAGGGGGTTTGGTATTGGGGAAAGGCTGAGCAGGAAAAGCAGCGCTGCTTTTAGTGGATGCAAGTTCAGCCCTGGCCTGGCTTGAAACAGTGCTGTTAATTTAGCTTTGGCACAAGCAGGGAAATCATGGAATTATGGAATGTTTTGGGTTGGAAATGACCCTAAAGATCATTGAATTTCCACCCTTGCCATGGCAGTGACACCTCCCACTGTCCCAGGCTGCTCCAACCCCAATGTCCAGCCTGGCCTTGGACACTGCCAGGGATCCAGGGACAGCCACAAAAAAAAAAACAAAAAAAAAACCCCAAACCCTTTCCCATCACTTTAAAAGGTTCTCCTCCCCTTTCTTGAGAGCTGTCCCACATCTTACACTGCACTTAAGGGATTCAGTGCACAGTGAGAGTGAAATTTTGCTGCAGATAACGATTAAAGAGATACCTAGATCATTTTGATACTATTTAGAAACCAGAGAATATTGCCTGGAGGCAATATACGAGAAACAAAAGTGTGGAATTCTAAAAGTTTACGGGCTGGTTCAAAAGTACATGTTAGGAAATTTGGGATAAAATAATTTTTCTTCTCTTAAACACAGATTGAATTCTACACTGGACTTTATGGTCAGAGAAAAGTAATAGACCCTGATTCATCTTATCATTTGTTTGCAAAGATAAAATACCTAAACCTTCTAACAATGCAAATAATTTCTTTCTCTTTGTCCTTTGCTGACTCCAAAAAGTGCAGGGATATTTATTTTTTTCTTTCCATGTAATTTAGTGAAAAAAGGAAAACAGTTTTTGTATTGAAAAATCAGTTGCATAAACAGCATCCTGACACAGCTTCTCACCACCAAAGGAATTTATGGAGTCAAGGAATCACAGAATGGGTTGGACAGGACCTAAGCTCATCCTGCCATGGCAGGGACACTTTCCACCATCCCAGGTTGCTCCAAGCCCCAGTGTCCAACCTGGCCTTGGACACTGCCAGGGATCAGGGTTTATTCCGCAAGTCTCCCATGCAGAACAAGTGCTGTGAGCTGGGGTCAGACAGAAAGGTTCATCTTCATCCGAGGCTGGAAATGGAAAGAGCTGCTCCTAATGAAGGATAAAAGAACAAGACTAAATAAAAAATATCCCTGTTTTGGTTGGAAATGTTTTGTGTCTCTCACTTTTGATCCTAAATTGTTCGGCACTTTCATAAACTTTATCTTCTTATTTCCCTGAAATCCAATTAGGTTCAACAACAGCCTGGAGTTTTGGTTTCCAGAAGCACCTGGGTCACAGGGAGGCTGAAATGTCACTTTTAAAGAGCCTGGGGAGCTCCATTTGAACCTGGGGGTGTTTCAGTGCATCTCTGTGGAAAGAAGAGGGAGTTTTTGCAAGGGCCTGGAGTGACAGGGAATGGCTTCAAATTGAAGGAGGGCAGGGCTGGATGGGATCTTGGGAATTAGGAATTGTTCCCTGGCCCAGGGTGGCCAGAGAAGCTGTGGCTGCCCCTGGATCCCTGGCAGTGTCCAAGGCCAGGCTGGACATTGGGGTTGGAGCAGCCTGGGACAGTGGGAGGTGTCCCTGCCATGGGTGATCTTAAAAATCCCTCCCAACCCAAACCATTCCATGAGCCTATGAAAAGAAGTAAATAAGATCCAAGCTTTCACCCTGGAAATCCTTTTCTTGCAGGATCAGCACAAAAATGTCATTGCTGGGATGATCAAAGATGAATCAAACTGCAGCCAGACCCAAAAAGCTCTTACTTTGGGACTCCCACGCACTCTCATTCCTCCCTTAGGCTCAATAGCCATTTTAGCACTGGCACCTTCAGGTTTTAAACCAAGCCGAACTAAAGAACTGAAACAAGGAATCCTGAAAAAAAGGCACTTGAGAGCTTGAGGAAGGAGGGAGGGATTTATTGCCTTTTTGTTCACCAGGAGTGTGGGCTTGGGTCGTTTTTACCTCTGAAGGTCAGGGCATTGCAGGGCATTAGATTTTTAAGGCAGTTCTGCTCTGTGCTGATAGACACCACCAGGGAATAGCAGGCAAGGTCACATTTCCAGGGACCCTGGGGCAGCCACAGCTTCCCCAGACTTGTTCCAGTGCTTCCCCACCCTCCCAGGGAAGGATTTCTCCCTAATATCCAACCTAACCCCACTCTCTTTCAGTGTGAAGCCATTCCCTGGCTCCTGTCCCTGCAGCCCTTGCAAATTGTCTCTCTCCGTGGTTCCTGGGGCTCCTTCAGGCCCTGCAAGGCCACCCTGAGCTCAGCCCAAAGCTTCTCCTCTCCAGGCTGAACAATCCCAACTCTCGCAGCCTTTCCTCCCAGCACAGCTCTCCATCCCTCTGCTCATCCTGGTGCCTCCATGGACTCTCTCCAGCAGCTCCAGCTCCTCCCTGTGCTGGGCCCAGGGCTGGGGCAGCTCTGCAGGTGGAGTTGCAGAATGAGGAATCACAGAATGGTTTGGGTTGGAAGGGACCTTAAAATCATCCAATTCCACCCCTGCCATGGGCAGGGACACCTTCCACTATCGCAGGTTGTTCCAAACCCTGTCCAACCTGGACATGGGAAGAAATAAAGTCAAATTTATCTCCTCATTTCAACCCTGAAGAACTTTCAGATCAGCTCTTAAATGAGTGGAACCGGACTTTTCTTTCACCCCAAGCCATGCCAGTAGGAAAAAAACCATGAGGGCTGGAGTTTTAATCAAAATCAGAGAGGGAAGAGCAAATCCTTACATCTGGATTATCCAGTGCCATAAATCCAGGTTTCTCTGCTGCCTGTGGCAGCTTTCCCATGCCAAGGATCTACTCCAGGAGCACCTTCACAAGGATGGTTGAATTATTTAAAAGAGATTAAATCCTTTTCACAATAGAAAAAAATAAAGATAAAAGGAAAAAAAAATAACAGGGAGTGGAATAAAAAGCAGGAATACCTTGCAGGTTTGTTGGAAAATCCACCAGCCTCTCTCCCCTCTGCAAGGAGACGCAAATGAAGTGTTTAACAAAGGGATCCCATTTCCGGATCTGACAGGAGGAGATGGATGGGGAGCAGATACAAATGAAAAGTCTCGTGCCAAAACTGGAATGCTCTTAAGGAAGACGAAGTATCCTGGGCAGCTCCCGGGACCGCCAAAGGAAATGAGGGAAGAAATTAGCGAAGCCTTAACGGATTTGTTCCAATTGCCCCCGTGACAGGTTGGGCTCGGGAGCAGAGGGAAGGAGCAACACAATGCCCAGAATTATTTCATCCCTGTTTTTTATTATTCAGGGGTCACGGGATTCAGCAGGTAGCCAGGATCCAGTTGGAAGCAGTTTTGTGGGATTTAATGAAGCCATGAGCTAATATTTGCAAGGACTCGTTGCACTGGAGATGGCCCAGATGGATTGGGCTGAGGGGCACTGTTGCTTCTCAGCTGTTTGGAAATCCTGGAAGACATTGCCAAACCTGTCTGGGAAATGCTTTTCCCATCTTGCAAAACGTTTTGAATTTTTTCTTTTTGTTTTTTTTTTTTTTTTGTTTGTTTGTTTGTTTGTTTTTCCTGCCTTGATTCAAAACGTTAAACAAGGCTTTGCAACATTTTGTTCTGATTAGGGAGCAAAAATTATTTAAAAAAAAAAAAGAGGATTAAAGAGGGAAATAAAGAAGGAGAAAAATTGATCCACTTGAGCTCAGCTCAGGGAAACTCAATTTTGGGGCAGAATTCGGCAGCAGGTGATGGTCTCACCTTGTCCTTCAGTTTTTCTGTTTTCCCAGGGTTTTCCAAGAAATTCTGCTGCTGCCCTCCTTTGCCTCAAATTCCAATTTTCTGTTCTAAATTAATAGTCTTTGAAGAAAAGTCATACAAATATATTATAAAGGCTATTACAAATGAGAATTTTACTGAGCAGTTGAAGTCCTACAACAAATGGAGCTCACAGAGGAGCTGTAGAGAAGGATTAGTCAGTGTTTATGAAATATTTTGAAAAGAACACTTAATATTCCATAATCCAGACCCTGTGCCTTCAAAAATGAGGATTTCGTGATCCTCGGGGATTGGCCGGCAGCCGTGTAGATCCCATTTTCCACCTGGTGTTAAGGCAGTGATTTCAACACTGTTCCATCAGGCAGGAACTTTTTCCTGGTGGCTTCCAGCACTTCATTTTCCCCTCTCAGCCTGATAAAATCATTAAATTGAGGAGGATTGGGTGGGAAATAAAATACAGAATTATAATGTGGAGTCAATGGGACAGGTTGACTCCAAGCCAAACATTCCTAATGATTCCTCAAGAACCTGATGTCAGAATTACTTTTAAATTGTATTTTAAGCCTGGTGCTTGTTACAATCAACCAGGGACTTTAATTATGAGATTAAATCTCCTCTTGTAAGAATGTCAGGGACTAACCCAGCCACATTCCCTGACGTATTTCACATTTTTTTTAGACTTAAAACTGCTTTACACCTGATTTCCCCAGTTCCTGGATCCTGTGCTTGCTTGCCATTGCCATGGAAAACCAGGAATGAAATCTGAATTATCAGATTATTTGAAACAAAACTCAGAAGGGGAACACAGAAGCTCCCGGTCCTCACTGGTGTTTGTTTGGCAGAACAATCTTATTAGGGGGAGCAGTGTGTTAATGCAGAGCAATATAAAAATTCCTGATTTTCAAATAAATCCTGACACTCTGAGCTTGATGAGGAAGATCAGCAAAGCTGGATTTGGGTTGCAGAAATAGAATAATAGAAATAGAAGAAATTCAGGGCATCTTTCAACTGAGATGCAGCTGAGAATGAGGAGTGACAGGAGGAAAAGCCAAGGATCACACCTGGATCAGCCTGGTCTGGTGGAAGGTGTTTGTAAAGACATGCCAAAAGTCCTGTCCACATGTGATAAATGGGAATACTACTCACAGAATCCCAGAATCCCAGACTGGTTTGGGATGGAAGGGACCCTAAAGCCCATCCAGTGCCACCCCTGCCATGGCAGGGACACCTCCCACTGTCCCAGGCTGCTCCAAGCCCCAATGTCCAGCCTGGCCTTGGACACTGCCAGGGATCCAGGGGCAGCCACAGCTTCTCTGGCCACCCTGGGCCAGGGCCTCACCCAACTCCCAGGGAAGGATTTCTCCCTAATATCCTATCTAACCCTGCCCTCCTCCATCTTAAGGCCATTCCCCGTTTTCCTGATACTCCAGGCCCTTGTGAAAAGTCCCTCTCCATCTTTTTTGCAATTCCCTTCATGTACTTCTCCTGTATTTTTTCCTACACTTTGTGGTGACAAAGGCCAACCTGCCTTTTGTGCCCTGCAACAGATCCCAGGATCCCTGGGGTTGGAAAAGCCCTCCCAGCCCATGGAGGCCAAGCTGTGCCCCATGCCCACCTTGTCCCCAGCCCAGAGCACTGAGTGCCACGGCCAGGCCTTGCTGGGACACCTGCAGGGATGGGCACTGCAAAGCTCCCTGGGCAGCCCTGCCAAGGCCTGAGTGCTCTTTCCATGAAGAAATTCCGTCTGATTCTAGGATTCTCTGTGTATGTTTTTCCTGGGCAGAAAAGTCTCTGAACACCATCACTGCACCACCTGCAAATCTTCGTTGGTTGATGAAAACACAAAGAGATGAAGAGGGAGAGGAGGGGCCAGGGGGTGTCTGATGAACACTAAAACACCTTTGATTTATGGGAAGCCCCCTCAGGTCCCCTTTAGCATCCCAGAGAATTGAGAGGGATGGAGACTCAGCCCCAAAAGAGACCCTTAAGTGCTTTCCTCCCCCGTGAGCATCGGAGAGATGGAGAGAGGAAAAGGAGAGGAGCAGCAGCCTCAGAGGAGCAAAGGATAAAGTGCTGCTTTCCCTGGAGCTGAGGAGCTGCAAGGAGGGAAGAAGAGAGAAGAAGAATCATCTGGAAGCAAGGAAAAGCCCAACAGTCCCGTTTTTCTTGTACAACACAGGCAAGAGAAGCATTTCCTTGAACCAAACACCTCTGCTGTATTTTGTGAATGTTTGCCAGTGTGTTTAAACTGAATATCAAGGGGGAAACTTCAGTTAAAAAGATATAATTTATAGAAATAGCTGGAGAAAAACTGGGATTTGGCATTTGAATGCTGGGAATTGCTTTTAAGTTCAATTAGGACTGAGACAGGCACGAAAATGAAGAAACTTAAAGCAAGAATAGAGCAAAACAGCATGGACAGAGTTCTCCCTGTAAACATTTCCAATTCTTGACAATATTCCATAAAAAGAGTGGAGAAAAAGAAATTTCCACAGGCCAAAATGAAGATTTTGAACCCAAAAATATGGATTTATTGACCAACTTCACCTCATGGGAGGAGCCAGGTTAGTACAGTTTTCTGCCGTGTCCCAAGTGAAAGGATGAGAGGAAATTGCCTGAAATTGCACCAGGGGAGGTTCAAATTGGAGACTGGAAACACTTTTTTTTTTTCATTAAATAATGGTCAGGCCTTGGAATGACCTGCCCAGGGAGGTGGTGGGGTCCCTGTCTCTGGAAGTGGCCCTTGGGGACAGGGTTTGGGGTGAGGATGATCCTGAAGGGCTCTTCCAGCCTTGATGATCCTGGGATTTCACGTGGAACACCCGGAATGACAGCAGCTTTCCTTGCAGTGTGTGCGAAAAGGGAAAAGCAGCCCCAGAGTCACAAAACAGATTCCCATCGTTGGTTCCATTCCTCTTCTCCCACTGAAGGAAAGAAGGAAAAAAGGCAAGCACAGTAAAAGCAGCACCAAGAAAATGAAAAGTGCTCAGGATATTAAAAGCTCCTGTTTGATAACAAATAAATAAATTCTACACAATTCCAGTTTTGTGTAATCACTCCTAATTAGGGTGCCCAGAGAAGACGTGGCTGCCCCATCCCTGGAAAAGTCCAAGGCCTGGTTGGACAGGGCTTGGAGCAATCTGGGATAGTGGAAGGTGTCCCTGCCTTAAAGAGGGACCTTAAAAATCATCCCATTCCAACCCCATGCCATGGGCAGGGACACCTGAATTATTAAAAAAAGTGAAGGTGTTTTTGGTGTAACTGCCAAGGGATAAAACTGACATTTCCCCAAAGATTTTACAGCTCCTTTGAATCCAGAATTCTTGGCATTGTGTGGATTGCTAGTGCTGGAAGAAAAGGAGTTTTTTCTGTGCAGTTCTGCTGCTGTAAGGAGAGCAGGCAAACTGCCTCCATCTCTGAGCACCAAATGGATCAGCCGCCACCATGAATTCCCCAAATCACTGCTCCAGGTCCTTCCCAGACAGGAGCTCTGCTCCCAAACCTCTCCTCACTTTTCCCTGGGCAGTTCTCTGGTTTTGGGAAGGTTTTAGGAGGTGTTTCTCTTACTTGTTTTGAAACCCTCTCCTTATTCACCGTCGAGCCACGTGCCCACCTGGACCTTCCAAGAGCAGGAGGGAAGTTTTCCCTCTTGGATTCCCTCCTGGGCACCCCTCAATTCCCGGCACAGCCTCAAGGAATGCCAGGGCTCAGTGCCAGCCCCGTGCCAGGGGGAGCAGGATTTGTGCCCTCCAGGGCCCACCCTCCTCAGACACTCCAACCCCTGGAAATGGCTGCAGCGCTCTTTAATTGGCATCATTACCTCAGATAATGTTTTCTAATTAGATTATTGATTTTCCCCCCTTGTTCTTTTTAATGGATTCCCCCTTCCAGCTCTCCGCGAGGAGTGAGGATGGATCTCCAGGGAAACTCTTCCAGCACACAGGTGTTTCACTCTGTGTTGGCTTCCTAATTAGCCACGAGCAAAATTGTTTGAGGGACGGCAGAGAGAGCAAGAGCTGTCGTGTTCCACGACCACGGAACATTAATTCCTGCTCCAGAATAACAGGCAGAATTATTCCCAGACTTTTTTTTGTCCTGCTTCACAACTCAGAGGAGCTGCCTAGAGAGATAAGAAAGGTCTCATATCCTGATTTTGGTAATTTAAAAAATATTCTTGGTTCTTGGAGACACCTTTCGAACCAAACTCAGGGTGAGTGTCCCACAGCCAGAGCAGAGTCCTGGATCAGTAGGATCTGCTGGAAGGCAAATCCAAGCTGATCCTCCCTCGTCTCCAAAGCAGGCACAGGTTGTGTTTGCCCCTGGATCCCTGGAAGTGTCCAAGGCCAGGCTGGATGGGGCTTGGGGCACCCTGGGATTGTGGAAAGTGTCACAAGATTTAGAAAGGGATGATCTTCAAGATCCGATCCAACCCAAGCCATTCCATTGATGCCTTAAGGATTTTTGGCTTCTATTTTTTGTGTATCTGTAGTTTTGGTGTGTAACTCTAGGTTCCGTATAAAGTGCTAAAAAACTTCTGTTCCCAGCGTTTTAGACAAAACAATTCCTCAGTTGGAAAATCCAAGGATTCTTCACTGCCTCAGAGCCCCAAAATATGTAAAGAGTGAATTGGGGGAGCTTGGGGTGGTTGACATCATCACCTGAAGGTGTAATTGGAGGATTAAGGCTCAATATGTTAATGGACAGAACTTATAAAATGTGAAGAACTCATGACTCGCTATCCATTTTGGGTGCAGCCTCTGGAATGGGCTCTGTCTGCCCTGAATGCACCTGAAGGCCTTCAATAAATTTATCTACTTTTTATTCTCCTAACTTTGCCTGGCCTCTGTTTCAGGTAAGCCCTGTTCAGGCGTCACCATGATTCTGTGAACCCTCTCTCATTCCCACAAACTCCATTTCTCCACAAATAATTCCCTTTTTATGTGTGAGGATGGAGTCCTGCACGTGTTCAAATGGTCAAAGTCAGGAGCTGTGCAGCTCTTGTGGGAGAACCTTTGGATAACCAGGGTTAGAAAGAGCTTTTCCAAGTGGGCTTGGAAAACCCACAGCCCTCTGGAGCTGGGAAGTGTTGGGAATTCAAAACATTCCAGGATAGAAACTCTCCTGCTCTTTCCTCTCAACCTTAAAAAAATAAAAAAATTGATGCTTTAATGGTGTTTTTTATCACTTTAGGGCATATGTGGCATGGGAGAAGTGATTTATTTTCTTGTGGCCATGGATAGGGATGTTCCCAGGAGAGATGTTTTCCTGTGGCACCCAGAAACTCTGGAATAAAATCCTTTGGATGGTTTTTAAAGTGCATTTACAAATAGAGGACAGAAGGACAGGGCAGGCTCCCTCTGTCACCATCTCAGTTTATCCCAGAACCGTCAAGATGGGAAAAGACCCCAAGCTCCTCCAGTCCCAGCATCATCACCCCAAACCACAGCCCCAAATACTTATTCCAATTATAAAATGTTACTTTTATCCCACTTAAAGACAGACAGACAGAAAACATTCAGCTTGGCTGGGAATTTATAGACAAAACTTGTGGCTTCTCGGGTCAATTAGAGATAAAATTTGATAATTTCATTAATCCTCATTAAAGAGCTTTTCATGGATAATAAGGCAAATTCCACTCTCTGAAAGGGGTGAGGTGTCCCAGACTTCCAATCGCAGCGGCTCCATCCTTGGAGTTCCTGGGAATCCCATGAGCGCCTCAGGAGTCATTCAGGACCATGGATGGCTCAGCCTGGAATCAACACCGAGCGAGAAAAGTCCCTGCCCCGAGGGATTTACAGCCAGACACACCGGGAGAGCAGGGAATGCCAGCATGGGATTAGGGATAAAGTATCCGAGGGCATGGGATATTAAATGGTCTCTTTTGAGCTGAGCTAGACTTCAAACCAACCTCGTTTTTTAAAGATTTTATCACTTTATGTTGTATTTTGCAACATGTTTTCGTGTGGGCTGGGCACCCCAAAGCTCTTTTCAAATGGTAAGTTATGCCTCGAATTCCTTCCAGACATTTTTGAATCCTTAAATCCCAGGAGTGACGCAGGGACAGGACAAGAAGTGCCCCATCAGCCCCAAATTCTGGTCAGCTCAGGGCACTTCCCTGAGGATCTGGCAGCAGAGATCCCCAGTGGTTCCAGCAGGCTCTACTTCATGAAATTTAGGACAAATATCCACAGCTTCCCAGCTGCAGACTGCTGGGTTTAGGAATTTTCTGAGTTTCAGGAGTTTTGGCGTCACTGAGAAATCAATTTTGTCCACCTGCCTTGGTGCTGTGGCAAGAGGATTTCCTGAAGTCAAGGGGATCAGCATCAGGAGTTGAACCCTTGCTCTACCACCCCAAGGAAAATCCCAAGGAAAACAGAGCTCTGTGAGAGCCTGATCAGGCTTCAGGTCAGGTCACAGAATCCTCAGGGTGGGAGAGCCCTTTGGATCACCCAGTGCCACCCCAGCAGTGCCACCCTCACCCCAAACCCTGTCCCCAAGGGCCACATGCAGACTCCTCCTGAACACCTCCAGAAATGATGACTCCAAACCTCCCTGAGCAGCTCATTCCAAGGCCTGACAACTCTTCTTGGAGGAAAAAAGTCCTAATATCTGATTTTTTTATTTTTTTTTCCCCTGGTGTAACTTAAGGCCATTTCCTCTCATCCTTTACCTCGGGACATTGGAGCAGAGTCTGACCCTCACTCCATCCTCCTGCCTGGGAGTTGCAGAGAGAAGTTAGAGGAGCAGTTTGGAGCCTGGAAAATTCAGGAAAACACCTGGGGCACCTGGAACAGCCCCAGATGTGTCGACAGAGCATCCCTCTGTCCTTATATACTTGTGATGGAACTCATGGGCAAAGATCTGACCTCCAGCAGGAATAATTCCAGCTCCAAACACTCCCTGAGCACCCTGGGATAGGGGAAGGTGTTCCTTCCCCACGGCAGGGGGTAGGATTGGATGAGTTTTAAGGTTCCTTCCCACCCAAACCATTCGGAAATGTTCATCAAAACTCCAAGAACAGTCTTGGAAGGAAATGTTTAAAATAACTAAAAATTATTTTTGAAATACTAAAAAATAGTAAAAATGTTAAAAATTATTTGAAATACAAAAATCCTTAAAATTTATTCAAAATTATTAAAATTTATTAAAACGATTAAATTTATTAAAACTATTGAAATTTATTAAATTTTATTAAAATTTATTAAAAAGCAATTTCCAGGTATCTGACCCACGCAAAGAGCAGGTAGAAAATAATTTGTATCCTGCAGCCAAATGCTCCCACAGTGAGGAGGTGAAGCCCAGCTTTGTTTTGCTCTGTCTCACACCCTGAGCCACGAGGGAGGCACTGAACTCATCAGGGATGTTGTGGATTCTGTAATATAAAAATGAGGAATTTCCATGCGGAAAATCAAAGCCAGGCTGATGTCACAAGAAGTTTCGGCTCAATCTGCCGAAAGAATGGGACCTGGGAAGGTTTTGGGAACATCCTGGTGGGTTTGGTGATCTCCAAACTGTGTCACTGGTGGTAATATAAAATTTTGGAGATTTTGGAGAAGTAAATTGGATTCTTCTTCTCCAAGATTGGGTTGCTGAGGGAGTCTTCATCTTCTGGTGAAAAATAACAAGTTATTAGTGGGTTTTAAGCCATGATTCAATAAAATTCAAGATACATCACTAAATTCCTCATGTTTACATGCAATTAACTCTAATGAACGCCTGTGATTATACCATGGCAATAGAGAAACTGAGAATTTGGGTGATAAATCTACAAACAAAGCAAATAAAGGTAAAAATCAAAATAAATCATTGCTTTACTGCTTATTTTTGCAGCCCAGCCTTGAAGGGCTTCATACTCCTGACATTTTACAAGCTGTCTGAGGTGTCACTGAGGGAGGTGAGGATGTTTAGTCTGGAGGAGAGGAGGCTCAGGGTGGACCTCTTTGTTCTCCACAACTCCCTGATATGGATACAGCCTGGAACCATCGTGTTTGGGACTGACCAGCCTTGGTTAGGGATTGTTTGGTGTAGGTGGTGTTTCTTTAAGTTATTTTTGCCACAAAAATCTAAATCACCATTGATGTCACAGGCAGAATGGAGTTTCAGACAAAGTTGTTTATAGAATTGAGTCACGAGGCACAGAAATCACCCCCTTGCTTTCTAAATTCCTTCTCAAAGAAGGATCTGGGTGCACCTGGACCCACTTTTAACGCCAGACTGAATCAATAGTTTATATCTAAGCAATTATCCAGGTGTAACTGAACCTTTATACAACTTTGTCACTCAGGATTAGAAATGGCAACCTAAATATATTCATATAAAAATAATTTCTTACGACAATGATTAGACTAAAAACCTTAATCAGAATTATTTACTACTCAGTAGTAACCATAACTACTAGCAGAACGCACTATACTGAAGCAATTACACTGAATTCCTATAACTATTAATTAAATTAACATACCAATTATTGTGTAGAGACTGATGTGACTCACCCAGACCAGGGAAAAGGGGTAAATTCTTATGTTTGTTCTCAAGACGTGAGCCCAAGGGGATTCCCCACTCCAGGGAGGAATCTCCAAGAACGGGAATGTTAAAGGCATCTCTCATTAAAAAGTGGGACTGGGTTTTTACGGGATAAAGTGCCAGGCAGCTGTCGCAGGCAGCTTCAGATAAATTATCAGCACTTTCCCTTGTTGGTTCCTTTATCAGGCCCGTTATCAGCTCTGCCACATCTCCACCTCATTAGCAGAGTGATTAATGTCGGGATTGATGAGCCAGGCTGCTTTCAGGATTATTCAGCCCCAAAACAGTGCCCCCTCCTCCCTTCTCCACAGCCAGCTCTGCACTGAGGGCGTTGCTGGAGCTGGTTTTTCCCACCCCATCCCTCTCCTGGTTTTAGGGAGGCAGGAGAGGCACAGAAGGGAACAGCTCTTTTCTTTTTCCAGCCTCGGCAATACAAATGTAAGGGATGAAATGCCTGGGCTCCAAACCGACAGAGCCTTGGCTCCCTCCTCAGGATTCTGGATTCACCCCAACTTTGAAGGAGCAAGGAGCATTCTTTGATTTCAAAGGGTGCTGGGCAGGAATTTGGGCTTTGCCAATGATTCTCTGTGTCCAGCCTTTCCTCTGCCCTCGTCCCAAACCAACTGTGGAAGTGTTTGTTGGGGCTTGGAGCAACCTGGGATAGTGGAAGGTGTCCCTGCCCATGGTGGGGAATGGGATTGGGTAAGTTTTAAGATCCCTCACAATCAACACCATTCCATGATTTGATAATTCATAACATCCCTCATGTGGAGCTGCACACGATCTCAGGTCCATGCTCCCTGCCACATCTGAAATCCCTCTGACATCTCCATACTTTCCCTTTGCTCTTTCCTGGAAAAACACTTGATTTATTCTTTATGGAGGCAACATTTCCCTTCTCCCTTTCCAAGGGTTTTCTGCCTTCATGTTTATTGTTTTCCTCAGCGACCTGGGCCACTCTACAACCTGACCTAACTGTAACCCTGGTTTCCTGTTGCAGATAAAACACTGTTAAATGCCTGACAAATTAAAAAAAAAACCACAGCATCCCCCAAAAAACCCCAGCAAACCAACCAGCTGCTGTTTTTCACTGGGGTGAAGAGAGTAAACAGCTCGTGCTGGAACTCTGAGAGGGTTTTGAAGACAAATGTTCTGTCACATGTTATGTGTGCAGTCTTTTTTTTTTTTTTTTTAGGAAAAAAACAGAGGATGTTTCTCAGCCACCCAGGCCAAGATAAACACGGGGAGAGGAGTTATTTTGACAGGGTAGAACGGGAAATTTCTGGGCTGCAGGGTAGGGGCAGGAGAGGGGTGGACAAGTTCAGGGCACAGCCACGGGTGCTGCAGGAGCGGCACCCACAGAGTCCCAGAATGGTTTGGGTTGGAAGGGACCTTAAAAATCACCCAGTGCCACCCCAGCCATGGCAGGGACACCTCCCACTGTCCCAGGCTGCTCCAAGCCCTGTCCAACCTGGCCTTGGACACTGCCAGGCATGGGGAATTCACAACTTCTCTGGGCAACATTGCAGATTTCCCCTGATTTTTCTTGGTTTAAGATCCTATTTTCCACTCCTTACTTTTCCCACTAGGTTCCCTCTAAATATTTACAAACACATTTATATATAACTATACACACACAACCCCATTCAAGCCTTTCCAAGGAGAATGTCCGGAAAAACTTTACTCTCCTTCCATAATAAAAAAACAAAATCAGTCCTTTTGTGGGGTTTTTTTTCCCTTTAAAAGCTCCATTTATTTTAAGACAGCCACAGCAGCACTCTAGGAGAAATATAGTGAGAGTGACCACAAGATTTGGACTTAAAGCCAAACTTCTCCCAAGGGGATGCACGAAAAAGCCAAACTTCCATGTTGTCTAATTAAGCAGACAAACCTCAGGCATGAAACTGGAGGTGGAGTACACTTCCAGGGTTTTAGTGCAGGATTCCGTGTTTATTTAATTGTTTTAATGTGAATTTTCCTCCTTTTCCCCCTGCTTTTGGGTGTCGGTGGGGATGCAGAGCTGTCACAGGTGCAGGGAATTTTTGTTATTCCTCATCCAAAACTTTCCGAGTCAGATTGGATGGGGCTTGGAGCAACCTGGGATGGTGGAAGGTGTCCAGGTGGAACTGAATGATCTTTAAGGTCCCTTCCAACCCAAAACCTCTGTCATTCTATGGAAAATTGAACAGAAAATATGATAAAATGTGTCAGACAATTTTCTTCCTGGAGTGCTGCTCCAGAGCCAACTGAGAGTTCAATAATTTCCAAGAGAGTGTGAAAAAGCAGCAGCAGGATGGGGATGAGAGAGGAAAAATGAAAGCAAGACAACAGCTAAATGTGTGGTTTGAGTGAGTTTAGTGTTAATTTAGGATATTGTGGTCATTTCAGACAGAGAGAGAGAAAGAAAAGGGTGGGGAGTGCTGCAGAGATGATTCTACTAAAAGCTAATTTCTATATTAGCACTGGAGAATGGATTCGATTCAGCCACACCTCTCCCATTTGGAATGGAAAAGTGCATTTTCCATTTTGAAATGAGTGCTGATTTCTTGAAGTCTCAAATGTCAGTGGCAAAAGCATCTTTAATTTCCAAAGAAATGTGTCTGAGTGGATTATTTCATCTGCTCTTCTCAATCCGTGGAGGACCAGGGACAAAATCAAGTGATTCCTGATCAAACCTAGAAGTTTCATTGCAGCTCTTCCCAAAGTTTTCCATCATCAGGCGCAGTTTGTAGTGGAGTTCACATCTCATTTTTCATGGAACACAGGCTGAGAACTCTAAGTCAGTTCTTCCTAAATTATAGAGAAACAAAAGGGAAAACTCTCTGATTTTGAACTGCCACCATAAAATCTTCTGAGGCTGAAACATGAAAAATCCCATCCTGTTATCAAATAAACCAGGGATCTTTCTGATTCAGGTTTGACTGCAAACACAGAGGTGCTGCTCTAATTATTTGTGAATGTGGCCTTTAAAAAAAGTTCTATTTTCATTTGAAGGAGAGACTTTTCTAAAGTTTGGCATCCTGCAAAACAGGCTGTATGGTAAGAGTGCTCTGTCACTGATAAAAATCGGGTTAAGTACTCAAAAATCATGGGCAATAACCATCATGTTTTAACAGGATAGTTCATGGAAGGAGCATTACCCAGAGCAGAAATCCCTTTTAAAGCTTCAGAGGTGCTTTTTCCCCGGACAAAGAGATAAATGGAACCCACTGGACCTGCAAATCAATTTTTGTATTGTTACAGACAAGTGCAAATGGGGCTTTTGCACTCTTGACCCCAGACAGGCTGGCATTGGTAAAGGCAGGTCACCCCTGCTTCCTTTTTGGCTAAACACTGATAACCCCTCGGAATTATCTCTGCCTGAAACCTGGAGGTTGTGGTGAGGAGGGAACGAGAAACGCGAGGCTTTCCCGTGCTCTCCCGATTCTCCCAGAGCCCAGGGCAGCCCTGCAGGAGTCGGTGGCTCAGGCATTGCCCCGACCCAGGGGCAGCACCAGGCCCTGGCCCTGTGGAACCATGGCAGCTTCTCATGGTGCCACTTCTGCAGCTTGTGCAGGTGCCTGGGCATGGCCCCGTCCTTCCGTGGTGGCCCTGGGTGTTATTGTCACCGAAAATCTGGAGAAATAAAAAAACCCTCTAGCACTATATTTTAAGTGATAGAGAATCAGGTATTACTTTATTTACTGGCCAGGGTGTGCCAAGGAAAGTATTCCAAAAACACATGCTTTCACAGGATTTCCCCCCTGTTTTTATACAGTTAAAACCCATAGGGATGTATTGCTTCAAAGTTCATTGGTCCAGAGTTGAGCAACCCTCAATATTCAGTTTTCTATTGGATCCGAATCCCCTCGCCTCCGATGTAAATTTGATCTTTGTTGTTCAATTTTCTTGTCAGTCCTTTCCAGGTGAGATGTCTCCAGCTCTGTCAGAGGTGCTCTGGGGTAGATGTTTGCAGATGGCCACCGATGTTCCATTAGTGTTCCCTGGATGGCCTTTATCTCTCTGGGTATCTTTGGGCTACTCCCAGTCTGTCCCTATGCTAAGCTCATCTCCTTAGAGTGATGCTGTATCTCCTAAACAAACTAAAGAAAATTCCCCACCCCAAAGCAAAGTCAAGTCAAGCCTAACTAGAGACAAAAATAAAAAGTTAAAAATTATACAAAATTTTTTAAACTGGTATATTTTCCAACATCATTGCTAAGGGCATTGGCACAGCCCGGTGCCCAGGCAGAGCCCCGAGGGACAGCCCTGCTCCCCGGCCTCCCGCGGGACGTGCAGCCACTGCCCACAAGGCCCTGGCACGTCCCTGCGGCCATTGCTCGTGCCCTGCACAGCGCAGCCTGCAAAGCCAGGGCTCTGCAGGCTGGGGCTGGGGCTGTCGTGTGCCACTGTGCCCAAAGCCTCTCAGGGCTCTGGGCACGGCAGGGGCCACAAGGACACAGCTCCGGGGCTGCTCCATGACAGCTCCTGTCTGCTCCGCTGCTGTTGGGGTGCCGGCTGTGGCCCTTTGTGACACGGGCGCTCTGTGTCGGGCCCTTTGTGATGCGGGACATGGTGGTGGCCGGAGACCTTTGTGACATCAGAGAGCCCCAGCCTGGCTGAGGGTGAACAATGGGTGCAGAGCCCTGGGGTGCCCAGTCCCAGGAGAGCCGCGCTCTCAGGAGGAAGCAGCTCCAGGGATCCGTCTGCGCTCGGTGATGACGGAGATTTTCCAGGAGATGAACAAGGAGAAGATGGAAAAGGAGAAGTTAAACCCCAACTCCCAGCCTGCCCAAAGTCAAGTGCTGAGCCTGCGGAGGAAGCCAAGAGCGACAGATGAGGTAGGAAGGAGAGGCCAGGGGACAGACTGGGCCAGGATCTTTGCTCTGCCAAGGGAGCCGTCTCTGTCCCACACCTCCTCCTCCTCCTGCTCCCCGCAGGTGCAGGTCAAGCTGCCACCACTGCAGCTTGGGCAGCCAAAGGTAGGCCCCAGAAAGATCAAAGAGCTCAGGGTCCCACAGGAGGAGCTCAGGGAGCCGCAGGCAGCGCCGCAGGGCAGCCGGAGCCAGGCCCTGTCCCTCCGTGGGGACAGGCTGCCACCACTGCCACCTCTGCCACGGCTGGCAAGGCCAGCACGGCTGCCACCAGTGCCACCTCTGCCACCACTGGCAAGGCCAGCACGGCTGCCACCGATGCCACCTCTGCCACGGCTGGCAAGGCCAGCACGGCTGCCACCGCTGCCCTGCCTGGAGAGGCCCAGGGACACTCAGAGCCAGGGCACTGAGCTGGGCAGTGCCGGGGAGAAGGGGCCAGAGCCCTGCAGCCCCTGTCCTTGGCAGCCACACACCCCTGTGCCCAGGGTGTTCTTGTCCCCACTCAGGGTGGCCCAGGAGGGCACAGCCTGTGTGTCCCTGAGCTGGCAGGTGCCACCTCTGCCACCCATTCCCTCGGGGGCTCGAGCCATGGAGCACAGCCTCATGGACATGGCGCCAGAGTCCCAACGGGAGAATGATGATGAGCTGTCCCAAGGAGGAAAGAGCAATGACCATGTGGCAGATGACAGCGAGCCCCTTCCAATGGACAGCACAAGTGTTGAGGAGCTGTCCCAAGTAGAAGACGCCCTTGAGGTCATTCCAGGGGACAGCACAAATGCTGAGGAAGATGACACTGAGCTCTCCCGAGGGGACAAGAAGAGTTACAAGGAGCTGTCCCAGGGTGAAGACACCCACAAAGAAGAGCTGTCCCAAGGGGAGAGTATCAGTGACAGAGAGCTGTCCCAAGGGGAAAATGAGGATCAGAAGCTTTCCCCAGAAGCCAGCAAACATGGCACAGAGTTGTCTTTTGGGGAAGACTACAATGTCCAAGCCACGTCCCCAGGGGAAGAAGAACAGCTCTCCCAAGGGGAAGAATGTGAGCACAAAGAGCTCTCCCAATGGGAAGAACGTGAGGATGAAGAACTCTCCCATTGGGAAGAACATGACGAGGAAGAGCTCTCCCATTGGGAAGATGAGTACAAAGAGCTGATGTGGTGGGTCCTGTTCGGGGACATGGACAGAGCTCAAAGCTCATCAGGTGAACTGCCAGAATTGGAGAAAGTGTCGAGGCACCAGAAAGTGCTGGAGTGGCTGGAAGCCTATTTCCCCAACACTTATGGGGTTGATGAAAACAACGAAGCTGACAGCTCCCAAGGACTGTCCTATCCGGACTGGTGGAAGGAGAAGGTGGAGGCCCAATGGCAGGACCTGATGGGTTCCATGTCATCCCTTGGTCTCAGTGTCAGCGACAATGTGTTTTCTGAAGAGAAGCAAGATGCCATCCATTACATCTGGAAGACACCCATGAAGTGGCTGGATGAAGAAGACCCCCTGGAGGGAACCAGTTGGGCCTATCCCAGCACTTTTCTTGGCCCAAGCAGTCACCCAGATGCCAAGCCAGCAGCTGCTGCCCCCACAGCTGCTGAGGAGGAGGAGCCCCCCGAGCCTCTCGCTCCCGAGGAGGCAGAGGCAGCACATTCTGCAGCCTCCCGAGATCAGGCGCCAGAGGCAGCGAGCCAGGGCTCCCAGAAACGTCCCTCCCGCTTCAGGCGGGCGCTGCGGGCGCTGCGCAGGCTGTTCCGGTGTCCCTGCCTGGCGCCACAGCCGCAGGACGAGTAGCACAGGCAGGGCACCGACAGCAGCGACTGCTCCCTGAGCCTCCCTCCCTGCGGGACTGCGGCACACACGGGGCTGCAACACCAGTGGAGTTGGGGTCAGCAAACAGGAACGGGAAGATGAGGATGGAGACACCGAAGGTGAAGGAGATGAAGAAGACAGCGCAGACGGAGAAGACGAAGAACAACAGGAAGAAGAGGAGGAAGGATAATTTAAAAATATATAGAAGAGTAGTAATAGGAATTTAAAAAATAGGTAGAAGTAGAAGAGTTCTAGGAATAAGAATAGGAGTAAGAATGAAAAATTTGTAGAAGAAGGAGAGTAAGAAGAATAAGAATTTTAATTTAAAAATACATAGTAAAAGAAGAGTAGTAGGAATAAGAATATGAATTTAAGAATATGTAGAAGAAAAGAAGACGAGTAGTAAGAAGAAGGAGAATAAGAGTTAGAAGAATACCCTCACTTGAAAAAGACCTGCTCCAATGGAATGAGGACAAGGAGCTGTCCCAAATTGAAGAGGCCATCGATGTCATGCCAGAGGATGGCACAAGTGACAAGGAGCTGTCCCCAGTGGAAGATGACACTGAACTCTCCCAAGGAAGAGTTACATAAGGGTTACAAGGAGAAGTCCCAGGGTGAAGACACCCACAAAGAAGAGCTGACCCAAGGGGACAGTGACAGTGACGAAGTGATGTCCCAAGGGGATAACAGTGAGGATCAGAAGCTTTCCCCAGAAGACAGCAAACATGGCACAGAGCTGTCTTGGGGAAGACTATCATGTCCCAGACATGCCCCCTTGGGAAGATGAGCAGAAACAGCTCTCCCAATGGGAAGAAGATGAGGATGAAGAGCTGATGGGCAGGGTGTTCCTCAGTAGTATGGACAGAGATCAAAGCTCATCAACCAAATGCAGAGCAGCAGGAAGTGTTGAGGCGTCAGAAGATGCTGGAGTGGCTCCTGCCTGGTGCCACAGCCACAGGAGCAGTGCCTGTGCCAGTGCCAGGCTAGGCCTGGAGGTGGAGGCACAGCAGCTCTTGGGCAGCACAAACATCGCGGTTGTGGCTCCTGCAGATCAGCACAGCAAGCACAGCAAGCGCAGCCATCGGGCCAAGAAGTGGCCATGGACTGTAGGGGGATCAAGAGCACCAAAGACCCCAAAAGGCGCCCACCCTTCTCCAGAAGGGTCTGAAAGAACAGACTGTGCAAGAGAAGCAATTTGCACAGAGGTGAGAAACCCATTTCAGGGTGGGGAAGCCACTCCATAAAAGGGTACTCCCACCAAGCCCACGACCATGGACATTGCAGCAGCTGGATTGTCACTGGAACCAGGAGTGACATCCCCTCAGCTGGAGCCGGGAGTGACATACCCTGGCCCTGAACCATGCTGGAACTGGGAGTGATGATCTCTTTTTCTCTCTCTTTTCCTTTCTTTCTTGCTCTCTCTCTCTGCCCCCTCTTTAATTTATCTCTTCCTTTCTCTCTTCCCTTTACCCCTTCCCTTTAACCCAAACTCACTACCATGTGCTTTTATTCTAGGTCAGCGACTAACCTAGATGTTGTGCTGCAATAAGTAAAATTAACAAAATATTAAGATACTAATTAAAATTATAGCAAGTTTTGAACAAAAGTTTCTGATATTTTTCTGGACACTCTGGCTTTTATCCTTTCTTTTGTCCCTGAGCATTTATGACTCTTGGGTGCTTCCTTCCCCTTACGGGTGGCTGATCACAGCATGTTCAGAAAAGATGCTGCTTTCCCCAGTTGTGTTTGTCTGGGCCTGCTCCACCTCGGGAGCAAGGCAGGTGCTGGCAGCACAAATCATCATGGGATCATGGAATATCCTGAGCTGGAAGGGACCCACAGGATCATCCAGTCCCACCCCTGGCCCTGCACAGACACCCTGTTATGATCCAATTATTAAGGTTCTTAGAAATACCTCTGCCTGAATTAAGGTGCAAACGAGACCATATGCCAGTGATTAGTGTGGGTTTTTTTGATAGTAAATATGAGAGTGAGATGAAAAGAGAGAAAGGGAGAAGTAGGAAAATATGTGGGGGTGATGAAAAGAGAGGGACAGAGACAGAATAAAGAAAATATCACCATCTGTGGATCCCTGCGATGTTGCATTGATCCTCTCCACCTTGGTCTTCTTGGTGGTGAGGGTCCCCACAGAAAGCACAGACTCCCATGGGTTAATATTCACTCAGGCCAGGTGGCAGTGTCCAGGCATGTCCCCAGGGGAGGGGACAGTCTCTTGCAGCAGACTCTGATCTGTTGCATCACACACAGTCCTGGGGTGCAAGGCCTCTGGGGAGCACTTTGGGGGTCTTGGATGGATTAGGACACCCCCTCAGCTGTCTCTCACATGAATGTCCCGTGGATGTGGCCTGTGGGCTTGGGGGCTGCACAGCTGGGCCAGTTCAAACCTGGCTGCTGCACGCTGTGGTTTCCCCCACTCCAATACTCAGCCAAAGATGCTTCTCAGCACAGCTGATGGCTTTGGCCTTTGTGGATGCATTCCTTTCCTTCAGCCTGAGATGACTGAGCAATAGCTTTCCCTTTGTCTAATCTCAGCGCTTTGACTTTCCCCACTCAGGTATCTTCACTGAGGCTGCTTTGGTTGTGGTTTCTTTATACAGTTTTTGTTATAATGAGCAATACTTTATATCAATGTTTGAGGCATGAATATTTCAGTCTCTGACACACCCCAACAATCCCAAGAATCGATGGCTCAGGCATTGCCCTGACCCAGGTGCAGCACCTGCCCCTGGCCCTGTGGAACCCCATGAGGTTCTCGTGGACAGGGGCAGTGGGCAGGTCAGTCCTGCCACTGTCAGAGACTGAAAAGGAGGAGAGGGCCTTTGCAAATGTGGACCAAGAGCCTTCCCAGGGGGAAGATGAGACATTGCAAGAGATGTACCAAAGGAAGAAGTACTGAGAGTCCAAGAGATTTGGCCCAAGGTGGAGCCAGGAGGAGTCGAGAGCTGTACCAACACCAGGTCCATCAAGAGTTGAAGTTCCCCAGTACAGAGATGGGACACACCAAGAGCTCTACAAACGACGAGAAACCATCAGAGTCCGGGAGCATTATCAGTGGGAAGCACATGGTGAGACATATGAAGATGTCCATGAATGGGAAGAACATGACATTGCAAGCAGTGTCCCAATGGGAAGAAGGTGTGCAAGGGCAGCAGGAGTCAGAATGGGAAGAGGATGAGAGATCCCATGAGCAGTCTGCATGAGCAGTCCCTATGGAGAGATGGGAGAATCCCAGAAGATTCCCAGTGGGAAGATGTCCAGGAGCTGTCCCAGAGGGAAGGTGAGAGGTACCAAGGACTCTCACCGTGGGAAGCAGATGTGCAGTCCCACATCTCCCAATGGGAAGACTGGATAGAGGCAGAAGTGTCCCAAATGAGAGACAGCAGTTACAAGGAGCTGTCTCAAGGAGCAGAAGACAGAGGCCAAGATCTGCCCTGAGGGGATGCTGTGAGTGACAGAAAGCTGTCCCAACAGGGAAAATGAGAGCAGCCAGGAGCTGTCTCAGTGGGGCCACGATATCTGCTCCAAGATCAGGGACAAACCTGTGCACCCGGTGAGCGACAAGGAGCCCCAGACTTGTCCCCTGGAGGGGCCCAGCTCTCCCAGCCCTGTGGGCACAGAGGTGGCAGCAGAGTAAGCCCATAGCCCCACCTGGCTGCACCCTCCTGTCAGGGGGTACTGAAGGATTGTTCCCTTCTTAGGTTCCTGTCTGCTCCCTGCATCCGTCTGCGTTAGATGATGGAGGACAAAGCGAGGACAAAGTAAATTCTAAGTCCCGCTCCCCCAGCCCTGTGTCCAGCTGCTGGAAGTGCAGACCCCCAGCAGGTATTTGGTGGAGGCAGTGGGCAGGTCAGGCCTGCCACTGTCACCGACTGAGGAGGAGGAGAGGCCATTTGCCGAAATAGATGAAGAGCTTTCTCAGGGGGAAGGTGCTTCTGGACAGGAGCTTTCCCAGTGGGAAGATGAGACAATGACAGAGACTTACCAAACAGAAGAAATACTGACAATCCAAGAAATTTGCCTGTGGGGAACCAGCAGCCAAGGCAGCCAAGCAAAACTGAAGCATGCAGCGCCATGGAATGCCTGGGCAGAGAGGGTTGGAAAGTGCCCACCCAAAGGGCCCAAAGCTTCTCTGTTCCCTGGCCCAGAACCCCTTGGCACCAGAACTGTGCTGCTTGGCACCAGGGCTGTGCTGGAACCCCTTGGCACCAGGGCTGTGCTGGAACCCCTTGGCACCAGGGCTGTGCCCGGAACCCCTTGGCACCAGAACTGTGCTGCTTGGCCCCAGGGCTGTGCCCCTGCCCCAGCACAGCCCCCCAGCCCTCTCTGCCGCTGCCCATGGCCCGGAGCCGAGCTGGGCTCGAAAGGCAGCACAGGTCTGGCGTGGGCAGGGAGGAACGGCTGCTCCTGCCCGGGCTGGGTGTGGCTGGGAAGGGCTGGGAGGCTCTGATCTCCTTTGTCACTCTGTTTGCACACAGAAATCCCCCAGAAGGCACCTGCAGGTGACCTGTGGCTAAAGCCTTGCAGCCTCTGCTCCTGCCTTGCCCAGGGCCTGCTCAGCAGGAAGCAGCTCTGGAGTCCCTGCTGAGTCCCTACAACTTCCACAGTGACAGAATGGCTGGGCTTGGCAGGGACCCTAAAGCTCCTGGAGCTCAGCTGATTCTCTTCTGCTCTGGGTCTCCTCTCTCTGACAGGATTTCCTCGTTCTTTCTCTCTCCCTACCTCACACTTCTCGTGAAATCAAATCCATGTTGTTGAATAAATTCCCTCTGTTGCTGTCCCATGGTCTCCTTTGCCCCTTAATTGGGGCAGAGGCATCTCTCCCTCATCGGGAGGTGACACGTGGGCAGGGACACCTCCCACTGTCCCAGGCTGCTCCAACCCCAATGTCCAGCCTGGCCTTGGACACTGCCAGGGATCCAGGGGCAGCCACAGCTTCTCTGGCCACCCTGGGCCAGGGCCTGCCCACCCTCCCAGGAGGAATTCCTCCCGAGAAACCCTCCGAGTTCATTCCCTGAGCCAGGCTGGCTGTGCTCCTCCCCAGCCCGGCCTGCCCTGAGCAGCCTGTGCAGGGTGGGAGGTGTTCCCCCAGGGCAGCCCCGCCTGAGGCAGCTCAGCTCTGGGCTGTTCCTGGCAGATCCCTGTGGGAGCAGCTGGGCAGGGCTGGGCAGCCACAGAGCCCAAATCCCACAGCAAAGGAGCAGCACTGGGGCTGGACTGGTCTGACTGGGCGAAGAAGATGAAGATGATGAAGGCTAAGAAAAAGAAGAATAATCTAAAACTACATAGAAGTAGAATAGTAATAAGAAGTGTAAAAGACACAGAAGAAAAGAAGAGAATGGGTAGTAAGAATAAGGAGAATAATAATAATCTAAGGATACACAAATGATGATAAAATTTAATGAATAATGCAGAGACAGCTCTGCTCTCCGCTCTGGGACAGAGCCAGGGACGGCTGGAGCTGGGCCAGGGCAGCTCAGGCTGCAGATCAGGGAAAGGTTCTTCCCCCAGAGGGTGCTGGGCACTGCCCAGGCTCCCCAGGGAATGGGCACGGCCCCAAGGCTGCCAGAGCTCCAGGAGCGTTTGGACAGCGCTGCCAGGGATGCCCAGGCTGGCATTGTTGGGGGTCTGGGCAGGGACAGGGTGGGACTGGATGATCCTGTGGGTCCTTCCAGCTCAGGGTATTTTGGGATTCCATGGACTTTAAGGAGAGTGGGCAGCAGGTGCCGATCAGAAGGGTCTGGCTCAGCACAGATCAGATTCCCATACACTGATGCTTTTCTGAGCAGCTTGGGCTCATCATCTCTGGAGATTTTAAGAAAAGGCTGGAGAAATATCTCTCAGGAACAACAAATTTTTAAGGCAGGTGACATTTCTAGTACCTCCAGCCCTATTTTTCTACCATTTGAGAACTTTCATCAAATAATACTTTTGGAAACTTGACCCTGGGGGTAAAATTTGTCAGTTACATCTCCACTAAATGAAGCAGGAATGCAAAATCCGATGGGCTCTGCTATTGTAGGTCTGAACAGCAGTACGAATTCAGGTGTACCTTCTGCATCCATCTCTCCACCACTGAAAATACTCCCTAAAAATCTTGAGGCAAAGGGAGAAGCTGGTTTGTAATTCTGAGTCTATTACTTCCAGAGAAAGATGAGATATTAACAGCTAAATGAGAAAATCGGCAAAAATCCAGACTGCATCATCCCATCCATAGGTGAATAAAACTTTCATTCATTTCTACATTTTGCTTTATTCTCACTCATTTTTATCACTTCAGAATTTGTTTCCTCATAACTGGACTTTGCACAAGTGGCTAAAATCAGGTATTCCCTTGACTCCACTCAAAAAACCACCCCAAAACTTTTCTAGCAATGCAGGCAGGAAGAAGCCTGAACAAATGGCTCACAGAGACCACATCAAAGAGAGAGAAATTGTTTTTAAAATTAAAAAAAAACCAAACCAACCCCAAACTGCAGCCTGCTGTTAATTGGCGCCATGGAAATGCCGATGTCCAGGGAGGGCAGGCAGTGGTGCAGTGTGTTAAAAGATGTCTGTGTCTCTCTTGGTAAATAAATTGTTTAGAGCTCTCAGATTTCCAGCTAAATGGTGATGAAGTTTATCAGGGCTCGCAGAGAGTGTTGCTTCAAAAGAGGAACTCGCAATTATCACTCAATTACAGCCCCTGGAAATCAGACAACGAGGCACCATTGGCACAGCCCCAGGAAAACACTGAGGACAGAGATACTCCTCGGGCTGCTGCTCCTCACAGCGAACAAGAAATTCATTTGAATCTCTTGTACACCGAGCACTCGGATGTTGTCGGATCAATTTGCCCCTTGGATTCTGCACAGGCCCTGTGAATAAAGAGCGAGGCTCCGATTCATCCCAGCCATTCCATTATTTACCCGAGAGTGCAACTGAGCTTTTATGGGGGATTTAAAGCCTGGAAGAGGGAGGGAGGGCATGGAGCAAGGCTGGGACACAACCCCCCAGTCACCCATGGCAGCTCCATGGAGATTTTCCCAGTTGTGAGAATGGACTTTTGTATGGAAAAATCCAGGTTTTCGAGCAGCGAGGATTTCTCCCACCAGCATTGCCTGGAGAGGAGAGTGAGGGCAAACTGAGCAGTAAAAAAGCCAAGTGGATGTTATAAATGAATTCAGGGGCCGAAATTTTAACCGTATAATATTGAGTATTTATTAATAGAGAAAAGGCAAAAACAGTGCTGGGTGCTTAGCAATTTTGCCAGAGGCACGCCCCATTCATTGTACAGGGAACCTAAGTACTTTCTTTAACTGTTACATATTCATTAAGCCTCGAAGGTAATTTACACTTCCCTCAACTCCCCCCTCCGATCCCTGCTCCCTTCTGCCAGCGAAGGCACCTGTCTTGGAGTCTCAGACTCTCTGGATTGTCTCAGAACTGAAGGCAGAAATCCTCCCGTCTATGTTTCCTCAGTTCCAACTTAATTTGTAGGTGACAGTTCCTTTTGGGAGGTGTGAGTCGAGATAACAAACTTCCTGGGATGCCTGTGGTTATCTTCTTTGTTTCTTTAGGATGTCTTGATCCCTGGCTCTATTTTATCAACTTAAAAGACATTTATTACCATGTATTTATTATTACATTTTCTAGCATATTACAACTATCTCGAAGTTACAATTTACCCTAACCTTGTTTCTACTTAATGATATTTTATCTTAACATTATTATTTTTATCCAGTACACATCACTTCTAAATGTTAAATTCATATATGCGAAAGCCAGCATTTAGCATTCACTCATTTATCACATGGAGAAATGGGATGAGTTGAACAACCTGGGATAGTGGAAGGTGTCCCTGCCCATGGTATGGGGTGGAACTGGATGAATTTGGAGTTTCTTTCCAACCCAAACCATTCCACGATTCCATGAGATGAAAGCACAGCTGTACAAACCAGAGAAATTCCCCGTGGAGGAGATCCAGGTGCTTCAGCTCAAACCAGGAGAGCATTTTAACCCATTTAAGGAAGTTATCATATCAAATTTGATGGTATTTGTCTGATTGGTACCAGTCAGAGAGGTGAGATGTGAAAAATGACTACAATAAAAGATGAAAACAAAATATTTCCTAGAGGGAGGATGAAACACAGTTGCTTTCCTCAGAATCTTGCAGAGGAAGAAATCTTCCACGTGAAGATCAGATCAGTGGAAACTGTGAAGCAGAAGTGGAAAACTTTTCTGCAGAACCTGAATTTGCTCATCTAGAAACAACGGGTATAATTTCTTGGAAGGACCAGAGAAATGTCACAGAAACATGAACAAGACCTAAATTTAAACGCACAGATTGATGCTCAGATAGGGCTAATTTGTTCCTTTATCACGAAGGACAGGCTTGAGGGTTTTGTAATTCAATTACAAGATAACACAAGTGCAGCAAGAAAATGTTTTAAAGTGTTCTTATCGAAAGGCTTTGGTTTGGGAAAGTGCTTCCTAGATTCTTATCTGATAGGTCAGAGCTTCTTGTTTTGTATGAAATAATGATTTTCGTTCATTTTCTGAGGGAATAGAAGAGGGATTCTATCCAAAATAAGACATGTTTACAAAAAACTCTTTTGGTAAGCCCCAAGGCCATTCCAGTACCTAAAGGGGGTTTAAAAAGAGGCCAGAGGGGGACTTTTCCCAAGGGCATGGAGTGACAGGAAAAGGGGGAATGGCCTTAAGTTGAAAGAGGGCAGGGCTGGATGGGACAATGGGAAGGAATTGTTCCCTGGGAGGGTGAGGAGGTCTTGGGACAGAATTCCCAGAGCAGCTGTGGCTGCCCCTGGATCCCTGGCAGTGTCCAAGGCCAGGCTGGACATTGGGGTTGGAGCAGCCTGGGACAGTGGCAGGTGTCCCTGCCATGGCAGGGGTGGCACTGGATGGGCTCTGAGGTCCCTTCAACCTGGAATGATCCCAAGAACTGGAACAAGTTTGTGCACGACAGCTCTCAGGGAGCAGTGGACAAATAACTGGAATAATCATCTGAAACTTCATGGGATACAAGGGTCAGAGCTGCTTCTTGATGCTACAGGTGATGAATTTGATGTTCAGGAAAAAATTCTTTCTAAATTCCCCAAAAGCCTTTCAACACCCACCTTCTGGCTCTTCCACCTATTCCTCACCTGCGAGTACAAATGTGATCCATCCCACAAAATGGCCATGGAATAATCCACTGTGAGAGGAACAATTCCGCTGTTTCTCGGTGTCTAACCGCAGGAACAAAGCCGTGGCAGACGCAGCAGAGTTTCCTCCCTGTCCCTGTCTCACAGTTCCTTCTGGCCCTGTTTTCTCAGAACCACACGCGGCTACTTCTGCTCCGAGGCACAGAAGTGTGAAATGCAAGATAAACTGAGGGTGTGAAAGAAATCCCAAGCCCTCTGCTTGGGATTTCTTTCCTGACAGGAAGAAATCCTCATCATTCTGCAGCTCCCATCTCCCTGCCTGGCCCTGGGCAATGGCAGAGGAAGATTGTGGTTTGCTTGGCTGTGTTGTTGATGCTCTGCACCTCTGTTTTGGCTCAACTCCGGAGAAGAACGGGGAAAAAATATATTTAGTACAGACCGAGTTGCTCAGATTTCATATCCTGGCTTGGCTTTGGGGTCAGTTTTATAAAACTGAGCTGGGGAAGAAAGTCTGTTTTCCAGCAGACTAATTTCTCCTTTGCCAGCTGTGCTGGCTTCTGCCTCTCCTTTCTTGTAAGTGAAAAAAAACCCAAATATAATCTGGCTCCCTGAAGGGAAATTTTAGCCTCAGTTCAGCGGGTTTCTCCGTGGGCCAATTGCTCCTCTGCGTTCCCAGCCTCGCTTGTTAACAGCTGGGAGGGAAGGAATGGAAGGGGCTGGGCACAAAGAGTGGGATGAGGAAAACACGTGAGCACAGGAGAGGAACAGCTTTGGAAGGTGACCTGCGCTCTGCGGGACCAGAACAGGGGGGTCAACTGGGATCTGTTTTTATTCCCTGGAAGCTGAGTAGAAAAGTGTTGCGACAGGATCTGAGTCAGCCAGAACTCTGTGATGTCCATCTCCTTCTGAAGAGCTCCTCAAAGAAGGACAAAACCACAAAACTGCTAAAAAATGAGGTTATAAGCAAGGAAATTACATTTTTATCCCAATATCTCCACCTCCCCACTGTGTCTTTGTGGGGTTTTGGTCCCTAGGAAATCTTTTGTCCATTTTGAGGTCTCCATAGATGTTTGCTCCTTGTTTACCTCAACAGCTCTTCCCAGTGATTATTCCTCTTCCCAGTGATTATTCCTCTTCCCAGTGATTATTCCTCTTCCCAGTGATTATTCCTGTTCCCAGTGATTATTCCTCTTCCCAGTGATTATTCCTCTTCCCTGACACCCCTGGCTTGGGGAACTGTGTCTTTTTCCACCTGACCTGAAGAAAGGAAAAGTCAATAGCAAAGAGGACAAAAGACACAGAAAAAGAAAGATTAGTTGCTTAAATCCTGTTTGAGATACACATGAGGTTGCAGGACAAGGACAATCATGCCTTGATTTACCACTTTACAGTCAGGACAGTGTTTAGAATTATTCTCTGCAAGTCTCCTCCTGATATCAATTAAATCCCCTAAAAAGATGCTCTCATTTACCTGATGACGTTTGGAGGAGAGGAAGATTGAAAAGAGAAAAGCAACTTTTCCTTACTTGCTGTTTCTAGAGCCCTACCATCCCTTCTTTGCATTAGACAGGGCTCAGAAGATTTTCTGTCGCTGTTTTTCGGCAAACAACTTCACAGCAGTGAATTTATTTTAAAGTCAGCTCCCCTCCTGGAAACCATCTGTGTTTAGCAGGCAGCCAGGCTAAAAATGCAGGTCTAAAACTTTGCCTTTGTTTGCTGGGAGCCAAAAAGCCTGTGAGAAATGTGAGAAATTTCCACAGGAAAAGAGAAAAAATAAAATCTTGTCTTCAGATGGACACGAATTTATAGTCAGATGAATCATAAATGTCACGCTCTGAAGGAACTCTGCCCAGAGTTCCTTTTCTTGCTCATATCGTGCTTCTGACTTTGTGGTTCAGTGCCTGCGGATGGCCCTGACTGACATCGCCCTGGAAAGTTCAGGGAGATTTGGGGGAGATTTCCCCCCACCCTGTGCACGTTGTTCATGTTTTATTGCACTTCCAGCTGGGTTTTTCACCTTTGGTGTAGAAAAAATCATCGCCCCACTTATTGTTGTGGCCTGAAAAATAAATGTGTGTGTGCACAGAGGTGTATCCATGAATATAGAGGAAGATGTTGGTGTAGATATAAATATATATAAATATATACTTTTTTTTTTAATGGAGCATATTTAAGGGGGGAATATATGAGGGAGCATCTTTTTCTGGGAGCATTCAGCAGAACCCACAAACATTTTGCACCTTAAACCGAATATTCCGAGGGGGTGTCACCGCCTGCTTTAATTTGCTTTTCCAGGGGAGCAAACCCAGCACTAATTCCTCGGGGAGGAGCGAAAATCCCGCTCGGTGGAGCCCCCCAGGCTGCGGGGCTGCTCCGTCAGTTCGGGTTCAGTGCCCCCCGTCAGGGCTCGTCCCCCGGGAGGGACTGGAGGGCCTCAGCCCTGTCATCCTGTCTCCTCCCGGGCTCATTTATTGGGATTGCTGGCAGGAAGCAGCCATGGGGAAAGGGGCATTTTGCAGTGACAACCCCCGGGATAACAAAGCTGGGCCTTGTCAGGGCTGTTCCCCCTCCATGCAGGTCCAAATTCAGGCACTGCCTCGCTGGGATGGACCCTGGGCTCCCATTTTTCCCCAGGATTTGTAGGGTTGGTGGCACTTTGGGGCTGGGCACAGCCTTGGGTTGTTTGGGTTCAACGAGCCTCTGGTGGTCAGGTACCCACAGCAAAGGGCAGACCACAAAAATCAGCGTGAGAGTTATTTACCATAACCATATACAAAACCACAAGCAGCAAAGGTTCCCTCAAATACATCAGAGACGCTGCACGTCTCTTTATTAAAGCCTGCCTGCTACACTTCCATTTGCCTTTCAATCCAAGCAGGAATCAAAGTCAAAAGCACAAAATCAAAGCACAAGCCAGCCAAAGAAAAAAAATAATAACAATGGAAGCTAAACAAAACAAACAAACAAACAAACAAACAAAAAATCTGTTCCCCTCCCTCAATTTTTTCTTTTTTTGTTTCAACTTTGAATTGATTTTACTCCATTCCAGCACTGGAGATCGGTGATAGGCAGCTATATAATTCCTTTATTCACTCATAAATAAAATATCTGCACTGCTTGAGAGTTATCCACTCATTTTGACAGTGATGAACGTGCCACACATTTTAAAGATCCATTATAAGCCATCTGAAATCCTTGGCCAGAGAAAGCAAGTACCTGGTTAGAAATCATCTCTCTGTGCCTCTGTGTGGGTGATGCTGCTCTCCTGACTATTTGTGCAATTCCTGTTTCTGTCCAGACACCAAACATGTTGTTTTGAGGTGTTTCTTCTTCCTAAAGGATTTTATTTTTTCCGCCTTATGAATAATTTCCATCTTTTTCCATCAAGAAATTGAGTCTGGCTCCTAAACGGAAAAAAACCCCAAGGTCTCCTTTGGGTTTTGTTTCCTTTTTTCAGTCTTTCTCAACCACAGCCTTTTCCCTTGATTTCTCCTAATCCTTCTCCCAGATTTCTGGCCCAAAACGTGGTGTTTCCAATAATATTTCCTCGGATCCCTGGGAGCCGCCCCTCCAGTGAGCTCTGTCCAGCTGCTGACTCCACAGGCAGCACGGAGAGGCTTTTCCCGCTCCAAAAGAAAAGCAGAATAAAGCAGATTGGCATTTCCAAATTAAGGGAAACTCAGATATTAATAATTCTTGTAAATGTGACTGGTTTGGCAAAAGTTGCAGCAACATTTAAAGCTGCCAAAAGGTGGGAAAAGCTCAGGATTTTGGGAAAAGGCAAAGCAAGGGATGTCACTCAGGTGAGACCCAACCTGCAGAGCTGCCCCAGCCCTGGGCCCAGCACAGGGAGGAGCTGGAGCTGCTGGAGAGAGTCCATGGAGGCACCAGGATGAGCAGAGGGATGGAGAGCTGTGCTGGGAGGAAAGGCTGCGAGAGTTGGGATTGTTGAGCCTGGAGAGGAGAAGCTTTGGGCTGAGCTCAGGGTGGCCTTGCAGGGCCTGAAGGAGCCCCAGGAACCATGGAGAGAGACAATTTGCAAGGGCTGCAGGGACAGGAGGCAGGGAATGGTTGCCAGTGGCAGAGGGCAGGGCTGGATGGGATGTTGGGAATGAGGAATTGTTCCCTGGGAGGGTGGGCAGGCCCTGGCCCAGGGTGGCCAGAGCAGCTGTGGCTGCCCCTGGATCCCTGGCAGTGTCCAAGGCCAGGCTGGACATTGGGGTTGGAGCAGCCTGGGACAGTGGCAGGTGTCCCTGCCATGGCAGGGGTGGAATTGGATGATCTTTAAGGTCGCTTCCATCCCAAACCATTCTGTGATTCCAAATCCATCCCTCCATCCCTTTCCAGGGCTCCCTTCCCCATCCGAGATATATTTTCCATCCTCTTCACTCAGACAGAGACAAAGTGATCTGACCTTCCGGGCAATTCCATTGAAGTGGAATTGATGGTTGTATTTACTGCTCTTTCTCCGAAAGTTTGGTCAGTATTGATTAATGTCAATAAAAGGATTTATATCAGCCCCAATGGGGGTCAGCATTTGAAAAGCTCTCTCTGTGGGACATGTGGGACATGGAGAACTTCAGGCTTCAGTATTCCATGGAGACCAGATGGCATTTTCAGGGGAAAAATAACCAACAACATTCTCCCTGGGTCTGAATTTGTTTGCAAGTTGGGGTCAAACCCAGCAGATCATGTCAAACAAATGAAAATAAAGGGAACACTGTTGCAAATGTGAACTTTGTTATTTTGGAGACTTTGAAGATAACGTTCCCAAGTGTTTTAGACATCAGTCATCCCCTCCTGGCTGCAGGGGGAAGGGAATTCAATTCCATGCCCTGCTATGGATCAGGAGCAGCAATTTCAGCTCCAGTTTACTGCAGTGCCATAACCAAAAGCCTCCTCCTGTGTCAGGAAGGCACTGATTTTTAGGGGTTTTATCAACTTTTGGCTTCAAATCTTAATTCTCCTGGTTTTCTTTAGCTCGGGAAGAAAATGGGACTCTGAGCAGCCTGGGACAGTGGAAGGTGTCCCTGGCCATAACAGGGATGGAATGAGATGATCCTTAAGGTTCCTTTCCAACCCAAACCATTCTGGAATTATGATTAATTCCTGCAAGTAGAAAAATCCCCTAAATCACCTCAGGCTTTCCATTCTCTCCAGAAGTGATTGATTTGCAGGACCACCATCCCCTCCTTCCCCTGGTCCAGCCAGGAGGAGCCAGACCAGCCCCATTCCCATTCCCATTCCCATTCCCATTCTCATTCCCGTTCCCGTTCCTGTTCCCATTCCCATTCCCTTTCCCATTCCCATTCCCATTCCTGCTCCCATTCCTGTTCCCATTCCCATTCCCATTCCCATTCCCTTTCCCATTCCCATTCCTACTCCCATTCCCATTCCCGTTCCCATTCCCATTCCCATTCCCGTTCCCATTCCCAGCCCCATTCCCACTCCCATTCCCATTCCCATCCCCGTTCCCATCCCCGTTCCCATTCCCGTTCCCATTCCCATTCCCATTCCCACTCCCATTTCCATTCCCAGCCCCATTCCCATTCCCATTCCCATTCCCATTCCCATTCCCATTTCCAACCCCATTCCCATCCCCATTCCCATTCCCATTCCCATTCCCATTCCCACTCCCATTCCCATTCCCATTCCCATTTCCAGCCCCATTCCCATTCCCATTCCCATTCCCGTTCCCATTCCCGTTCCCGTTCCCATTCCCATTCCCATTCCCATTCCCCCTGTCCCAGCTGAGATCCTGACTCTCCATTGCAGCAGTGAGACTGGAATCGTACATCAGCCCATGTTCAGACTGGTTCACGTTTCTCCTCAAATCTAATTTTAGGCCTCCTCTGTTATTATTTATTCAACAATGTGAATGAGATATAGATCACCTTCATCGATTGCCTGCTTTGTAACTTGCCTACTTTTTTCTTGGATATTTCACATCCAGCTTATTCCTGTTCTGTGTCAAGCCTGGAAGAGGGAAAAAAACCCCTAAATTGAATCAAACTGCTTTTAAAAAACTTGTTTTAACAACTATATTCACCCTAAATTCCATAGTTTAGTCACAGGATGGAGTTTGAAGTTTTCTCTGCATAGGACCAGTTGTAGCTGAGCTGTTGCAATCCACACAGCATTTATTGAACAAGAATTTAAAAATGTGGCCTGGAATTCTTCTTGGATTGTCCTCAGCAAATGCTGGCATTGCAGAGAGGAGCAATTGCTTTCATTTTTGTGCAAAACCTGCGCAATACTTTGTATTTTGGGGTTTGCAGGGGATCAGTAACTTGGCTGGAAAAGAAGTGGAAATTTATGTCCTGTAAATTCCAGGCAATCAATCTGGGTAGGGAATATGAATAGTTTATTAGCCCAGCTTTAATAAAATCAGGAAGAGAACTGACAGCTCTTTTCCTTGCCCAGGAGGGCTCTGGATTGGGGATCTCCCACCCTCAGGGCCTCATTTTGTAATTTGCCACGAGAAGGACCCTCCCAACCCCAATTGCATCATCCTGGGAGTCTGTGAAGGAAGAAAGCAGCTCCTAAGGACTTGGTGTGATTAGTTTCTCGAGAAAGGAAAGTTTGATCATCACTATTGGGTTGTGAGCTGAACATTGTAGAGGGGAAGTTTTCCATCATTGTCTTCACAAAACTGCCACCAGATCCAGTGGGTGCGTTTCAAAAAATGAAAAAAACCCCAAAGAATAGGAAGTACTCTACAAAAAAAACAAAAATAAAAAAGTTCTAGTACAAATTACTACTGCAAAGTTATTACTTTGACCATTTCTGTCTCATTTCAGATATTTTGAGGCAGCAAACTCCACCTTTTTTTGGGGAGAAAGTTCATTTCCTTCAAGGCAGCTGCCACTGCTGAAAGAGCTTAAATTTGGACATCAGCACACTCAAAGAGAGGGGATTTCTGTCCTATTTGAAAAATTTTGTATCTGTGTGTGTTTGCCAAGCAAAACCAGTAAGAACTGTGATTCACACCCTGAGACTTCTCTTTCTATGGATTAATCCCATTCCTGTGCTGGGATGTCCATGGGACTGGGGGATGACAATGAACTCGTGGCAGATGAGGCACAGAGGTGTTTGGAGAGCCTTGGATGAGGTTTGGAGTCAGTGTCCTCCCACAAGCTGAATTCCTCATTCCTTCCACTTAAACACAGCAACAGAAATGAATTTTTTAATTTTCTTGTGTTCTGGGTCCAGACAAACTTCTGGAGGATGCAAGGAAGGAAAGCAGTGAAAGAAGGGGATTCCCTCGGTCATGGGCTTCATGAGCTTCTGGTCACAGGCAGGTGGCACTTCTGGCTCCTGAGGGAAAGGTGGCCCTCAGGAAAACTCTCAGGAATGACATGGAAGGGCTGTCTGGGTAGAACAGGAGCTTAACAGAACAAAAAGAGTGAAATCCCTGGTTTTCAGTCTGGATTTGTAAGTAAATTCCTTTGGTATTGGTGGCTCCTTTGTGCAAAAGCCAGGAAAGGAGAATGTGTTTCCCCTCAGGATGGGGAAGAGCTGCTGAGCTGCTTCTGGTGTCCTGGAAGGGCTTGGGAAACTCCCCAGAGGTGATGGAACTCAACTTGTCATGGAGTCAGGGCAGTTCTTAGATGGCACAACTCATCTGTTAACAGAAAACAGCGTGAAATTGTGGAGAGTGGAAACATCAGACCTTCAGATTAGAGATTAGAAACATCCAATCTTAAAATGTTTTGGGTTGGACCTTAAAGATCATCCTGATTAGCCTCCCACTGTCCCAGGCTGCTCCAAGCCCCAGTGTCCAGCCTGGCCTTGGACACTGCCAGGGATCCAGGGGCAGCCACAGCTTCTCTGGGAATTCCGTCCTAGTCCCTCCCCACCCTCCCAGGGAACAATTCCTAATTCCCAAGATCCCATCCAGCCCTGCCCCCTGCCACTGGCAACCATTCCCTGGCTCCTGTCCCTCCAGTTCCTCATGGATTGTCCCTCTCCAGTTCCCTGCAGCCCTTTCAGATATTGGAATGTGCTCTGAGATCCTCACTCGACCTTCTCTTCCCCATCATAAAATCCATAAAAAAAAGATCTGGAATTCTGTGGTCCATCTGACTTTCTCCATTCCCTGTATAAAACATAATGATATAAATCCACATGGCTAATTAGCAAGACAACAGTCTTTGCAACGTAATTAATGTTATATTGTCTATAGGGTGAAACAATCAGAGAAAGAGAAGGTTTACTATAATATTTGTATCCAGAAAGATTTTGTAAGGAAAACATTTTCATTATCTCAGGTTTTCTGGAGCTAAAATGTTGTGAAAGCTTGGATTTTACTCCACTCCCAGCTTGAGACCAAGTTAATTACAGCATTAAAATAATACTCTTCAACTTGAATTTCGAAGCCACATCTCTTTAAAATTCCCACATTAATGCTGACTGAATCAACAGCTTTTTATGGGGGGGAAAAAAACCAGGAAAGAACACAGGACAGGTTTATGAAGCCTCTTCCAGTTCTCCAAGCTCTCCGTGTGCTAAAACCAAGTCTCAAAAAAAAAAAAAAAGAAAAAAAAAAAAAGAAAAAAAAAAGAAAGAAAAAGAAAATAAAGGAATGGAACTTTTGGAATGAATTAGTAACTGGAATGACTCACTCAGGATCTTTGTCATTCATGGTTGTGTTCACCTCTGTGTTCAGCAGGTTAATTTAAAAAAGAGACAAACCTAAATCTTCCCCACACTCAGAGGCAGAACTCACTGGAATTGTCTTGGATACCAGGAATGTGAATGGGGAAAAAAATCACAATTCAAATATTCAGATATTAATCCACCCCAAGGTGCAGATCCAACTTCTGGCTCAAAGGTTTGAGGAGTCACCCAGTGCTGGAAGCTGGAAGGACACACTCCTGGTGATGGGAACTCTTGTTTTCCTTGGAATCCACGGCCAGTCCCTGCTGAGAGCCAGGCAACACCAACTTCGCTCTTACTCAGATTTAATTACCAGAATTTTTACATTTTCTTCAAATGAGCTGCAATTTTCTGGAATTCATAAACCATGAGTTGCCTTCCCCTGCTTTTGAATGCTGTTTTTTCCTACGAGTCTGGGTTTCTGCTCTCCATGAGGACATTGATGTGGGTGTGCCCAAATCTCCAATCTGGCAAAGCATCTCTTCCAGGACCACCTGCAGATTTCTTTTTGCCTTGCCAGTTTCAGCATTTTGCTTTTTTTTGATAATTTATGCCTATTCTGAGAACTTGTTCTGTTAATTTTGGTGGTTCAGCACATCCCAGAGGAGCAAACTCCTCAGGATGGGCTGAGCCAGCAAAGTTACATCACATCCAGGAATTCCAGTAGCTTCTGTGCCTCCTGTGGTGCTCTAAACTTGATTTTTCCCTAAATTCAGGGCTGCTTTGTGCTCTGGCTCGGCCTCCAAACTGCTGTAAGTCCATCAAGTTTAGCGGTGGCTCATCTGCACTGCTGAACTCGCAAATTTTGGGGTCACCTCCCTGTCTAACCTGCCTTTTACTGAACATTTTGCACGGTTTCCTCAACAAAAAACTCAGTAGGGCCAAAATTTGTCACGCTCAGGAAGATTTTGGCCGTCGCTGTTGGTTCAAAGTTTCCTCAGAACACTCCAGAGCTGCATCTACCTGCCAGGAAGGAAGGGAGGAGAGCATTCCCAAAAACTGCAGCTGTTCGTCCCTCCCGTGGAGAAGCAGGGAGCTGGAGGTGTCTGCGGCAGAATTCCCAATAAAAAGCTGGAGAAGGAGCCAGATATTTTAACCTTGGCCAGCTGAAAGAGGAGCTTGTTTGTCTTTTTTTTTAAAAAAAAGTGCTTTCCTGGTACCAGCTGCTCCTGGGGTTTGCACTTCCTTCCATTTCCACACCGCTCTGCCATTCCCAGCCCTGCTCCCGGGATGGGACTGTGCTAAAACCAAAAAAAAGCCAAGGTTTTTTATATTTTCCTGGCTCCTTCTGGGTGTTGTGGGAATTCCAGTCGACTCTGCCTGTCCCGTCCATGTGGGTGGGAAGAAACTGGAGCTGGGAAACAACGCCAGCCAAGCATTGACAGGAACAGCCCCCACCACCCACAGCCCACAGCCCACAGACAGCTCAAACCACCGGGACTGGCAAATTCCACCTGGGAGAGATGGACAAAAGTGGCCAGGGAGGAGAAAAATCGGGAATTAGAAATGAAGCGTGAACTGGACTGGCAGAAAGGAACATCCACAAATCCACATCCAGCCGTTTGGAGCGGCTCCAAACAAGGAAATTTTGCACAGAGAACGGGAGAGTTCAGCTTTATTATGATTGTGTTGTGAAAAACGTGAATTTCAATACGTGAGAGGGGATCAGCAAAATTCGTTGAGCCAAAGGTTTTGGTTTTGTGCTCCTCAGGCAATTTCTGCCCCTTTTAAAACAGCGTCCTCTGAGTCACAGAATGAACCTTTACCTGGAGGGATCCTGCTGGAAATCCTGATCTCCAGGTCACTCTTGCTTTCTCTAAACCACAATTTAAACATTTTCTGCCACATGGAAGAGCTTCCAGAGGGAAAGATTTCCCACCACAGTGCCCTAGAGCTGAGGTGGGCACATCTCCCCACAGATAAAGCGTGGCCCAACCAGAAGGACCAAGACCAAAATCTCACAGAAATAATGAGGCTGGAAAAGCCCTCCCAGCCCATGGAGTCCAAGCTGTGCCCAATTCCCACTTTGTCACCAACCCAGAGCTCTGAGTGCCACTAAATCTCCACTGGACTTGGTTTCCAAGGATGTGCCCAAGGCTGTGCAGGCTCCAAGGTAAATTTTCCTGGAGCTATCACACTCCTGTGGCTGCAGGCACATCCCTCAGCCGCATGCAACACCTTCAGCACCTCAGGAACACACTGGGAAAACTTATTTAATTCCGAATTCCAGTGGTAGACAAGAAAGAGCTGGATGACCTAAATTTGGGGCTTACCCAGGTCTGATTTCAGCTGAGTCCCTAAAGGGCTCAGAGGGATGGAGAGATTTTTACAAGGGATGGAGTGATAGGAATGGTTTGCCAGTGCCAGAGGGCAGGGCTGGATGGGATCTTGGGAATGAGGAATTGTTCCCTGGGAGGGTGGGGAGGGGTTGGGATGGAATTCCCAGAGAAGCTGTGGCTGCCCCTGGATCCCTGGCAGTGTCCAAGGCCAGGCTGGACACTGGGGTTGGAGCAGCCTGGGACAGTGGGAGGTGTCCCAGCCCATGTTGGAATGAGATGATCTTTGATGTCTCTTCCATCCCAAACCATTCCTTGATTCCATGATTTTAACTCCACTGGAGCACAGGTGGTGCTGCCACACACCCACTAATTGTTTTTCTGGACTATTTTTCTGTTCTTTTCCCTTTCCATTGGCCTCTTACAGCCACACCACTGTGAAGCACCCATGGGGAGCTGGAGTTGTCCCAAGAACATTCCCAAGCTGGAATGACCAGGGTGCTGCAACTTCTGCTTTCTTCCTGCTCATAATTCCAAGCAGAGGAGACAAAGAACCCCCTGTGCTGAGCTATTTAGGATTTTCCAGCAGTGCACAGCTTTGCACATTCCAGGCTGTTCAGAGCCAAGGAATCTGAGATCTGTCTGGCTCTGCTCAGAACTTTCCAGAGGTGTAGCTCCTGAGTGTTCTTTGTGTTCCTAAAAATGAGATGATGGTGATCAAAACAGACTCACTCCAGGAGGGATGTGGACTCAGGATCAATCCCAGGAATGTTCCCCTTCTCCCTGGTGTCTGTAGGGTTATTTCCCACTCTCCCATCATGATCATGGAAATGAATAGAACTGGTGGAATGAGGAGGAGGTGCGAACATTGTCCTTGGAGTGGGATGGATGTTTAGCAGAGCCACTTTAGAGGAGGCTCCTCTATCCCTCTCTTATTGTTTTCTTTGGAAAATCTTGGGATTTCGGGAAGGATTCTTGTTTTCCTTGGAAAATCTTGGGATTTCGGGAAGGATTCTTCTCATTTTCCTTGGAAAATCTTGGGATTTCGGGAAGGATTCTTCTTGTTTTCCTCGGAAAATCTTGGGATTTCGGGAAGGATTCTTATTGTTTTCCTTGGAAAATCTTGAGATTTCGGGAAGGATTCTTCTTGTTTTCCTTGGAAAATCTTGAGATTTTGGGAAGGATTCTTCTTGTTTTCCTTGGAAAATCTTGAGATTTTGGGAAGGATTCTTCTTGTTTTCCTTGGAAAATCTTGGGATTTCGGGAAGGATTCTTCTTGTTTTCCTTGAAAAATCTTGGGATTTTGGGAAGGATTCTTCTTGTTTTCCTTGGAAAATCTTGGGATTTCGGGAAGGATTCTTCTCGTTTTCCTTGGAAAATCTTGAGATTTCGGGAAGGATTCTTCTTGTTTTCCTTGGAATATCTTGGGATATCAGGAAGGATTCTTCTGGTTTTCCTTGGAAAATCCTGGGATTTCGGGAAGGATTCTTCTTGTTTTCCTTGGAAAATCCTGGGATTTGGGGAAGGATTCTTGTTTTCCTTGGAAAATCCTGGGATTTCAGGAAGGATTCTTCTTGTTTTCCTTGGAAAATCCTGGGATTTCGGGAAGGATTCCACACGATCAGCACAGCGTTAATCCCATGTGCAGGAACAGATTCATAACTGCATCCTCTGCTGAGCCCAAAGTCAAATATTTGAGGTTTGCCACAAACCGAGCTGAAGTTTATTTACACCAACAAAGGGCACCCGAGGAACAGTGGTGGCCTTAAATATGCACCAAGTGTTTACCAACAGCAGATATTTACCTTCAATTTTGTGTTTGGAGAGTGGCTTCCCACAGGATCGGAGCCGTGACCTCCGTGGTTTGCTTTGTCTCTTCTCTCTGCACAGCACATGCTGAGTTTGAAGAGATCAGGCTCAGGGAAAAAAAAACCAAACATGTAGAGCACAAAAGAATACCCTGGAGAATTCATGGAAATCTTCCTGATCTGTTATATCCCAGACCAGGAGACTCCAGAGCTTTCTGCCCTCAGTGTGCTCTCACAAAACCTTCACGTTATTAACTCGAAATTCAACTCTTTCTCATGGGCGTTTTTAGTCAGGGAAAAGATGTTTCTTTGCCAACAAAGTGAGTGAGATTCCCTGGTTTTGTGGCCTCTGGAAGCTCCCACAGGCCCTTCTGGTGGTCATGGGGGAGGATTTCCTCATCTTCACATTGGGCCAAGCATGGCAGCACTGGAGACGTGACCAACATGGAGTTTTTGGAGGTTCAGAGTCACTTCCCTCCTCTCCAGCTTCTCATCCACGGAGAAGCTGGCAGGGTTGGGAAAAGGAGGCACTGCTCCTCAGCTGGACACAGGGAATGGCTTCCCAGGATATGACTGCAGGGACAGCTCTTCATTTGTTATTTCTGCACCAGGACTTTCCATCTTGCCTCCACAAATCCCCAGTGGCACAGCCCATCCTTTCCCCAGCCTCTCTCCGGCTCCCCTGACTCCTCAAGGGGAATATGAGTGTTTGATGATGCACTGAGATCCAAACCAGACACTCTGGGAATGGGCAGCAAGTCTGGGCATCAGTGAGGAGGAGAAAATCCCCTCTTTGCACAGAACAGGACACAGCAGAGGACAGAGCAGCTGCGAAGTCTTTGGAGCTGTCTGCAGTTCGTGCCCTGCTCAGGAAGGGCTCTGTGACTGCCTGAGCCACAGATAATTCCCTAAAAGCAGGCAATGGCTTAGCGTTAGGACTGATCATTCCCTAAAACCTCCATCAGGTTTTAGGGAATATCCTGAGCTGGAAGGACCCACAGGATCATCCAGTCCCACCCTGCCCTGCCCAGACCCCAACAATGCCAGCCTGGGCATCCCTGGCAGCGCTGTCCAAAGGCTCCTGGAGCTCTGGCAGCCTCGGGGCCGTGCCCATTCCCTGGGGAGCCTGGGCAGTGCCCAGCACCCTCTGGGGGAAGAACCTTTCCCTGATCTGCAGCCTGACCTGCCCTGGCCCAGCTCCAGCCATCCCTGGCTCTGTCCCTGCTCCCCAGAGGGTGAACAGTCACACTCACACAGGTTATTTAAATGTTTTTTGAAGATGATGGAGAGATGATCATTGGTTTCTCATCAATATTTATGCAGCTTAAGTTCATCTTAACAAGGCAGGATTAAGTGTGGCCAGGAATTTCTGGCAGGAGATTGTCCAAGCCCCAATGTCCAGCCTGGCCTTGGACACTGCCAGGGATCCAGGGGCAGCCACAGCTGCTCTGGCCACCCTGGGCCAGGGCCTGCCCACCCTCCCAGGGAACAATTCCTCATTCCCAACATCCCATCCAGCCCTGCCCTCTGCCACTGGCAACCATTCCCTGCCTCCTGTCCCTGCAGCCCTTGCAAATTGTCTCTCTCCATGGTTCCTGGGGCTCCTTCAGGCCCTGCAAGGCCACCCTGAGCTCAGCCCAAAGCTTCTCCTCTCCAGGCTCAACAATCCCAACTCTCGCAGCCTTTCCTCCCAGCACAGCTCTCCATCCCTCTGCTCATCCTGGTGCCTCCATGGACTCTCTCCAGCAGCTCCAGCTCCTCCCTGTGCTGGGCCCAGGGCTGGGGCAGCTCTGCAGGTGGGCTCTCACCTGAGCTCAGGGGCACAATCCCAATCCTTTCCTGCTGCCCACACTGATTTGGATGCAGCCCAGGGATTATAGAAATAAGTGGATTTGTATAAATATCTTTGCAGCTTTGGGATTGCTCCCACAGCTTGGGAAAAGCCAGGATTGGTTTATTCCAATTACACCAATGAGGCTGGAGCAGTACAGCCTTAAGGTCAGGATATAAATGTCCCATACGTGACCTCTGAGAGCTGGGAGGGGAATTTTGGCTTCCGATAATGAAGATTTCCACTGGACAAAGCAGTCAGGGCACAGCTGGAAAAATGACAGCGGGAATATAACTGAGCTCAGGAATATAACAGGAAAACCTGATTTTTCCACAGTGTTCAGGTTGTTCTTGGGAGCTCAGGACTCAGTAGGGTATTGTGGATTGGCAAGACCAGCACCTCAGGCAACATATCCTATAACCTTTCTCGTAACTGAGCTGTATCCTGAAATTTCCTGCCTCGGGAAGAGGGAATGGGGCTCTCCACCTCATCTCCGGGGAGCTGACAGCTCCTTGCAATGACATTCCAGTCTGGCAGCACAAAAGCTGAGCAATGCAGCCGAGTATGACAGCAGTGCCAGGAGTGGAACAGGCTCAGCTGGAAAGCTGGGAACAGAAAGGCAGGATTTAAAAAAAATAAAAAATCCCCTAATAGAGTTTGGCTGCCAGAAAAACTGCGTTCCTAATTCCCTTAGGAAAATCCTGTTGCAAAATGTGCCTGTGTGTGTCTGCAGGGCTGGCACCTCAGCCCTCCAGGAAATATTCCCAGTCTTTCCCAGACACTGGGAGAGGTCAAGTGTCCCTGGCACAAAGCAAGAGCCGAGCCCTGGCCGATGACCACACTGCCCAACTGTGGGAAAGCCAGAGGTTTCCTCAGCTCGTGAACCTGGAATTGCCTTTCCCAAAATGTTGATTAACAGCCTCTGTGTGAAGCAAGGAATTCCTCCCTCTGGGCTCTCCACGCAGATCCCACCCAGGGATGGAGCAATGAGCCACACAAGGAGCCCCATTCCCGTGGCTCGTGCCCAGCAGGAGCTCTGCTCTCCAATTCCAGCTGTTCTCCAGGAGAATTCCCTCCCCAGGGATGGGGGGCAGGTGCCTGGCATCGCCTCTCCCATGCCTCCCTCTCCTGGAATTGAGGGGAAATTCAGGGAGACCACACTGCCTTTTCCTGCACAAATAATGGAAGCATCGGCATTTTTGGCATTTAAAGTATCAGCCGCACCAAATATAATAAAATCAAAGAGCGAGAGGGACTTTTTGTCCCGGTATGGAGTGATGGAATGGGGGGAAATGGTTTTAAACTGGCAGAGGGCAGGGCTGGATGGGATGTTGGGAATGAGGAATTGTTCCCTGGGAGGGTGGGCAGGCCCTGGCCCAGGGTGGCCAGAGCAGCTGTGGCTGCCCCTGGATCCCTGGAATTGTCCCAGGCCAGGCTGGATGTGACCCTGAGCACCTTGGGATAGTGAAAATGTCCCTGTCTGTGGCAGGGGCTGCATCTAAAGGATCTTTAATGTTCCTTCCAACCCAAACCGTTCCATGATTCTCAAGATTCCATTTGGTCCTCAGTGAGACGATCTTCTGTGGCCAGGGACTGATTTTCCAGGCTCTGTGCAGAATTTTTGCACAATCCATAGCCATTCAGAGTTTTTCCAATGCAACATGGATTAGAGCAGCTTGTGAGAGGAGCCAGAGTTAGCACCAGCCCTAAATCCTGCCCCTTCCTCTGATTCCCACCAGGAGCTCCCTCAATGGCAACAGGGGAAAAGCTGCCAGAAAACCCCAGAAACCTCCAGCTCCTTTTTCCTGCACCTTGGCAATGTCTCCTGCCTAATTTGAAGACTCTGAATGTGGAGCCAAGTAAACCAAAACCTTCTGGGTGCCTCCAGCGCCAGTATTTCCCATGAGACAGTTTTCCAAGGATTCCCATGTTGAGCACAAGCCTCTGCTCCATCAAACTCAAATTGTTTCTTTTCCTGTGCTCTCCAATCATCACCTTCCCCAGGGAAAACCCAGAGGGAGTCACAATCTCTATAAAACTTGGATAATTTGTTCAAATTTTCCCTTTTCCAGAGATACTCAAAATTCCTTGGTTTGGAGCCAAAGATCCCAACAATTTCAAGGTTTTTTCACATCCCTACTCCATCCAATATTCAGCGGAGCTTACCTGGCTGAAAATTCCAGCTGGAAATTAAGTGGAAAAGCTTTCCATTCCCTTGGAACAGGCCCTAAAAGAAGCTGCTGGAGGGGGGGGGGATATTTTAAATTATTTTTATATAATTTTAAATTATTTTTAAATTTTAAATTATTTTTACATAATTTTAAATACCATATATAATCTTCAAGATTATATATTGTATATAACAACAGCTCATAGACAATTTAATGTTCTGGATCTGAAAGAATTTTTTTGAATTATTCTAAAACTGAAATATTTGGATTAATAATCTCTATTTAGAAAGGGTTCATAAATGTGCATTTAATTGCTAAACTACTGATGTCTCTCTAGCTCTAAACATTCCACCAGTTTAATAATGTACATTTTAAAAGCTTCCTACCTTCATTATTTATACTCCAGGGTCAATAATTATGTGTAATTCATTGCAGGATATTTTCTCTTTTCCAAACAAGTAGCAGCAAGTTTGTTTTGCTCAATCTTTCTGTATTAAATTCAGCTGCAGGGATAATTTCAGGTACACTGGGTAGGTTGGCCTGAAAATTGCTTATTGGGAAGGCTGGGCTGGGTTTAATGGCTTAAAATAGAAGCTTGGAGAGTTAGATCAGCTTTAAAAATCATTTTTTGTGCATATTTGGGTAAGGACGTCCTGGCCAGGAGAAGTTTTTGGGGTCAGGCATGAAGGAGAAGGACACTAGACAGGTTGAGATGGATAAAAAGAGCACATGGAGTAAAAATAAATACAGGGAGCATCATCAGAGAGGAAGATTTGGAATAGAAACCTGTAGGGATCATCCATCTTTCCAAGGAAAGCCAATTTTGAGGCAGAGAAAATTCTGTCATATTTACCTGATGTAAATTTTTCTGGAATTCCACCTCCACTTCTCTGAGACTCTCCATGAGCAAACATAAGGAGCTGATTCATTTATCAGAGCACTTGAACTGCAACTCTTTTTATAAAATTCACTCAGCATCCACCCAACCTTTTTCTGCCCCTGTTCCATGTGGGATTTCCCCCCTGTGTCTTTCTTCACTTTTCTAGGCCTTTTCCCCCCCCTGGAACACCAGGCCAGCATGCCCAGGAAGCAAATTTGCAATCCCAGAGTTATTTGATCCAACATTTAGACGTGATTTCAGTCGTGACAGACCTTGTTTATTCAGGAAAGCACAGAACAGTTGTGATTCAGTCGGGCTTGGCAGTAAACATCCAACAGAGCCTTCCCAAGGATGATGAGGATCAGTCTCCAAAGGAAGATAATTCCTGCCTGGAGCCTGAGCTTTGCAAAAAGGGGTCAGTAGGGGAGGCCTTCGGGATCATCAAATCCCAGAATGGTTTGGGTTGGAAGGGATCCGAAAGATAATCTCATTCCAATCCTGCCGTGCACAGAGACATTTTCAGTGTCCCAGGGTGCTCCAGCCTGGCCTTGGACACTGCCAGGGATCCAGGGGCAGCCACAGCTTCTCTGGGAATTCTATCCCAGGGCCTGCCCACCCTCCCAGGGAACAATTCCTGCATATTTCAATATATTTTACATTTTCTCTGCATGTCCCCTTTGCTCTCCCACAGATCCTCATCTCTCTGCACCACTTGAGACTTGCAGAGAGAACAAGAGGCTTTGGGACATCCCAGCCCCACGGAGGCAGATCTGTCCCTTGGGCTGTCCCCTTCATGCTGCCGCATTTTGGGGTCAGGAGCAGCCACAATTTGGATAAATTGAACTGGAAACCCAAATTCCAGCTGCCTGTGGCACCCTCTGCCAGTTCTAGGCTCAGTCTAACCCTACTCTTAAACCATGACTCAGGTTTAGCTGTATTAATAATTCCAGTAAAGTCAGTGTGTCCAGATGTGACACCTCAAGAAATCTGTGTATCCAGAGCACGATTAAAGCCCGATTTTTTTTAAACTTTCCATCATGACTAATCCGGGAAAAAATCTGCCTTGAATCCTGTATTCACAAAAAGGTGAAAAGCAGAGATGGAGAAACACAGATTTTGTCTCTTAGGCTTTACTTTGCTCCACAGCCTCTTTGCTGGGCACATTTCCCCTGCTCTCAGCCTGGGAGAAGACTCAGCTTAGCAAATTCCAGCTCTGCCTTCCCGTCACTCCTTCAGTAACTCCAAGCTCCCGCCATCGATCGCTGCGGTGCAGCGGAGGGTGTTAATCGACTCCCAACATTTAATTATGGCTTGTTTGAGCCCAGCATTTTACAAGCCCAGTGCTTCACCCCGCCGCTGGAACGAGCACAATGCAGCATCTTTCAAATTATGCACAAATAATAGAATGGTTTCGGCGCTACTTTTGCAGCAGCGTCAATAAAACCCCTCGAGCGTGCCCAGAGCCAAGGGCCAGGAGGATTCTCCGGAGCTCTTTCATCCAGGATGAGCATCTTTGTTAGGAAATTCCTCTCTGCCTTTCTGCTGCCTCCCTAATGACCACTTCAGTGGGCTCCCAGGAGAATGCCTGAGTCAGAGCCAGCTCGAAAACTGCTGAGGAAACATCCTCCCTTACTGGAAATGATTCCCAGCAAACTGCCCCGCTCCATATTTAGCCTGACGGATCCGAGGGAGTTCACGGGGCTCGGGGTTCTGCTCCTGCTGAAAAGGGATTGCTTTGGTCCGGCCAAAAGCTCAGGAGCAGATTCCAGATTTCAGATTTCAGATTCCAGGGGCCACCGGGAAGAGCTGGAGTGGGACAGCTGAGCTGGTGGAGTCTGGCTCGAGCCACAAATGAGATGTGAAGTCCATCTTTTAATTCCTGATTAGTTACTCTGTGCTGAATTCGTGGCTTCAGTCTGAAGCACTATTTTCCTTATATTAAACTCCCAAACCTTGTTTTCCGCTGATTTCTCCTCAGAGAAATAGCAAACCAGAGATTAATAAAACACAGGGACTTCTAAGGTCATTGGGAAAAAGAAAAATCCTGCCCTGTGTTATGCAAGAAGAACAAAAATCTGCTTTTTTGTATTAAGTTTTCTTGCTTAGCTCAGTGTCTATTGAAGAGATAACGGTGGCTGCAAGCAAACCACAGGCAGGAAATTTTCTTTATTTTCATGTAACGAGGAGATTTGTTGAGTCTGGGTTGCTTAGGTAGCTGTCTAAAGCAGTTGTATTTTTAGAACTAAGGAAAAATATTTACCAAGGGGCAAAAGTGACTCCCTGGACCTCCCCGGGCTTGTTCTTCACATTCAGAAGATGATACTTCCCAAAAGTCCCAGATTTTCCCAGTTGTGTTCCCATGGCCGGGGGTTGGAACTGGATGATATTTAAGGTCTTTTCCAACCCCAAACCATCCACTGGGATTGCTTTGAAAACCCCAGGGTGGAGGGGACAGGGCAGGGGAGGCGGTTGGGGGCAGCAAGTTCAGGATCTGATGTCCCTGAGAGGTTTCAGAGTTCCTGCTGCTCCTAAACCTCCATGAGTGCCCCAGGGGAGAGTTTTTCCTGGTCCTTCCCAACTCCTGCTCCTGCCAGGTGTTGTTCCCTGGTTTTCCTGACAGATGCTGCATTAACCCCCGTGCAGGAACCCTTTGCATCAGCTCTTGGCTCTTCATTCTTCTCTCAAACCACACCACAAACAGCTCCTTTCTCCCCCTCTGTGCCCCCGACCTCTGGGAATGATCCCTTTTTATTTTGTCCCCTTCCAGGAATACCAATATTGCAAATTCAAGCATTGAGAAAACAGGGGCTGCTGTAATTAAGACCATTTATCTACTGCAATTAAGACAATTTATCTTTGATTTTGTAAGAGGTGTCTGGGTCTGAGCAAGAGTGTCTGGGTTGGAAATTGGATTAGGAATCCAGGTTGCTCAATTCCAAGAAGTTGGGAGGACGGGGCCCTCTCCAGGTCTTTATTTCCAGGTCTAAAAAGAAGTTTGAGCTTAATTTGGGGTCCAGACCTGGCAAAGTAATTCTGGGATCTTTTCCATAACAACTGAGTGAACAAATCTGGGCACGAACCAAGGCAGTGGGGTAAGGTAGGAGAAAGTCTGAAGACATCTGGAAAATATGAAAGCAATGAGTCAGGGGAGCAGAGGAACAGCAAAGCCTCACTGCTGCCTTGGGGGAGCTCAGCTCTGCTCCTGCCTGGGCCACAGTGTCCCTGAAGGATCTCAGGCCTGAGGATTTATCCCAAGTCATGAATTCCTCATTTTCCACAGACCAAACCTAAGGCCTTGCGGTCTGACTTGCTTAAATGTCGGAACTCAGAGCTTCAGCGTGTTCTTGGATGTCGGTATCAGTGTTAAGAAGGCTGAAAAATTGAATTCTCAGGCTCTTAGAAATGGAAAATTCGAATTTCTAAATGTTCCGCAACTGCGGATATTGGTCCGAGTTTGGACTTGATGCTCTCGGAGGTGTTTTAAAACCAGGGTGTTGCAACCTCTCCTTGCAGCAGGGCAGAAGGAGTTAAAAATCCCTGGTTTTGGAGCCACTTCACCACAGGAAAGGCAGTGAGGAAACTGATAGTCCATATCTGCAGAGCCCATGCCGGGGTTGTGCAACCAGAGCCTCGTCAGGCTGAGGACAGAGCTCAGCTCCTCATTCTTTGTGTGCAGCCCATCCTGTGCTGGAGGAAACTGCAGCTCAGGGGGACAAAAACCAGCTCTGAAGGCTGTCACGAGGCAGCGCAGAAAGGCCACAAATAAAATTGCACAATTGCATAAAATTGTCTGAAAACGGCCAAATTCTGAGCCTTGGCTTCGCAACCTTAATGAAGTCCTTCTGATTCGCGGGGGTTTTGTTTGTTTGTTTGTTTGTTTGTTTGTTTGTTTGTTTGTTTGTTTGAGGAGGGTGGTGGCTTTCAGTCATGCGAGTGGATCAGCAGCTAATTCCTTCCTGAAGGCATCTGAGGGAGGGATGGTCCTGCCTGGGCTGGGATCACGGAACAGGGACAAGGACCTGGCCACAGGGACCTGGGACCACACACTACATCCGTGTGGTGGCACCTCTCCTTCTCCCAGCAGATCCAAACTTTGCTCTGGGAAAGTTTGGGCACAGCCCCAAATCTGACCAGGGAGATCGTGAGGAGTGAATAAAGAGGAGAAAATCACGAGGTAGCTCTGGACCCTGGGAATTGTTTGCTGGATCTGTTTGTGCTGCTTGAGAGGTTCAGGGCACATCCCCTGAGGTTCAGGCCCTCCTGGCTTCCAGGTATTTCTGTTCTCCGGGATCTGTGCTGGAACCAACCCTCCAGATCCTAGGAATGACCCCTGAGGGGCATCCAGCTATTCCCAGAAGATATTTTCCCCAGGTGGGAGGGAGCAGAGTGACAGGACTGATTTGCTCTACCCTTGGCACAACTCTGGCACCATCCCAGCAGGATCTGTGTTCCCTGACCCCACACACCAGGGAACAGCACATTCCCTCACAGTGTTCTTACCCAAACACCCTCAGAGGGGCTGCGAGCAGCCTGGGTGGGACAAACTCCTCCTTCCAGCAGGAGAGGACAGGAAAGCACACAGGGAGAGGGCTGAAGCACCTGAGAGGTGTAAGGAGATGCACAAAGATCCAAGGGGACGCAGAGAGATCCCTGCCACCATTCAAGAGGGAGACTGGACAGGGAAATATGGAATTCCTGAGTGGTTTGGGTTAGAAGGGACCTTAAAGATCATTCCATCCCAACCCTGCCATGTCAGGGACACCTCCCACTGTCCCAGGCTGCTCCAACCCCAATGTCCAGCCTGGCCTTGGACACTGCCAGGGATCCAGGGGCAGCCACAGCTTCTCTGGGCACCCTGGGCCAGGGCCTCCTCACCTTCTGAGTAAAGAATTTCTTCCTGATATCTGATCGAATCTTTGCCAGCACACAACCTGAAACTGCAGGGCTGGCATCCAGAAGGACCCAGGACCTTGTGCTCCCAGGAGAATTCCAGTGGGTGGGACTTTCAGGGAGTGGATGGGGAGAGGGAATCTTCCATCTTCATCCAGAGCTGTGTCCCGGGGCAGGACAACAGCACAGGGACAGGAGTGGCACAAGGGCACCCTCCATCTCATCTCCTGAATGGTGCTGAGGAATGAAGAAGAAAATCTGGAAGAAATTCAACCTGTGGTGCCCAAAAACTCCTAAAGTCATGGGAAACAGGCAGTGGGAACCTCATGTGATAAACACAGCAGATAAAGCCACAAGCACAGAGATTGTTTCCTTATCAGACATATCCACACCTCAGCTCCCATCACTGCCTGCTGCAGTGTAGCCTGTGAGCCCAGAATCCCAGGATCCCAGAATCCCAGGATCCCACATTCCCAGAATCCCAGAATCCCAGAATTCCAGAATCCCAGGATCCCACATTCCCAGAATTCCAGAATCCCAGGATCCCTGAGGCTGGAAAAGCCCTCCCAGCCCATGGAGGCCAAGCTGTGCCCCATGCCCACCTTGTCCCCAGCGCAGAGCACTGAGTGCCACGGCCAGGCCTTGCTGGGACACCTGCAGGGATGGGCACTGCAAAGCTCCCTGGGCAGCCCTGCCAAGGCCTGAGCACCCTTTCCATGGAGAAATTGCTCCTGCTGTCCAAGCCCAGCCTCCCCTGGCCCAGGAAGGAGAGAACGAGAGAGGAAGTAGTGAGGGAAAGACGGAAAACTAAAGCTGTGTATGTGCAGGAGGAAGTCATTCTGAATTTTTTATCCTTTAAAAGGTTCTCTGGGAGAAGCTGCTGGGTGACCAGGGCAGTTCATTTGCTGCCTTATTATGGATTTGGGAGCGTTCAGTGTTGGTCCATCAGTAAAAATGAGGCTGAATGTTGCTTTCTGATGGGTTCAGACATTTGATGGCTGGACAATGATTCCGTTTTCTCATTTGCTGAAATGACCTGATCACCTACTCAGGAACAAATTGTCCCTTCAGTTGTTGTTTTACATGACCCGGTCAAGTTTTCTTTGTACTGCTGTGAATTTGCTTTATCTAATTCAGAGTTTTCATAAATCCACTGACAACTCTTAAAATGAGAGCTCTGAGCTTCATTCTCTCATCTCTCACCTGTCGGGACAAATTGGTTCCCTTGTTTACATCCTGTGATTTGAAAAAACCAAATGCTTAACAAAAAAATAATCAAAATCTGATATAATGACAAATGTCTTCTCTTCCTATTTATTTCATATTTCAAAACTTTGTTCTTTCAGATGATATAATTGACCCAGAGTCCTCACACTTATCAAAGCTCTTGGCAGAGACAGTATAACGCATTCAAGTCAAATAAAATAATGAGTAAATAAGGGTTTTAATAATCTCTAAAATGAAACCGAATTTGTAGGATCTTTTAGCTCAAAGATCATTTCATTCCACCCACCCTGGACACCTTCCACTGTCCTCGGTTGCTGCAAGCCCTGTCTGACCCTGCCTTGGACATTTCCAGGGATATTCACAACTTCCCTGGGCAAAGTTTGGGTTTGTAAAGTAACCCACACCTTTCTCAGCTCTTAGGGAGGTGTCCATAGGTTCCCACATTTCCAGGGATATGCACAATTTCCCTGTGCAAAGTTTGGATTTGCAAAGTCACCCACACCTTTCTCAGCCCTTAGGGACATGTCCATAAGCTCCCTCATTTCCAGGGATATGCACAATTTCCCTGTGCAAAGTTTGGGTTTGTAAAGTACCCCACACCTTTCTCAGCCCCTAGGGAGGTGTCCATAAATTCCCACGTTCCCAAGTGGAGCAGGAGCAGAGCCTGTCTAAAGACACCTCTGCTGGTTCCAAACAGGTGCCAGAGGCACAGGATTTCCATGAATGGATCCATCCTCATGGATCCACAGCTCCTGGTGTGGCAATAACCAGGACACATCAAAATCCTGTTATTTTCTCCCCCCTCAGGCCTTGGTACGAGCACAGGACATTTTGTGCTGTGTAAAAGTATCCAGGCTTTAATTTGCCTTATCCTGAGAGTCCCAGAAATGTTCATTTCCCCTTCGCTTCAAAGCCTCCCCCACTTTCCCGGAGCTGATTTTCTTCCTGCTCCACTGCCTTGCCCAAAATCAAGACGTCGAGCTCAATCATCCTCCAGCAGCAGCAAGGAAAACAGATTCCATTACCTGGTGGAACTGGGTTAACCCCAGGTACAGGCTGGATTTTTTGGGTTGGTATTTTTATTCCAGGGCTGGAAATTATCCATTACCGCACAATAAAACGGAAATTGAAAGCAGTTCCCTTTCCCTTTGCTCCTAAAAATTGGTGTTTCAGCTCCGGGGAGGAATCCACAGGCCCAATCACAAAGCCAGAGTGTGGCTGCTCTCTAATTAAATCGGAGCAGTTCCATTTTCCAGCAGCAGGTCTGTTCCTTGGAATGAACCTCCACGCTGGGGAGCGGAGCAGTTCCAATTAGGAAAGTTCTGCTTTGAGCTCTCCCCATCCCAAACACACAGCGTGGCGTTGTGCCCTCGGCCATTAGGCTGGAAACACAACTCCCTTTTTTTGTGGTTCAAATGAGCTCCGGGAGATGCCTTTCCTGGAAGTTTGAAGTCTGTTTCTTCACATCAGATTGGGTTAAATTGATGATTTCCATGAGTTTTTCATGGAATTAGCAGAGTGTTGTGTGTCCATTTGGATCAAATTGTTCCGTGCCCCTTTCTGTTGAGTTTAGTGTTGCTGAAGAAATTCAGGGCTCCCTTCTCACAGGAGACCACGCAGGACACTCTAATTCCTTAAAAACAGCATCTCCTTTTTCCTGCACTGCATTCCCTGGTATTTCCACTCTGCTGAGGTAATAAATTGCTCCATAAATTAAGAGAGAAGTGATCATAATCACAGAGAGAAATGTATAAGGAGCCCATTAAGAAGAGCAAGTCAGACCCTCCTGTACTTGGCCTTCCTTGCCATGCAATATCCCAAATGAGTGGCACTCTTTAATGACCAGCTAATTAAAATTTAATGAACTTGCCATTGCTACTCTCTGTGCTTCATTTGAGTTCAAGGTAGAGCCTCAATTTTCATTTAATTTGGCTGCCTTGTGGGATGTTTTCCACTCAGTGAGGTGACCTAGAACATGTATTTGCTGCTGTGGCTGATAAAAATAAGTTGATAAAACCAAAACCACAAATTTTTGGATTCTTTCCTTTTATTTGTTATTGATGCTATTCCCAGTTACCTTTTCCCTCCCTCCTTAGTTCCTCAAAGCCACCAAAAGTCCTGTGCTCCTGCAGAAGGATGAGAAATGTCCTTTAAACTCCCCCAAAACAACCCGGTGGGTGCTGTGCAAGTGATTAGACAGGCTTGCAAAATATTAATAGGAATTGCATTGCTAATTTGATTAACCCCTCATTATCATTATGTATTAATTATCCCAGCTCTGCCATTGAGGGCTGATATCAAACCCTGACAGCAGCAATTCCCTGAGCACAGCTTGTGGTTGCTGAGTGTGATCAGGGCTGAAATCAGCACATTCCTGATTTCTGAGCGATGTGAGGTGGCTGAACTGCTGGATTTTCTCCCGCAGAAATTTGGTAGGGAAATAAGGATTTGAAGTGGAGTCACGGCAAAGAATCGCTGCTGCCAGGACGTGGAGCTGACCAGAAGCAGGAATCCAAGTTGGGATGTTCTCCCTTTGTTGGTGGGATGGGCCATCCCTCAGGAAAGCAAATCCCAGAGGACTGACTGTAGGATTTAGCCATCTGAGGTGTAGGTGCAGTTTGCTTCAGACGGTCGGGACGGAGATGAGAGACCTCTGGAGTTTGGTCTTAGAGCATGAAGTTTATTGTGAAAGGTGTGAGTGTAAGAGACCTGCCAGGAGCTGCCAGACACAGCTCAGAGCAGGGCAGAGAGCTGAGAGAGAGAGAGAGAAAGAAGAACGAGGATCGAATATAGAATAGAATAGAATAGAATAGAATAGAATAGAATAGAATAGAATAGAATCCCGTGGTTGCAGTTTACAATACAATAAATCATCTTCTGTGCTGAATATTCTAATTTTCACTAACCAATCTAGAACAAGCTACAAATCCTACAACATTTCCATACAGCCTATGAGAGTCATTGCATTACCATACAGCGTTAGATTTTAAACTCTAAAAACTGCTTTTTGGACCCTCTGCCAAGTTGGTAGGGTCTGCTCTGACCCTTGGACCTGTCTGCAAGCAGAGGGGTTTGTTTAATCAAAGAGGGGAATTGTTTAATCAAAGAGGGGGATTGTTTAATCAAAAGGGGGATTGTTTAATCAAAAGGAGATTACCTTCAGTGACCATACCATTGTTTTCCAGTTGTTCAGTCACTGGGGTTTGGTATCTCAGAGCTTGTCTTCATTTCAATCTCGCTTATAGTTTCCATATTCTCAGCATCTTTTGCCAGGTAATAATATTTATAAGGCTTTCCTATTTCATCCTCCCCAACATCTGACCTCTCTCTCCTTCTCTGACCACCCTCAAGTGACTCCGGATGGTCAAACCAGGGAGAAGCAAAAGTGACAGAGAGGGGACATGGGGGCGACACCAGATTCCTCACCAGGGGGAGGACTGACCCTCCTGCTCCTCGAATTCCTCCATCCTGAGATTCAAACAGCTCCAAAAACTTCTTGGCAAGCGATGCCGTGTTCCTTTTTCCCAACGGATCCAAGGGTTGAGCGGCACTGAGCGCCAGCTGTCCTGGAGCTCACACTCCAAGGATGGCCTTCAGCTTTTGGAAGTGCTCGCCACTCCTGAAGTTTCTTCCTTTGGCCTCTTGTCTCTCACAGAAATTTCATTTTTCACATTTTTAACCCTTGTTTGCTGTGTCTTGCTTTGGGTTGTCTCCACACACAGCTGGGAGTGAAACCTTCTGTTGTGCGTGAGGCTCAGCCACAATTTTTCTGGTTGTTTGGAAAATCAAGCTCACTTTTGAATTAAATTTGTGTAAATCACCTTTTAGATGAGGCTCAGATAAGCTGCAGGCTCCTTGCATCGTGTCCAATGTATCTGATAAGTCCAGAGCACTGGTTCTGCTGGAGGCCTGTGAGTTATTTACAGCAGAAAAAGCAACCCTGTTGAATAATAATTTATCATTTACATTAAACCTTTATTATTTTCCAGACTATTTTAACAGTACACTACTCCAGCATTCTGCTTTCCTTTCATTTTTTGACTTCTGGCCTGAATACAATAAATACAGTTGTTCAAAACACAGCAAAAGGGAGGTTACGTCAGTCAGCCTGAGCTGCAGCATCCACAGAAAGATGTTTTCCAGTCATAAACCCAACAGTCATTCATTCATTCCTTGCAAATTCCAGCAAACACTTTAGAGGCCTCTTTGTAATCCATTCAGTGTTTTATTGACCCGGAATCCTCCAGGGAATGCCATAAATCCATGTAATGTGTGCTACCATTTGTGTCTGGATCCCGGATTGAACTGGGAATATGTTTAAAAATCACACAGAAGCTGCCCAGTTCTCTGTGGGTCGCAGACATAAAAGGCAGCTCAGATACATTAATTAATTCTACAAAGGCCTCTCAGTATTGCCACAATTCAATCAATTGCTCAACTTTAAGCACAGGCTTAGGTTTCATTGGCAGGAACAGGACTTAACCACACATTTAAACTTGAGCACGTGCCCAAAGCATCGTCCTGCTGGCCAGGAAACCAACCTGGCTCCCCTGGGATGGATCCAGGCTGGGATGAGCAGAGGGAGAAGCCCTTGGCAGTGCTGGTGGTGAGAGCTGGACCTGCCCCAGCCCAGAGCCCCCAAGCCCTGGGCTGATCCCAGGAAAGGATTGGGATTGGGATTGGGATTGGGATTGGGATTGGGATTGGGATTGTGCCCCTGAGCTCAGGTGAGAGCTCACCTGCAGAGCTGCCCCAGCCCTGGGCCCAGCACAGGGAGGAGCTGGAGCTGCTGGAGGGAGTCCATGGAGGCACCAGGATGAGCAGAGGGATGGAGAGCTGTGCTGGGAGGAAAGGCTGCGAGAGTTGGGATTGTTGAGCCTGGAGAGGAGAAGCTTTGGGCTGAGCTCAGGGTGGCCTTGCAGGGCCTGAAGGAGCCCCAGGAGCCATGGAGAGAGACAATTTGCAAGGGCTGCAGGGACAGGAGGCAGGGAATGGTTGCCAGTGGCAGAGGGCAGGGCTGGATGGGATCTTGGGAATGAGGAATTGTTGCCTGGGAGGGTGGGCAGGCCCTGGCCCAGGGTGGCCAGAGCAGCTGTGGCTGTCCCTGGATCCCTGGCAGTGTCCAAGGCCAGGCTGGACATTGGGGTTGGAGCAGCCTGGGACAGTGGGAGGTGTCCCTGCCATGGCAGAGGATTGAAACTCAATGATCTTTGAGGTCCTTCCAACCTAAGCCATTCTGTGACTGTGATTCTAATTCAGATTATTTAAGCCTGGATTTCTGTCCCTGTATTTCTCTCTGTGTTTTTCTGTCCATCCCTGGATCAGTCCCTGCTCCTGTGCTCCAGCTGCCTCCCAAATCCCCTTTGGGGCTGAAATCTCACACACAGAGATCCCACACGACGGTAAAACCACTCAGTGATCTTTTCTTAGACCAAACTGTTCTGTTTGGGTCCCTGCCCGGATGAGCGCAGGGATCACGGAGGTTTGGGAAACACACATATTTTTTTCGGGATGGCAGAATATCACTGCTTTTCCAGGCAAGAGCAAACACATTTATGAGTCTGGCACGTTGGTCTGGAGAATGTGGTTTTGACAAAGGAGATGATAAAAAGGAAAATAAACCAGCAAAACCTCTCTGTGGGGTAATTTCTCCTGTAGGTAATAATGAGTGATTCTCAGGACTCTTCCTAAAGGCTTCCCATTCTTTTCCTCAGGAAAACTGAGGGAGTCTCCTGTTTGGGGCTCTACATAAAGCAGGTTCTCCTTCTCAAGATCTGCAGCTAAAATGATATTTACTTTTCTTTCTGAATTCTTCCCATTTATTCCTGAAAATGCCTCAGCCTCTCCAGCGATGGAGCCTCTCCATCCTCCTCTCCAGCTCCTCCTTTCCTGCACAAACACCTTCCCAACAACTTGAAGAAGGAATCTGTAGATCCCAAGGGGTGTTAGCGGAAACAGTGTGCAGCAGTGGGGTACTCAAGCCCAAAGTCTGTCCTTTCAGCCCTTGTATCCCCAATTTCTTAGGCTTTTCCATCCATTTTTGTATCTTGGCTCTGAAGTGGCTCCCAGGAACGTTAAAATTTCCCCAGGGCACTGCCTTTGGGTGCAAAACTCCCTCAGGTCTGGGCATGGAACTCACCCTCCTGGGGATTAGCAGCAGTGACAAAGGAGAATTTCTCCAGAGGCAGCAAGGGGTCATTCCATGGATTCTGGATCAAATGGGACATTAAGAGTGCCACAAGAATGGCAAGGAACTGGCGAGGAAATGTCCATTAATTTACCATCTGAACGATCACTGCCTAACACAACATAAATGCCATAAATCAGGGCACTCAATCTTGAGCAGAAGTGACTGCTCTGAAAGGAGCCTTTTGTTCAAGGCCCAGTGGCTTTGAGATGTGAAGAAAGGACTCATAAAAAAAAAAAAAAAAAAAAAAGGAGGAGGCCGGGAGAAAATTTCCTTGAAACGGGAGTTTGGCTTTGACCCTCGGAGAGCAGCAGTCTGGTGAAACAGCTGAAGGGTTTTGTATTTTATGGAGCAATAAACCACAGCGAGCTCCGAGCCTGTGGTGTCCCGGAGAAATTGCGAAGCCTGGAAATCACATGGCTGAGCGAGTGGCACGGCAGAAATGTTTGGCACCGCGCGCAGCTCGCGGGACAAATGAGCGAAGAAAGGAGAGTTTCTTACACAAGTGGAACCCAATTAATGTCAACAAAAACTCGTCAGATTTATGGTTCAATTTGTCCCGGGGAAAGCGCAGGATTGAGCCTTTCCTGTGCTTTCTGGGCAAGGCCATTAAGAAGTTCACTGGTCAAGTCCAGGGCTACAGTCAGGGCACGTCCACAGCTCTAAATCCAAGAGAGGAGGTGGAGTGGCAGAAAGCTGCTGGAAACACAGGAATTCTTGGATCAATGACTCCAGACTTCCAGGTAATCAACTAAATTGATTGATTGATTGATTGATTGGTTGATGATCTAAATTGATCCAGAACTAAAATCGAGAGCAGATCTGGAGATCTAAGAGGGACAAAAGAGAGTCCAAAGCCTTCTGAAGATCACATAGGCCATTTCTTGGACTACTTTATTGGAGAATTAATTAGGTTGGAAAAGACCTCTGGGATCATCAATTCCAACCTTTTTGTGCATATTTAAACCACTTGATAGCCCAGTTCCTCTTTTGGGGTTTTATGCTGTCAGTGACTTAAATCCCTGAGTAATTTTCATCCCATATTTGGACAATCTCATCTAAAATGCAAAATTAATGAGCAAAAAAAATCCAGAGACCACCAGAGGTGTATATATGTATTTTCTTAAAAAATACTTTTCTGCAAAAGTCACAAATTTTTCACAGAATGAAAAGAAAACCAAAGGATTTTTGGAAAGGAATTGAAACACAACTTAATTCTTCTCCTCATGCAAAGGGGGCTAAGGGTCAAAGGAAGCAAGTCCCTCCAACAAAACGAATTTGGGTAAATAACTCAGCATTTCCACATCACTTCCCCTGTTTCACTTTTCCTGCAGGACTGCTGGAATTGCTGGGCATTCTTATTACTGTAACACCCTGGCTGGATGGTTCACTTGGAGCAGGATAATTGTTTTCTTTCAGTGTAATTACTGGCACGGGTTGTATTTGATCACTCTTCAAAACTTTCTTCTCATTTGGAGAAGTTCCTTGTAAAGTTTTATGGACTCTGTTTTAATTGTCCCTGCTTGGTTCTAGGTTGAGTGGTTTGATTCATTTCTTTCCAGTTTTGGGGTTTTTTTTGGCTTTTCTTCTTTTGCTTTTAATGGAGGATTGGTTTCAGGCTCTGATTCTCTGATTTCACACAGTTGCACCTTTACAATTGTTCTCAAGTTGTTCTAAATTGCTCCATTTAGAATGGTTTGCGTTGGAAAAAACCTTAAAAATCATCTCATTTCAACCCCCACAGCTTCCACTCTCTCAGGCTGCTCCAACCCCAATGTCCAGCCTGGCCTTGGACACTTCCAGGGATCCAGGGGCAGCCACAGCTTCTCTGGGATATCTATTCCGAGGCTTCCCCACGCTCACAATAAACGAAGAAAATAAGGAAATAAATGAAATATCAGATGTGGGTAACCACAGGAGATTTCCAGTTTAAGATGCAAAGTTTGGATCCTTCCCCACTTTACCTCTGTGCGACTTCCCATGAGGATCAGCTTTCCTGGGATGGATCACTTGAAGAAACAAGGACCCAGTGCCAAATGTACTTAGGGTGATGAAAAATTTTATCAAAATATCTGTGATAACACAAGACAACCTTTTCCTGAAGCTCTCAGAGCAGGTGCTTTGGGAACAGCTCAATTTCCCCCATCCCCAGAGAAGGAACCAAAGCAGCCAACAGTGAAGGAATTCTGAGGACATGCGTCTTTTTCCTGAAAAATGGCTCATGAAACACCAACTTGCTTCCCCAGCAGATGAGAGCCAAAGGAATCCTGAATTCCTGCCAAGGTTTAGCAATCCCTTCCTGTGAATTATGTAGCTTGGAGGTCAGGGATGGGGAGCAGTCACAAGGACATGAAAGTTTTAAGATCCAGTTAATTATCCCTGCCACTTTATTAGGAATAAAATAAGGGAGCTGGATGTCATTAGGAAGGAGAATATTTCTCTGTATTTGACTGCCAGAACACTCCCTTATAGATCTGGCAAGTTACAGGGTGTCAGACTTTGAAAACCTATTCTAGGCAAGCTTGAGAGCTATTTTTAGAACTTTCTTAAAATTTTTGACAGATTTGTGCTTCCTGTTTTTCCTTCAGAGCTGGCTCAGAGCAGAGCCCGGGGTCCCAAAGCAGATGGACATTGTCAGTCCTGTGAGCAGCCCCTGGAATTCACGGGAAGCCCTGGCAGAGCTGCTGGGCCCAACCTAAAATCAGCGGCGTTCACTCGTGGGACTGGAGCTGCACTCGTGGGGAACGTTCCATCCCTGGATGTGCTCGAGGACAGGTGGGATGGGGCTTGGAGCAGCTGCTCTGGCTCTGCTGGGAGGAAAGGCTGCGAGTGCACCGACCCTGAGGCAGAGAAGGAAATGAGGAACTGCCCCAGCCCAACCTCCTGTCTGCCCTTTATCCTCACTGCTTTAATTGCACTGCCTGTTAAATTGAGCTCAGGATCCCTCCTGGAACCAGATCCCAATGTTTCCACCTCTGCAGAGCTGTGAAGGAGGTGTGAGTTAAACAGTCGACGTGGAGCCCTCAGCACACACCAGATCCCCAGCAGGGATAAGGGTGGGACAGGAGGGCCAGGGGGAGTTTTTCTGCAAGTGGATGACATTTCTGTCCCTGTGCCCTGAGCTCAGGTGAGAGCTCACCTGCAGAGCTGCCCCAGCCCTGGGCCCAGCACAGGGAGGAGCTGGAGCTGCTGGAGAGAGTCCATGGAGGCACCAGGATGAGCAGAGGGATGGAGAGCTGTGCTGGGAGGAAAGGCTGCGAGAGTTGGGATTGTTCAGCCTGGAGAGGAGAAGCTTTGGGCTGAGCTCAGGGTGGCCTTGCAGGGCCTGAAGGAGCCCCAGGAACCATGGAGAGAGACAATTTGCAAGGGCTGCAGGGCCAGGAGGCAGGGAATGGTTGCCAGTGGCAGAGGGCAGGGTTGGATGGGATCTTGGGAATGAGGAATTGTTCCCTGGGAGGGTGGGCAGGCCCTGGCCCAGGGTGGCCAGAGCAGCTGTGGCTGCCCCTGGATCCCTGGCAGTGTCCAAGGCCTGGCTGGAGTGCCCTTGGACTGTGGGAGGTGTCCCTGCCATGGCAGGGGTGGCACTGGATGGGATCTATAAGGTCCCTTCCAACCCAAACCATTCCACAATTCGGTGATGTTCCCTCTTGCAAGCCTCAAATTCTGTGTCTCCACCAAAGCTCTCTCAAAGACTGGGGTCACTTTTTGAGACAACCACGACCCTTGGGGCCTCATTCCTGTGAGAAACGAGGCCACCCCGAATCCTCATCCCTGCCTTGATGGACTCACTGAGTCTCTGGTCTCAGATCTCTGATTTCACCTCTTCAATGCCAGGAGAAAGGCTCAACAGCCCCACACCACAACCAAGGTGGGTTTTAGTCAGAAAAGTGTTACAAGCACCAGTTCCTAAAAAAAAAAAAAAGAAAAAAGGATAATTTAATTTCTTTTTTAATTTCTTTTTTACCCCGAGTTAAGCCCTTGGAGGAGGAGAACAGTAACACTCTGTGGACTCGGAGGAAGCTGTTAAACCCAAACTGCAGCTCCCCCAAACACACTTCAGACAGAGGTCATAAAATCCTGCCTGATGTTATTTGTTTATTGTAAAGTTCCAGGAAAAATGGGCTCACCCTTGGGCATTTGGAAAGGTAAGGAAGCCTAAGGTGTGAAAGCTGCTGTCAGAAATCTCATTAAGACATTATTTACTCGTTCAAAATGAATTTACATTGATCTTTTGAAACTCTTGCTAACCACAAATGCATTAAAACTAAACAGTCTTCATTTACTGAGAAATAAATGTGTCAGCATAACCTTGACTTTTGGCCAATGCTGCTCTGCCTTTTAATTCACAGGAGCTCAGTGTTAAACAGTTTATGGCTTGTTGTGTTAATTTCATTGTTTATATATTTCCTTCCTGCAATCATTTGCAAAATAATTATCTTGAAAAATATACATTTTTAAAGAACCTCCTGCAAAATTGTGGCAGTACTGGGAGATGTTTGCTGAAATTGGGTTTTCTCTGCATATTAAATATTGGTTTTAAATAATTTAACAGGAGAGTCAGGTAAAATATATTGAAATAAATCTGAATTTTCATCTACTTTGTATGGAGTTTTGGAGGGGTTTTTTGCAATGTATGCACTCTTTAGCATTTTAATCAGTAGCTTAATTTTACACTAAAGAAAATTAAATTACATTAATGAAATCTTCTTTAACGTTCCAGACCACCTTCTAAAAAAATTATCTTTAGGTTGTTTTATAACTTTATAACACACTTAAAATATCACTACACACACCTGATCCAAAGGCAGAGCTTCCCAGTTCACTTCACTTAATCCTTGGACTAAGTTTTGGTTGCACCGAGAAATCCAAGCCAAAGGGGCAAAGGGAAATTCCTGTCAGTGGCCAGTGGGGATTTGTCACTGTCCCCTCTTCCCAAGGATGCTCCGTGGGGCCAGCCTGGGGCTGGAGCTGCCCCTGGAATGGAGGGAAGGCCTGGCTGGGCTCAGAGGGGCAGCTCAGGGGGCACCTGGATGCTCCCAAAATTGCAAACAGGGAAAGTCATTCCTTCAATCCCTGACTCTGTTTAGGATATGAGGAAGGGTGGGGACACCAGGCAGGGTTCGGCAGCTGAAGATCCAAAATTTTCCCAGTGATTGGTTAGAGGCCAAGCACCTGAGACTCTTGAAACTTCATTTTCATGGAATCCCAGAATGGTTTGGGATGGGAGAAACCTTAAATCCCATGCAGCGCCACCCCTGCCATGGGCAGGGACACCTCCCACTGTCCCAGGCTGCTCCAACCCCAATGTCCAGCCTGGCCTTGGACACTGCCAGGGATCCAGGGGCAGCCACAGCTTCTCTGGGAATTCCATCCCAGCCTCTCCCCACCCTCCCAGGGAACAATTCCCAACTCTCCCAAGATCCCATCCAGCCCTGCCCTCTGCCACTGGCAACCATTCCCTGCCTCCTGTCCCTGCAGCCCTTGCAAATTGTCTCTCTCCATGGTTCCTGGGGCTCCTTCAGGCCCTGCAAGGCCACCCTGAGCTCAGCCCAAAGCTTCTCCTCTCCAGGCTCAACAATCCCAACTCTCGCAGCCTTTCCTCCTTTGAAGTTGTGAGGAACAGAAACTCAACACTTGAGGCCATTCCACAAAAAGCCATTCTCTTGTCTGGTCGGGCTCAGGTCCAGCAGAAAGTCTGGAGCAGAGTTCCAAGAAGCGTTGAGGAGAGACCTCATGTTGAGAATGAACACCTCAGAATCTTGCAGGGTAAATAAAAGATGGAGCTGTTTACTCTGCGGGAGAAAACTCTTGAAGACACAATAATTATGGCCCTAGCAAAGCTTGTCTACCTTTTGCCACATCACACAGAAGGAAAGATTCCTGGTTTTGCAAAAAAACAGGGAATTGTGCACCAGGACAAGCTGCGAATCTTGTCAGGTTGAGATGGGTCTGTATCAAATGGCTTTGTGGATATTTAAATATCTTAAATCTCTTGGATTCCTCAGCTTCTGCTGCGTTTAACTCAATTTGGAAGCTCTTTTCTGCATCTGACTGATGTTAAACACATTCCTAATGTATCAAAAAGTTTTATCACGATAGTTATTTTCCTAATTAATATGTGTAATAATGTCTATGGAATATTTTCCTGATGCCTCTGTACCAGGGAACACTGACTATATCCGAAGAGATATATATAGATATAGATATAGATATAGACATAGATATATAGATATATAGATATATGTTCTTTCCTGAGACATTGATGCCAAGATTCACTTTCCAAACCCAAATTCTAGATTTGCTTATTTCTAATGTTGATTTCTGCTCCAGTATTCCTCAGAAAAATCAGAAAATCAGAAAATCCCTCAGAAACATGGGAAATCCCTCTGTACCAGGGAATATTTACTGCATTAAAGCTATTAATTTGTTCTTTCCTCTAGATATTGATACCAAGATTCCCTTTCCAAACACAGAAACTCTAGATTTGCTCATTTCTAATGCTGATTTCTACTCCAGCATGCCCAAAATCCCTCAGAAACTTGGGAAATCCCTCTGTACCAGGGAATACTGACTGTATTCCAAGGTATTAATTTGTTCTTTCCTCTAGATATTGATACCAAGATTCCCTTTCCAAACCCAGAAATTCTATATTTGCTCATTTCTAATGCTGATTTCTACTCCAGCATGCCCAAAATCCCTCAGAAACTTGGGAAATCCCTCTGTACCAGGGAATACTGACTGTATTCCAAGGTATTAATTTGTTCTTTCCTCTAGATATTGATACCAAGATTCCCTTTCCAAACCCAGAAATTCTATATTTGCTCATTTCTAATGCTGATTTCTACTCCAGCATTCCCAAAATCCCTCAGAAACTTGGGAAATCCCTCTGTACCAGGGAATACTGACTGTATTCCAAGGTATTAATTTGTTCTGTCCTCTAGACATCAATCCCAAGATTCGCTTTCCAAACCCAGAAATTCTATATTTGCTCATTTCTAATGCTGATTCCTGCTCCAGCATTCCCAAAATCCCTCAGAAACTTGGGAAATCACTCTGTGCTGGGTAATACTGACTTTATTCACACCTCGGTATTTGTTCAGTCCTCTTGACACCAATCCCAAGCTTCCCTTCCCAAAGCCAGAGATTCTATATTTGTTTATTGCTAATGCAATAATTTCTATTATTTCTATTAAATAATTTCTATTCCACCATTCCCAAAGTCCCTCAGAAACTTGGGAATGCAGGTGCAAATACAAACTCTGTATTGCTGAAGGATGTGAAACTCAGAATAATTAGAAATCACATTTTGCCCAATTAAGAGGCAATCATGGATTATAGACTCGCTTGGAAGCAGAGATGAAAACACTTGGGAAATTCAAGGGAGTTATAATGCAAATTCTTGGAATTGCTGAAGTTATCATATAATTCCAATGCTGCCCCTGCATTTCCACTGGAAAAAAGCACAAGGAATAATCTCTCAGCTTTGGTTCCTTCCCAAGTTTAAGAAGCAGAAGGTTTCCAGGGAGCAGAAAGATATTTTTATTAATATTTTATAATTTTCTGCTTGGTCAAGATGTCCTTGGATTCCTGGAGATGTCCAGATTGTCCCTGGGAACAGACCTGTCCAGAAAGTCCAGCGAGGAAAGGTTGTTCTGTGCACATCTCCAGTCAGCTGGAATTACAAATATTGGTGAGGGCTTGGCTTGGAGAGTCTGGATCTGCTTCCAGATCTCTCCTGGTTACTCTTGTAAAATTCCATGGTATAGGGAAGAGACCAGCAGGAAGAAAAGCTCTGCTTATCCTATGAATTTGGTTATAGGAATAAAAAAATAAATAAATAAAAATATTAAATTCATATTCCAAATTAGGTATCTACAAAGGAGGAATTTCTTCCTGGAAAAGGTGGTGAGGATTTGGCAGGGGCTGCCCAGGGAGGTGGTGGAGTCCCCATCCCTGGAGGTGTCCCAGGAATTATTGGATCGTGGACTCAGAGAATCATGGAATAGGTTGAGTTGGAAGGATCAGGATCATGGAGTCCTACTCCTGGCATAAAACATTAATAATATGAATAATATTAATATAACTGGTATCAATAATGCAATTTATGATGAAGAGATAATAATAACAATAACAATAACAATAATAATAATAGTAATGACAATATATTTATGATGGACCATTATAATTATATGCACATACATGATAATAATAATTATTCCATAGTAATTGATCCATAATGTTTTTTGGTTTTTTTTTTAATTATTAGGATGTGGCACTCAGTGCTTTGGGTGGAGTGACAAGCGGGAGATCAGTCACATGTTGGACTCAAGGACCCTGGAGGTCTTTTTCAACCTCAGTGATTCTGGGATAAATATAACAAAATATCATATTTAAATATAATAAATATAAAGGAATAAATTAAAATTATATATCAGTGTATAAATACCATATAATATATAAATAATATACAATATACAAATAATATATAATATATTAAAATATAATAAAACAGCAATATTGACTCATTCCTAGCTGTGTGTCAGATAACCATTCCCTTCCCTCCATTCCCTTCCCATTCCCATTCCCAGTCCCATTCCCTTCCCATTCCTATTCCCATTCCCTTCCCATTCCCATCCCGTTCCCATTCCCATCCCGTTCCCTTCCCATTCCCATTTCCATTCCAATTCCCTTCCCATTCCCATCCTCACCCCCATTCCCTTCCCATTCCCATTCCCATCCCCTTCCCATTCCCATCCCCACCCCCATTCCCTTCCCATTCCCATCCCCTTCCCATTCCCTTCCCATCCCCATTCCCTTCCCATTCCCATTCCCATCCCCATCCCAATCCCCATCCCCATCCCCTTCCCATCCCCATTCCATTCCCATTCCCATTCCCTTCCTGTTCCCATTCCCATTCCCATTCCCTTCCCATTTCCCACCCCAGCTCAGCTTCAATAACCCCAAGTCACAGACAGTGCCCCTCAGCTGTCAGAAAAGTGCTAAAAACCCTCCCTCGTTAGCAGCCATCATTCAATTAAGAGAATAAATAGTGACCTGGAGGTTGATTGGGACTGGCTTTGCTTCCCACATTTCCACACTTTGAGATGGAAGGAGCGGAGGAAATGTGGGGTGGAGAAGCCTCCCATATTCCCTGCTAATGGGAGAGAGGTTTGAGTCTCCTCTGCCCTGAGCTGCTCTACCCCAAAGTGGTTTCGTGGGGATTTATTGCTCACATTAGGACTCGATGTCATTAAAAATTAACGTGTGGTGGAGGGAGAATGCACAACAAGTGATCAGCGTGGTGATTTATCCCTTAGAATTCACCCAAACAGCCATTCCTGTCCTGCTCCAGGGTGGAATTCGCCTGCATTTCCAGGTGAGGCAGTGCCACGGTCGTATCCAGCTGCTCTCTGTGAGGATTTGGGGTTTTTTTGGGGGGATCTGAATGGTTTCTCCCTCAATGTGAATAATTTATTACCGATGTTCTCAGCATTGATTAGTGTCCTTTGGTACCACAACGTCTTTGGGATAATGCTTCATTCCTTTAATGTGAAAACTCCAGGAACCAGCTGTTGCCCAGCCTAATGGAAAAATCCGCTTCCCCTTTTACCAGGTGGATAAAATCATGGATATCACGGAGAAATAATCAGATTTTTCCCTCTCTCAGGTGTGCACAGCAGAAAAGACCAGCCAGGAGATGAGTTAAGATTCCAAAGGGAATCCACAAATTCCCTGCTGGGCTCTGGGAGGATGCTGCCCCTGAGCATGGCCTTGCCAGGATCATTCCTCAGGGCAAAATTCCCCCAGTCCTCAGGCAAAAACATCCCCAGTGCCCCATTCTGATGTCTCCACAGGGAATTCCTGCTCGGATCCTTCCATGGCTCTCTTCCCATCGTGGGATCGTTCAATGACTCCCCAGCACTCCATAAATTAATAGGCCCACGTGGGAAAAGGAGGGGAAGAGAAGCTGGCGGGGACAATAAAGAGGGGTGAGAGAATTGGGAATTGAAGCCTGGACTCCACAAGGGTTGTCCCTTTCCAGGGGTTCCAGCTTGGACGAGTTCGACATTCCGGGAGATTCCAGCTATAAAACAAATATAAACTCCTATGTGAAATTTTAAAAGTTGTTTTCGGAATATGCAAATAAGAGGAATACAACAGTTTTTCCTCTTTCCTGATGCTTTTTGTGTAGGTTGACACAAATTTCCTCCTCCTTCCTGATATTTTTTGTGTAGATTGGCACAAATTCCTCCTCTTTCCCGACTCTTTTAAATGTAGGTGGACACAAAAACATGTTTGTGAAAGGAAAATATTTTTCTTGTGGTGACATGAATGACATTCAACTGAAATATCTTCATAAAGACTTTTTTTTTTTAGTGCTAATTATGCCTTATTTGGAGCAAAGGGAGAATCTAGATTTAAAGCAGAGCAAATAATTCAAAACTTTGGATTTAAATGTAAATATTTGCAGAGAATGAGGTGCTAAATCTCTTTGTTGTAGTTTCTGTTTGGATTTGAGGTCATTATTAAATATTCCCCGGGTCACATGGAATATCCAAGGCTTCAGACTCGAGACGCTTTTTATTTCAGGAGCACTTTTGCCTCATGGAAACACATCCAGAACTTCTCTTTCTTGGTTTGGGATATAAAGCAGGAATCATTTCCCTGAGTTAAGGGCATTATGCTCCCAGAAAGGATATTCCCTTTGGGATTTAATGCATATTCCTTATGGAACCTGCTTTCAACCCTGCAAACAATTCAGCTTTAACTGCCCTGCCTCTCCTTCCTTATTCAGTGGAAAATTTACAATTTCTTCTCCATAGACAATTCCTTCTGCGACTGAAGGGATTCATTTCCAGAGGCTGTTCCTAGAATTCTTGCATAAAAATAGAAAATCTATTCCAAAATCCACATCTGTCAAACTTCGTGCTTTTCTGATACCCAAATAATCAGAGTTTGGTTATGGAACACAGGGATTTTAAAAATCACCCAGTGCCACCCCTGCCATGGCAGGGACACCTGCCACTGTCCCAGGCTGCTCCAACCCCAATGTCCAGCCTGGCCTTGGACACTGCCAGGGATCCAGGGGCAGCCACAGCTTCTTTGGGCAATTATTTATTATTATTATTATTGTTATTAGTATTATTATTATCATCATCATTATTATTAGTATTATTACTACTACTACTACCGTACTGAGCTTGATGGGGTTTCATTATTAATAAAATATCAGTTGCAAAGCTGTGCAGGAAAGCTTTGCCTTCCCGGGACTGTGGATTTTCTCCCATTCTGTGCTTCAACCTCGAAGATCCATGAGGACCTGAGCAGATTCCCCACGATCCCACAGTGCTGGGAGAGCTGGGGGTGTTCCCTGGAGAGGAGAAGGCTCCAGGGAGAGCTCAGAGCCCCTGGCAGGGCCTGAAGGGCTCCAGGAGAGCTGCAGAGGGACTGGGGACAAGGGCTGCAGGGACAGGAGCCAGGGAATGGTTGCCAGTGGCAGAGGGCAGGGCTGGATGGGATGTTGGGAATGAGGAATTGTTCCCTGGGAGGGTGGGCAGGCCCTGGCCCAGGGTGGCCAGAGAAGCTGTGGCTGCCCCTGGATCCCTGGCAGTGTCTAAGGCCAGGCTGGACATTGGGGCTTGGAGCAGCAGGAAATAATTTAGGGGAAAGTTTAGGGGAAAGAAGAGTGGAAAAAATATAGGCTTGAACAGCCTAAAAGTGAAGTTGAGAAAAGGATGTGTGGTCCTGCCACGGCAGGGGTGGGATGGGATGAGCTTTAATATCCCTGAATATCCTTTCCCACCCCAACCATTCCATGATCTGGACATTTCCAAGGGGCTGCCCTCACTGCCTGAGCCCTCCCTGGCTCCTCCAGGCTGAATAATCCAACTCTGGATGGCAATTCCCAACCGCAGGGGCAGAAAACTCTTGGATTTCCCAAAGCTCTCACCCAGGGGCTGAGGTCCTTTGTCCCCGGCATCTCCCTCCTGCCATGGCAGGTGGTGGCACCACATTCCCAGGGCTCATCCCAGAGTTCTTGAGCTCTCCCACGAAATTCCTGAGACCATTCCCTGCTCTCCAACACCCAAGGAAGCTTTCAGAGGAGCGAGGAGCTGAGATTGTTCCTTTTACCAAGTGCCGCTCCAGCCCAGAGCGTTCCCAGGCAGCTGCTCCAAAGTAATTGAAGCCATAATGCCCAGGAAAAAATGACTTTTCTAATGGTTGCCTCCAAGATTTATCTTTTTTTCAAATGTAATTAAAAAGTAGATTTCGAAATATGCTCGGCAACCCAAAGGATTAAATATTAATACGGGGCATAATTAATAAATGATACATCTCTTGATTACTAATGGGTTATTGACTCTAAAAGCCTGGCATTATGGAATATTAGGGCAAACAAAGGCTTTGGGGGAAGATTTCGAAGTTTCCAGGATGAAGCTGCATCTTTGTCCTTCTTCAAAGGCTCCAAATACCAAAAAAAATAACATTAAACTAAGATAATTATTAAAACCTTCTATTTTTGCTGGTTTTGACATTTATTTTCCAGTGGAGTCCCATCTTGTAGGTTTTTTCATTAGAATTCTGTCTAAAAAGCTCTTTTGTCTTAAAATAAATTAAATTTCTTGACATTTCTCCCATTGCCATTGTTTTTTTTCAGCTAATTTCTTTCCAAAATACTAAAATTCTTTGCTAAAGGCAGAGTTCTGGGTGTCTCTGGTGAATGTACCTTGGTAATAAAGTGAAAATCAGAAATATGTGAATTATTAAACAAAATTTCTAATTTCAATAATAATAAGAAAAAATCTGACCTCAAAATTCTTAATTTAAATAGTAATAAAAAAATCTTAATTTAAAATATCGAACAAAATTGTTGATATCTCTGAACCTTTCAGGACAAACAGCAATTTTCAAAGATAACATTTTATTTTTGCAAGAAATTACAGCCAAATAATGGCAGCATTGACCATTCTGGACGGTAAAATTGCAGGAATTGGAGAAAATATGGAATTAGGAATTTAATTCTTTTGGGAGATCCATTGTTTGAACCTTCGAAATTCCACTAGGAGGGTCCTCACTGGAAAGGGCCACCTTGTACCCCTAAATCTGAGGAGGCAAAACTGGACAGAAAAATTCAATTTATCATGGGAGAGGCTGATAATGAAAATAGAAACAAATGTTTCAGCCCAGGAATTTTATCCTTAGGAAAAAAAAAAAATCCTAATATTTTTCCTGTCAGAATATAGATATTATTTATCAAAATCATATTCAATTTTAATCCTGATTTCTAAGTGTATGTTCAGCCTCTCCCATTTTATCAGCTACAAATTCAATCCCTGTTAGGGATTATGTTATATTCATGCTTATTTAGGTTCTTTAATTAAATTATTCAGGATTTTGATGTTATTTTTTTTTTCACAGTATCCTCTTACCTGGCTTAGATTTAAAGGCTGAAACCTGATAAAACTGATTTTTGATGAGTAATTAATACTCACTTTAAGTCACAATTAAACATTCCTTGGCCTTTAAATGTTCGATCCAGGAAAAACCTCCTTAAAATCCATCCTCACCTCCATTCCAAACTTTGGGATGCCGCTGGAATTTTTGGGTATTTAAGAATAATTTCTGAGGGAATTCCGCCTACCTGCCTGCTAAATATATGGCTTAATTAATAACTGATTAATTAATAACTCATAACAACCTAGACCCAGCTTAAACCAGAGCACAGCCACTGTTTTAGTTGGATTTTTTAATTATCTGCACAAAATTTTTGTGGTCTGGGCATGATTTGCCTTTAAAATTGTGTTGATTAAAAGAAAATTTCTTCTAGAAATGTTTGATTTATTGCATCAATATCCTCCTATTTACAGCAGTGTCGATGTGCATATAAATAAATATGTAAGTATAAAATATATTTATTAATATTTTAATTTGTTTATTCCTTTTTAGAATATTTATTTTTGAGTCTTTGAACTTACAGATAAATTTAAGAGAAATTTAATTTTACTTTGGGTGATTTTGCTTGGTTTTCTCAATATTCCCTCACAGAATACAAAGTAATCTTGTATTCTATATTTTAGTGACTTCTTACATTTATATTTAAACCTCAAATCTTTGTTTTCACTTTTTTTTGCACTGGGACCACCAATATTCAGATTTTTATGGGTGAAACAGGTTTTGTTTAACAGGAGATGCTCCAAGACCTATCAGAACTAATTTTGGGTATTTCTGGGGGAAAAAAACAGCTTTAACTCTTGATTTATTGACCTTATTTCTGCTTTTTAATCTTATCATGGTGAAGCAAATTTCATCACAGTCAATAGGCACCTCTAAATTTAGAGAACAAAACCACCAACAGCTTCACTATTGTATCCTAAAATAATTTATTTTGGGGTTTTTTCTGTTTTAATTCTGATTATTTCCATTGCTTTGAGCCAAGGCGTTTTTCTCCCTGTAGGGAATGACCGGGATGAGGAATTCCAGCGTCCACCCCGACATTGTTTGGTCTGTAAAGGCACAGAAAATACAATTTATTATTTGTAAACAGCTGGATTTTATCCTGAAGTTTGGAACAGCTTGGAATGGTTTGGAGCAGCTCCTGCTTTTCTTCTCCAGGTGCAAAGCTCAGAGCACAGAGGATTGGCCCTGACTCCCGAGCTGGCAGGACGGGAATATTTCCCATCCCAAGGGAAAATCCTTTTTATCCTTCCCTTGGCGTTGCAGCCCCCGGACATCCCAGTTTTCCCAGTAAAACCAGTGACTCCATTGAGGTGGATGGAAGCAGAGCAGGGCAGGTTACACCCAAAAACAGTGCAAAAGGAATAAAAAGAGAATAATTCCCCGGAACTCTTGGGGTATGGAACAATAAAACCAAACAAGCATGTGCTGGAAATTAAATCTCCCAGCTGGATTGATTGCTAATGGGCTTTTTTAAATTCCAGCCTTATTTACCATGGAGAGATAAGAGCTGACTCGCAGCACTTTGGCTGATTCCGAAACTCATGGAAGAAATCTAAAGATCACTCAAATTAAGAGGGGCTGGGAACTGCTCCCCTGGGGGATCCAGGGAATGTTTGAGTTGCCCCCATTAGAGCAGAAGAAGAGCACAGAGCAGATTCGGGCCAATCAGAGAGACCATTCCATAAAAAAGTGGCAGCTGCTTTTGTTTTTCTTGTCCGTTCCCATTAGCGCCACGCTTTCCTCCTCTGGTTTTCCTGCTACTTTGTGTTTGTCATCCTGCAAACTCCAGAGCTTTTGGGAAAACATCCCTCGAAACATGAAATATTTCCAGGTTATGTGAACCTTTCCGGGTGAACCTTTTCCATGTGAACCTTTCCGGGTGAACCTTTTCCATGTGAACCTTTCCATGTGAAATATTTCCACGTTATGTGAACCTTTCCGGGTGAACCTTTTCCATGTGAACCTTTCCGGGTGAACCTTTTCCATGTGAACTTTTTCCATGTGAACCTTTCCGGGTGAACCTTTTCCATGTGAACCTTTCCACGTGAACCTATCCATCTGAAACTTTTCATGCGAACCTTTTCCATGTGAACTTTTTCCATGTGAACCTTTCCGTGTGAACCTTTTCCATGTGAACTTTTTCCATGTGAACCTTTCCGTGTGAACCTTTTCCATGTGAACCTTTCCATGTGAACCTTTCCGTGTGAACCTTTTCCATGTGAACCTTTCCGTGTGAATGTTTTCCAGGTTCTCTGTTTTAGAAGATACCGATGGATTCGCCCATGTTGAGCCATTCTGGACATGAGCCCAGGGCTGCCCAGGGGGGCAAGAGGCCAATGGCCCTGGGCTGGATCAGCAATTGTGTGTCCAGCAGGAGCAGGACAGGGATTGTCCCTCTGTGCTGGGCACTGAGAGCCCCTCCAGGGCTGGCTCCAGTTGTGCTCCTGCAGGAGAGCCCTGGAGGGGCTGGAGGTGTCCAGGGAAGGGAACGGGGCTGGGCAGGGGCTGGAGAGTCAGGATTTCCTATCAGGAGCAATTTCTCCATGGAAAGGGTGCTCAGGCTTTGGCAGGGCTGCCCAGGGAGCTTTGCAGTGCCCATCCCTGCAGGTGTCCCAGCAAGGCCTGGCCGTGGCACTCAGTGCTCTGGGCTGGGGACAAGGTGGGCATCGGGACCAGCATGGCCTCCATGGGCAGGGAGGGTTTTTCCAGCCTCAGTGAATCTGGGATTCCATTAAACATTTTAGATTTATTTATCTTTGGATTTTGAGGCTTTTCCTCCAGCCCTTCAGCCCCTTTGATGCCGATCGTGTGCTGACATCTGGCTTGTTCCACCAGGATATTATTTTTGTTTCTTTTTCAGTCTGATTTTGAATGATTTTTCATCCTGATTTTTGAGTCTGGGAGGGCTTTACCAACACGATTAATTTTATGAAAGAGACTTTCTGGCAGAATAAGAATCTCCTGAGCTATAAGATGCAAACCAATAAGCGAAAGAATACAAAATACCTGCTCTCCTGCTGAAAAGACACCACATTTTTCTGTGGCTCAACAGCCCTGAAATCCCAGCCGAAGGCACCGCCACAACCTCCGAGTACCCAGCACTGATTGAAAGCTCTCATTAACTATATTTTAGTTTTATATTCCCCGGGTGGCTCGGCCTCACAAATAGAGCTGTCACAGGCAGCAAGAAGTGGCTGTTCTTTCATTATTTTGAACTTTCCCAGCAGGATTCACCGCTCGGGCTTTTTTGAGCCACTTGTGGTTTGGAGCTTGCAGGGCCCATGCATTATGCACTAGCTCGGGAATTTCTACCTTCAGTAGGTGGTGGAACTCTGCAGAGACTGAGTAACCTGTTGGCAAAATGTGACTCAACTCCAAACCTCAGCACGAAACCTCAAACCAAACTTCGAGATTCGAATGGGTTGAGGGAAAAAAAGGTTTCTGTTTTGTGTCTCTGTGGAGAATTGGGTTGATGGAAAGGGGCCAGCACCTTGGTACAGGATTAAAAAGCCCCAGGTTTTATTCTTCCTGCAGTTGACAGGACTCCAAAATCAGGCTGGAAAAGCACTCAAAAGCAGGCTGGGAAAGAAACAAAAATAATATCCTGGCGGAACAAGCCAGATGTCAGCACATGATCGGCATCAAAGGGACTGAAGGGCTGGAGGAAAGGCCTCAAAATCCAAAGATAAATAAATCCAAAATGTTTCATGGAATTACAGATTCACTGAGGCTGGAAAAGCCCTCCCAGCCCATGGAGGCCAAGCTGTGCCCCATGGCCACCTTGTCCCCAGCCCAGAGCACTGAGTGCCACGGCCAGGCCTTGCTGGGACACCTGCAGGGATGGGCACTGCAAAGCTCCCTGGACAGTCCATTCCAATGCTTAACCACCCTTTCCATGGAGAAATTCCTCAGCAGAGGCAAGAAATTTCTGCAGGACTTGGATGAACGTGGAGAAAAGTCTCCAGGCCCTGTCCCTCGCTCCTTGGTGGAGGTGAAGGCACCACCTGAGGTGGCTGAAGGTGATTAAAATCCTGTGGAAATCAATGAGAGCTTCACTGCTGTTCTAAAAGGGCTGGGGAAATTTGGGCATGGAAAAGTGGATGAGTCCTGTGCCTGGAATAGCTTCACGTGTGTTGTTCCAGAGAGTTTTGGCTGTCCCTGGATCCCTGGCAGTGTCCAAGGCCAGGCTGGACATTGGGGTTGGAGCAGCCTGGGACAGTGGGAGGTGTCCCTGCCATGGGACAGGATGAGCTTTAAGGTCCCTTCCAACCCAAACCATCCCATGATTCTGTAATTCTGTGTTCTGGAACAGACTGGGAGCTCCTGGAATTAGTGGTGCCTCTGCTCAGGCTTTTGGGTCAAGAGAAGCTTTGCAATCAGGATCAACATTTCTGTCCTTCAGCATCTTGGGCATTGAAGAGAAACTCCCAGTACCAAACCTCTCCCATGCCCTGGAAAATTCTCCCTGGATGATCCAGTGAAGGCTAAATCCTTTTCTTCTAAAAAGATTCTCATAATAAAGAATTTTCCACCATGTTCAGTCTCAAGAAAAGGAAGATACCATCCAACAGGGCTGGGAAATAAAGGCAGCAAAAATGCAAATTCGTCCATTTTCCCTAAAGTTTTTTCCATTTTATTTCCTTAGCAAACTTATGCTGATCTGTTGCAGAATGTGGTGTCTGGTATCCAACTGTATTCATTTCCTTCCTATTCCTAGAGACAGATTTATTCCCAAAGGGAAGAGGAGGAAGAAAGGAATAATTTTTCTAATACTTCCAAATTTTCTAGAAGCATTTAATGAAAGTCTGAAGGAAAACGAAGCCCTTCCTGGGGTTATTTAATACAAGCATTCAAGCAGAGCCATTCCAGTGGTCATAAATAACAGTTTGTACTCACAGGAAGCAAAATTATGTTTTGATGAAAGCTCATTAAAGAAAAAAACCCACTTTTTTATGCTTTCCCACAAATGCAACGCTCTGCTGGCCGAGCAGGTTTCAGGAAGAGGGCAAACTGCAGGATAGCTCCATGGAAAAGGAAGGATTCCTTTCAAACTCTCTGCCAGGGTTGTGTTAGCATTTCCCAAGTGCCTCCTAATTTTGTAGATCCTGGAAGAGCCTTTGGATACTTCACATTCCAAGTGTTGTGCAATTTTTTTCTGCAGATCCCTGGCTGGATCTGTTCATGGAACCATGACCCACCTGCTCCAGCACATTCCCCATCTGAATTTTATTCATTTACACCACTTAAAGTTAAAAAAAATCCTTCAGTCCAGGAGATAAAATCCTGCAAAAATCTGCACTGTTCCCCCATGCACACCCAATTCTGAGTGCTGGAATATTTTGTCTTGGATAAAACAAAATGGTAAATTTTGCCTTTATAAAAAAAATTGAATTGCTATGAAAAGAGCTACGAAAACTTCTTATCAATCTATTTTTCCCTCCCAGATGAATCAAGAAATGACAAAAAAATCTGTTGTTGGTATAGCTCAACCACATTTTTTGTTCCTGTGTCCTCAGCCCTGTCCTGGGAGTCTTCTCTCCACGGAACGCGGGAGTGTCCTGAGCTTTCCAGGGTCCTGGGAACACAGAAAATGATATTTTTTCTTCTCCAATTTGCATTCTGACACAGCTCTGCAGCACCTTCCTGTGTCCTGTCACCTCTCAGACCTCAATTCCAGGTTCTGTTTCACAGCAGAAATATTCCAGGTTCTATTGCAGGTTTCATTTCCCAGCAAGGAGTTGAATCCCTTCCATTTTATCCCCTCGAGGATTCGGGGATGCCTCCAGGCAGGATTTGTGCCCCCCTTCCCCCCTCCCCTGTGTTCTGTGCCACCACATCTGCCACCACATCTGCCCTCAGAATATCCTGAGCTGGGAGGGACCCCCAAGGACCATCCCCTCCAAGCCCTGGCCCTGCACAGACTTCCTGCCTGCAGTGATGGACACCCCTTTTTTAGGGATTTTTTCAGGATCTGGGCCAGCTGGAGAGGTTAGCTCCATCCTGAACTCACCTCTGTGCCTTTCCAGCAGGAATTCTGCGCTCCCGACTCTGCCTTGCTCTGGAAAGGAGAGAGGAGCGTTTCTGAAGCTCTTGGCTCTCCATGTTAATAACAGAATGACACCAAAAGGCCATCGAGCTGGGAGGGAATAACAGAATGACACCAAAAGGCTACCGAGCTGGGAGGGACCCCAAGGACCATCCACTCCAAGCCCTGACCCCTGCACAGACTTCCTGCCTGGCAGTGATGGACACACATTTTTAGGGATTTTTGCAGGATCTGGGCCAGGTGGAGAGGTTTAGCTCCATCCTTAAATCACCTCTGTGCCTTTCCTGCAGGAATTCTGTGCTCCTGACTCTACCTTGCTCTGGAAAGGAGAGAGGAGCATTTCTGAAGCTCTTGGCTCTCCATGTTAATAACAGAATGACACCAAAAGGCTACCGAGCTGGGAGGGACCCACAAGGATCATCCCCTCCAAGCCCTGGCCGTGCACAGACTTCCCGCCTGGAAGTGATGGACACCCCTTTTTTAGGGATTTTTGCAGGATCTGGGCCAGCTGGAGAGGTTTAGCTCCATCCTTAAACCACCTCGATGCCTTTCCTGCAGGAATTCTGCGCTCCCGACTCTGCCTTGCTCTGGAAAGGAGAGAGGAGCGTTTCTGAAGCTCTTGCTCTCCACATTAATAACAGAATGACACCAAAAGACCACCGAGCTGGGAGGGACCCACAAGGACCATACCCTCCAAGCCCTGGCCCTGCACAGACTTCCTGCCTGGAAGGGGGTGGACAAACATTTTTTTAGGGATTTTTGCAGGATTCGGGCCAGCTGGAGAGGTTTAGCTTCATCCTCAACTCACCTCTGTGCCTTTCTGCAGGAATTCTGCACTCCGACTCTGCCTTGCTCTGGAAAGGAGAGAGGAACATTTCCGAGGCTCTTGGCTCTCCATGTTAATAACAGAATGACACCAAAAGGCCATCGAGCTGGGAGGGACCCGCAAGGACCATCCCTCCAAGCCCTGGGCCCTGCACAGACTTCCTGCTGGAAGTGATGGACACACATTTTTTTAGGGATTTTTGCAGGATCTGGGCCAGCTGGAGAGGTTTAGCTTCATCCTCAACTCACCTCTGTGCCTTTCCTGCAGGAATTCTGCACTCCCGACTCTGCCTTGCTCTGGAGAGAGGAGTGTTTCTGAAGCTCTTGGCTCTCCATGTTAATAACAGAATGACACCAAAAGGCCACCGAGCTGGGAGGGACCCCCAAGGACCATCCACTCCAAGCCCTGGCCCTGCACAGACTTCCTGCCTGGAGGTGATGAACACCCTTTTTTTAGGGATTTTTGCAGGGTCTGGGCCAGCTGGAGAGGTTTAGCTTCATCTTTAAATCACCTCTGTGCCTTTCCGGCAGGAATTCTGCACTCCCGGCTCTGCCTTGCTCTGGAAAGGAGAGAGGAGCACTTCCGAGGCTCTTGGCTCTCCATGTTAATAACAGAATGACACCAAAAGGCCACCAAGCTGGGAGGGACCCCCAAGGACCATCCCCTCCAAGCCCTGACCCTGCACAGACTTCCTGCCTGGCAGTGATGGACACCCCTTTTTTTAGGGATTTTTGCAGGATCTGGGCCAGCTGGAGAGGTTTAGCTTCATCTTTAAATCACCTCGATGCCTTTCCTGCAGGAATTCTGTGCTCCCGACTCTGCCTTGCTCTGGAAAGGAGAGAGGAGCGTTTCTGAAGCTCTTGGCTCTCCATGTTAATAACAGAATGACACCAAAAGGCCGATGGAAGAAATGCAGGCAGGGAATGGGAGCTAAAATCCTTTGGGAAGGCAGGATCCAGCCAGGGAAGAGCTCCGGAGGCTCTACTGCCTCACTGAGCATCACCTGACCGCACCTCCCAGGGCCAGGAAACCTTCCTTGGCCTTTTCCTCCTGAAAATCGGAGTCCAAGCACCCTGAGTTTCAGACAATTCCTGATTTTGGCATTTCCAGCTGGATAAAGCTGAAAGAACAGCATCAGAACTCAGCAAAGTGAAAATGGGGCTGAGAGCAGCAAAGAGGAGCAGAGATACAAAATATTGCGCAAGGAATAAAGTTCCTTCGGAAAACCAGAATCACCAAGGTTGGAGGAGAACTTCAGGACCCTCCGGGCCCACCACCATCATCCCAAAAGCTCCTCAAATCCCTTTTTTAATGTTCTATCCAAAAAAAGTCCCCACATTTATGGGGAAAAGATATAAAAATCCACATGGTTGTACAAACTGAGCATCGAAAGAGTTTGTGGGCTCCACAAACAAAAGCCAATACCCTGGGGGAAAAAAAAAAAAGAAAGAATCCAGTTCCTCAAAACCTGCTCAGTGACCGAAATGGGTCCAGTTAAAAAAAACCAGGTTAAATGTAATGGTTTAGGAATTGTTAGGGAAAGGAAAGGAAAAAGGAAAAAGGGAAAAGGAAAAAGGGAAAAGGAAAAAGGAAAGAGGAAAGGGAAAGGAAATAGGAAAAGGAAAGAGAAAAAAGGGAAGGGAAAGGAAAGGAAAGGAAAGGAAAGGAAAGGAAAGGAAAGGAAAGGAAAGGAAAGGAAAGGAAAGGAAAGGAAAGGAAAGGAAAGGAAAGGAAAGGAAAGGAAAGGAAAGGAAAGGAAAGGAAAGGAAAGGAAAGGAAAGGAAAGGAAAGGAAAGGAAAAGGAAAGGAAAGGAAAGGAAAGAAAGGAAAGGAAAGGAAAGGAAAGGAAAGGAAAGGAAAGGAAAGGGGAAGAGAGGAGGAGGGGAGGGGAGGGGAGGGGAGGGGAGGGGAGGGGAGGGGAGGGGAGGGGAGGGGAGGGGGGAGGGGAGGGGAGGGGAGGGGAGGGGAGGGGAGGGGAGGGGAGGGGAGGAGAGGAGAGGGGAGGGGAGGGGAGGAGAGGAGAGGAGAGGAGACGAAAGGAGACGAAAGGAGATGAAAGGAGACAAAAAGGAAAGGAGACGAAAGGAAAGGGGGAAGGGGGAAGGGGGAAGGAAAAGAAAAGGAAAAGGAAAAGGAAAAGGAAAAGGAAAAAGGAAAAGGAAAAGGAAAAGGAAAAGGAAAAGGAAAAGGAAAAGGAAAAGGAAGGAAAATGCAACTGTGCTGTGCATCCTCCACCTCACACAAGGCACTCTTTGCTCCAGGGAGGGAAGAGCTTCTGCCCAGAACATTCCCAGGGCACTTGGGCAAAGCAAATCCTGTTTGGCTGTAGCTAAAAACTTCTTTTCCTTGTCACGGTGTTGGTGCTCAGAATATTCCCAGTCCATAAGCACAGCTTAGGTGGCGCAGGTTGATATTCCACAAAAAAGAGCAAACATGGAGTGAGGAAGGGGAAAAAAGGGAGAGGGATTAACACCAGTTTCAAACTGTCAAGCCCAGGCAGTCTTAAATGCAAAAGGCACCCAAGGTTCAGGTCTTTGCTTGATTCACTGTCACTTGATAGCTCCAGGAAATTAAACCACAGCAGCTCAGGTCAAAAAGCATTAATAAAAGCAAGGGAATTCAGGTTGGAAAAAATGTTATGATGATTAAATGCCATTTTTTGTGTTTTGGGCATGCTCAGGTGAGGGTACCCCATTGTGCGCCGTGCTGGAAGTGTGGCAGGAGCTGCAGATTTTGGTGTTGTCACTGGATTTTTCCACTTGGATGGTCCCAAATCCTAATGGAATATTACTCACACACAGCCTTAATCCCAGCAATGCAGTGCACAGACATTCCAGCATCTGTTAGGAATTGGGGCAGCTCTGAGGGCACAGCTGGTCATGTTTGAAGTCAAGACCCTCTGGTTTGGACAAAGAGCTTTGGTGGGAAAAGAAATGCCAAGCAGCTGAAAAAAAAAAAAAAAAAAAAAAAAAGAGGGAATGTTTTTCCTTATGGAGCCATCTTGCATTGGCCAAAGGAATGGTGTAAGTCACCACAGAACTTTGTGAGTTAGATAACTGGGCTGAAATGGTCTGAAATGGGGTTGTTCCTCTGAAAAATGCCTGGGTTTGAGGCAAGGAATGGTTTCATCCGTGTTTTTTCACCCAGCAGGATGAGCACCTTTTCCTTTGCAGTTCTCTGGGAAGCCCTGGAATTTGTTGGTCTCTGGGGTCTGCTCTGTCCTGGGGTTTGGATGTGGAAAAGTGCCTGGGGATCATCCTTCATTTCAGCCCTCTTGCCCCTTTCCAGCACTTAAAAGAAAGCTGAAAGTCTCTCTCATCGTAAAGGCACCCCCTTAATGGAAATCTTTGACACCGATGGAGCAGAGGAAACACTCAGACTGCGGGAAATGGCCAGGAGAAAGGGGGAAAAAGGGAAAAACTCAGCAAGAATGAGCCCAAAATGAACTATTTGACAGAGAATCATAAGCTTGAGTCAATTATAAAAAGCTGCTTGAGCCCCAGTGTGCCTTCCCCACGCACAACAATAAATCAAGATCACTTACTTGAGGTGCTTTGTAATAAAGCAGCCCTGCTTCTTTCTGGAATTAATGACTCAAAATCCTGCTAAAGATTAACTGGCTGCCTTTAATTTCATTAAGGAGGGGGAAAAAAGGCAGCATCTCCATATTCAGGCTTTTTCCAGCTTTGTGCAACCCTTTTTTTTCCGCTTGGTTTTTGTGTCAAAGGCTGAGGAGGCAAAACCTCCCGAAGTAGTTTTGTTTTAGGGAATGTTATTCCCCAAAGTGTTGGAATTCTGTTCCTCATTCTGCAGTGATTCCCACGTCAGTACTGAGCCTTCCCAAGGGCTTTGGGAATCAGCTGTGCAGAGCAGCCATCAATGGGAACAGTCCTAAATTAATGGGAATCATTTCCCTATTATCCACACAGACACCAAAGGCCAACAAAACCTTCATTGCTTTGGGTTTGGACCTCGATTTGAGCTGATCCTCCTGGGAGGGAACCCATGGTTATCTGGGATTTTAATCATCTGCCACAGAGTGCTCCCACTTTTTCCAGGATTTGAAGGATTCAGCTGCACAAACTTCCTAAAGAAATTTTGGGACAGAGTGGCCATCCCTTCACACCCCCCCTGGAGCACAGCAAGAGCTCCTGGTTCAAAGCGAAAAACAAAAGAAGTTCTCCACATTTAAATGTATAATTCCCTCACAAAGCATTCCCAGTTTTCTCCAGGTGGGTGAGAGAGATTGTGCACTCAGCTCTCCTGGAATAATTAAAAGGTCATCAATTTGCTGTCACTGCGGTGATATGGTTTAATTACATTCTACAAATCTATTGAACAAGCTATCAAAGGCAGATTATATTGCTGAGATGTGTTATTATTTTAACAACAAACCAATGTCTGTTTGGAGGAAGGCCTGGGAATATGGTCTGGGCACAGCTGAGATGAATCTAAATCTTCTCTACTGCAGCGTTATCTGGATTTTCCAATCGGAGAACTCTGCTCAAAAATGAAGACCAAAAGAAATTTAGACAAGTGACAGATCTTGCACATTAATGCTCAACATTACTTTGGGTTCAAATTTAGGTTCAGACTGAAATAAAAGAAATTTAGGTTCAAATTTCAGAAGAAATTCCTCTCTAAGAAGGAGGGCAGGCCCTGGCGAAGGTTTCCAGAGAAGCTGTGGCTGCCCCTGGATCCCTGGAAGTGTCCAAGGCCAGGCTGGATGGGGCTTCGATCACCATAAGTCAGAAGGTGCCCAGAGAGGACTTAAAGGACCTTAAAGAGGACCTTAAAGGCCATCCAGTGCCATGGCAGGGACACCTCCCACTGTCCCAGGCTGCTCCAAGCCCAATGTCCAGCCTGGCCTTGGACACTGCCAGGGATCCAGGGGCAGCCACAGCTTCTCTGGCCACCCTGGGCCAGGGCCTGCCCACCCTCCCAGGGAACAATTCCTCATTCCCAAGATCCCATCCAGCCCTTGCCCTCTGCCACTGGCAACCATTCCCTGCCTCCTGTCCCCTCCAGCCCTTGTCCCCAGTCCCTCTGCAGCTCTCCTGGAGCCCTTCAGGCAAATGGCACCAGAACATTTGGGAATTATTTGGGTCATACATTCTCCATGCAAGTCCAGAAAGGAGTTCCTAAATTGTTCCCTCTTCTTGTTCTGCCATTACTCTGCATTACCTGACTAAAAAGAAGCGAACAATCCCATGGTACTTCATCTTCCTTCCCTTTAAATAAAACCCTTATAAGCCCTAACAATTAGAAACTTTCCCTCTCTCCTCTTTTATTTTGTGCTCAGAGCTCGGTGTAGGGGAGTGCTGTTTTTTCCTCTGGATCCTTCCAGTAATTCCCAGAAACTTTTCCTCCAAACAAGGCTGAATTCGCAGCAGAATTTGCTTGAAAATCCAAACCCAAATCCACATCCAAACCCAGGACACTTTGGAGAAAGTTTTTGCTCAGAAAATCCAAATCCACATCCACATCCAAACCCAGGACACTTTGGAGAAAGTTTTTGCTCAGAAATCCAAATTCAAATCCAAACCCAAATCTACATCCAAACCCAGGACACTTTGGGAAAAGTTTTTGCTCAGAAAATCCAAATCCACATCCAAACCCCAGGACATTTTTGATTAAGTTTTTGCTCAGAAAATCCAAATCCACATCCACATCCAAACCCAGGGCACTTTGGGAAAAGTTTTTTCTCAGAAAATCCAAATTCAAATCCAAGCCCAAATCCACATCCAAACCCAGGGCACTCTGGGAAAAGTTTTTGCGCAGAAAATCCAAATCCACATCAACATCCAAACTCAGGATGCTTTGGGGAAAGTTTTTGCTCAGAAAATCCAAATTCAGCTCTAAACCCAAATCCACATCCAAACCCAGGACACTTTGGGGGACGTTTTTTGCTCAGAAAATCCAAATCCACATCCGCATGCAAACCCAGGACGCTTTGGAGAAAGTTTTTGCTCAGAAAATCCAAATTCAAATCCAAATCCACATCCAAACCCAGGACACTCGGGAAAAGCTTTTGCTCAGAAAATCCAAATTCAACTCCAAACCCAAATCCACATCCAAACCCAAGACACTTTTGGTAAAAGTTTTTGCTCAGAAAATCTAAATTCAAATCCAAATCCACATCCACATCCAAACCCAGGACACTTTTGATAAAGTTTCTGCTCAGAAAATCTAAATTCACATCCAAACCCAAATCCACATCCAAACCCAGGACACTTTGGGAAAACTTTTTGCTCATAAATTCCAAATTCAAATCCACATCCAAACCCAAATCCACATCCAAACCCAGGACACTTTGGGAAAACTTTTTTCATCAAACCAAGCGTACACAGCAGCCTGAAGAAACCAGATTTGCTGCACAGGAGAAGTGTCAGCCCCGAGCACACAAATCCTGGCTCCCACCACCTCCTCCTGGCTGGAAGGGCTGGATCAGGAGCCCTTTCCACGCATTAAATTCGCGATCAGCCCTACAGAAAACACCCCCAGCCTGTGGTCAGCGGCCGCACGCAGACTCTGTCATTTTGCTTACTGACCACACGCTGCCATTGATCAATCCCAAATTGGATTATTGTTAGCTTTAAAAGCGCCTCAACAGCAGAAAGTGGCGGGGGAGGCTGGCGAAGCAGAGATGGATCGCGGAATAAACAGGCGCAGTGACAGGACTGCAGCCGGAATTGATCACTGTCAGCGAGTTAGTGGTCAGCTGTCTGACCTTTGGGGCCCAAAGCAAACATCAGAATAATGTTTAGACAAACACATTTGATTTTGGAGGTAATGGGTATGTCAACTAAATGACAAACCTTAGAAAGGTCAAAGGGAGAGCCATTTTTCAGGCTTTTTTCAGGCATTAATCGTTCGTTTGGGAGCGGTGTGTTTTGGAGCTGGACGGGGAGAACTTCACTTGGTGTGGGTTTGTGTGTCCTGGCAGGCACCAAAAATTCAGCCACAGAGACCATTTCTGTGAAACCTGGGCTGTCCCTAACCCCTGCCGCTCCCAGCTGCCTGTAGGACCATCCTAAAAGAGATGGAGTCAGGATTTGGAGCTCTGCAGGAATTTTAGCAGAGCTTTAACCCCACCACAGTTCCCTGTAGGAGATGTGGGGAAAGGCTCTGATCACCTGGATGAAATAAATCCAACTTCTCCACGGGCACTGGAGATGCCTGTGGCACACACCACTCATCCCAGAATCCCAGAGTCATGGAATTGAGGTGGGAAGAGCCCTTCAGGATCATCCAGAGCACCAGCAGCACCCAAACGCTGTCCCCAAGGGCCACATCCAGACTGCTCCTGAACACTCCACAGACAGGGACTGCAAACCTCCCTGGGCAGCTCATTCCAGGGCCTGACCACTCTGGCAGGGAAAAATTTCTTTCCTACTATCAAATCCGAGCCTCCTGTGATGCAATTTAAAGCTTTTGAGATTGGCTGTCACTGGCTCTGGCTCTTGGGCTGCTATTTAAAGAGATTTTTCCAAGATAATTTTCCTGACAAAGTTGAGAGCAGCACAAGATGTTCTTGCAGGAAACACCCGCAGGGTCTTCTTCATGGTGTGAATATCAGAATCACTTGGGAAAAAAGAATTTTTTTTTTATTATTATTATATTATTATTATTATTATTATTATTATTATTTAATTTCTTCCCATACTCCTTGTCCCCAAAAAACTTTTGAACAGCAAGGCCCTGCTAAGGAAGGGAGACTGGAACTTGAAATAGGAAGCAGGTTCTGGTTTGTAGAGAAAGCAAGGGAGCACCTGGAATATCCCAATAATATCCAAATTAACTGTTTATCTCCAGGCGTAAAATTTATGCCTGGAAATGAGGAATATTTTTAATTTTATGTTCTCTAGGTCTCTGTCCTCACTGCTGGAGCTAACAAAGCTTCATTGTAGAATTGATCAAAAGTCAGGAATTTTTTTTGGCAAAAAGCTTTTCATCCAGAACAGAAATATCCAAGGCAGGAGTATTCTTTGCTCGGGAAAATTTAAAATGCAGCTTTTTTAAGTTCTCCCAGCCTCACAATCATGACAATCTCACCTGTTTAAAGCAGCTTTCTCTGAAGAAAACCTGTTTTGACCAAACTTTTGCATCAACATGATTATTTGGAAGGAAAACAGCATGGGGAACACAAAGTTTCCTCCTCATTGCTCCTACAGTGAAATCTCACAGCATTCCTGGGATTTCTCTAAGTTTCAGCAGAGGAATATTTTAACTTGGCCAAACATTTTCTGGATTTAGCTCAGACCAAGAGGGAAAGGAGGTAAAAACATTCCAGAAGAGGTTTGGTGATAAACTGCAACTTTATTTAATCATGGATTTAGAGTCATGGAAAGGCTTGGGTTGGAATAAAGACAATTTCGATCCAGCCCAAATTTAAAAATACCTGTATTTACAATCAGGTGTAGGTTCTGCCCCCATTGTGTCCTACATCACGAAGCTGATTTTTCCATTAAGGAGAAGAGGAAGGGGACATGATGTACTGGAGCTGAAGTTTTCCAGCTGTTTTTCCAAAGCTTCTTTCCAGCAGAACCAGATGGACCCTGGAGGTGGAATTGCAGATGGACACCAAATTTTGGGTGACTCTTGGGGCTGCCCAGAGAAGCTGCGGCTGTCCCATCCCTTGGACTGTCCAAGGCTGGGTTGGATGGAGCTTGGAGCAGCCTGGGACAGTGATTGCAGGATCCAGGCCCCGGAGTTCCTTCAGGACATCTGGAAAAGCCAGAACATGTCCTGGTTCCCTGCCCTCCCTGGGATGTTGGAATATCCTTATCCCAGGTTTCCCATCTGCCTGTATTGGTAATTAATGTCCCAGGGCTGCCTACATGTGCTCATAAATTAAATAAATAGAATAATATATGAAATTAATTAAATATTAACAGATTTAGGAAGTGTAAGGAAGCAGGGTGTGAAAATTGTCCAGAGTGAGGCACAGGAACATCAGGGAACAGTTTTCCTGGGAGGGACTGAGGACTGGCATGGGATGATAGGGAAATTGTGGAGTGTCCATCCTTGGGGACACCCAGGAGCCGTCTGGACCTGGAACTGCCTGTGGGTGGCCCTGCTTGAAGATTTGGACCTGAAGAACTCCAGTGCCTTTTCCATCCTCACAGATCTATCATCACCAGGACCAAACCCAATTCTTTGTATCCCAAAATCCCTCCAGATCTGGAGCCACCAGCAGCACTTTGCTAATTCTCTGTATCCCCAAATCCCTCCAGATCTGGAGCCACCAGCAGCACTTTGCTAATTCTTTGTATCCCAAAATCCCTCCAGATCTGGAGCCACCAGCAGCACTTTGCTAATTCTCTGTATCCCAAAATCCCTCCAGACTGGGAACCACCAGCAGCACTTTGCTAATTCTTTCTATCCCCAAATCCCTCCAGATCTGGAGCCACCAGCAGCACCTTGCTAATTCTCTGTATCCCCAAATCCCTCCAGATCTGGAATCACTAGCAGGACTTTGCTAATTCTTTCTATCCCAAAATCCCTCCAGATCTGAGCCACCAGCAGCACTTTGCTAATTCTCTGTATCCCAAAATCCCTCCAGACTGGGAACCACCAGCAGCACTTTGCTAATTCTTTCTATCCCCAAATCCCTCCAGATCTGGAGCCACCAGCAGCACCTTGCTAATTCTCTGTATCCCAAAATCCCTCCAGATCTGGAATCACCAGCAGCACTTTGCTAATTCTTTGTATCCCAAAATCCCTCCAGATTGGGAGCCACCAGCAGCACTTTGCTGTTGTTTGAGCTTAAACTTAAACCCTGACTTTCCAGGCCAGACTTAACTAATCCTTGTCCCTCACCCCAGCCTTTGGCAAGGTCCTTGCAGATCCACAGGCTCTGCATCGATCCTCGTGCCTTGTACACTGGCTGGGGTGTAGCAAAGTATGGTGTAAAATGAGAGAAAATATTGATTTCCAGAAAGTTAATATTATTAAAAGGCAGTTGTATTCATCTCCTTCTGGAATTTTAGCTGGGGGTTTTCCTCTTGGAAAATCAATGGAAGTAATAGTCTGGTTATAGCAGGAGCACTTGTTAGACTATTTTTTCACTCCATCGCTTTTAAGTTGTGTTAAGAGCAGAAGAGTTGAAAGGCTATAAAATTATTGACTGGGAATTACAGGACTTGAGTGAATGAAGGTTTTATATTCATCATTTTTCGTCACTTTATCTGGCGGAGAAAAATTTTAATTGCACAGGATTTTAATTGTAGGAGGTTTCTGTTTGCACCACCAAAAAATACCTGAAGTATTTGAGGCAAAATCTCCTCATCCCAATTTGTTTCCATGATCAGATTTGTGAAAGGACTCCAAAATCCCTCAGAAAGATTCAGCCTTGCACAAAATAATTTCTGCAAATGCTTGGCACATGGGAATAACTGGCAATATTGAATACTGATTATTAACATCTTCCTTTCTAAATTCAGTTTTCTCTCCCAACAATTGCTCGATTTTCCCCCATAATTCTTGGGAACAGCTCATTTCACCTTCTCACCGATGCAGCTCTGACAAGATCCAGTGACAAGGCCAACGTCAGGCACAGTTTCAGCTGCAAATCAAATCTCTAAGGTTAGCAAAAATCCATAAAATTCCCACCGTTTTCTCAGGAGAGGCTCATAATGACCAATTCCTTCACTCCAACACAGAACTTGCCTTTTTAGCCAAAACCATCTGGTTTTGCATCCTGGTTTTCCTGTCCCTGTTTTTAGCCAAAATATTATGTCGATAATAGATACAATTTGTGTCACAAATCAACTGGAATTTCACCCGAAACTTTTCCCCTGAAACGTTGTACGAGGAGATGAGACTGTGGGTGCTGCCAGTCTCATCTCGTGGGCCAAGGAACCATTTGGGGCTGTGGTTTTAGACTGAAGGAGGGTAGGGCTGGATGGGATTTTGGGAATTAGGAATTGTCCCCTGGGAGGGTGGGGAGGGGCTGGGATGGAATTCCCAGAGAAGCTGTGGCTGCCCCTGGATCCCTGGCAGTGTCCAAGGCCAGGCTGGACATTGGGGCTTGGAGCAGCCTGGGACAGTGGCAGGTGTTGGGGTTGGGGCTGAATGATCTTTAAGGTCTCTTGTTGCTCTGATTTTCTGATATTCGTGGAGGTTCGCAGAGCATGCAAAGAAGTCAGGCAGCACACAAGATGGCAAAAAGAGAGAGTTTATTTACAAGAACTTCTTTATATATCCATTAATGATCTAATAATTATTGGTCGACAGTTTTTCCACCCCCTATAACGATTGGTTACAACCCTAGAGCATCCAGTACCAAAACAAAGAGATTAGAAAGCACAAAAATGCAACTTATCTCTATTCTCCATGAGAAAGAAGAGAAAGATTTTAAAAGAGTGCAACTACAGTCCCTTCCATACCAAGCCATTCCATGATTTGAAGTCACCTTTTCCCTGCTGCCTCTGCACTCTCAGGTGTGGAAATTGCCAGCAAAGGAAAGTTGGATTTTTCTCTTTGTCCATCTTTTGTCACAGGAAGATCAACAAGGTGTGTACAGAATTCCAAAGCAGTTGGATTGCTGAAATCACTCGGCTTTGGGAGTTGTGATTGTGGCGGAAAGGGGAACTCACAAAAACCCTGGAGGAACATTCCCAAGGCGTGAAGGAACTGTTCTCTCCCGAAGCCCAGGGAAAGGCTGTCTCCCTGTGGTTTTTCCCTGACAGTGAAACCACAGCCTCCTCCTTTTCTCCCCCATAACCCTCTGGCTCTCAGCTCTGCCTGATCCCTCTGAATCTGTCAGGGCAATTATCTGCCACCAGCTCCATGCTATCAACAGGGAACTGCTCCGTGTGACAAGAGGGGCACTGCAGCAACAGCGTTTGGAGCCAGATGAGCTTTGACAGCAGCTCAGCTTCCTCCTTCTGAAAATCTAAGGTGAAAATGGTAAAATCCCTCCCCTCACACCGATTTCTTGGCCAAAATAAATTGTGGATGCAATATTCTAAGAAACTCTCTCCTTTCTCATGAATCGTATGGGAAACAAAGATAAGCTGAATTCTTGTTCTTCTTTTAATCTATGTTTTGGAGCTGGGTGCTGTCAGGGTTTCAGCCAATCGCCCTGGGGGGTGGATTGGCTATAAACCAATCACTGCTAGACTCTTGATATTTATATAAGAACAGAACTTTTTAATAAACTTCCTCTTACTTTCCGCCGGCTCCCTGCCTGTTTCCTTGCTATATCCGCAAGCAGCAGCAACAATAAATGATTTATCCACGTCTGTGCCGACCACACACCCCTTACACTGAAAACTGTTTGTAAAATAAGGAGGTAATAAATGGCTCCTGATCTGAATCATCAATAATTAATAATGAAATTTTAAAAAATCTTAAATAACCTTCTTCTTCCTGCAGAGCAAATGCAAGTGTTTCGAGCTGCAGTAATTGCCTACAAATTAACTTGTAGCAGAAATGAAGAGGGAAATGTTCTGCTGTTCCTGTCTCACGCTAGTGTTTTACAGCCACTTAAGGAGAACATCTCCTCGTGAGCTCCGTGTGTGAGCTCCTGGTGATCAAAGCTGAGCTCACCAATCACATCCCACACCCAGACTGCTCTTCCCAAGGAAATCTTGGAGTTGTTGTAGCCAGGGCCAGCGTGGGACAAGCTGGGAGAGGAGCGGGATGTGGCTTTTCCAGGATTGAGCTGCAGGGCCAGGGAAGCTGACAGGGTGACACCAGACTGGGACGGAATGTGTAGTTGCACTGTTTTAGAAATCTTTCTCTTCTTTCTCAGGGAGAATAGAGATAAGCTGCATTTTTGACCTTTCTTAATCTCTGTGTTTGGTACTAGGTGTTGTACAGCTGTGACCAATGGTTTAGGAGGTGGATTCCCTGCTGACCAATAGTTGCTAGATTATTAATGGATATATAAAGAGGTTTTTGTAAATAAAGTTCTCCTTTCGCCATCTTGGGTTTGTCTGCCTGCTTACTCCACCAGCTTCTGGGAATCTCAGGAAATGTCTAACCACAGGAATGCCATGGACAGCTCTTGTTTAATCTCTTTTTTCACAGGATCATGGAATTCTTTCCTCTGGAGCCAGGCTGGAAGAACTGGGAATGTCCTGGCTGGAGAAGAGAAGGCTCCAGGGAGAGCTGCAGAGCCCCTGGCAGGGCCTGAAGGGCTCCAGGAGAGCTGCAGAGGGACTGGGGACAAGGCATGGAGGGACAGGACACAGGGAATGGTTGCCAGTGGCAGAGGGCAGGGCTGGATGGGATCTTGGGAATGAGGAATTGTTCCCTGGGAGGGTGGGCAGGCCCTGGCCCAGGGTGGCCAGAGAAGCTGTGGCTGCCCCTGGATCCCTGGCAGTGTCCAAGGCCAGGCTGGACATTGGGGTTGGAGCAGCCTGGGACAGTGGGAGGTGTCCCTGCCATGGCAGGGGTGGCACTGGGTGGCTTTAAGGTGCCTCCCAACCCAAACCATTCCAGGATTCCATGAGCAGGGAACAATTTTCCTGTTGGGATTAAGCCCCACATCCCAACAGGGATATTTTTGGCATCCTGCTGGGACCCTGGGCCAAGGAAGAAGACATTCGGTGACACATTCACCACTCACAGGTGAGACGATGCCCTCTCCCACCATCCTGTCCCATCCCAAGGCACTCCACAAAGCAAGATCAGGGTCTGTCCCAGTCCTGCTGCCCAGGGGCTCATCCAGGGAGCCCCAGACCCACTCTGGGATGGGAACTCACAGCCAGCTGAGCTGGGGTGCTTTTCTTTTTAAGATAATACACCCAAAAAAACCCAAAAAGATGATTTGTGAGCTGCTTGTGGGCAGCTTTGTCACAATCCCATGCCTGGATCTACAAACTACACAATAAACTACACCACAACATCCCCCTACCCTCTCCCCAGTCCTAAATTATTCGTTCCTTATGTACAGTGATCATCAAGAGATGTGGTGGCCTTTGGAAAAGAAGATTTAGCAATATTAATAATGCTAGATTGCCTAATCACACACAGGCCAGAGCTCGAGGTGGCTGGAATTTTCTCAACAAAATGTAATTCCATTAAAATATGGTGTTCAACAAAGCTGGAATATTCTGTGGGGACTTGATGGGTTTGACGAAGATTTCTGAAGGCCAGGGTTTCTGTCTAAAGGCCTGTACCAAAACCTGGAGCTTTTCAATCCAAAAATAGCCAATATTGACCCAATTCCAAGTCAGAAAAATGTTCCTAAAGTTTTGTTTTCATTCCAGCGGGGAACAAAAACATTGCTGGGACCTTTATACTTTTATGACACTGAATTTTTACTCCCTGGCCAATGCCAGCAGAAATTCTCTTTGTGTGAGTCGGTTGTGAATGAAATGTCTCTATTTTGTGGGTGCTGATTCTTTTCTCCTGGGTGCATTTCTAATAAATTCTATTTATCCTGTTAATGCTTCGGGTTTTGGGCAGCTGATTTCTGTAACTGTTTCTTGCCGTGGAGCAGCTGTGAAACACAGGATAGGAGAGCATTCCCAGGAGACATGGAATCTTCGGGGTGGGAAGAGAACCTCAGGACCACCCAGTGCCACCCCAAACGCTGTCCCCAAGGGCCACATCCAGACTGCTCCTGAACACTCCACAGACAGGGACTGCAAACCTCCCTGGGCAGCTCATTCCAGTGCCTGACCACTCTGGCAGGGATATTTTCTTTCCCAATCTCCAACCTGAGCCTCCCCTGGAGCAATCTGAGGCCATTTCCTCTCCTCCTGTCCCTGTCCCCTCCTGTCAGAGCTGTGCAGAGCAATGAGGGCTTCCCTGAGCCTCCTCTGCTCACACTGAGCCCCCTCAGCTCCCTCAGCTTCCCCTCCCAGGATGTGTTTTCCAGCCCTTCCCAGCTCCGTTCCCTCCTCTGGACACACTTCCTTCATGTCCAGTATATAAAATGCAGGAGTCACCCATGACTATATTAATAAGTTTTTGGGTAGAGTCACAGAATCACAGAACCATGGAATGGTTTGGGTTGGGAGGAACCTGACAGATCATTCCCATCCCACCCCTGCCATGGCAGGGACACCTCCCACTGTCCCAGGCTGCTCCAACCCCAATGTCCAGCCTGGCCTTGGACACTGCCAGGGATCCAGGGGCAGCTGCAGATTCTCTGGGAATTTAAAGCTTTTCCTCTCCTACTGCTCCCTCCTGTCTGTTCCCTATTCCTGATCTGATAAATATCTGATTAAAGCTTGGATGTCCCAAGAGGGTCCCTAAATCTTTTGCTACCTATGGAATGAGCCCTGCCTGAGCCAGGGATTTTTTTATTCCTTTTCTCAAAATGTTGTGAGAGTTGAAATGATAGAGAAGAATCTCGGCAGAGTGGGCCATTATCTTAATATATTTTACCATGAGATGATATTTGTTTTTTTCAGTTTTTGTGGTTGTGGCTGTGCAGGGAGGAACAATGTCTGTGTTAATTCAATTTTGGTGTCTTCCGTAGATTTCTTTTGCTCTACATTTCGGACCAGGAGACTTTATTCCAAAACTCTCTACTTCGGAGTCATCACTGAGTGAGCAAGGACTGTATGGATGGGGTTTGTGGACTCAGGGGTGGGAAGTTTATCTCACATTAAGCCTTTAATTTGGAGCGAACCCAACAGCACAAGCACCAGTGGGAATTCTCTCATCGATTCCCAGGTTTCCTTTTCCACCTTTCCCGGTAACCCCGTGTCATTTGTGGCTAGAAAATGAAGATACCCCAGTGTGTTATTGTCAGTCCCAGCCCTCGGCCAGGCTGTGACAGCCTGGAGAACCCAAAGCCTGCCAGACTCCAACCCTCGGCTCCTGGAGCAACCCCAGGACGACAGAAGGAATTTCCGTGATGCAAAAATTGGAGCTGATTGATAGGAAGGCACTAATAAAATGTCATCTCCCGTGAAGGGGGAAGGACCCCGGCAGCGGTGACAAAGTGACGTCGGTCAGCTCTGACAAACGGGCCCGGGAGCCGCGCTATCGATGCTCAGGGGTGGTATTGATCCACCTGCCAGCTTGATCATATTACACCATTATGGGATTGGATTTGCATTTTTAATTCTTTTAGGAGAAATTGGCCCCGAGGCAATTACAAGGGAGAAACGCTGGGATGGAGCCTGCTGGTCCAGCCTCGGAGGATCAGAAGCTTTTAGGGAGAAGCAGCCACTGTCAAAGGGAAGTTCTGCTCAGCAGAGCTGTGACAAGGGAACAATGGGAAGGCAAAAGCAATAAAGCCTTAAAGGATTTGTTCCCAACTGTCTGATCTCAGGGGACAGTGAGGCAAAAACCTGGGCTGATAAAGATGGGATCCACAGCTGTTTGCTTTGTATGGATCACAATCCCAGGGATGTGCGGCCTGGAGAGTTTGGACAGCACAGCAGGCCCAAAAAAAATCCAAATATTTTAACCTCACCCATTTGCAGAAGCCACCCAAGCTGGGTCTGAACCTGTCCGGCTTTAGCAAGCCAGAGATTAGAGATCAGGGGAATGGATGAGTTGGACAAAATCTCTGCCCCTCACTGACATGCCCAGGGCATAAACTGTTGTAGGATTTGGGATCCTGTCCTCAAAGGAAATCCCTTGAGGAGAATCCACCCTCTCTTGGCTCATCCAGGTCGTGTGAAGTGGATAATGGGGCTCTTGCTCTCTTTGCTGCAGTATCAGTGCAAAAGACACCGATTTATTCTTCATTTTCACTGTTTTTAATTGGAAAAAATGAGGGGTTTGTGGTGTTTTGAGGCCTGTAGATGAAATGTCCTGAGCACTAGAGTTTTGAGTATACAGCTCCCTTTGGGAGTACCTGATTTTTGAGGAAATTTTTTTCAGATTCAGCAGCATTGCATTAAACGATTCCTCCCTTCCCCAGCCCCAGATTTCTGCACCCAGCAATTCCTTCCTTGACTTCCTTGATTTCCTTGACCTTGATAAGAACCAGCCTTCTGATCTAGAGAGCTACTGGAGATAATTTGCGTTCATGGACTGACCCCTTTTCATTTTTTCTGGAGACAAAAACTACGAGAAGCTTTGGATCTCCATAGAGTCACAGAAGATCAGAGGATCTTCATGAAGAGCTGACTGTAATTTCCCATTAATTCCTATCAATTTGCAACCCAAACTGTTCCATGATTCTGTGATGTGAATTAACATCATTTAAGTTAATTTAAGTGGGTTGAGCCAGAGGAGGGCAAAGAAATCCAACGATTCTCCTTCTGAGAACACTGGGATTGCACATGAAATTGTGAACTAAGAGCTTGACACAGGCAGGAAAAGAAGGAAAAAACAGGGAGGAGCCCAGCCAGCTCCATCCCAGAATTCAGGAAGCACAGGGATGAAGAGAAAGCTGCTAAAAATCCAAGTTTAGTTAAATTTTGTGCAGGGTAGGAGAGCAACAAAACTTCTTTTGGTTATACAAGTAAAGAGTACAGGGTGGTGAGGAGAGAAGCAGGAACAATTCCAAAGTTAAGATGGATTAAGGATTTAATGTAATGCAGATTAGCTAAAAAGAAAAAAAAAAAAAAGAAAATATTGAAAATATTAAAAATATTAATAAATAATAATTTGCCTCACATGCAGTAAGGGTAATTTAATCAGAAAATTGGAAAATTAAAGATAGCTGATGAAAATGAAAAGAAATGTTGAGATTAAAGCAAAATACAAAAGTCTTCAGATCCTCCAGCAGGAGACATTGCAATGTCCATCCCAGAACTCCAAAGGAAGAGGAGAGGGAATTGCAGACAGTTGGACATGGTTGGGAAGGGTTTTTAATAAATCTGTCAAATCAGCGATTAGAGCAAATCCTCAGAGAATAACAAATGCATCAACAAGGAATTCCTCCCCTTCTGACTCTGCTCATTAGCCTGACTTAATCATATGTGGAGCTCTCAGACAAATTTTGAAGGAAAAAATAATTAAAATCTTGGAAGAAAATTGCAAATGTTATTGCATCAACATGGAATTTGAAAAGAGAATCACCCCAGACTGACCTAAAACCTCTCCCATGATGTGCTGACTGATTTATTCCATTTTAAGTCAACTGGATCTATTCATGTTTCAGTAAAACATTTGCTCAGGTGCTGTAGGAGAAGTTATTAGGTAATAAAAGCAGACAAAGATTATAAAAGAGCCGTAAGAATCTAATTAAAGAGAGGTGATAATGAACTTGGATGAAAGAAGAATGTTTGGGTTGCTGAGAGGTCACAAGGACATTGCTAAGATGAATTTTAGTGAATGAAATGAAAATGGAAATTAATAAGGACAAACAGCAAGAAATTCTGGAAATAATTAGGATTTATCAATTAGATAAGACACAAGGGGAGAGCTGAAATATTGATGGCAAAATTTTGGATTTTCCCTGAGTTCTAATCTCCAATGTCCTTCTTGTTCTGACTCTGCTCCTCAAGGCTGATCCAAGGGGATTAAGGGAAGAGTCTGAAGGAATTCTGCCCTGGAAATGCTGATCATTGGTGTTTTCCTTACGGCACACACACATCAGGTGGTTTTTTTGCAGCCACGATTGGATTGTCCCAATCCAAGCAATTCCAAGCCGGATTCGGTCCTTGGGACCCTTCCCTGTTCCTCATCAGGCAAGGCCTGGAAGTTGCCATGCCCAGGACTCTGGGAACCCACCAAAATGCCCTGTCACTAGAATTTTTGTGCTTTTGGGGTTGTTTTGGTTGTTTTTGTTGATCTGAGTTCCAAAAAATAGTCAGAGTGGTCCTTCTAAAGATACTTTTGGACACTGGGGGAGAGAAGAGGTGGGAGGAATGGTTGGGAGGATGTTTGGGATAACGAAAGCCAATGGAGGAGAGGCTTCCTCAGCTTTCCTGGGAAGATGGAACTCTGCCCTTCCCATCCTGACCCCGAGCTGTGGCTGGGAATCACCTGGAATAAAACTGAAGATAATTCCAGCAAGCAGACTCACCATTTCTGGTGTGGATCACCATATTCCAGAGGCTGGGAACCACCACCATTCTTCACTCTCTTCACTTCCCATGAGGAAATGAGGCTCAAACATTAAACATCTCAGCTCGGGGGAGATGCAAGGCACCATTTCCTTGGCATAACCTTTACTTTATTTGCCGCAATCCCTTTATTTCCCTTAATCCTGCATCTCTCCCTCATTCCATGTCCTGTGCTCTGCAGTGCCCATCTTTAAACTCCAGACTAAGTAAATAGAGAAGCAAACAAAGGCTGATTTATTTTCCTCCACTTTTCCAAGCAGAAACATCAGCGCAACAAGATCAAAAATCATCCAAACCGCCGCATCTTTTCACAGGGATACAAATAGATCGTATTATGAATGGACACATAATAAAAATGGCTTTTCCCAGTGGGAAAGAACCACATGGATATTCATATCTTTATGCTCTCTGCTCTCTAGCAGAGCATAGTCATGGTCTGGATTAAACAGAAGAGTTGGAGCTGAGAAGGGAACTGAGAGAATGAAACAGGAAATCAGGAAAAGCAAGGAAAAGCCAACCATGGACAATTCCACAGAGCTTTTCTGGGCAGCGTGTGCCAGGGCCTCCCCACCCTCCCAGGGAAGAAAACTGGGTCAGTACAACAAGTTTTGATTATCTATAGCAAGTTTTGAACACCTAGAGCAAGCTTTGAACACCTATAGCAAGTTTTTTTTCCTCCTGAACAGTTCCTTTCCAGAGAAATCTCCATACCTCAAGTATTTACCTTGAGTTTTGCAATGTCTCTGTGTTCCTCTTCTGGTCAGAAAATCGAAACCCTAAATTTTCCAATCACTGGGTAAAAGGGTTTCCATTTCTTTGCACGAACAGACGAAACTTCTGGAGAAGCTTTGAGTCCCTCCCTGACTGCTTGCCTTCAGCCTCTTCTAACAGAGCATTACCAACCCTGACAGCATTGATTTTCAAATGTATGATTGCTGGTGAAATATTAAACCCTATTGATCCGAAATTCAGGATCGGCTGCCTGCGAGATCCTCCGCATATTTTGGGCATGGACAGTTCCATTTATCAGCTCCTCCAATGGCAGAATAATGAGAGCTCCATCATGTCCCTGTTTGGAGATGGAGAGTTTCCCGTCAGATTACAGCATCTGCAATCTTCAGAAGTGTCCTCTGCATTATGTTTGCTAATTGGGCAATTTATCCTCCCTGGGAAGCTTTTCCATCCATTTCTCGGGAAATACACTGGGACAAAGACATCCATCTTTTTGCCCACTGAAATTTCGCATTGTTCTCTTCTTTTTAGGGGAGAAGCGATAGAAGCATAATGAAGTTTTCCATGATTAAGCCAAAAATCAAGGGAATTAGCACTTGAATTTGAAACAGAGCTTTTCCGATGGGTTGGAATTCATGTTTGGAGGTGGGAAGAGGAACTTGCCCCAAAATTGCTCAATGGAAGGGACACGGTGATACAAAACACCCCAAAGACACTTCTGGTGGAACAGTAAAGAGAGAATCTTGCCTTTGGAAAGTCAGAAATGTGCAGAAGAATTTAAAAAACATGAACCTGGCTCATGGCTTTCAGGCTAAGAAAGGCACTAAAGGACTAAATTTCATGAGCACCTTACAGGATTGAATAAATAAATGAACCCATCATTTTAAATTTGGATTTTCAGGGCAGACTACGGCTAAACCAACCCTGTCATTAAAAAACCTAGCTTATTTCACTGGGAAAATAACCTGACTTAATTGAGCTCATTTACAATCTTCTGATTTCCCCTAATAACAAAACCTTGGTGTGGTTTTCCTCAAAAAAATCTTCCTTTCCTTCTTCCTCTTTTAATTTTCCTGTGGTTTTCTGTCAAGGTGAGATTTTAGTGCCATGAAGTGCTCATTGCCTCTCCACTAAGGTGACAATATCCACAGTTTTCTTCCACAGTCTCAAATATTCTCAGACTGACCATCAAGAACCTGAAATCCATCCACGTCAATCATGAATTTTTAGTCTTAGATAGAATCTTGGAATTATTTCCATAACACTGTCTGAAAGTTGAGTAATTATGACCATAAATATATATTTTATCACCAAAACAATCTCTCTCTACATTTTCTAGTACAGACAACGAGACTGTTCTTAATTCTTGTGTAGCTTAACTTTTCAAGAGATCTCAGGGTGAGAAACAACATTTTCACCACGATGTCTCTGTGCCATCTGCTGTTGCTCCCAAAAAATTCCATGGTTTTCCAGCCATCAACTTTTGTTTGGAATTAATTCCATTCCAAATCTGGGAAAGATTTGTCTTAATGCTTGCCCACCTCAATCTCATTAAACAAGTACATGGAGAAGTGTCAGGTTCCTGGTTCTGCCAGGAATGCTGTCAGTGCCACTTCAGGAATTTCATAACCAATATTTTCATCCTGTGAAAATGGGATATATTCAGAGTTTGGGATTAATCTTTGTATTACTATGACAAAAAAAGTTGCTTACTTGTAGAAAACACTTAATAAATTCCTAATAAAGAAAACTGGGGAATATTTGCCTAAATTCGTGGCTTCATATACAAATATTTGATGTTAAATCAGTATCACTGATATTTTTATTCCTAGAAGATCCCAGGGTGAACCCATGCAGAAAAACCCTTTAATTTGAACCTCAAGTTCTTCCAGTTGGATTCTGCATGAGCTAAGGATGCAGATGGATGTGGAGCCCCATTTCTGAAGGAATCCAGATTTTTAGGATTAAGGAATCACTTTGTGGGATGGACAGAGCAGTTTGGAGCACAAGGGCTGAGCCTTCAGCTGGTGATGTCTGCAGGCACAGCTGCTGTCAGTTGTTTCTGGATGAGGATCTCCCATCTTTTATAAGGAATCTAATTCCAAATATCCCAACTTCTGCTGTACACAGGCAGGGCTGATACTTTGGAGAGTTCAAAGCCCAGACAGGGGAACACTGGGAAGAAAACCGGTGGAGGATCCAGCCTCCAATTGTAGGGGAAAGAAATGCGATCACAGAAATGGGATCTGAGGGAGCTTTGCTTTAACTGATCCTCAGCTCAAAACCCCTGATTGCTTTCCCTTAATGTAGAGGCAGCGCAGACAATCCATCATCCCTCGTGTCATTTTGGTGTTTGGCTTTTTAAAATATTAATGAACAGTCTGGGCCTTCCTTTTGCTGACCACTGAAAACAGCCCCGAATTCCTCCGGGAGCACCGAGGCTGAGTCTTTAAGCCTGGGATTGAAATTCCGTCAAAGCTCGGGGTGAACGGAAATCATTTGTTGTGTGACAGTGACACGAGGCAGCTCCTCTTTGTTTGCCAGAGAGCTCAGGGATTCTGTGTCTATTTCTTGTCATCAGCTGAGCTATTGATGGTCACCCAAAACTCTGCGGCTTCGGAGAGGGGAGGCAGCTGCGGATTTGGCAGAGGCGGTGCTGGAGTTGGAACAAGAAGGACTTTGTTGGTTTCTGTTCAGCAAACTCTGCGAAGAACAAGGGAACTCCAGCTGGGCTGTCTGGGGTGGGGGAGGAATGGAGGAGCAGGTCAGGAGGATCCCAGATGGTGGAGGGTGGACATGACAGGGAAGTGTAGCCCTGTCCATCCTCTCCCTGTGATGTCATGGAATCACAGAGTGGTTTGGGTTGGAAGGGACCTTAAAGCCCATCCAGTGCCACCCCTGCCATGGCAGGGACACCTCCCACTGTCCCAGGCTGCTCCAACCCCAATGTCCAGCCTGGCCTTGGACACTGCCAGGGATCCAGGGGCAGCCACAGCTGCTCTGGCCACCCTGGGCCAGGGCCTGCCCACCCTCCCAGGGAACAATTCCTCATTCCCAAGATCCCATCCAGCCCTGCCCTCTGCCACTGGCAACCATTCCCTGCCTCCTGTCCCTGCAGCCCTTGCAAATTGTCTCTCTCCATGGTTCCTGGGGCTCCTTCAGGCCCTGCAAGGCCACCCTGAGCTCAGCCCAAAGCTTCTCCTCTCCAGGCTCAACAATCCCAACTCTCGCAGCCTTTCCTCCCAGCACAGCTCTCCATCCCTCTGCTCATCCTGGTGCCTCCATGGACTCTCTCCAGCAGCTCCAGCTCCTCCCTGTGCTGGGCCCAGGGCTGGGGCAGCTCTGCAGGTGGGCTCTCACCTGAGCTCAGGGGCACAATCCCAATCCTTTCCTGCTGGTCCGTCCTCTCTGGATGCAGCTCAGGATCCGATGGATTTCAGGGCTCCCAACCCTCACAGGTGGCTCCTGTCCAGCTTTTCACCCATGAGAGCCCCAAATCCTTCTCCATAAGAGAAAGAATTCCCAAAGAATTAATCTCCCAGTCCATGCTCAGGGCTGGAATTGCCCTGACCCAGGAACAGCCCCTGGCTCTGGGAATTGTGGAACTCCACGAGGTTCTCCTGGGCCACTTCCCAGGTTTGTGCCGTTTGCAGTCTCCTGCCTCAGCCTGCAGATGAAATTTTGGGTTCCTGACTCTGTCACCAACCTCCATCCAAATCCCTGCCGTGTGTGACACACCCAGTGACACAGACCCCAAAAACCCTGCAAATCAGATTTATTTCTTCAGCATCCCTGAGTGGACAATTTATTTTCTTCATCTGATTATTTGCTCCTGCTGCAGCACTCAACTTGTTGCTTTGGAGTTGCCTTAGCAAACCCTGCCTTAATTCCACACAAAATGCATCCAAATGGAGATAAACAGCAATTCCCAATTCAAGGAATTCAAACCTCTGCCCTGTCGTGGGAGAAAAATGTGGGGAATTTCAACAAAAAAAAAAAAAAAAGAGAAAGCAAATTATTGCTGAAACTCTTGATAGAGAACCTTCACATAACACAGTCTCCTGAAAATAATTGTTCCATTTCCTGCAAAGGTGATGTAAAATCTGAGAAAAAAAGCCAAAATGAAGAGATTTCTTGGGAAAAGCCTGACTGTGGTGCAACTTTTCCTCTTTTAATGGTAAGTGCTTTGCCGGAAAGAAAAATGTTTTCCTGCTGGAGAACCCAACAAGAGTTTCAGCAGGGCTGAGTCTGCTAAGAAATCTCAAAAGACAAAAAATTGTCTCTGTCTCTCTTGCATAAATATGTTTTTTTCCAAGAGAAAATAAGTACATAAATACATAAATAAATAAATAAATAAACAAATAAATAAATATGCAATTTTCTCTTGCATAAATGTATTTTTGCAAGAGAAAAAATAATATAAATTAAAATAAATGAAAATAAATATATAAAAATATATATAAGAATATAAAATATATAAATAAATAAATAAATACTGCAACCTCTCCATTTACAGCTGAGACTCTCTGCGACCTTGGCTCCCAGGGAGGTTTAACCTACTCTGATTAACTTTCCCATGTTATTCCATGAAATAAAACCAGTTTTGACACCCAGAGACTGAGGCATCTTAGGGATAACACAATAACCCCATGGAATCATTCCAAATTGAGTTGCAATAATTCATTTAGGTGACCATACAGATTTGTTACGTGGAATATGAAACATTGCAAAATGAAATCAATAGAAATGTTTCTTGTTAATGAAGATAGACTGGGCTCTTATGGGTGGGGTTTGGACTCCATAGCACAGAAATCTGATTTGGATTCAGAATTCTAGGGTATCTGACTGCTTAAAAAATGAGGAAAACATGATTTTATAATGATATGGCTGGACAGCTGGGGAATTATATCATGAATTTTATTCCATGCTTTGCTCGTTAAGAATTGAAGAACAGAGAAACCAACAGCACTGGGAGTTTGGCTAGTTTTTTCCACAAGGGTTTCACCCTAAATTTTTTAGAGATTATTATTGGACTCGCTGTGAAATTCATCCTCCTGATGTGGATTTTGAAGGATGTGAACTTTCAATGGTGTATTTTTTAAAACCTTACAAATATTTGATGCTGATGAGTTCATAAGAAAGACAAACACACTCTGATGTGTAATGAGAGACAGGATGGGAGGAAATGGCCTCAGGTTGCTCCAGGGGAGGGTTAGGTTGGATTTTTTTTTTTAAAAATCACAGAAGGGCTTGTAAAACATTGGAGTGGGCTGCCCAGGGAAGTCATGGAGTCACCATCCCTAGAAGTGTTCCAAAAACACGTGGATGTGACCCTTAAGGAGATGATTTAATAATGAGCATGGTGGTGATGGTTGGGCTTGATGGTCTTAAAAACCTTTTCCAGCCTTAACAAATCCATGATTCTATCATTCCATAAGTGCACCTGGAATTCTTTTAGTGCCCAAGAAACCCCATTTCAAATTCCCTGGAAAATCCCTGTGCTGCAGCTTGAACATATTCAGTGTTCTTGGCTTTTTTCTGATTGCACAGAACTTCTCTCGGTCTTTGTTTCAGAGGCTCTGAGACAAAAATCCAAGGGATTGACAGAGCTGCATAAAGGAGATTTCCAGGAAGAAGAAAAGACCCAAACAACAATGGACACAGAGGAATATTTAACAGAGGTACTGGAAGCTGACATCCATTTTCCTTTTGGAAACATGGGCTGCCTTCATAGTCAATGAAAATATTTAGGCAGCATCAAATTTAGGATAAATTGGCAGAATTTCATTTATTTAAGGAGCCATAAATTGGGTCCTTAAAGCCCTGAGGAGAAACTTGTGATAGGTTCAGACAACACTGAGGCAAAGATTGGGACTTCCTGGGAGGAAAAGGAGCTCTTGGAATGTTATGGAGAGCCCTGGACACAGTGATTAAAGGAGGTTGAACCCTGTGACCTGACAAATCAAATTGGTGGCAACTCAGTATGTTAAACTACATTAAAATTTATGACATTGAAGAAGAGGATCAATGTGTGAATAAAGCCTAAATTAGGAGATCTCTGGAGCAGGGAAAACAATCGCCTGCGGGATTTCCAAGCCTCTTAAAAAAACAGATTCCACATTCATTTGCTGGTCCCAAAATAATATGATAGACTCTTTGAAAGGGAGAGGAGAAGAGATAAAATGCCTTGGGAAAAAAAAACCTGCAAATGGTCATTAGGGGGAAAAATCTGAAGAAGTTGCACAAAGTAGCTGTAAATGACTTTTTGTAAATGGCTTTTCTGGCTCAGGGAAACGACCCCGTGACAGCAGCAACCTCTGGCCAGGGATCAGGGCACTGGAAATTCAAACACCTCGGCCACAGTTCAGGTGTCAAGCAGGGCTTTGTGCCCTGCAAAACAAACTTATCATTGAGCTCAAAACTTATGATGAAAAGCCGTGCTTACAGCTCCTTAAAGTTCTTTGGAATTTCAATAATGATTTCTGGAATTAAAGGGATGCTGTCGAGGTAAAGTCATCTCTTAGAATAAAAAATATAAACCACGTATTTTGTTAACAACAGTCTTTATTATTGCAAAACCAGACATGGAAAACCATTTATTTTTCAGTGGTTTTTCTTTAATTTGTGTTTTCCTAAAATTCAGCCTGAACTAACAATTTTCTATCCATTTCAAAAGTTTTGTTTCCATTTATAATCAACTCCGTGGTATTTTTTATGAAAATAAAGAAACTCTCCTAACCCTTCCCTATGTCGCCTGTGTTTCTAAAAGAGGTAAAACCAAAAATAAAACACAGGATTGACTCTTCCCTGTGCCAACCTTATTAATCTAAAACTGCTTCTCCTTAGCTCTATTTTATAAATCAAAATAGAGGGAACTGATAAAAAGCAGACACAAAGCCAAGTTCAACCAACAATTTGGCTGCTCTGAAGTTGAAGCAGAAATGGTCAAATAGAATCCATGGGATGTTTTCTCCTGCTTTTCAGTGGCACTGGAAATGTCCCTTCCTCATCACCTTGGCCACCACTGTGGCACATAAAACCAGCAGCAGTTTCCACCTGCAGAATTTATTTTATTTTTCATTTTATTCTTCCTCCAAAAGGGAAGAGCTTCAAGAACTTTTGCTCGCTCCCAGTGTCTCCATTCTCTCAAAATGATAGGAATTATTGGAAGTTGGGATGCTCACTACACTTTTAAGGGTGATTATCCAAATAATCCCTTGGAATCCCCTGAAGTATTTTCATGTATCCAAGTGGGTGACGACAGTAATCCCACAGTGGCAAAACAATCATCTGTTTCTTGCCAGAGGGAATTCCTGGGGGTTGTTCTTGGTGTTCCAAGGTTATCCTTGGACTGGAGATGGGATTCTTCCCCACAGGGTCTGGATTCTGGGGACAATCGTGTCCTTGCAGCAGGAGCAGGGTTGGAAATCCACCGGTGTGGCTCAGTGATTTTTACACCCCAGGTGCTTCCATGGTCAGGAGATGAGATCCAAAGGCTTTTCCATTTTCCCGCTGGTCTTCTGGGAGAGCTCCTCAGCGCTCCCTGAGCCAGAGGGACCCTGAGAGCAGAGCCGATGTATTTAATAAGCAATAAATTAAGCGTTAAAGCCGCTTTGACTGAATCCGCTCACATCTAAACGGCACCTCCGCGGTGCTGAAGGGATCCCTCAAAATGATGGATGAAAATCCAATAAAGATTTCAGAGCCAGGAGGGGACAGGGAGCTGTGTGACTGCAGGCCTGACACCGAGCCAGCTCCATGGGCATCCCAGGCTCACAGGGATTGGGATGAAAGCAGAAAGGCTTTGGGAAAGGCACAATCCAGGCCTGGCAGAGTGCAGGGGGTGAGTTTGGTATGGGGATTCTTTGGAAAGACGATCCCAAGTTTTAACTCAGTTTCAAACTGCCAGAGGGCAGGGCTGGATGGGATCTTGGGAATTAGGAATTGTTCCCTGGGAGGGTGGGGAGGGGCTGGGATGGAATTCCCGAGAAGCTATGGCTGCCCCTGGATCCCTGGCAGTGCCCAAGGCCAGGCTGGACATTGGGGCTTGGAGCAGCCTGGGACAGTGGCAGGTGTCCCTGCCATGGCAGGGCTGGCACTGGATGGGATTTAAGGTCCCTTCCAACCCAAACCATTCCATGATTCTATGAAAATATTCCCATTTCCTCTCAGCTGTTCAAGCACTTTCCTCTCCTATCTCTAAGATGTCTCTAACTTGCGTCCCAGTCAATCCCAGTTCTTGCCCCATTTCCCATGCTTCTCCCTCTCTGATTTTTCCACACAGCTCTCAATCCAACTCTGGACTCGTGATCTCTCCTTTTTTCTTCTCCCTAATTCTCACACACACAAAAGCAGATCAGATCAAATTATCCCTTGCGTGCTCCTTCCCCCTTTTTCCATGACCTTTGGCCAGACCGACCCCAAGAGCAGCGCTGGTCCCTGGCCACCAACCGCGGGTCTCCGGTGGGAACTGTCCACCAGGAGCCTGGTGCTGAAGGATCCTGGACACGGCGACACTCCCGCGCTCTGCTGCCACCAAACTCTCCAAATCCTGGGAGAGCTCTCCCAAAAATGGTGCCTGCAAGGATCTTCCTTATGGGCTCTTCCTCCAGAAGGAAAAGGCAGGAAAGATCCTTCAGTGTTTCCCCAAATGTTCAAAAATATCTTCTCATCAGAAATGGAGGAAAATTTACCCCTGGGATTATTTAATCTGCTCTTAAGGGGTTTCCTTAATTTAAATATCTTCTCCAGCCCCTCATTAACCTTTTACATGTCCTTAGTTTATAATTTCTTGGGGATTTTTAGATGTTCAGGCCTTGTCATCAGGTGGTGATTGAATGGCAACTCTTTAAATGGAATTTGTGCTAAGAAAATGGAAATTAAAAGGATAAAATGGAAAAGGTTAAAATGGAAATTAAAGGGTTCATTCTTCCTTGTGTGTTGTTGGCACAGCATCGTATTGTGCCTAAACATTCTTCCCTTCCCCGTTCCTCCGAAAGGCTTCTTCTCTGCTCCATTCTTGATTTAAGGAAAAAATAAAAAAAGATTGGATTTTTTTGCCAGCATCTCTTCCCGACCATTGAGATGTTCATGATGATAAATTGGGACATTCTGATGACTGAACAAAACCTTTTTCTTCTCTGGAATTTTAACTATTCCATCTTGTTCTTACAATATGGGATGAAATGTCTCCATTTCCCTTCCATAACTTCCCTGCCATGGCCTGCACCAATTTCGGTGTTCCTGTTTCACAATGGAAATCCAAAGCTCCAATGAAAAAACACCTTTTCTGCCCAGTTCTTTTTCAGTTTTCTGTCTTGCCAGCATCAAAGATGAACCATTTCATTTATTTTTCACTATTGCCCACTTTTGGCTATGTGAATGTTTGACTAATGTGAATTCCTGCCATGCTGTTCTTCGGCCACAGGACTCTCCCAAATGGAAAATCTTGTTCTCCCCAGGATTTTTCAGGCATTGATCCATGTTCGGCTACATCAGCTTCCAATGCTTTTCCTTTCCAGCGTGTTTGTTTTTCCTACTGAATTTTTCAGGACACTCATTTCACATGGGGATATTCTATTGAATGCTTTGGGGCCAGCGCTGAGAAAAAAAATTGAGCGCAGGCACTTCATAAGGAACTTTGGATGTTGTTTTCTATTTCTAGGAGGGGAGGCTAGTCTTGGTAATTTACCCTATTTATAAATTGCAACAATTTTATTGTTTTAAATTTATAACGCAGTTTTTCTATGGATCCTTTCAATGCAGGCAAAATCCACAATTACCTGAGTAACATTTTCTCATTTTCACTTTACCTCTATTTTACGAGACAAAAATCTGAGGTTTTGTCTGGAGAACTGGAAAGATTTTCAGTCAGGATGGGCACTATTCCTAAGAGAAGACTTCAAGAGAAACCTGGGAGGGAAGGAATGATTCTTTCTTGGTCAATCTTCCTGAATTTTTAACTGCACAGGATGGAAGATCCCATAAATAATTCCGCCCCTCTTTTTTAGGCTCAGCAGTTTCAGGGGGGAGTTCCCCAGGGAATGGGCATGGCCCCGAGGCTGCCAGAGTTCCAGGAGAGTTTGGACATCTCTTCCAGGGATGCCCAGGGTGGGATTGTTGGGGGCAGTGGGATTTGGATGATCCTTGTGGGTCTCTTCCAACTCAGGATATTCCAGAATTTGACGATTCTCGGATTTGTTTAATCTGTTCAGCTCACAAGGAATGTGTCTTGTAATTAATGAGCTCAAAATCCCTTCTCTGCTTCTCTCACCTCAGTCCCACAGCCTGGGAATGCTCTAAATTAAACATTTTATGGTAAACAAAGACTTGGACTTCTGCCTCCAGTGCCACCGGGGCAGCCACTTAATGTCGTTAAACCAAACAAAAAAAAAAAAGTTAATTGAATGACAATTTCTAAATTTAATAGATGTGCATCTTCACTTGGAGCAGGCAGGAATTACCTTGAGTGCTAGGGAAAGGTTACCCATTAACTCCTGAGCTCTGATTGGAGGATTCCAATATTGGGATTTCATTAATAAGATTTACAGGAGAATCTGGTGACCGCTGTAGTAATGATCGTTATCATTCCATAAGCAGCGAAATATTCTCTATATTTTCTGATTAAAGTCAAATTTCTTCTGAAATTCCGGTGTTTGTGAAGCAGGAAGCCTGACTTAATGAAGAGTCGTGACTGCAATGTTATCACACCAACTCCTTCAAAGAGGTGTGGCCATGTATAAAATGTTCCAAATTTTCCACTACTTTTATCTTCTCACTCACTCAGAAATGGTTTCTAAGTTCTGATGCTTTGGGAAGAAGTTCTAAATTATTTACTCTATTTTTCCCCTCCTCTCCCTTCTCTTAGGCTCTGTCACCACAGCGAAAGTACTGAGAGTAGTGACAAGTCCAATATCAATAAACATAATAATAATTGATTTCTGGGAGATGAAAAATCTGAAATTAGTGGCAATTTCCCCCCAGAGTGTTGTCTGATTAATTTAATGTTCATCTAAGTCTAAGTCATTCTAATACTTATCTGCTCAGCAAACCTTTGGGATGTGTCTGTGGGCCAAAGACCAGAGGAAAGTGAAGAATTATTGCACACTCCAGGAGTTTTTAAATTTTTCAAACAAAACAAAGAAAGAAAGGCTTGAGGGAAAGCTAAAAGTTGTGTTTACTGTAATTATTTGAATTTCACCATTTATTCAGAAGAAAAAATTGCGTGAGAGGAGGAGGAGCGGAAAACATTGTCCCACCTCGTGGCTGCCACTGAAAAGATGGAATGTCTGAAGAAGTGTGTGAGGAGTGATGGGGAAAGATGAACTTGGGCTGGGATTTACCCAAAGAGGTGTTGTCAATGTGATCAGGAACTGAATGCCTGGGAAACAAGGGAAGATTTAAAGCAACTTTAGGATATAATTCAGAAAAAGGGGGGGAAATGGTGTGTTAATGAACAAATTTGGCACGAATTTGCTTTGAACCAGCAAAGGTTGTGCTGCAGCAAAGAATCTCTGGGAAGTTTCTCCATGTCCCAGCAGGAGCAGAAGGAGGAGGAAGATGTGGCCACTGACAAGAAACACGGCGCAATGACCTGAGATTGGCATGGACCAGCAAGGGAACAACTCAACATTTTTCCAGAGCGTTTTCCCTGTTAAACCATCCTGGATTTCACTGTTGCATCCCGACCAAGACATGGACAGAGATGCCAGGCACCACCCCGAGCTCTGCAGACAAACACAAATTCGGATGGCAAAGGAAGGATCCTGTGAAATCCAGCACAATTCCGAGACACAGAAGTTTCCTGCGGCCCATTGAAGCCATTAATGATTCAGACAGCCCCAGAATTGTTCATTACTGCGAGAGACAGCATTCCTGTTGTTTAGGCGGTGGCATCCTTCATCAGTCCTTAATCATCCCTAAATTGAGCTCTCCTGAGTGGGCTCCCTCCTCTCAGAAAGGAGGAAGAAACCCTGCACGACAGGAACTGGAGTTAACTGCCTGATTCTTTGCACCCAGTGTGGTTTCAGAGAGGAAATAAAGAGCATTTAGAGTGACTGAATCCCATCAGATCTTCCAGACATCCTCATTAGGCTGTTCTAATTAGGGTTGTGTTGTTTGCTTCATTTTCTCTCGATAGTGTTAGCTGGCAAAGACTGATGCCTTTAGCCCTCTAATAAATTAATTATTAATGGAGGAGTTAATAATTCATGTTAATTGGTACTATGAGCTACTTTCCCCAACAAATGTGAGCAAAGGTCAAAACTTGTTAACAGTAGAGGTGAATTCTATTTTTAAGTTTTCTCTTCCATAACATATCTGGAAAATCAATGTATAGCTTACAAAAATTAACTGGTTTTCAAAAGATCAGCATAGACTGAGGGCAAAGGTGTGGCCTATTCACTTGGTTGCATCCAACTGGGAATTTCCACAGCTTTTGGCATATCCAGAGACACAGAGACATTTGGGATTGCCCACCATGGATCATCAGGAAGTGTCTCTCAGGTGGCCCCAAACCTGAGCAGGGTGTGATGAACAAAAAAGGGACTGAGAAAACGTCAATTAGTGAACACCAGGCTGTAATTTTAATGCCATCTGGGCAGTGCATTATGGAGTATCCGTGCTGCCTTTCCTGGAAAAGAAGAACCTGTTCCATCATAGCTGCGAGGTTCACCTTAGGGGAACATCAAATAATTCCCTGCAGTTATTCCTTGCTGCTCAGATAAGACAAATTCAGCACTCACTCCCTGAACGAGGTGCAGTGCTTTGATCTCTGGCTTCCCAAATGGAGCACAACTCCGTGGGAGTGCCTCTCCCAGCCCCTCCATCTGGAATATTGGAGCTGGGATCTGCTTTTCATTTGATGGAATGATTGAACAAGACCATGTGCTGTCACATGTGTTCAGCAACCATTTTCCCATGTACAGAATAAATCTCCAGCCTCTCTTCCCCAACCAACAGGAAATCGCGTCCTTGTTTGTGTTTTGTTTGTAAAACAGACGTTCCAAAGAGCAAAGTGAGGGAAGAGATGTGTAGACTTCAGGAAAGGCTTAAAAGGGACCAGAAAAATATGCTTTTAATAAAAATAATCAGCTTTTTTTAATGGTTGTTACAACCTATTGTAAGGAACTTATATAACACCAGGCTCTCCCAGTACTCACCAGAACCCAGCAACTCAGTTTTCACCATTTAAACATGAGGATGAGGTGGGAATTCATCCAACATCCACTGTCATCAGTGGGAGCTCTTCCACTGCCTCTTGTGGGTGCTGGATCCAGCCCCTGCTCAGCAGGACGTTCTCATTCCGGGAAGAAACAGCAATCTCCTTGGAAAAGCTTTCCTTTATGACATGGCCAATATATATTTACCCTTTTCACGTTATTTTGGAAAATCCAGCTGATGTTTTGTAAGGAGAAGAAAGAACAGCTCAAGATATAAACAAGTAGAGTTTTGTAACACTCGATTCTATTGATGGGAAGCATTAAAAATTCTGATGGGAAACTTTGCACACTGTCCTGTGTTCAGTTTTTCACTCTGAGTGTATCCAGTTTCCTTAACATGGCTGACCTAAAATTACACAAATTATGGGAAAAATGCCAGGGACACCTGCCACTGTCCCAGGCTGCTCCAAGCCCAATGTCCAGCCTGGCCTTGGACACTGCCAGGGATCCAGGGGCAGCCACAGCTGCTCTGGCCACCCTGGGCCAGGGCCTGCCCACCCTCCCAGGGAACAATTCCTCATTCCCAACATCCCATCCAGCCCTGCCCTCTGCCACTGGCAACCATTCCCTGCCTCCTGTCCCTGCAGCCCTTGCAAATTGTCTCTCTCCATGGTTCCTGGGGCTCCTTCAGGCCCTGCAAGGCCACCCTGAGCTCAGCCCAAAGCTTCTCCTCTCCAGGCTCAACAATCCCAACTCTCGCAGCCTTTCCTCCCAGCACAGCTCTCCATCCCTCTGCTCATCCTGGTGCCTCCATGGACTCTCTCCAGCAGCTCCAGCTCCTCCCTGTGCTGGGCCCAGGGCTGGGGCAGCTCTGCAGGTGAGCTCTCACCTGAGCTCAGGGGCACAGGGACAGAAATGTCATCCACTTGCAGAAAAACTCCCCCTGGCCCTCCTGTCCCACCCTTATCCCTGCTGGGGATCTGGTGTGTGCTGAGGGCTCCACATCGACTGTTTAACTCACACCTCCTTCACAGCTCTGCAGAGGTGGAAACATTGGGATCTGGTTCCAGGAGGGATCCTGAGCTCAAGCTAACAGGCAGTGCAATTAAAGCAGTGAGGAAAAGGGCAGACAGGAGGCTGGGCTGGGGCAGTTCCTCATTTCCTTCTCTGCCTCAGGGTCGGTGTTCCCCTGTTGTGCCACTGGGGCACAAATCCAAAACCAAGCCTGGCTTGGGTAAACAAAAACCCAAACCAAACAAAATCCCAAGCAGAACAAAGCTCCTCAGGATGATGCCAAGCCCTGACTCACACCAATAAAACAAACTCTGTTTCTTCCTCCACAGTCTGTTAAGAAAGGAAGAACTTCAAGTCGAAGGAAGGAAAACTCCGAAGTTAAAAATCCCACAGCAAAGAACTTGCAAAAATCCTTCAAATCCTTCCCAGGGATTGCGGGAGGTCCCAAACACAGTTTGTGGCTCGGGATGGGAATCAGTGAGGCTGTTCAAGGTGGAGGCACCACAGGAAGCGTTTGCAGGATCCTTTGTGTCTTCCCTTCTCCGTGAGCAGTTCTCCAGGCTGGGAATTGTTATTAATGTCTGGAAAAGTGTAGATCAGAGAGGGTTTGGTGAGGGGATGAGTCTTTCCTGGTTGTCACTCCCAGGGAAGGGAAGGGACAGAGTAAAAGGCAACAACAGCAGCTCTTGGCATGGGTTGTTGTTAATTTTCCTTGGCTTGGAGTACCTGTCTGAAAAGCTGCTGCAGTGCAGGAAGGAAATTTTTCCAGAGATTAAATTGTTATTGTTTCCTGTGGGGCTGTCTTCACTGTGTATGAGGGAAAAAAAAAAGAAGAAAAAAAAAAGCTCTGAGGGCATTGAAAAGGGATTTGTCTGAATAGCAAAGTTGTTGTGATTCATCCCCCGCCTCAAAGCGCCAGGATTTGGCCAATTTCCTCAGGAAAGTGCCTGATTAGGCCCACGGATTTCTGCACATATGAGATGTCATAAAGGTGATTAATGGTGAACCCTCCATCATAGGAAGCCCAGAGTTGAGCAGAGCTATTTTCAAGGGCAGGGAAGGAAAAGAAGTCATTTGTATTTTTGCCAAAATGCTGCGATGTTTAAATGCCTCTTTGTGCTCCTGGCAATTAATGCTGCTGCCTATCAGAGGCTGGGGGATTTTCTGGTTTTACAAGTTGGTTTTGAAAAATGGATTCAATGTGTTGCAGTGTTTACCTAAGAGGATCTCGTGGAATTAAAATGAAATGTTTCCGCAAGACCGGCGCTTGTTGCTATCCCTGAAACCAAGGACGTCGGAAGCTTTTTATGCCCCTTCCCAAGAAAAGGTTCACCTGGATTTTCCCCAGGAGGCAGAGCCATTGTAGTGCAGCTTGATGAGTGTTTGGGGAGATAATTACCTGCCCTGACAAAAAAAAAACTGCACTGAGCTTTTGAGAATTCACTGAAAGTTCCAAAACATCAGATTTTTTATGCATCTCCTGTCTGACACTGCTTTAGTCCAATCCTTTTTCCCACTAATTTTGATCCTCACATCTTCCTTTAATTTTCAGGTGTGGTTGGGCAAAAGGAAACACCACGGGGCATGAAGGCAGACTTAGATCTCTCTTTTTTTTTAATTGTTGTTGGTTGGGAATTTTAGTGCTGCACCCAACCCTGTGTGTAAGCAATCAGGGATCTCTACCTGGAAAGCACAATCCTGACCCATGGCTGAATTTAGGGGAAACACCAGAGATCTTCCACCGCCATATGGGACCGAAAATGCCTCTGGAAAACCAGGACCAAAAATGTCTCTGGAAAATCCCATCCATGCTGGGATAATCTACACCATCAGGACCAGCTCTGTGTTGGAAAATAGCTCCCTTAGATCAAAATCCTACAGAAGGAATTCCAAGAAATGCTGGTCCTGGAGATCCCAGCCCGATGCAGGTGAGCAGGCACTATCCCCAGCCCTCTCCTTGTTCTCCTTCCTGGCCTCTGTGGCTTTTTCTCCCACCATGGAGTAAACACTTCATGCCAGGAACGGGATGGAGGAAACCAAATCCATCTGGGCGTTGTGCAACGTGATGCAACATCTGTTAATGGGAATGGGCTCGGGAGAAAAAAACACTGAGGGGTCCTGATGGGCTGCTTTCCCAGCTGTATTTTTCAGAGCTGTTATGATCCATTTTCCTCTTCTTCAATGTTTTTATGTTTTGTCTCTCCCAATCCTTCCTCTCACCACACTTTTTTCTATAGCTGCTCCCGTTATCTCTTCACTCCCATCATTCCAGGCCTTGCACCTTGCACCTGTTCCTCCTCCCACAATCCCTCAACCATCATCAAAGTCTTCTGCCCCTCTCTGTCTCTCAACCCCACCTTGTCTCCTCATTTCACTCTCATTCCCAATTTCCTGCTGTTTGCCAGGCCCTTCTATCTTCTCACAGCCACAATGGGACATTCTGCACTCTCACCACGACCAGGAATGATGAACAACTCTGCATTTGTCACCTGAATTATATTTTTAAATATTATCTTTCTGTGCGCTGTCATGGTGAGCACCAGAATGTTTTTAGGACAGCATTGCTCCCCCAAATTATCTAGGAAAATTACCCCTGGAGTGATCACAATTATCCATTCTGAGGTGTCATCCCCAATTGATTGCACATAGAAATTATTATTTGAAGTAACATTTTTCGAAGTAAAAAGGAAAAGGATTATTCTACACATTTCTTGTTCTTTCCCAATCTGGTGACAAATACTGAATTTTAAGGGGAAAATGCCAAAAAAAGTATTACTGGAAAACACATATTCCATGATAGCTGAGGTGATCACCATCCCACTGGCAGAGGGAAGTTGGGATATTGGGAATTAGGAATTGTTGCCTGGGAGGGTGGGCAGGCCCTGGGATAGAATTCCCAGAGAAGCTGTGGCTGCCCCTGGATCCCTGGCAGTGTCCAAGGCCAGGCTGGACATTGGGGTTGGAGCAGCCTGGGACAGTGGGAGGTGTCCCTGCCATGGCAGGGGTGGCACTGGGTTCTCTTTATGGTCCTTCCAACCCAAACCATTCCATGATTCCATGATTTCAACCTCTCCAATGATATCAGCTTTAGGAATCCATGAGCCAGGCTGGAAAGATCACAAAGGGGTTTTGGTTTGGTTTGGTTTGGTTTGGCCTTTTAAGAATAAAATCGATGCTTTGCTTGGCCCTTCACCTTTGCTCCTGCAAATACAAGGCTGGAACGTTCCCTGCCCATGGCAGTGAGGTTGGAAATTGATGATCCTTACGGTCCCTCCCAACCCCATGCATTCCATGATTCACGATGACAGCAGGACTGGCGAGGAGGAGTGGAGCTGATCAAGATTTTGGAGAGGGACGAAGTGTGAAAGGTCCTTTTCAGGGAATTTGTCACCAGGAAAAGTTGGACTCGTTGGAGGAAGGTCTCAGCAGAGCTGCTCTGTCCCAAAAAAAATTGCACCATGGAAATGGTGACACATGTTCCCAGGACTTTGAAATACCTGAACTTTTAGCAAGTTCTGTGGCCTTTCAACAGCTCCAACACAGCTTGGATTTTCTGGCTTCGACTTCAGGCCTGAAGTAATAAAAATGAGGGGAAAAAAAAATCCAGCCTGGTACAGAGACTCTATTTAGAGCTTCCTGGCAGCAGGGGAGGAGGGGGAAGCTGTTTATCCTGACCAAGGAGCTCCTTGGGCTGGAAATGGAAATCAAAATGGAATATTCCCGTTGTCAGGAGGGCCCGTGGTCACACAAAGAGGGACACTCAGGAGTCTGGGATCACTGGGATGTGACAGGAGCCCAGACAGGAGGTGGATCTGCTGCCTTCAAAGCCTCTCAGGTCCCACAGCGCTGACGACACCACCAACGATGGCCTGGGAAGAGGGAAAAGGTTGTGGAGTTCATCTTTTCCTGTAGGGAAATGTCGTCACCACCACCCACAAGGCCAATAAATCTTGGAACACGAGAGGCACACGCAAACTGCGTTTCCAGAGCTGAGGGCTCTGACTGGAGCACAAATGGGAAGTTATTTTTCCTACGCTCTGACGTTTTTTAGGAGGCAAAAGAGCCCAGATTTTCGTGATGACCGAGTGGGAAGAGGATGCTCCATAAAATATCCAGAATCCAGTCACAGCCTCGGCAGATGAGCAGTGGAAGTTAAGTTTCGTGCTCCTCTTTCACCTGATTCACAATTGGTCCCCAAAGAGAATCCCAGAATTATCAAGGTGGGAGAGCCCTTCAGGACCACCCAGTGCCACCCCAGCAGCACCAGCAGCACCCAAACCCTGTCCCCAAGGGCCACATCCAGACTGCTCCTGGAGGAGCCTCTATTCCAGAAATGGTGACTCCACCACGGCATTGGAAACTCATTCCAATGCCTGACCACTCTTCCAAGGAAAAAAAAAAAAATATTCAATTTGAGCCTCTCCTGGTGCAATTTTAGGCCATTTCCTCTCCTCCTTTCCCTTGGGAAACAGCAGAAGAGCCCAACCCCCTTCATTGCCCCTCCTGTCTGTGCTGCAGAGGGAATTTCTGCTCTGCCCCCAGGAACAACAAAGTATTTGAATTATCAGCTCTGTCATTTCCACTTTAGGTCTGACCAGAGAGTCCAGCCTGAGCCTCAATAAATTTTCTAAATGTTATCTTGAAGTTGGTCCATCCTCTCTAAAAAAAAAAAAAAAAAATCTGATTTGAAGCCTTGCATGTGTTTCCTTGAGGCCTTTTCTACCCACTCACATTCTGCTCTAGAAACCCTCCCAGGAGAGGATTTCCTTGCACGAGGTTTCCCTGGGACTCCAACAATTTTTGAGGCCTAATCCTGCAAACAAAGGGATTATCTCCATTGTCTGCTGTGCAGCCTGGTTTGGGATGAGGGACCAAAACAGCAGCTGCTACAGGTGAAAATATAGAAATTGCTATATTTAGCTTTTTCAGGATAACCTCCTGACCAATTTCAGCACGTGGAAAAATCTCCACCGTTCAGCACTCACATAATAAATTTTTTCTTTTTTAATATATCAGTAGGAATTCTCTAAATGCAGAACAGATGTTATGACCCCGCAGAAGACTGAGGTCTAAAGCAGCTATGAGAGAGCTGCCAGTGGTAACCTATTCTGCAAAACTTGTTATTATTTGGATATTCTGTGAGGAAATCCTCGCTGGAGGAAAAGGGAGCAGTGGAAAATGTGTGGAGTTCAGGAATAACACAAAACAAAGGGGTTCTGAAATCCACCTCTCATTTTTCTTGGATTTCATGTTCGTAAACATGAATAAAACGAGTTCTAGCTATCCAAAACCTGTTCTAGGTACCCCAAAACCATTCTAGCTACCCCAAAACCAGTTCTAGCTTCTCCCCAGCACTCTCACCTCACAGCATTGTCGCAAAGATTTTGGCTAAAGCTGTCTCAGCCTTGTTGAAGAATCCTACGGGATTATCCAGGCCAAAGGAGCAGCTGAAAATCACTTTTTTTCCCCTAAAGAGGCACCTGGAAATAATTAGAAGGAAAATACAAAGAGAGATCATGTCAAATGTAAAGTTTGCCATCTCTTCTTGATCATCTGATTAAATTTTACGGTCAACGGACACTGGGAAATGTTACAAGAAAGAAGATTTCATTCATATCCCATTTTTCAGACACCTGGCTGATATTTGCCACCTGTTTCATCAGCGTATGGCTGGAAAATAAAAAAAAAAAAATTAAAAATCTGCCTCAAACTACCTCATGGGCGAGAGAAGTAGAAAAATATGTAATTTGCTGTCGCACCCTCATCCAGGATGAGGGAGAAGCCCGTGGGTGTTTTGGCACTGAGCAGATGGAGCAGCTCATGTGAAGGAGCTGGACGTGGTTCATTTGCATGTCCAAAATATTTTCATGGAATTAAAAGTGTTGGAAGAGCCTTTCAGGATCATCCAGTCCCAGAATCCTAAATTAAATCCCAATTAAATCCCAAAGGCCACATCCAGACACCTCCTGAACATCCAGAGTGACTCCACCATCTCCCAGGGCAACTCATTCCAATGCCCGACCACTCCTTCAGGGATTATTTTTTTATATCTGATCTGTTTTGTTGCAGAGAGCTCATTAATCCTTACTTTAATTAATGGGGATGAACAGCCCAACATTTACCTGTTGCTTTCCATGCTAAGAAATGCAGGACACATTTCAGGAACACCTCCCTAATTTGAAGCAGGACCTCTGGATTTGGGAAGCAGATGGTCTCCAGCTCAGGCTGCCTTTTGTCCTCGCTCTGGTCTCCATTCCCTCTTTCCCACTTCTACACACAACCATTTTCTCCTGTATTTCCAAATTTTCTGCTCATTCCTGCTCATTCCCTGTATTTCAATCGACATAGCTGAATACCCATGACTTGTGGATTTTCCAGAGGCAATTCCCTGTTTTACTGTTCTGGTTTTGTGGTGTGTATTTCCCTTTTCCTTCTTTCCTCACTTCAAATGCCCCTCTTGGCCCTGTGGGCTGTGCTCACTTGGGTGTGGAGGTTGTGGAGAATTGCTGCCACTTCTGTGTCCTTTGCTCCTTCGTGCCGAGGGAATAAAGGTTTGGAGCTCATGGAATCATCATCATAATTTGATAGCGCAGAAAAAAAATTTTTTTATTATTATTATTATTATTATTATATCATCATCATCATTATCATCATCATCATTATCATCATTATCATCATCATTATCATCATTATCATTATCATCATTATCATCATTATTATAATTATATCTTAATACATATTTTCAACATATTAGTCTATTATGAATTTAGTAGTAGTAAATTAATAACCATTCTTCCATAAAAAATGGGCGATCGGTTGTGTGGATTGTGATCTTTCATGCTAGGTAGTGTCTACTTCAAATCACCATTCCGTCCCAATCAAATTCAATTAATTTCATGCCATTCCAATCAATTTCAATTAATTTCAATCCATTTCGTTCAATTCCAACCAATTCCAATCCATTCCGTTCCATTTCAATCCATTTCAAACCGGGAAATCCATTTCAAATCCCCACCGGACCTCACAGAAGAGGGGGAGTGACCAACCTCCCACCGAGGCCACCCTGTTTCACCATTTTTTCGCAGATTTTCGGTTCCTCAAAGGAAGAAAAACAGAGCCCACTTTTAAATCAACACTGCCTTAAACTGCTGCTCTTTGGAACGACTCCTACGCTGAATCCATCGATCCTTTCCCAATTAAGCCTCCACTACATTTCATCCCTGACTTCGTTTCCTAAGAGTGATTGCTCCTCCCGAAACATCCAGAGCCAGATTCCAAAACCCAGCTGATTTTATTAAAGCCCCGTGATTGAATTTCCCCCGACGTTTGCTGTTCATAGCTGCTGGGAAGCGCTCGGGCCTCCATCTTTTTGGGAGTTCACGCGGAGTTTAACAATATGAATTCCTTATCGGGGAAAGAACTGTGTTCATTGGGGAGAGCCAAGGATAAGACGAATTAACAGCTATCAAATTCCGGAGGGAAAACAATTTCTGCTGGAGGCTGCTGCCAGCTGTCGGAATTCCATCCGAGCCAGGAATTTCCCTTCGCTGCATCCAAGCTCCTGATCCTCATTTCCTCAGCAAGTTCGAGATCCCAGAGCCCACTTCCTTCCTAGAATAATCAAAAAATAAAATTTTTCTTTATTCTAGTGGAAGTGGCGTTGGAATCTTCACCAGAGATATTCCAGCTCTCCCCTGACCACCGATTTTTAAGTACACAAAGATGGAGCGCTCTTGTGTGAAATGTTATTTTCTTGTCTTCTCTGTAATTTCTTCTTTCAATAAAAAGCCAAAATTTTCCAGGAAAAAGTGGGGGGGAGGGAGGGGGAAGCAGACAGCTGATATCCATTAAAGACTTTTCATTTAGGAAAAAAAAATTGTTTCATCAGAACAAAAGTTTTCCATAAAAAAAAAAAAAAAGAGTTGAATGGAAAAAATCGTTTGTCGGTCCAAATATTGTTCCATTTTAAATAAGTGATGTTTGATTTATTCTTCTGGGAATACTCAACACAGATTTAACTGTTTTGTTGCCTGATCAGAATATCCCAGATTTTTCCAAGATATCCAAGCCCTAGTCCTGAACTTTGTAAGACATCCCATGATTCTTTTTGGTCAAATGATTTATTCCTTTTCTTTCCCTCCTTCCTATTCCTAATGCACAAATTACTCTGAATTTTCCATTTTCTTTTCCAAAGGTCTTTGGATTTCCAAATCATCTTTGGAAATTTCCAAATTTCATCTTTGTTTCCAAAGTTAGGAAATTAAATCTTACCAAAATTTCATGAATATTGAAAATTACAATATTTACCAGGCAGCACTACCTATAAATAGATGCATACATAAATAACTAGGTAAATTATTTTTCTTTGTAATTCCAATAAAAAATAACCATGGATCTTTGATGCCACTACAAGACAATTACAAGGAAATTCTGATTTTTTAGCAATAAGTGCTGGGAATTTCTGGGCTTTGGTAATGATCTGTCAGACTCCATAATAGAATTCTTTATAAACATTAAAAATTATAATATCTATATTATTTTATTTATATTAATACAAGCATAATATAATAAAATTAAAATCATGCCTTAAAAATAATTATTGAGCTCAGAAAGAAAAGGGTTGAAATCTCTCTCTATCTTTTTTCACCCTATTTAATTTTAATTTTTTCCTACCTCAATACACCAAATTTTTCATCCTGCCCAGGTGAGAAACTCAGCCACCCTGAAGAATGAAATAAAACTGCTTTTTCCTGTAAATATTCCACATATAAACCACTGTTTTTACAACAAGTCATTGTTCCAGCCTCATCCCATAAATTTTACATTAAAGAAGAAAAGAATTCAAAAATTCAAATTAATTTTTTGGCATAGAAGTGATGGAGGTACCCAGCCAGGGATTATTGGGATTATTTAAATAAATTAGGAGAAACCTCAAGGGAGTAACACAGGAGTTATTGGTTGGACCTTTTTGCTTCAAGAATCTACTCATATAAACACCTTTTTAAATGAGAATAAATATTAGGTGGATTAAATTCAATTATTTTTTCCATGTCCTAATAAATTTTAGTCCATGGACCTATCCTTGGCTCTCTCCATGCCTGTTTAAAAAAAAGGGTTAAATCTAAAAATACGAACTGAAAATTCCTATAAATTTTCAGGATGGAAGATGGAAGAACAATAAAACTGTCTGTGTTTTAAACCTCTCACGTTATCTGCTGGCAAAAAAATCCCAAAATCAGTTTTCACAAAGTTTTAATCCTCTTGGAGATGGCAATTTAATATTCTCAATCCCAACTGGTTACCAAAATAATTTCCAGGGTTAAACCAAGTCATCTTGGAGCCATCAAAGATGTGTCCCCAAGAAATGTCTTTCTCATGGCTTCAGCTGTGCTGGCAGTAGAACTTGGGTTTGCCAGATAAATAAAAATAAAAATAAAAATAAAAATAAAAATAAAAATAAAAATAGAAATAGAATATAACATAATATAATAAAATAGAATATAACATAATATAATATAACACAATACAATACAATATAATATAATACAATACAATATAATACAATATAATACAATACAATATAATATAATATAATGTAATATAACAGAATATAATATAATATAATATAATATAATATAATATAATATAATATAATATAATATAATATAATATAACATAACATAACATAACATAAATGTATTTAGAAATAAATATATCGTGGTGCAGTTTTGCACTCTCCTTCCCAATGGGGAATCTTCATTAAATCACAAAAATCAGTGAGTAAAATCAAAAATATTCTGTAAAACCAACTCTAGGAAAGACACATTAAAACTGGCTTTTCCAACTGATTTTTAAGCCAAGCTGAACCATCCTGCACTATTTTTAATAAAAATAATAAGGCATTATTAGATAATTGCCCTTTTTTTGAACTCAGATTTCTCATTTATACCTGGATTTTCTGCAGCTGAGTGCAGAATGCCACAAAATGATTTTATCCCCTGGTTCAGTCCATGTGCAGCGCAGACAGAGCCCTGTCCATATGGAATAGAAAAGCTTTAAAAACTCCAGTACGTTATAAAATGATATAAAATGCAATCAGTGAGGGTTTGAGGGGTTTATCAATATTTCAGTTATAATGATTCCTGTGAATGGGACCTTCAAAGGAAAGGATATTTGGGTTGGATGGGGTTTGGGATGGCGGAAGGTTCCCTGCCCATGGCAGGGGTGGAACAAAATGAATTTCAAGATCCCTCCCAACCCAAACCATTCCATGATTCCATGGAAAGATTCCATGATTTTTAGTGGGGCAGATGGAGCAGGAATCCATGGGATTCACCCTGAGTCCCTCCAGCAGGAGGTTATAAAACCAGGGAAAACCAAATAAAACAAAACAAAAATTGTGGAGCAGAGTGAACCCTCCCACTCCAGCACGGCTTGGGATCTCCCTGAATTAAACAGAATTTTTGTGCCTCATGCCTTAAAAAAAAAAAAAAACCACCAAAACCAGATTTTATTCTTTTAAATGTTTTCATCAAAAAGAGTGAAGGTTATTTCAGTATGTCTTGAAATAATTTGTTGAAAAAGCCAATTTTAATGTGTTCCTTAGAACTGGTTTTACAGAATTGTGTCTGATTTCACAGGAAATCTCTCTGTTTATCATTTAATGAGGATGCAAATTAACCACACTGGGGAGGAGAGTGCTGAACTGCATTGCAATATATTTATTTCAGTTTATTTTTTAAAAATCAAGTTATTCTGGCAGAGCAGTTTTAGTGATGAAGGTGCCAATAAGAACAGAAAGTGTTAAATTTGGCCCTCTAAACCCAGCAAAAGACAGAGGGTAACAAAATGTTCAGGAATTAATGCGACAGAAAAATATGGAGAGCTCCAAGGACAGCAATAAACAAATCATTTCGAGGTGGAGGCTTCCCATAATGAAAAGTGAAGGGGAAGTTAAAAAATTATGGGGGTGTGATTAGGAAAAAAGGAAATTGCCTGGTGGAAATCAGCCTGGAAAGGCCATGGATTTACAGCACCGAGGATCAATCAGGCAATAAGAAAATGTGGAGCTGCTCATCCAGCTGAGGAAAGTTTTCCTGTGGCTCTGACTTTAAATATCTGCAGGACATCCCCCAATTCCCATTAACACCAGTAAGAGCCACCAGTTTGTATCTCCCAGCACGTGAGATATATCTTATTTGTAAGATATATCTAAATATAGTATATATCTTATTTATAAGATATATCTAAATATAAGATATATCTAACTATAAGACATATCTAAATATAATAGATATCTTATTTATAAGATATTTCTAAATATAATATATATCTGATCATAAGATATATCTAAATATAAGATATATCTAAATATAAGATATATCTGATCATAAGATATATCTAAATATAAGATATATCTGATTATAAGAGATATCTAGAAGATTATCCCCATCTTTTTTCCTGTCACCAAGATTTATCTCACCCACTGCTTTTACAGTGGAATTTATCCAATAGGAATAGCCACAATTAACGTGGGATCCAACACGTTTTCCCTCCCATTCTGTTGGCACAAAAACGAGGATTCAAGCCAAGAAATGAAGTTTTTGATGGGGTGCACAGGAATTGGTCCTCGAGTCCTCACAGGAACATTCCCTGGTCAGATACTCCAGGTTTACAACACGGAGCAGAAGGCAGAGACACAAATTCCCATTGAAAATCGGAGAAGGGAAAGCAGAGAAGGCAGACACACAAATTCCCATTGAAAATTGGAGAAGCGAAAGTCAGGATGAGATTTCTGGGAAGTGAGAGAACGCAGAGAGGTGAAGTCTCTTGTCACAATATTACAAACAATGAAGGGCGAGCTCTAGATAAGAAACGAATGAATATTTGATCGTAGACAGCTCAAAACGCTGCTCAAAAATTGGATTAAACTCGGAGATGCCAAGAAAATACAACCACTTGGCATCTCAAATCAGCTTTCTCCTTCCGCCCAGAGTCTGTTTGATGGTTACCTAAATATACCAGCAGGCAATTCTGGCGTGGCTTTGCTTCAGTGTGGTTCTATAAAGTCATACAAAAATAAGTTCTGGCTTTGCTGCAAATGTGCATAATGGAAAGACAAACATTATTAAAAAGCCCATCATTTTTCGAGATTAAAATAATCCACAGCAGAGGAAGAAAAAAAAAAAAACAACTCTTCTGTAACTTTCCCAGTTGCCATTTATCATAGTTTTGCAAAAAGAAGCCCCGGTAATTTCATTTTTCTTGACTTCTATTAAAAAGATCAATACTTATGATTCCAAAGAGTCTCGGCTCATGAAAAGATGGAGCTGCTCTGTAATCATAGCTGAAAGTATTGGTTGTCATTAGCAGGAAGATTGATCTGTAAAGACAGAGTGAAAGTACTTAAAAATTTCCATCGGGCTCCTGCAGAACAACAGTGCCCAGCAACCTTTCACCTCGCAGATAATTAAATCCAGATAACGAATTACCATATTAGGAGGAAGAATTGCATTGGGGATATTCAATAGATGCCCACTTTAGGAAAGGAGTTCCAGATCTCTGAATAATGATTTTGTTTTGTGCATAAAACCTAATGAGCTCCGACAGGAAAAAGTCATTTTTCAGCGTGCATTTCAATCTGACTTGTCAGGGATGATATTAATGAGGCACCTGAGGTCCAGGAATTGCTGATGGCCTTGGAGCAGGAACATTCCAGGGCCTTGCACCATCTGGGCTCTCAGAAGAGCATCAGGTGGGTTTGGAGAGGCAATGATTTTGCTTGGAGTCACAGAGGAATTTTGGTCCTGCTGAAAATTATTTGGGTGGGGAGGAAAACCCTCCTGGGCACTTCTGTCCCCCTGTGCCCCTGAGCTCAGGTGAGAGCTCACCTGCAGAGCTGCCCCAGCCCTGGGCCCAGCACAGGGAGGAGCTGGAGCTGCTGGAGAGAGTCCATGGAGGCACCAGGATGAGCAGAGGGATGGAGAGCTGTGCTGGGAGGAAAGGCTGCGAGAGTTGGGATTGTTGAGCCTGGAGAGGAGAAGCTTTGGGCTGAGCTGAAAGGTCGCATCTGGACACAGAGATTTCAGAATCAGAAAGAGAATTTAAGAGATGCATTTGATTGTAATAATAAATGAAATCCATGAAGAATTCATGAAAAATTCATTAAAGTTTCAGCCTGGAGGAGAAACTTCAGGGTGACCCAATTGTGGCCTTCCAGTGCCTGAAGGGAACAAGAAAGATGGAGAGAGACAATTTGCAAGGGCTGCAGGGACAGGAGGCAGGGAATGGTTGCCAGTGGCAGAGGGCAGGGCTGGATGGGATGTTGGGAATGAGGAATTGTTCCCTGGGAGGGTGGGCAGGCCCTGGCCCAGGGTGGCCAGAGAAGCTGTGGCTGCCCCTGGATCCCTGGCAGTGTCCAAGGCCAGGCTGGACATTGGGGTTGGAGCAGCCTGGGACAGTGGGAGGTGTCCCTGCCATGGCAGGGGTGGCACTGGATGGCATTTAAGGTTCTTGCATCCCAAAGCCTTCTGGAATTCCCTGATTCCATGATGTCCCTGCAGCCACTCCTGCCATGGAGGAGGAACACTCTGCGCCCCTTGTTCTCCCCAGCCCATGAGTGATCTTGGAGGACAATGCAAAGAGAAAAGTTTCAGGAATTCTGTGGAGAAGGGAGAGTCAAACAGTCATTTTCAAAGAGATCTGCTGAAGTGAAAACAAACACAAATATGGTAAATTCCGAGATTTTGTTATCCTTGGCTTCCATCAAATCCCTTAAAACAATTGAGGACCAACAACTGTAGAGCATCAGGAGGTCTCTCTGGGAAAGGTTTTAGAGATGAGGGAGAAAAATGAGAAGATAAGAGGAAAATCCGGCATTTCCAAGAGGTGAAATAGCAGCAGGAAAGGAAAACATCTGGGGAAAAAAAAAAAGGTAAAAAGGAAATTCTGGAAAAGGAAAGAGAAAGGAAGTGACAAAGTCTTGGAAACGGACATAATTTGGGATGCAAATTGGTAAAAGAAAGGAGTTCCTGTTTTTCTTTGTAGGGTCTAGAGCAGAAAGTCTGAGAAGAAAGGGAATATAATAAAAGGGAATATAACAAAGGGAATATAACAAAGGAAAAAAGTCTTAATTTAAAAATGGAGAAGAACACAGGTGTTGGACACCTGAAATCTGTCTGTGAACCTCTGAGCCCAGGTGGAAAAAATACACAGCCAGGAATGTCACAATTCCCTGGAATCCAGACAATCCCAGAAATGTGTTTTTAAAAGCTTTCTGTGACTGGTCCATGAAAAAAATAAGCACAGAAAATTGAGTGTAATTTGGAGTATCCTGGGAAGGATATTCACAAGGGTTTTTATGAAAAGCTATTTTTTCCCTCTTCTAAATAGAATAATGTAAGAGAAGGTGTTTTTTTGGGAATGCTGCAAGGTAAGGAATGCTCTGTTCTCTGGTATTTCCAATAAGAATGCCAGAGGGGAGGTTTTCCTTATGTAATTCCACTGCAGAAAAATGAATGTGGAAAGGCGTTATTATTCCTTCCAAACCCAGAATTATATTTCCCTTCCAAAGGTGTGGTTAAAATTAGATTTTGTGGGATTATTTCGCTCCTACCAAAATCCATCTCAAAGCCATCTGACAGGAGATTGTGGTGGCACTTCCTAACCTTCTATTATCTCCAAATCCCATCACAGCCAGCACGGAAAAAATCTGGGTTCAAAAATTAGCTCCCAGCAGAAAAACACACCTCCAGTGTGGGATAAAAGAGGGAAACATGGAATGCAAGATCGAGGATGTCTGGAATTCGGATTCAATGTGGCCCTGCCTGTGTCACTTCAGAGCTGACGGTTGGATTTTAGGATGGTTTTAGTCCATGTTTTTGGCTGGGTGTGTTTTGATGGAATATTTCGTGGTTGGAATCAGAAGGATGGGCCTTGTGTGGTGATGAAATGTTCACTTCTCCAGAGCTGTTTCGAAGGATAATTGTGTTTATCATGTGGGGAGTGTGAGATTAATGAGCTCCTGAATTATTCATTTCCCTGCTCTTGAGTGCTTGCGTTTTGTAAATTGTGTGATGGAGTCTTAACCGGCTTTCCAAAAAAAAAAAAAATAAGGGAGTTTTGGCATCTACCAGGGGCTTAAATTGTGTCCTAAAATCCTTTATGGAAATAATTCAAAGTTATCTTCCCAAATTATTAATTTTCAATCACACATAGTACAGGAAGGACTAAGAACTCCTTTGGAATCTTCTTATTCTAGAGGATCATGGAATGGTTTGGGTTGGAAAGGATCTTAAAGCTCATCCCATTCCATGGCAGGGACACCTCCCACTGTCCCAGGCTGCTCCAACCCCAATGTCCAGCCTGGCCTTGGACACTGCCAGGGATCCAGGGGCAGATTCTCTGGGAATTTGGGCCTCCCCACCCTCCCAGGGAAGGGTTTATTCCATAAAAAACGGACCCATCTGGAGTTTTCCTTACAGGGAAACTGGGCCCAAAACGCAGGAGGGAAATGAGTGATCTCCCACCAGATTCTGGGATCTTCCACCTCATCAGCTTCTTGTTCTCCATCTCAAGGGTCAAAGACAAGCAGGGTTGATTTTTTCCCTTCAAAAATGACCCTTTAGCCCTGAGGTCAAGGGACACTTTTTATTAGGAATGGTCTTTGCCATCTTCCTAAGCTACAAAGATCCTGTCAAGCTCTGATGGACGGAAAAATTCCCAGCTTTGCCTGTTCAGGAGCTGCCAGTTTTAATCCCAAAGGATTCAATAGTGTTCAAATCCCACTTTGCAACCAATTCCAGTTTCTTTCCCAAACAATATAAATATTCATGGACAGTTTGAAACCAAAGCAGCAAGAGAATTTGCTTTTTCTTTGTTTGTCTGAGAGGGTGAAACTTGTCCTGTCCCACCAATGGCTTGGAATTAGGGCTCTTCTGGGTAATCCCTTTGTCCCTTAATTTGGATGGAGATGAGCATTCCACAGGCAAAGTCCAGGCAATTGCTGAAGAGAAAATTGCACTGAAAACATTTTTCTTTTCCTAAAGTGAGCTCAGGGAGGCACATTTATTTAATAAAATGGAAAATCAATATAATTTTAATTTTAAGAAGTCAGAGCCAATGCCAAGCTGTCCTTTAAGGAAGCTTGATAAGAATTCATGACCCTTTTTTTTTTTTTTTTAATCCTTTGGTAAGAAAAATAAAATTAAAACCAGCATTGATTTAATGATTCTCCTCCAACTTTGTTTAGAGCCTGGAAGTTTTGTTCATCACTTTTCCTTCAGTATCTTTGTTTTACTTCTGCAAAATCTGCTGGATCATCATGAATTTACCGAAGAGCTGGGACACACACGGAACTCTTCCCTCCCTGGAAACTGAGGATTAAATCCTTGTGGCAGTTGCTGGTGATAAAAATAGTGAATATGTTTACGTGGCTTGGTGCAGAAAATCAGACACGAGGATTTCTAGTGTCTTGTGGGGCACGTAAAGAGAGGATGCCAAGGAATTTTGGCCTTTGGAATGGAAATGCTCTTAAATCTCCGGGATTTCAGCCTGGAGAGAGCGATGGCTCTCATGGGTGAGGGGGAACTGATGCCTTTGAATATTTCCAGTTTTTTTTCCTCTTCATGCATCTGTAACTTGCTGTAGTTCTGTGCTTCTTCCAAAGTGCTAAAATCCTCTGTTGCAGCACCTTTGGCCAAACAAGGCTCTCTGAACACAGATCCAAGGACATATTCATTGCCTTAGGGCCCCAAAATATGTAAACAACAGTGAGCTGGGGGAGCAGGCCTGGGGTGGTGAACATCATCACCTGAGGGTGATTGGAGAATTAAGGGCCAAAGTGCTAATGGACAGAACTTATCAAAGGTGAAGGGCTCGGGACCCAGGGTCCATTTTGGGTGTCATCCCCAAGGGGGACTTTGCTTGCCCAAATGTACCTTGAAGGCCTCGAATAAATTTGTCCGCATTTTATACTCCTAATTTGTTTTGGCCTCCCTTTCAGGCATCAGTTTTGGCGACCCAGATGGGACAGGAGGTCTCTCCAAACCCCTCTGGGCCCAGAGCAACCAGAGCCAGTGCAGGTCTGTGAGTCACAAATGACTTCCCAAAGAACCTCCCAAACTGCTTTTGAGATGTTCCCATTTTAACAGCCTTGAGGAAGGAGACGTCTGAGCTTCATGCTTAGCTCAAGAATGGCTTTTAAGGAGTATTGAAATCAACCAAGCTGATTTTTCATTCTTACTGGGATTGAAGCATCCAGTGGAAGTTCTCACACCCAATAAAATCCACGTTAGTGCTTAACACAACATCAGATCAAAGAATCAACAGAGATCTGAGAGGTCACACCTGAACACACAGATTTCAGAATCAGAAAGAGAATTTAAGAGACGTATTTGATTGTGATAATAAATGAACTCCATGAAGGATTCATGAAAAATTCATTATATTTTCAGCCTGGAGAAAAGAAGCTTTGGGGTGACCGAATTGTGGCCTTCCAGTGCCTGAAGGGAACAAGAAAGATGGAGAGAGACAATTGCCAAGGGCTGCAGGGACAGGAGGCAGGGAATGGTTGGCAGTGGCTGAGGGCAGGGCTGGATGGGATCTTGGGAATGAGGAATTGTTCCCTGGGAGGGTGGGCAGGGGCTGGGATGGAATTCCCAGAGAAGCTGTGGCTGCCCCTGGATCCCTGGCAGTGTCCCAGGCCAGGCTGGACATTGGGCTTGGAGCAGCCTGGGACAGTGGGAGGTGTCCCTGCCATGGCAGGGGTGGCACTGGATGGGATTTAAGAGCCCTTCCAACCCAGGCCATTCCATGATTCTATGAAAGCTCTGCAGTTGGTAAAATCCCATCTTACCCCTCTCCAAATCCACTATTTTTAAAAACAAATAAACAGGCCAAGCAGTGTGTATTGACTGAAAAATAGATTTCGGTGTAGAAAGCACAAATCCAGACTAAATCTGTCCCTGATGTGTGTGTGTGGCTCAGCCATGATGTCACTTCTCCAGCACCCCGAGGGCACAGCCAGCTCTGGGAATTGTTTATTTTCCTCTGCTCCATCGGGATACAGAGTTTGGAAATTGGGGAAGTGGCTGTCTTAGTCTTTGCTGGCCTTTCAAGCCGTGCCAAGGTCAGGCTGTCATTGTTACAAGCTGGAGTGACCTAAGGATGTCCCAATGCACTTCCCAGGTTTTGGAGCACACTGGTCTCAAGTCCAGAAGCCAAAGGAACCATAAAAGACACAATCCCAAAATTAACTGCTGTATGTGTGTGGAGGTTTGATTATTTAAGGGACTTAAAAATGGGACATGGATGATGTGAATAATGTTCGCTCTCCTGCATTGATGAGGGAAGAGAAGAGGAATAAGATTATTTTATTTTTTCCCTCTGGAGTGTCAGATTAAAAGGTTTCTGACTTCTGATAAAGTCCCCCTCAGAAAGGAAGTTTTATTTGTGCTTATGAGCCTGTGGGTGAGGGAGGAATATCTGCAGTCCTTGATGGAGGTTATTTACATCCACTTGGATCTGGAGGGAGGGGACTTAGAGACCCAATAGGAAATTGTTTTCTCCCAATATTCCCTAAAAAGTGACAGTGCTGACTTCATAACAAACAGGAGAATCATGGAATCGTGGAATGGCTTGGGTTGGAATGGACCTTAAAGCTCATCCAGTGCCTCTCCAGCTTCTCCTCTCCAGGCTGAACAATCCCCACTCTCCCAGCAACACCTTTGATATAAAAAGTAAGGAAGCAGAGCCATAATTCATCCCCCTCCCGCCCACCCTTACTATTAACCTGGGCGAGTATCCTAATCCGCATGAAAAAACAGATTATTTTGTCATCAGCATCTTGGCATGAGCATTTCAGTGCTCTGTTAATTATGAAATACTTTTTTTGGGGGGCTCAGTATTTTTGCTGAGGGGGTGGAAATGTGTGAGAGGGAAAATCTTTCAGAAGTTAAGAACTTCTTGTTAAACTAAGAACTTGTTAAAAACTATACACAGGACCGGGTTCTTTATCCACCTGACATGCAAGAATTAATCTTCACTCCTTCCTCCTTCCATGGGATTTTTCATCCATAGAGAGGTTTTCCTTGTAATAAATGAGTCCAAGATAGGATATCACATTGCTTCTCAAAGCCAGAAGATTTCCTGAGGGAAAAATTCCTGCCTGTAGTTATTTTTCCTATATTAAAAGAGTTTCCCTTGTGCATAGGACTTCCAGGAATGCTGGAATGGGGCAATCCTTGGGAAGTGCAGCTGGGCCTGAATGCAGAAGGAACACACCCACCCTGGGCTCTAGGATGTCTCCTGGGCTTAAATATCAATTGACTTTGAAATCTGTGGAAGCAGGCGGATTTTTGCAGCCCTTAATGTGATATAATGGCAGGGGTTTGAAAGCTGTCAGCCCTTTTGGTGCAATTTAATCCAGGCTGGTTAGGAGGAGCAATAGGAAATCTATGGGAGCAGTTTCCAGCTGTCAGCTCCCATTTGCCAGGACAGCTCCTGATGCAGCCAGGCTGAGCATCTACCAAAAGGGAAATTGGAGTTCCTGGGCTCTCTCCTGGGAAGCTGCTGGGAAAGGTACCCAGAGCTCCAGCAAAAAAAATCCTGCAGCCCCTGGGAGGGTGTGAGAGAGCAGAGGTGACAGTGGGAGGGATTTTGGGGGGATTGTGACTCTGTGTCCTCCCTGCATAAAAGAGGGGCTGAGAGCAGGAGACATCTCTGGAACACCTTTTATAGAATCCTGGAATGGTTTGGGTTGGAAGGGACATTAAATCCCACCCAGTGCCACCCCTGCCATGGCAGGGACACCTCCCACTGTCCCAGGCTGCTCCAACCCCAATGTCCAGCCTGGCCTTGGACACTGCCAGGGATCCAGGGGCAGCCACAGCTTCTCTGGCCACCCTGGGCCAGGGCCTGCCCACCCTCCCAGGCAACAATTCCTCATTCCCAACATCCCATCCAGCCCTGCCCTCTGCCACTGGCAACCATTCCCTGCCTCCTGTCCCTGCAGCCCTTGTCCCCAGTCCCTCTGCAGCTCTCCTGGAGCCCTTCAGGCCCTGCCAGGGGCTCTGAGCTCTCCCTGGAGCCTTCTCCTCTCCAGGGAACACCCCCAGCTCTCCCAGCCTGGCTCCAGAGGGGCCCCAGCCATCACATCAACTTGCCTCTGGCCTTTTTCTAACAAATCCATGTTTTTCCTGTGCTCTCCTTTGCCCCAGGATCATTCCCTTGTGGCAGTGACAGCATCCCTGCCCACTGTCGCTATTTTCACCACTTCCTCTCTTTCCCTTTGAATCTAACAGAGCTTTAACATTTAGGCAGATCGAATTCCCTAACAACAACAGGAATTTCTTGCGTCCTAAACCCTCCTCCAACGCTCAAACACTGTTCCTTATACTATTTCTGACACCCTCCTTTAATTCCAGGCACCTGAAGGATCGAATTCCCCACGGCCCAGCAGGAATTATTTTTCCATAGGCGCGGAGCAGAGTGCCCATCACTCATTCCCCAGGATGAAGGGGCACTGCAGTGCCAGGCTGCTTTTTCTCCATCACTCCTGCCACAGTCAACTTTCGAGCCAGGCTTTGGCACACCTTATAAATAACAATACATTTATGCAATTGAATGCCTGAGCAGTAATTCAATCAAGGCAGTTCTGCTGCTGGTCATCAACTACTTAAGCTGTTTGAGTCTCAGCTTAAGACATCAACAAAGGGCCTTGATTGAATTGCAGGCTCAGATTTACCTTCTATTATTCAAGGCTACCTCTCGGTGTGGTGAAGCATTGAGATGATGAGTAAATCTTGAACTGCTACCAAAATAAACTGGGTTTTTTGCTGGGTGGAATATTTCAGATGTTGAGGGAAGTTTTACTTCGGGTTTTGGCCGAGCCAAGGCTGCAGCCCTTGAAGAGCAGAGTAGTTTGAAGAGTTCCTGTGATGCAGCATTTGTGAGGGATGGGAATGGCTTCCATCAGGCCAAAGAATTTGGGAAAAAATAAATTCGTGATGTTCAAGATGCCTTTTAGGTCTGACAAAGACCAATGGACAATGCAACGAGTCAAAGTAGATTGGCCTCAAAGATCTCAGGGGTCTTTTCCAACCTAAATTTTGGGATTCTGTGGATTCAGGTAGGGAGTGACAGCCTTGAGTGCAACCAAAGTGCCACAGCTTGGAAAAAAGCTCCTGCCCTCACCTGAGGAAACACCAACACCTGCCTGGAACCCACAAAGTGCAGCAATTTTGAGTATTAATTTTCCATTCCAATTATTAATTTTCCCTTCCAAGTTTCTGTCACTGGAAGCTGTGGTCCAGGCCTAACCTGAGGATCAGGGCTGGAGGAACCCCACACAGGAAATGTTTTCCTTGAAGGTGTTCCTGACTGTCTGTGGAAGCTCTGTAATGAAGTTTGGGTTATTAAACTGTTTGGTTTCACCCACATGTTCCCCATGGGAATAATTGGTGTTTATGGCAAAACCCATTGCATTTGTGGAAGAAACAGAAACTTGGGCACATCTGCTGTGAGGAGAAATTTATTTTAAATTTTTTTATGGGAATTTAATGCGTCATCCAGGCCATTTCAGAGGATTGCTCTCGTCCCAAGGCTTCTCCACCAGCACAGAGGGTGGAAATTACCCTGACAAGTTTCCTTGGTGTAGATCCCTGTCAGCAGCCCCATTCCCATCCCCATCCCAGCCCCAATTCCCAGAGCAGGAGCACGTCAGGACAAGCTGTGGTCTGGCCAGGAAAAAAGGGAAAGAACCATTTTTTTCCCCTCCCAGAAGAGCAGTGCTCATCCAGAGAGCTCCCGAGCCTGAGAGAAAGAACACAGACATCTCCAAGTGTGGATTTGGACAGAAAACTTTATCTGGCCCCGAGGATTTCAGCTTCCGGAGCCTCAGACAGAGCTGGGAATTATAGCAATATTTATTGCCAAATAGAGATTAACAAATCCTGCTGCTCCCACTGCACGTGTGAAACAGCCTGGGGGACTCTCTGTTGAATTTTGTCCCCAAAATCAGAGCAAAACCCACCAAAATATTCCCGTGGATGTGAAGAACTCTGCCCAGAGCTTTTTCTGGGTATAAATCACCACATTTCTCACACAAATATCAGCAGATCTAAAGCACTTCTCAGGCTCTGACACACAGAACCTTCAAGCTGCCTCAATATTTCTTTTTCAGAGGAAATTCAGCAGAAAAGCAGCAGCATTGAGGCTTTTTTTTTTTTCTTCCCAGTCCACGATCTTCAGAAAAAAAACCACATAACAGAAAATGGAATATTGTGAGCAGCCAACATAATTACTCATGATAGATAACTGTATTAAAAATTAAACATAAATTATTGGAGGCATTACAGTGTTGGCACAGGATGAAAAAGGTGCTTCATATTCCTGAAAGGTTGAGCTAACTGCCTGAAAGTTTGGCTCCATAGAAAAGAGACTAGGCTGGATAAATGGAAAGCATTTATTGTTTGAAATATGGATTTTAATATAGCCCAGCACAACCCCAAAACATCAGTCCTTTTCAATAGGGTTAAAGCAAGATGGATCTCGCAGATTAAAGCAGTCGGGAAGATGCTCTTTGGCAGGGAGAAGCAGAGGAATGAGAACAGGAGGCTCCTTGGAGTCACTCCATGCCTTTGGAGGAGGAATATTCTGTGTTTTATTGGGCTCCACAGAGTCCTGCCCGGCTGGTGGGGATGGGACAGCTGATGGCTTGGCATGGCAATGCCAATTCCAGTCCTGAGGGCATCCAGGAGTCAGCCAGAGGGGAAAAAACGGAGGTGGGATTCAAACAAAGCTCAGTCCAGGCAGATCCACAGCTTCCCAGCCTGGATGAGGAGAGAGGATGCAATTTTTCCTGAGTTTATAAAGTTCTGTCACTGATGTAGGAAATCTTGGAGCTTCTTTAAGATATTTTACGCAGGGTTTATTCCTTCCTGAATTTGGCATTGCAGCTCCCAGCAAAGATTTGATTTTTCCCTCATGTTCTGTAGGTTTGAAACATTCAGCAGGGTCTGGTTTCCTAGAATTTCACTTCCAGCTCTGACATCAGGGACCAGCTCTGAATTAAAAAAGCTGCAAACTCCTGGACAATGCTCAAACTGAGCTTGGCCTCTGACAGCAACGTGACTCTCAGGATGTTGCTGGTCAGCTCTGAGCACTGCAAAGTTGTTCCTTAAAATGAGTGAAGGCAAGGAAAAAACTTCTATACAAAAATCTGTCCTCAACAGGAATTCCTGGGGAGGATTTAGCTGAAGCCGACTGGGAAAAATGTGGGGAGAGACAGAGAAAAGTGTAATGTTACTTTCACAATTAATTTAAGATTTCCAGAGGTCTCAGGATTTCCAGGTCCTTCCATGATTAAAAAGTTTGCAAATCTGAAATTGTCCATCTGATTTTTAATACAGTAGCAAAGAAAAAGAAAATGGGGGTCAAGTAATTCTTGAGTCTTTGGTATTTTTCTGGTATAAAAAACACAATCATGTAAAAAGCTGGGACAGGGAACTCACTTGTACCAGATATTCCTTTTTTTTTCTTGTCATTTATCCTGTTGCTCCCCCAAAAGTGACTCAGATGTTTTCAGCGGAAGCAAAAATGAAAATGTGGGACCAGGTGTCTCATCTTTCAGAAAAGATTCTTTCAAAGAGGAAAACCCAGGGAGCAGCTCTGAGGAACTTTATCCTGAGCTGTGCATTACAGAGGAAACAAAGGGATTGAAGATGGATTTGGGGGAAATATGGATTACACCTAAAGGGAATCTTCTTTCTTGGTAGCCAGTGTAATACCGAGATATTTACGTCTAAAATGAGGATTTATATATCCAGTGAGGACAGATATTCCTCTAGAAATTCCAGATAGGTCTTACTCACCTGGGAAATGCCAGGGAGAAACCTCTCTGTGTCCAAGTGAGAATTTCATGCCCTGATCTTGGGCAAAGAGTTTCCATGTGGTGGGGCAGGGGCACAACCCAAACAGCCCAAGGGTTTTCCTCAATCTCCTCTGCAGGAGACAAATCTCCAGGTGAGATTTGGGTCACCCAAATCAGGAATTCCACTTCTTCCCCAGAGGTGGGGCTGGCACAAGGCCCAAGGAGATGTTGGAACCCTCCCTGTCCTCCAGCCCATCTCAGAGCAGAGCAGCTGAGTGCTGTCAGCCTGTTGGAAAATACACCAGTTAAAAAATTTATCAAAGGCTTTGTTTCTCTGTACCCCAGGAAAAGGAATTTTAAGTTTCTTTTCAGGACATTGTTCTGCCAGGTGAGGTTTGATGAACTCAACATTTCAACACACTCGGAGTGACCCAAAGATCCCCAAAGAGATCAAGGCCATCAGCGGAACATCAATGGAACATCGGTGGCCATCTCCAAACATCCACCCCAGAACACCTCTGACAGAGCTGAAGACATCTGTCCCGGAAAGGACTGAGAAGAAAATTGAAAAATGAAGATCTAATTTACATCGGAGGTGAGGGGATTCGGATCCAGTAGAAAACTGAATACTGAGGATTGCTCAACTCCAGACCAATGAACTTTGAAACAATGCATCTCTGTGGATTTTGACTGTATAAAATTTGGGGGGAAATCCTGTAAAATCGGTGTGTCATGGAATGATTCTCTCTGCACACCCGGGCTGTGTGTGGATGAGATGATTTCTGTGGCACACCCTGGCCAGAACAACATCCTGGCCAGAAAATAAAGTAATGCCTTGACCCTGAAACATTAAAAATGTTGTTGGAGGGTTTTTGTTTTTCCCACAGTTTTGGTGACAACCCTGTCCCAGAGCAGAAATTGTCCTGTCTGTCCCTTTCCTCCCTCCTCCTCTCTCTCCTTCTCCAAGGCGCTCTCAGGAGTGCCCCAATCCCTGTAAAGTGTCCCCAGCCCTGGAAGGAGCACAGAAAAGTGAGATTGTGCCTCACATCCTCCACCTCAGGGAAGAAGATTTTGGGAACGCCTTAACAACTGTGTTATCCCCTAATTGTTCTGTATCCCACAGATTTGAGAAGAAATCTTTAACCACCATGAAACAGACTTATTAAAACTTTAATGTGAAATGAAACGAACAACTGAAGCCGAGTTTTGAGAATTTCTTCCCCTTCCCATCTCCTCAATAGGGGGGTGTGCTGCAAGACAAAAAAATTGAATTTTTATTCCTAATCAAACATGCCCACTCCAGCTCAGGACCCGGACAGGAGGGAAAGAAGAGCAAAGCAAGGAGTGAGAAAAACAGTGAGGTCATAAAAAATTCATCCAGGAGGGGATCCAAGTGCAGTAATGAGGCCTCACACACAGGCAATGGAGTACTTAGCACTAAAACCCTCTCTCGGTGCTATCTGGTTACCATCTTATCAACACGACACCCATTAGCCCCTGATAATAGGAACTAATCAGCTGTTCTGCCTTCCTTTATTTTCCTCCCGAAAAGATCTTCTTCCCCGTGCAGCCCCTCCCCACAACAGTCTCAGGCGCTCAATAATTCATGGATTGAGGCGCTGTCATCCAGGCCTGATGTCACTTCCTGACATCTCTGTGTTGGGGACACTCGGAGCTGTTCCCATCATGAATCCCAAAAAAGGGCCCTGGTCACCTCCTGTCATCGTGGATCAGCTGAAGCTTGGGGCAGCATCAGGTGAGCACTGGGACATGCTCCGTGTGGCGTGGAAGGAGAGCTCCATCCCTGAGCTCATCCTTGGATCCGAGTGAGCTGATGATCCTGATCATCGACAAACTACACAAAACACAGATTTTGTGTTAAAATTGGTGTTCCTGACCCAGGGAAGGAGACTGCAATCCTGCTGAGAAGTGGTGTTAGGAATTTCAGGAAGAATTTTTTCCTGGAAAAGGTGGCCTGGCATTGGAAAGAGCTGCCCAGGGAGCTTTGCAGTGCCCATCCCTGCAGGTGTCCCAGCAAGGCCTGGCCGTGGCACTCAGTGCTCTGGGCTGGGGACAAGGTGGGCATCGGGCACAGCTTGGCCTCCATGGGCTTTTCCAACCTCAGGGGTTCTGGGATCCTCTGATTCCATGACCTTTATCACTTGAAGTGTGAGATTCCGCACATATTTTTTTTGTATACGTCAGCCATGGTTTCCATCCATAAAAAGAAGGAAAGCTCAGCTTTTCTATTTTGTGACTGAAGCTTTGAACTGCTGCTCTGGAGGATGGGATCTGAGGTCTGCAGACGCCCAGAATGTCCCCAGACTTCCCATGTGATTCAAACACATCATTCCTTCTCTCTTTCATTTCCCCATTCATGAAAGAGTCATGATAAGAGCTAAATGTGTCATTAAGTGACTTCTACGCCAGGAGCAGCCTGAAAAGCCAAGGAAGAAACAAGAACCTCATGCTTAAGTTCATGGAATCATGGAATGGTTTGTCTTGAAGGGATCTTAAATCTCCTCCAGTGCCACCCCTGCCATGGCAGGGACACCTCCCACTGTCCCAGGCTGCTCCAACCCCAATGTCCAGCCTGGCCTTGGACACTGCCAGGGATCCAGGGGCAGCCACAGCTTCTCTGGGAATTCCATCCCAGCCCCTGCCCACCCTCCCAGGGAACAATTCCTTCCCAATATCTAATCCAAACCTACCTTCTTTCAGTTTGAAGCCATTCCCCCTTGTCCTGCCACTTTTCAAAAAAGACTTTTACCACTGAAAACGTTCTTCAGACATCTCTTCCTTTCAAGCGTCTGCCTATTCCCAGGAAGCCATTCCTGGGAATATTTTCCCAGGAATTCCTGGTCTCTTTTAGGACAGACAAATTCAGGAGCAGCAGTGCCCTCCAGGGTGAAGGGAGGGCTTGCTGACAAGGCAATGACCTCAAAGATTGCACAGAGGAAATGAGATAATCTGCCCAAACCTACGTGCTTCGAGTCCCAGCCTGAGGATGTGGTTTCATCATCTTCTTCTCTTCCAAATGGAGCAGGGAGCATTTTGTCTCATCCCAAGTCTTGCCACAGCCTGGTTGCCAGAAATTATGCTGGAGCGCTCAAAACACAGATTGAGTCACTCTGGGACATCCTTTCCCTTGAAATGTGAGGAAGTTCAGAGTCTCGGGTTTCGGATGTTCCTCTCCTCCAGTTTCACCCTCTCTGAAAGCAGGAGGTTGTGAGGATTCATTCGATTCCATGGTAAAAATAGGACATGAGTACTAAGCAGCACCGAGGCACCAGTGGGATGGTGTCATTATTCCTAGACAGTATTCCCAGAAATAATTCCATGCAGGAAGGATTTTAGGCATGTTCCTTTGCCTCCGTGGGGTAACAGGCACTTTGACCAAGATGCAAATCCTCCTCAGGAATTATTTCAGCCTGCTGGGATTCCTTGAGGCTCTGTTTAAGCCTTTAAGCTCTGTTTTTAAGGTACAGTTCATCTCTCCATAAAATTCATCTCTTTTGGGAATTGGAGAAGGAGGAACAGCACCAGACAGGGATCATTCCCTCACTGACACAAGGGCAGCCTCATGGGGGTTACTGATGGATGTAGATCCCCCCACGAGCTTTAAATCCCACCCTGCCCAAATCCTACCCCCTCACCACAGTGAGTTCCTGCTAATAAATCCATTTTTTATCCCAGTGGGACCATGGCTGTGTCAAAAAGGGACAACTCACACTTTGGAAATGAAATTGAGGTTCAGATTTTGAGAATCAGCACTTCCTTTTCACAGCTCAGCCACCTGCACAATGTGACCTTCCAGGGCCTAAGCGGGGCTTAGAAAAAGGAGGGAGAGGGATTTTTCATAGGGCAGAGAGTGCCAGGAAAAGGGGGAATGGTTGCCAGTGCCAGAGGGCAAGGCTGGATGGGATCTTGGGAATTAAGAATTGTTCCCTGGGAGGGTGGGGAGGTCTTGGGACAGAATTCCCAGAGCTGCTGTGGCTGCCCCTGGATCCCTGGCAGTGTCCAAGGCCAGGCTGGACATTGGGGCTTGGAGCAGCCTGGGACAGTGGGAGGTGTCCCTGCCATGGCAGGGGTGGCACTGGATGGGATTTAAGGTCCCTCCATCCCAAACCATTCTGGGATTCTTTATGAAACCGTGAACCAACCCTATTTCTAAATCCTATTAGGGATCCAAAGGCCACGTCCTGTAAAACGTGTCCCGTATTTCTTGGCTATGGGCATACAAAAATATTGATAATAAGGAATAATTTCTCTATCTAAAATAATGAAATTCATATGAAAGGCACATATATAATAATACAATAATAGGATAATAAAATCACAACAAAACCTGTTGGCTCTCTCCAAACACAATTTGAATTCAGTGACAGACATTAAAACATCTAATTTTGTTCCATTCAGCTTTTCGAGTTGGATATTTCATGGCCAAATCCACTAAACCCCCCCTGAAGTGGACTAAGCACTGGGATACCTTTCACCTTCCCAGTCAGGACCTCCCAAAATTGGCACATCGCCACATGGGAGCCAAATCTGACACTTCCAGCCTGGGAATTGCCTCTTGCCCTGTACATGAGACAAACAATGCAAATTCCCTGATTTTCCTGCTATTCCCATAACAGTTATAACACAGGATAAATCCATAGGTAGCCAAGAGTGTTTTTCACCAAGCTAATCCTCAGGAGTGCAGGAACATCTTGATCTCAAGCTCATGGCTCATCTTACACCTCTATAATCTTGTAACTCTACAGATGGAAAGACTCTTCGCTCCAGTTATAAAATATCCATTTCCAGGAAAATGGAAATCTTTCCTGTTTCTGCTCAGGATTACAAAATCACGCTTTGGAAGCATTTCCATCTCAGGGTCATTACTTTTGCAGGCTGGATATCCGTGGCAATATTTCACCAAAAAAAAGGAGAGCAACTTTGCAGATATCCAAGCTGTTCACATCCCAAAGGATTTGTATCCCTCATATCTAAGGACATGGGGAAAAAAAAACCAGTGGCAGAGGAGCTGAATTCCCTCTCCTCACCAAACCTGAGTGGCAACAAAGCACAGAGCATCCCAAAAATCCCACTGATTCTTTCTCACCTCATCTATTTCTCATCTATTGCCCACCCAAATGCTGGATCAAAGTTTCATTTCCACCCAGGAGCACCTGCAGAGGTGGCAGAAGTGTTTCCTCTTTTTTAGGGAACGAGGAGGTCCGTGGGCACCTCCAACATTCCCTAAATTCTGTCGAGGGAGTTGGTTTGATTTTGCAAACCACGCATTTAGAAGATTCCCTAAACTGCAATCCCTGTGCCTGGGATGAAGAAAATCAGGATTGTTCATCATGACTGGGCAGTCACTGGATCACCCAGACATGGGACAAGGCACAGGAATGGGACAAATGCTGGCAAAAAAACTTTCAGGAATATGAAATCCATGCTCCAGTTCTGCTCATGCAGATCTTGGATTCACTACTGATAAATATTCCAGCACGGATGTCCAGAGGCAGGGTGCTGTTTCCCAAGCACAGAAGAGCACAGGACTTTTTTTAAAGGAAAATTCCCAGTTTTAAGGGGGGGGGGGGAGGGATAAAAATTCAAAACTAAAATTTAAAAATGTAAAAATTTTAAAATTAAAATTTTAAAATTTTAAAATTCCTATTTGCAAACGAAATTCCCAATCCCTGTGCAGGACAATCATGATTTCAGTCTTGATTTTAATGAAAAGTAGGACTAAGCTCTAACAGGAAAAGGAAGCACACAAGGTTTTAACATCGATATCCCAATAAAATCATGGAGTATCTTGAGTTGGGTTAGGATTATCCTATTATAAGGATAAGCAAGGGCAAGTTCCATTATCACAAGATTGTTTTTGAGCAGCTACAAGCTAAGAAGAAATTATGGGACAAAAAATCTGCAAGTAATGGAGAGCTTTAAGAACATTTTCACTGGTTTGCAGATATTTCATAAACCAAATCAGCTTTGAACAGATGATAAAATCAGGTGCCTGGAATGTGCAGGGCAAAAAATAGGGAAGAAACACTGCTGGAATTCAACCTGAGAGCTGGAGAGAAAATGGAAAGTGATGGTGTGGCTTTTGGTCTGGCTGGGAATTGGTGCCCATGGAAAAGGAGAAGCTGTGGGAGCTGCCACCTCCTGGAGTCCTTCATCCAGCCCTGGGCCCAGCACAGGGAGGAGCTGGAGCTGCTGGAGAGAGTCCATGGAGGCACCAGGATGAGCAGAGGGATGGAGAGCTGTGCTGGGAGGAAAGGCTGCGAGAGTTGGGATTGTTGAGCCTGGAGAGGAGAAGCTTTGGGCTGAGCTCAGGGTGGCCTTGCAGGGCCTGAAGGAGCCCCAGGAAAGATGGAGAGAGACAATTTGCAAGGGCTGCAGGGACAGGAGCCAGGGAATATGTTGGCTCTGATTTTCTGATATTCGTGGAGATTCGCGGAAGCTTGCAGGGAAGTCAGGCAGGCAGCACAAGATGGCGAAAAGAGAGACTTTATTTACAAAAACTTCTTAATATATTCATTAATGATCTAATAATTATTGGTCGACATTTTTTCCACTCCCTATAATGATTGGCTGGAACCCTAGAGCATCCAGTACCAAAACAAAGAGATTAGAAAGCACAAGAATGCAACTTGTCTCTATTCTCCATGAGAAAGAAGAGAGAGATTTTAAAACAGTGCAACTACAGGAATGGCATCCCAGGGCCAGAGGGCAGGGCTGGATGGGATGTTGGGAATGAGGAATTGTTCCCTGGGAGGGTGGGCAGGCCCTGGCCCAGGGTGGCCAGAGAAGCTGTGGCTGCCCCTGGATCCCTGGCAGTGTCCAAGGCCAGGCTGGACATTGGGGTTGGAGCAGCCTGGGACAGTGGGAGGTGTCCCTGCCATGGCAGGGGTGGCATTGGATCCTTTAGGTCCCTTCCAACCCAGGCCATTCCACAATTCCATTATTTTTCCCCTCTGTATGGGAAAGTGCAGAGAGCCCTGGATTTGTCCTCTCCACATCCAAAGCTTTCCCCATCCAAACCCCTGGGCCATGCAGAGATCCCCACACCATCCATGGGGTTTGACCTTTGGCTGGGGAATAAAGGATTATTATTCCAGGAGCCTGGAAAGAGCTCATCCTTGAACAGTTGAGCAAAGAGCAAAAGGAGGCAGAGCTGAGGCTCTGGAGACCCCAAAAAAGAGAGGAGTCCATCCAACCATGGATACAGAAGGAGTCTCTGAGGAGGGAAAATCAGGGCCCAGAGAGTCCTGTTGAAGGATCCATCCATCCATCACAAAATGGAACGTCCAGCCAAGTGGGTATTAAGCCCAAGACCTTCCCTGTGTTTTTTATGCCAAAAATCCCAGCTATTTGCAAAAACATGTTTTGCGGAATTTTCAGCCATTTCCTTTGAAAAACTGTTGCTGTTTCCTAAAATCCCAAAAGCTTTATTTTTGCATTTCACAGATCCACGTGCAGACATATTTTGTGAATTAATATTAATATTTAGCAAGGTGTGGCTGACAAATGTGAATTTTTTCGACCTCTCCAAAGTGACTTTGCCCTCATGATTTTAATTAGAATTTCGATTCTGGTGGAAAGCAATCCTTTGTTGCCGTGCACTGTTTTAGGACTTCCTTGTGAGTCCATAAGAAATTCCAGGTTGTGAGATTAATCCATTCTTTCCAAGGAATCCTAACCAGGATTAAGGCTGGGCCACATGAGCTCTGTCTCATATTTGGATGAGAAAGATGAAGGCCACAAGAAGATGTTCCCATCTCCAGCTGAAGATGTTCCCATCTCCATTTTCACCCATTTTATACATTTCCTCCTTCCTGGCTCCGTCCATGCTGGATCCCATCCCACAGATTCTCCAGCCAGAGCATGAGGGTTTTCTAAATCAATTTATCACCAGTTTAGCACCCCATTGCAAAATCAGGGCCGCATTTTTCTGTGAAACTCAAGAAAGTGTCTTTTATTTTCTGAATTGTCCCTCCTTGCCTTCATTTCCTGTCTCCTCCAGATCCCTGCCTGGTTTGTTTGCTTTTCAGTGATGAGGGAAAGGGAGTGGGAATAGAAGAGAATTCGTTTCTATTTACGTGGTTTGATTTGATGATGTTTCCATGATTAAGAAATTAATCTTTCCTGTGGCAGAGGCAGCAAGGAAAACTGCTTAATTTTGAGGAAATCCAGGGCAAAACAACACAAAAAAAAAATCAGAATATTCATTTCCCTGGCTGACTGTTTAAAAAAAGATAATAATACACCAAAGGGGTTTTGATATGGGGGGGATGCCATGGAAGGAAGGAAGGAAGGAAGGAAGGAAGGAAGGAAGGAAGGAAGGAAGGAAGGAAGGAAGGAAGGAAGGAAGGAAAGAAAGAAAGAAAGAAAGAAAGAAAGAAAGAAAGAAAGAAAGAAAGAAAGAAAGAAAGAAAGAAAGAAGACTCATCAGCCCCAGCTCCTGTGTTGATCTGCTGATGGTGTGTCCAGAGTCTTCCAGGCTTCTCCACATGCTTAAAAAACAAAAAGTTTTTAATCCTGTGAGACCTGACCATGAGCTCCTTCTCTCCCAGCACTCGGAAGGATCCCCTCCACCTTCCCAAGAAGTTTTTTCAGCTCCATTTACAGTTTTTATTTCCTTGCATTCAGAAATGAAACAGAAGAAGAAATCTCTCCTGCCTGGGCTCACTGCTGGTGTTTAAATCGAGAGATAAACCAGATCATAGATGTCAGAATTAATGTTCTTATATCATTTTATACACAGAAAAGACAGAATTCTCAGCTTGCACAGCTGAACTAAACCAACAGCAACATTCCAGTGTGCTGTTCCTTTGGGAATGCTGTTCTAGGCTTGTGGGAAATGGGAATGAGGGGGATATTGCCTTAAACCTGACCACTCTTTGACAAGCTGAGCCTACACTTAACAGAAGCTTGGTAAGTGCAGGCCCCATTACCTCGAGGGGTAATGGCAGCTGGGATTGATCTATTGTGAGTCCTACAAATTTGAACAGTTACACTAAATGCTATTAAAATGTATGGAACCTCTTTGTCTTCAATTATTAAATGGAGTAATTTATGAAACCCAATCTCAATAACCTCACTGTCCTACTGGCCATCCCCGCTGAAAGGAAGAGTAAATGCAGAGAACATCGCTATCGATCCCTCCTGCAGGGGGGAAAGAGAGGATCAGGCCTGTTAACCCTTCCCTGCAGGAGAAAGTGGTTCACTCGTGGTTTCTTTTCCCCCCAGAGGTCGTGTCCTTCTTTCATTTCTGGGGTCGGGTTTCAGTCTGACAAGTGGTAATTGATTCCGCTGCTGGTTAGGCTGGGGGTAAGTGGGGGATGAAGTTTCAGTGAAAACAAATAGCACTTCACAGGTCTGACCTTTCCTCTTTAAGCTTTTGTTGTGGTTTACTTGGGACGAGCAGCTTAAAGACTCTAAACCAGCGGTGTCTATCGCAGGAAGTTTCACTTTTGGCCTGGAGTTAAAGCTGGATTTTGGCTTTGGGGCTCTTGGCAGCCTGGCTTAGAGAGTGGGGCTTTTTTCCATCTTCTTTCCCATGATTTTGCACAAGACACGAGAACGTGGTCCAGCAGGAGCTGTGACACTGCCAGCAGGCTGAGGTTCACAGCTCAGGGTTTCAGCATCCTCAGGGCTGTTCTGAGACAAAACAAATATTAAAATATAAAGGCAGCCACTGCTTCTCAAATCGAGCTTCGAGGTGGCAAATCTGCCACTTCTTTTCTCGCTCCAGCTCCCTCCTTTTACCAACTCAGCAGATAAATTGCATCTTTAATTGCTCCTCTCCGTGCTGCTTTGTGTGCCTGATGGAGTCTGGTTTCCACCCAGCTCCCTGGTGCTCAGTGGGCATTTTGCAATAGATCCAGAGCTCCTCATTGGACTGCAGGACAGCGATTTCTGTTAATGAGAACCACTCCAATCCAAGGAGGAAAAACACACATTGACCTGTGTGGGAATCTTTATTCTGTACAGGGCAGAAAGGAAAATATCCTCAGGGGCTCTGTCCCAATGCTTCCAGTCAGGGATAGCATTTCTCCAAAGTAAACCTCTTTATTTACAAACAAGTTGTTTTTGCCAAAGTCAGCCTTTATTTTAAGGTGTTCTCAGAACAAGCTCAGGGCTCAGCAGCTGCCTCCAAAATGTCGCAACCCTCATGTTTTGCCAACAGTAACAACACATTTGCAAGGGGAAAGGTTTAATGGGGCTTTGTTTTTGAGTCTCTCAAGTGTCCCGAATTTCTGAGGGAGCCCTGGTGGTTCTTCTCTGCTGCCTACAAGGCCTTAAACTGAATTAGGGCAGGGATAGATGGGATATTGGGAAGAAATTCTTCCATGGGAGGGTGGGGAGGGGCTGGGATGGAATTCCCAGAAAAGTTGTGGCTGCCCCTGGATCCCTGGAAGTGTCCAAGGCCAGGCTGGACATTGGGGCTTGGAGCAGCCTGGGACAGTGGGAGGTGTCCCAGTGATGATCTTTAATGTCCCTCCCAACTCAAATCATTCCGTGATTCCATAATTCTCAGGTTCTATGAAAGTAAAACCCTGCCCTTTAATCTGGACAGAGCCATTCCACAAACACCAGAACATTTGGGAATTGTGCAGATGAGGCATTAATTTTTATTTCTGGATCTATATTTAAAATGCATTGGAGAAGTCGTGTCAGCTCATGGACATCCAGTGAAATGCAAAGGAGGAGGAATAATGACAAGGACCTTAAATCACAAAATGGTCCAAGTTGTGCATCCAGATGTGCCAGGGATCTTTTAGGCTAATAAAATCTGTCACACTGTATGAATCCTTCCAATTTGAAGGAAAGGGAACAAAAGGACATCCTGGAAAGGATAATCATAATTGCTCATGTCAATTCCTGATTTATTTTAGCACAGACAGGAAATATTTAAACATTTGCTATAGCAGCCATGCATACCGTGAGATGTGTTTTGTTAAAAATAAGCAGCATGAATTTTCCATCTTGATAAAAGAGGAATTTAATTGGATTGCTAAAATAAAACAAGACAAACAAAAGCAAACAGATGTAATAGAAAACATCTCTGAAAAGGAAATTCATGTTGCAAAAAACCCTTGACTAATCATAAAGTGATGCAGCTTTGAAAGGAAATACTTTGATTGCATTTTTGCTCCTCTGAGAAGTCAGATATTTGGAAATACCCAGGATTTTTAAGAAATTTTTCCTGCTGTGCACTTAAAAACAAATTGCACTCTGAGGAACTCAGATCCGATTCTTATCTTTTGTTTTATTTTTGGACTCAGGTGAACCCCCTGAGTTTCCCAAGGGTAATTCCGCATGCGAAGGTGGGGATATTTCTGCTTTTCATGGATGGGGAGCCTAGGGGAGAATTCACTGACCAAGCTTTGTAGGATTAGTGCTGTTTATCTACATCCCTATTACAATCCCCTCAAAAATGGTGCAACAATGTCAGAGCTTAAATTCAGCTTCAAAAGTAGGGCAGTATTATATGTTAAAAACATTTTTATAGAGAATCAAAAATCATGGAATGTGTTGGGTTGGAAGGGACCTTAAAGATCATCCACGTCCACCTCCCACTGTCCCAGGCTGCTCCAAGCCCAATGTCCAGCCTGGCCTTGGACACTGCCAGGGATCCAGGGGCAGCCACAGCTTCTCTGGCCACCCTGGGCCAGGACCTGCCCACCCTCCCAGGGAACAATTCCTCATTCCCAACATCCCATCCAGCCCTGCCCTCTGCCACTGGCAACCATTCCCTGCCTCCTGTCCCTGCAGCCCTTCCTTGGAAATTGTCTCTCTCCATCTTTCCTGGGGCTCCTTCAGGCCCTGCAAAGCCACACTGAGGTCGCCCTGATGTATCTCTTCTCCAGAGAATCCCAATTCTCCCAGCCTTTACTCACAACTGAGTTATAAACTTGATTTTCTTCCTCATTTTCCTTAAAAATGAAGGAAAAAACGCATTCTGCATCCTTTCCCCACCCCAAATAAGCAGTGAAGTGACGGTGTCCATGATTTCCCTTGGTTTGCCATGAATATCCCAGTGAGCCAAATGGAGTTTCAGAGAGGCAGAGAGGAATAAAGGCAGGCATTCAAACATTCCCTGGTTTTTATTAATTTCTGTTGGCTCCTCCCCTTCACACTTCAGTGAAAGGAATAAGAGCCACGTTAAGTGTGAGATTTTGTTGGAACTCACAGCCAAGCGGCTGAGGAAACACACCGTGGAATGGTCTCCTATCAGCAAGAAAACTTGGGAAAAAAGTTCTCCAGCTACTGAATCCCAACCCTCTGGTTATACACACCATCAACATTAATTATGAGGTTTTTCCCCTTTTTCAAGGGAATTTGAATAGGCAAAGAAATAGAAATTTATTTGCCAAAAGAGCTGGCCTGGGCCAGAGTCCTGAGGAGAAATGTAGGAAAATAATCTGCCAGGTGATGCCTTGCCATTGCTGGCACTGATGGGTGGTAATGTCTTGGCTGACAAATCCACGATTTTGAGCTGCTCAGCTGCAGGAATACCAAAATAACATCCCCAAGTCACATCTCGCGGGCTCTGCTCAGGACACAAAGCCCTGGGCCTTGTCCCCGATCATCTGTGGGCATTTCCAGCTCCAGCACTTCCTGAACCATGGAAAACTGAGGGAAGGCACAGTGGGGAATGTCCAGATGGATTTTTGACATCCCCTGAGCCTCTCCTCGCCTTTATGTCTGTCCTGATGGTGGGAGAAGGTTCTGCCCAAACTCTGCCGCCATCAGGGCCTGACGGGAACGAGAAATCCGTCAGAGCCCTCCCCGTAAATCTTAAAAACTTTTGCCCTGCCAAAGCAAAGAAATTAAAAGCTGTGGCCTGAGGAGGATGCGGAAAGGACCTGCTAGGAGAAGGGTAATTAATATTCTTATGTTAAAAATTGAAAGATCGTTCGTCATCTTCAAAATTCAGGCCTGACTTCACCGGAGTTTGCAGCTTCACCCTCACGCTTTTCCTGCTCACACCAACCCTGCTTTTATCAGCCTCCAGGTTTTGCTGTTGGGCAAAAATCATGGATTTTCCAGGACCAAAAATCGTCCTGCTGTCCTTAAAAAGGCCTTTAAAAAAATCCTTTTGAAATCTGGGAATGTGGAAGAGGAAGGTGAGTGGGAATTCTGAATCCTGAGCATCCCCACGTTGGGAGGGATGAGGGAAAAGCCAATCCTGTGGAGAACAGACAGGAAGGGACTTCGTGTATCCTCACAAATCTTCTTCCAAAGCTGGATAAATGGGATAAATAAATGGGGTAAATGGGATAAATGGGATATCCTGCTGCTGAGCCTTCAGATATCATCATATCCAGGTGGCCCAGGAGGGACATGAGGACACTTTCCTCGTGGCAAGTGAGGAAAAATCCTGAAAAAATCCTCTCTGTGCAACCCAATCCAGCCTTCTGTACATGGGTGGCCTGGGAAAAGCCTTTCCCTGACAGAAAACAGGGGGAAAAGGTATGTAAAAAATTATATTTGAGTGGGGGAAAGCAGCTCTCACTTGGTAGAGCATGAGCCAGATCGCAAGAATATTCAGTTTTTACTCAGGCAATAAAATAAGAGGCCAGGACTTTAGTGATGAGTAATATTAAAATGTTGTGTGAAGAAATGTTCCAGGAGACAAAACCCTTCAATTTAATGTTTTCCTGAGTGTTGTTTGGCTCAAAACAGTTTTGCAAACCTGAACATTATTTCTATCTGTGAATGGAAGCTGAATTCTTTCCAAAATCTCCTGGGATTGTGAGATCTACGTAAGAAAAGGTTTTATAGAGAGGCGCAGCCTTCTTTGCACTTTGTGCAGCACAGAACACACTGCAGGAGGCCTAAAGACAGAAAACTCCTCTGCAATAATAATAAAACTGAGATTTTGGGGGTTTTGATGCAAAGGAAGAACTTAGGATGACTGGCAGAAAAAGAAAAGAAAGAGATCCTCATCTGCATTTAAATCTTGGTTTTGTCTTGAGGAGGAAAAGTCAAAACACTGGAAAACCTGAAGGATTCCAAGCAATTTATCACAATAACCTTTAGAATAGAATTATCCAACAGAGGCTTGGGAGGTGAAATATCTTTTAAAGAAGCAGAATTCTGCAGAAAACAAAGTTTTATTGAGGGATCTTAAAGCTCTGGACAAGGTTCAGTTTCAAAGATGCTTCGTTTTAGGGATGGATTTGGGAAGTTGGCATTTTCCTGTTTATAAATATCTTTGTTTTTCTGACTTTTGTTCTACTTTGGGTATTGCATCAGCTCCCATAGGGAAGGGACTGTCCTTTTTATATCCTTTTTATATCTTTTTTTATGTCCTTCTGAGATGTTTATTCAACATTTAATACCCCAGAACAGGGCATTTAATATCCCAGAATCATTTGGGTTGGAAAAGACCTCATTTAGGTTGGAAAAGACCTCAAAATATCAAGAGATTTGGCAAAGTAGTTCCCACAGATTCAGTGAGATCCCACAGCAAATCTGGGAATAAATCCAGTGGCCTGACACCTGAAGTGCCAGTGATCCCTAAATCATCAGTTTCACTCAGGAAAACAATTTTTATCTTTTCCAAGTCCAACATTAAGCAAGGGACCAAAGTTCAGGGAGCCTTTTTTAATAAAACAACAGTGCAAAAGCAGCATTGCCCATGGCAAAGGGCAGGAACTCCTTCACTGCAGGTGAAAGGTTGGCAAAAATCACCACATTTGCTCTGTGTCACTTAGAAAGTCTCCCAAAAACAGGCCTTAGGTTTAACATTTGTCACATAAATCCACATTTTATTTATCTACAGCTCACAGCACATCATTCACTGAAGCGCAGCCTCATTTATTAAAAATCTTCAGGTGATATAGTAGATAAAATTCTTACTGAAATAGAATTTAATGTAGAAAAAACAGAGTTTGCTGCCTGAAAACTCTTCCCTCATTGGCACAACAGCTTTGGTTCTCATCACTAAAATTAACAAGCTCAACTTAATGACCCAAAGGAGAGACTTTAATCTGGGAACTCAACTTGTCTCGCCCTCAGTGGCCACATTTTGCTGATTGTGTTCCGTTCTTTATGTGGAAGAGGAAGAACATCACCCATGGATGTCCTTTCTGCAGGGAATGGCCACGGGAAGGGGGTGTGGGATGAATAATTTCAATTTCAGGGAAGTCTTTCCTCTCTGACCATCAGCACCACAGCCCAGGGAGGGACAAGGATCACTTTGCACCAAACAATTCAGGGAGGGGAGGAAAAAAAGCTGAGGAAGGAAAAAGACTTTCCCAAATCTTCCTGGAGCCAATGGGAAACTCACCTGTTGATTTGGGCAGAGAATCAAACATCTCAGAACACTCTGAGTGAAGCTTTTAAGAAGTAATTTTTTTGCATTATTTGTTCACTCAGGTCATAGAATAGAATCCCAGAATCCCAAAAGCACTGAGGTTGGAAAAGATCTCCAAGGTCATGGAGGCCAAGCTGTGCCCCATGCCCACCTTGTCCCCAGCGCAGAGCACTGAGTGCCATGGCCAGGCCTTGCTGGGACACCTGCAGGGATGGGGACCCCAAACCTCCCTGGGATGAATTATTTCAACTCAAACTCATCTTTTCACATTAAATGCCATCATTTCCCAGGTTTTTAATGAAAATAATTTCTCTCTCTCAGCTTGGGCAGCGTTGCTCTAAATTTGATGCTGTTGTACTTTAGTTTTCTGGACAGGCCATTTTGTCAGTGTCTGAGCTGACAATGAATTTAATACCGAAATGGTAAATCAATGTGTTCTGACCCAAACTGGACTGGAAACCTTGGATTTTCAGGAAAAAGAGGGAATCAAGTCAATCACCTTGCAAGCAATGAAGAGCATTGATCTCAATCAATAGCCAGGTTTCATTTTTAAAGGTTACCGAGGGCTGAAAGTGATACTTGAGATGTCATGGATCACGTCACCGAGTTTTTTCAGGATACAAATGTCTCCCTACTTTTATTCTCCAACAAATGGCAGCCACTCTGGAGCAAAAACACTGAGGGAAAATACTGAATGATCCCTTTCTTCATGGAAAAGAAATCAGCCTGGAGAGGAGAAGCTTTGGGGTGACCTCATGGTGGTGCTCCAGCACCTGAAGGAGCCCCAGGAAACATGGAGAGAGGAAATTTCCAGGGGCTGGAGGCACAGGAGCCAGGGAATGGTTGCCAGTGCCAGAGGGCAGGGCTGGATGGGATCTTGGGAATGAGGAATTGTTCCCTGGGAGGGTGGGGAGGGCTGGGACGGAATTCCCAGAGAATCCACCAAAAATCTTCAAAGCCCAGCACAAGCCCACTCTGAAATAAATGTGACTCCTTAAAGTCCTATGGTCACCCACTCTTTTGGGAGGGAAAAATCACAAGGTAAGGGATGAAAGTCAGAGTTTTAAGCTGAGCAAAAAGATGGGCAATAATTCCCCAAAGCACTGCGGGAATCAGCAGAGACACCTCCCTGGGGGTTTGGAGTGCCCTTGGCTCTGCTCCTCTTCTGACCACACAGAGTTTGCAAAATCCCTTCATCTGCAGCACCCAAGAGTCCCAAGGAAAACAGGAGGGAGCCCTGGGGAGTGCAGAGAGGATGGAGCAGGAATCACACACCGAGTCCTACTCACAGCCCTTTCCACATGGAACCCTTCCACATCTCCAGCAAGCTGCACAAAGAGAGGAAATGTTCTCCTGCAAACAACATTTCCCACAGTTGTCTTTAATTGCTCCTGCCCTCTGGATAGGAGTTTTTATTTTTATTGTGGGCTGATTGAAGCTGTGCCGAAAATCTCAGCCCCAAATTGCCCAATCGAGCACAAGCAAGCAAATGAAATCCATGCAAAAGAGGCTATTCTTGTTTTGTTATTATTTGGATTCTTCCCACATCCCATAGCACACTTTCCCATTAGCAGGGTTGGGAAAACAGCTTTTAGCAGCTACTTTGTGGGCCTGGTGTTGTTTGTTTTTTTCTTAAATAGCAGAACTGTGGAAGAAAGGGAAACAGGTAAACTGACAGGCAAATCTCTGTTTATATTTCTGGCAATAAATTTTACAAGCTTCAGCTTTAGATACAAAAAGCAAAACATCTGCTCTCATTAAAGATTAATTAATGGAACAGGAAAGAAGAGACACCCTCCCACGGCAGAGAAAGCAGAACATCCTGATTGTTTTTGGGATGCTTCCCTCAGAGCTCCTGATGTTGTCCTGGCAAGCTCAGGACATTTGAAGTCTCAGCACAGGAATTGGATCTGCACATCTACCCCTGGTTTCCCTGCAGGAATTGCTCTTCCCATTTGATTTTCCACAGAAATTAATTGCTCTTGCAGCATTCTGCACTGCTGGGGTACATGAATGAAAAGAAGGAAATACAGAATAATGCTGAAATTCATTAAATCTGACTTTTCTAACTTAATTTTTCTGATGTCTCTTCATAAATTTCATCTGCTGCTGTTTTGCAGTGGCAAAAAGCTTTCATTTCCTGCTCTTCCCTCTCATCCTCTCAGTCTCCAATGGATGCAGGATGGAACTCCTAGCTCTTCATGATTCCAGTGGGAGAAGAATTCTCCTCCTCTCCAGGAAATAAGAGGAAATTTTGGCCAATTTTTGCAGAGGGAGGTAGAAGTCCCTACTCCTGCTCAAATCAAAAATCCTATTAACACCAAAACTCTCTTCTCCATATCCACAAGGAGAGCGTTTCTCTGGAGTTAGATGTCCCAGGGGAGAAGAAACTTTCCAAGCAACAAAACTGATTTCAGGTTTAAAAACCTGAGATTCATCGACATTTCCCTTCTGCAGTTGAATTTCCTTTATCATTTAAGGATCATGGTCACCACTAAGATCAGGAGGAAGGAAAATGAGGAAGTTTGAAACTAGGCAAAAGGATGATTTGAGGCAGATTTGTTCTTGGTAAAAAAATAAACATCTTAGTCTGGCAGCCAGTTCAGATGCTGGTTAGAGAGAATAAATCTCCTGATAACACCACAGTTTCACTTTTTTTAAAGAAGAACTCCTAAATCATAGCACTGTTTTATGAAAACTCTGTGTGTACATAGCAAATTTTCCCTTTTTGATACAAAGTGACTGTTTATCCCATCAATGCCTTATTTATAAAGGCCTCACAAAACAGCCATTCACCCACCAGTGACTCAGATTTTTGGGACTTTCCTGCTTGTCTGGGAATAATGTTTATAATACAAATGCGTCGTTAATGAAATGCCATTTTCTGTGTGTCACTGACCTTTGTGTGCTGGAAGGAGCAGGGAAATAGCCCCAGGGCTTCTCCTTTTCTCTTGGAAACTCGGGATGACAACGGCAGTGTTTCATTAGCAGGTGACACTGACTGGGCCTGTTTTGATCAAGCGTTTTTTTCTGCGCTTGCTTTTGCAAACATTTTCCAGCTCAACGCTTTGCTTTCCCTGGAGTTGGGTATTTTAATTAAATAGAACTGGAAATTGTGGTTTTGGGGGGTAAGGAGTGGCTTTTTCCCCTCTTTTCACATTGGCCAATCCAATGATGGGGGTGACAAATCCATGAGAGTGATAACATGTTAGGATGTGAGCACTGACACAACATGAATGCTTTTGATTTAATTCAACTAATTATAAAAAAGGGGTTAATTATCTAAATGACTTCGTTTGCCTCACAGCTGAGATGCGCAGAGAAGAATTCTAATTGTTCTTGCCTCAGAGAAGGAAAAACCCCTTTTTGTCTCCTCCAGGAATTTTTTCCTGTGGGTGGGAAAGGTCTCACCCGTGGGTTCCCCATCCCTGGAGGTGTCCAAGGAACACCTGGATGTGGCTGAGGTGGGGATCAGTCCCAGGTTGAGCTCAACAACCTTGGAGGGCTTTTCCAACCTCAGGGATTCTGGGATCCTCTGATCTGGGGGCTGGGATGGAGGTGGTTCCTGCTCGTCCCACTTGTCTCTCTGAACACAGGGAATTCCTGGGAGAGCTTCCCCCCAGTGCTCTGGGATGTTTGTGGTGACTCCAAATCCTCCATCTGCTCCTTTCATTTGGATCCCCATCCTCCCTCCCCGCTCCTTGCACCGAAAGACAAAACAGCCTTGGTAATTTTCTTTCCAGGACTTCATTGGCTTTTCCACTCAGTGATGCCAATTTTCCTCTTCTCTTAAATATCTTGGCATTTCCCCCCTCTTCAAACCTTATCTCCTCGTGTTTTCTGCTGGAGGAAGAGCCTAAAAAAAAGGTGACAATCACCAAAACCAACATCAGATATTTTTGGAAGGCAAAACATTTGCAAACCATTTTCCCAACAGAAGCTTAAATATCTTCTTAAATATTTAAATATCTTCTCTTAAATATCTTGGCATTTCCCCCCTCTTCAAACCTTATCTCCTCATGTTTTCTGCTGGAGGAAGAGCCTAAAAAAAAGGTGACAATCACCAAAACCAACGTCAGATATTTTTGGAAGGTAAAACATTTGCAAACCATTTTCCCAACAGAAGCTGCTCTCCACATTTCAAATCCCAGGAGGACAAAGAGGGTCGTGGATGTTTCCTGGTGTCAACAGCCACAGTGTCCAATCTGAGCCTCCCCTGGTGCAATTTGAGGCAATTTCCTCTCCTCCTTTCCCTTTGGACAGAGCCTGACCCCCCCCTCAGTGCCCCTCCTGTCGGGTTAAAAAAACTCCTGGTTTTAACTTCTTTTGTCTCTCACACCTGACTATGAGTCCTTCTGTCGATGCCATACATCTCTCAGGTTTGGTTTTCTCATTTTTTAAACATCCTCTCTCATTGCCACCGAAAGTCGGGCACAGAAGAAGAGAAACCAACTGGCTGAGCGGTGCAGAGTAGAGCAGAGCCCTGAAAAACATCTGCCAAACACAGCACATAAAGTGAGAAAGAGAAAGCGCTTTTTCTGGTCTCTGTTTCACTTCTCATATATACTACATATTAAAAAAAAAAAAAATTGAAAATCAGCTAAATGGGCTTGTTTATGTAGAATCACAGAATCACGGAATGGTTTGGGTTGGAAGGGACATTAAATCCCATCCAGTGCCACCCCTGCCATGGCAGGGACACCTCCCACTGTCCCAGGCTGCTCCAAGCCCCAATGTCCAGCCTGGCCTTGGACACTGCCAGGGATCCAGGGGCAGCCACAGCTTCTCTGGGAATTCCATCCCAGGGCCTGCCCACCCTCCCAGGGAGCAATTCCTTCCCAATATCCCATCCAGCACTGCCCTCTGGAAGTTTCAAACCATTGCCCCTTGTCCTGGCACTCTCTGCCCATATAAAAAGTCCTTCTCCCTCCTTTTTCTAACCCCATCTAGGCTCTGGAAGGGGCTCCGAGTTCTCCCCAGAGCCTCCTCTTCTCCAGCCTGAATATCCCCAACTCTCCCAGCCTGCTCCAGGGGAGAATAAACAGCAATAAACCCCACTGGAGTATTCTGGGAGCAGGAACCCCATGGGAAAAGTCAAAAAGAATACATTTTTTCTGGCTGATCTGCTGCTGGTGGCTAAACAATGTGCACTTAAATCTGCCAGTGCTCCCTGTGTTTCCATCAGCTTGTGTCCCATTGTCCATTCTCCAATATCATTCAGCCTTATAACATCTGAACAAAACCAGGGCAGCAGGAGTGACACTTTGGGCCTGCTGGTGATTAACTGCCGGGGCCCTGTCAGCCCAGGGAGAGCAGAGATTGAGCTCAGGGAATTTCTTTAATTAATTTTAACCTCGCCGGCTTAAGATCCGCGTCTCCAACTGCCGCGGTTTGGAAGGGCAGAGCTGGGAGCCAAGGGTTGGTGTGGAGATCCAAATGGAGATATTTATAGATGTGCACAGCGGTCACTGGAAATGTAGCAAAATAAAATCCCAGACTCCCTGAGGCTGGAAAAGATCTCCAAGGTCATGGAGCCCAAGCTGTGCCCCATGCCCACCTTGTCCCCAGCACAGAGCACTGAGTGCCACGGCCAGGCCTTGCTGGGACACCTGCAGGGATGGGCACTCCAAAGCTCCCTGGGCAGCCCTGCCAGTGCTTAACAACCTTTTCCACGAAGAAATTCCTTCTGAATTCCTCCCTTTCCCCTGCTGTACTCAAGAACACCCATCCGCCCTTTAGATATCTGCACCAGGAACAGAATTTGCCCCGTGACGTTTTGGAGGCCAATGATATTTAGCAACTTCCTTGAAGATGAAGCCAAAGGAAGTGGATTTGTCCCACTGGACCCTGAAGCTTAGCTATAAAAAGAAATTTCACACCTGCAATTTGTGCCTCAAAGCCATGAGCTGGAGCATCAGAAAGGGCTGCCCAGGGAGCTTTGCAGTGCCCATCCCTGCAGGTGTCCCAGCAAGGCCTGGCCGTGGCACTCAGTGCTCTGCGCTGGGGACAAGGTGGGCATGGGGCACAGCTTGGACTCCATGGCCTTGGAAATTTTTTCCAGCCTCAGGGATTCTGGGGTTCTGTGAGTTGTTTCTCCTTCACTGGACCATCCTGTTTGGAAACCAGACCCTTCATCCCCAGCTCCCCGGAGGTGCCCAGGGGACAGAATTTGACCCCTTTTTAAATCCTGGTGCTCATCCGTGAGCTGTACAGAGAATTTGAGGGGTGACTGAGCACCAGGACTGAGGTAAACGTGCAGCACCCGCACAGCAGCTGGGTAACGAAGGGTAATGTTCGTTAATTTGTTAATTATGGAAGTTTTGCAGCTCAATGCTTCATATTGACCAAATTGCCAGTTTGGCTCCGCACAATTACTGTCTGCCTTGATAAATATCCCTTTAATTGGCAGAGCTTGCGTGAGATGAACTTTTAAATCACGGCATTTCCACACAATGCAGTGTGAAATTTCTTTCCTTTCTTTTTTTCTTTTTTTTTTTTTTTTTTTTTTCCCCTAGAAATGAGTCACAAAGAACTGGATTTAAGATATATTGCTATCTCCTTTTTAAGTGGAGTCAGAATGGCTGTACCAGAGCCGAAATATTGCCAGCGCTCGGTGCCAACACTTTGATCCATACACATGAACTGGATATAGACATAAGAGCTTACTAAACAAACTGGACAGAGTCCCAGTGGGAACACTCAAAAATGTATTAATCAAAGTCAAGCGGCAGAGCAAATTGAACCAGTTCATTAATTATGAAAATTCTCTCACCAAGTGACATGTTGTTAACTGTGTGAGGACTTAACACGCTTGGATCCGTGGGCTTCCCTCCCTCGCGTGCAAAATTTCATTAGAAATGGGATCTTTCTTTTTTTTCCTTTTCCTCTGCTTTGGGTTTCTCAAAAGGAAAAAGAGCAGAGTCAATAGGATGGACACAGATAAAGCAGGAAGGAGATTTTGCAAAGGGCAGTACTGGAAAGAGTAAAGGGAAAATAAAATGGTCAAGAATTTTGGGAAGAAAAGTCTTGAAGGAAAGATGGGAAGAGAATTATCCAGTGCCACCCCAGCAGCACCAGCAGCACCCCAAACCCTGTCCCCAAGGGCCACATCCAGACCCCTCTGGGACAATTCCAGTGACAGTGACTCCACCACTCCCTGGGCAGCTCATTCCAAGGCCTGACCACTCTGGCAGGGAAAAATTGTTTGTAATATCTCATCTGAACCCAATTCCAAGATTATTTGGTTACCTCTTACCTCTTAAATAATGACCAGAAACCCTCAGGTGCCCCCAAAACCCATCCACACTGTTTTCCTTGCTCCCAGCAATGGAAATTCCAGATTAACACCTGGAAAAGAGATGTATTTTTAAGGTGTCTTTTGCAAAATATGGTCTCAGACCAAATGACAAGAGAGAGACTGAGGGAAGGACGCAAAACTCATTTATTTTCAGTCCCGTTAGAGAAGGAGAGCAAGGTGAGAGGGAATCAAGGTGCTGGGAAGGACATCATATTGTTTTGGAATGCTGGGATCACCATTCTGTGGATGCTGGAATTCCCAGCCCTGTAATACATAACTTTTCCTGGTCTCCTGGTTTTCAATACTTCTGTGCATCATGGATTTTTGAAAAAAAAAAAAAAAAAATTTAGAAAAAGTGGTTCCAGAGGTTTTCTTTTCAGAGGGATTTAGAAAAACATATTTCTAGTGGAGGAAAGAAAAGACAACTTCAATTCCAACCTTGCAGGAGTGGGACATGAGGCAGCCATTTGGGATTCCTCTGCAATCAATAAAGACAGGCAGGGGTGCAGGTGGACTCCTCCTCCCAATCCCACTCACCTCCCCTGGAATGGGATGAATCCAGAGCCAGGGAGGTTGGAACTGCTGCCTTACATTAAGCCCCGAACCTCGAGACAGCCAAAGTTTTTCTGGAGGATTTTCACCCCCAATGAATATTCACATTCTGTTAAATATCCCTGGGTTTGGCTCAAAGCATTCAAGAGCATTAAAGCAAAGGATGTGGGCATTGGAACTATGGAAGTCTTTGTCCCTAACATCCAAAATTACTTCCATAAATTCTCTACTCCACACTAAGTTTTATAAATTTTTCTGACACTTTTCCTGAATTTTTTTCATCTTCATCTCCATATTGAAATCAAATTTAAGGCTGAGAATTCAACATTTGGGGTGAAATTAAATTTACTTTTTCACAGTGCTGTTGATTAATTATCATCCATTGAAATCCTCCACGGATTCCAAGCCCTGTCTGCAAAGTGAGGAGATGGGAAATAGTCCAAGGAAAAGGAATGTCGTAGGAGTTAAATAGAAACTGTTTGTCACCTGCAAGTTCAATATTAGGGGAGTTCCCAAACAGGAGACTGATCTTTGCTTAAACATTGACTGAGATCCTGAGCCTGGACTGAGATTCAAGGAGCACATTTCTCTAGGAAGAGCTGAATGTTATCCCTACAGGTGGCTGGTCAGAGAAAAGTGATGATCCTTTTGCTTTTCCTAAGGAATAACCAACTGAAAAATTATTTTCCTCATGTACCCATCATCCCTAAATCCTCCCAAACCACCACAACATTCCCATAAAATCCCCTTTTTTTTTAACTAGCAGCGATCAGCAATTAAGTGGCTGCTCAGTATATTTAATTTTTATATTTTTAAGGATAACTGCTTTTATCCAGCAGTTCTGGGAAGCAGTCCCATCCTGGGAAAATTAAACGTGGTTCATTTGGGAAGGCACTGAGGAGGAATCCCAGGAGGAATGGAGGGGGGAAGGAGAGAATTCCCTTGGTCCCACTGCAGAGCCAGGGCAAGGTCATGCCTAAGAGACAAGAGCTAAATCTTTGTTTTTACAGGGAAAATGGGATTTTCCTAAATATCTGAAGTCTAAAAAAAAAATTAGATTCAAGTTTGGGCAACAGAAAAATTTGCTTTGCTCTATAGAGTCCATGATCGGGGAAGGCTTTATCCTGAAATGAGGGAAGGGGAGGCTGGTTTTTTCATGGAATTAATAAATTGGGTGAAATCTCTCTTTGTGTGGTTATGGGGAGAAATATTCTCTTCTTCCACCTACAAAATCATCAAACCCACAGCTAACACAGACGTGCAGCAACATCTAGTGACCACAGCAGGATAAGGCAGGAAAAAATGAGGAATGAGCTCCTAAACACACATTGAAGTCTGAGGATAAGCTAGAAAAACTGGATTTTATTCCCTTGCTTCATCAAGGTTTTGATCCAGATAAAAATTAATTCCTGCAAAAAATCCAGTAGATGTAAATCCTAAAAAAATAAAGTTTCTCACATCCCACACTACAAAAAGGGTCAAAAAAGGAATACGAAAATCTTGGAAATTATTGCTGTATTAATAAAAAATCTTCATTTCAGACCCTGCTTTTAAGCAGGTGTAAAACCACCGAGATCTTTGTGAGCTATTTGTGTGTTTTATTTAGGCGTTCAGAATTTAATCTAAAACATATTAAAACCGAGGAAATGGGATATTTTAATTAATATGTCTAACAAACAGTGGCTACCCTGCCTGAGTGGATGAAGTTCTACTTCAGTAGAATAATTTTTTTCTTTCTTTTTTCACTTTTATATATTGCTTTTATTTAATGGAAAAAGCCAACGAAGGCAGGACATTTTTATCTGCTTTTTTTAACCAGTTCCATGCTCCAGCTGCTTCCCAGATGAATTTCATCAGGGACCTACGGGGCAAAATGCACAATTCCTTGAGTAAACAAATTACAGGCAAAGAGCCCAAAGTGGCAAATTTGTGGCTGTGTACATCAGCAATTTCAGATCTAAAACTCTGGGGCCTAATTTGGAATGGGATCCAATCTTGTTGCCTTGGAAAAATTCATCCCAACCATAATTGGATGGAAGTTTAAAGCAGAGTTGCCTTTCTCGGGTGCCACCGCACGTCCACAGCTCTGAGCTCAGAGAGGAATTCTGCAGGAATTTGGGGGTGTGGGGCTTTGGGAGATTTTCTGGTGGTGGGGCTGGCAGTGTTTCCTTCGTGGTTGATGATCTGAAGGGCTTTTCCCAACTTTAGAGGTCCTGAGATTCTCTGGTTCAGCTAATTTTGGACAGGGAGAAACTTCCAAGGATGGCTGTCCCAGAAGGAACCTGGACACAGGGAGTGAGTCCTGAGGGGCTAAAGTCACAAGGGGAAGGCACAGGGAGTTAAAGCTACAGGACCACATTCCAAAACATACCTAGAAATGATAGGGAATATAGAATTATCATTATGTCACCCCAGGACAACTGGGAATCAGAAAATCCTATGGGTTTGGCTTGGGATGGATCTTAAAATCACCCAGTGCCACCCCTGCCATGGCAGGGACACCTCCCACTGTCCCAGGCTGCTCCAACCCCAATGTCCAGCCTGGCCTTGGACACTGCCAGGGATCCAGGGGCAGCCACAGCTGCTCTGGCCACCCTGGGCCAGGGCCTGCCCACCCTCCCAGGCAACAATTCCTCATTCCATTTAATCCCACTTTCTGTCCATTTGAAGCCATTCCCTGCCTCCTGGCCCTGCAGCCCTTGCAAATTGTCTCTCTCCATGGTTCCTGGGGCTCCTTCAGGCCCTGCAAGGCCACCCTGAGCTCAGCCCAAAGCTTCTCCTCTCCAGGCTCAACAATCCCAACTCTCGCAGCCTTTCCTCCCAGCACAGCTCTCCATCCCTCTGCTCATCCTGGCTCCAAATCCCCTCCATCCACCCTGATTTTCCCAAAGGATGCTCAAAGAGTCTCAACAGGTGAATGTCTAATCCCATTATTTCCTATTTCACGGGTAATTTTCCTTCCCAGACCCATGGGACAACTCATTGAATCATTATGGATCTTTTTCTTTCTGGGCAAATGAAAGCTCCCATGAAAATTCATCTGATTATTTAAGTGAATCAATTTAAATGAACAACCTTTTGGGGATCCAAGTTCCCCCAGTCTCCAGAAATCCCTAAACATGTGAAAAGAGCTATTTTGAGGCATTTCTGTTATTATTTTGCCCAAAAATCACTCAAATTCAAAGGCTGGCCTATCTGCCAGGCGAGATGAAACTCCAGTTTTGGGAGAGTGGCAAAATTCCCCTGAGTGGTTGACTATAAAAAGTAGGCTCAGAAAAAATTTTAAAATTAAGAATTCAAGCAAAAGAAGTATCTGAGATCTATGAATCTATTACTATGTATACTGAGATAAACCTCTCTGTTAATCCACCTATTTAAATAATATATTTGCCGCAGAACAGCATAATCCTTCAGTCAGAAAAGAAAAAAAATGACTTAATTATTGTATTTCTGTGGGGCAGGAAGGTGAAACATCTCAAATTTTCCCAGCCAGATGCTTTCCTGACAGCGTGAGGATCCTCCCAACCCTCACAAACGCCGTTTTGTGTCCACATGTGCCAATTTTCCTCCTTTGAAAGCCTTCAGAAGGCAGGTTTAGCACACATGAGTGCAGCCGATCCCTTTGATTGAGGAGATTGTTATTGCCGAGCACACTTCTGTCACATTCGCTCGTCTGAGAGCACCCTCGGAGGAGTTTCCTGCAGCACAGCCCTGTCCTGTTTGATTTTACACGTGTTTGTTCTCCTGAAAGCCTTTTAGCCCTCGGGTGAGGATTAGACAGCGATTTGGCTGCCTGAAAAGAAGGAAAATACCAGGAAAAGACAGACACCGCTGTCATCTTCAGGAGGCACAGGCCTCGGTTTGTTTGCTGGAAAATGGAAAATGGAATAATTTCAGCAAAGTGAGGCACAGAATCTCTGAATACGGAGAGTTGGAAGGGATCCGCAAGGATCAAGTGCAGCTCTCAAGTGAATGATGCACACTGGGATCACCTTCTGAATACGGAGAGTTGGAAGGGATCCGCAAGGATCATTGAGTCCAGCTCTTGAGTGAATGATCCACACTGGGATCAGCCTCTGAATACGGAGAGTTGGAAGGGATCCGCAAGGATCGAGTGCAGCTCTCAAGTGAATGATTAGGGAAACGGAATACTTTCAACAAACTGAGGCACAGAATCTGCAAATACGGAGAGTTGGAAGGGATCCGCAAGGATCATCGAGTCCAGCTCTAGAGTGAATGATCCACACTGGGATCAGCCTCTGAATACGGAGAGTTGGAAGGGATCCGCAAGGATCGAGTGCAGCTCTCAAGTGAATGATTAGGGAAACGGAATACTTTCAACAAACTGAGGCACAGAATCTGCAAATACGGAGAGTTGGAAGGGATCCGCAAGGATCATCGAGTCCAGCTCTAGAGTGAATGATTTGGGAAATGGAATAATTTCAGCAAACTGAGGCACAGAATCTCTGAATACGGAGAGTTGGAAGGGATCTGCAAGGATCGAGTCCAGCTCCCGAGTGAATGATCCACACTGGGATCAGCCTCTGAATACAGAGAGTTGGAAGGGACCCGCAAGGATCATCGAGTCCAGCTCTCCAGTGAATGATCTGGGAAATGGAAAAATTTCAGCAAACTGAGGCACAGAGTCTCCGAATACAGAGAGCTGGAAGGGATCCGCAAGGATCATTGAGTCCAGCTCTCCAGTGAATGATCTGGGAAATGGAATAATTTCAGCAAACTGAGGCACAGAATCTCTGAATACGGAGAGCTGGAAGGGATCCGCAAGGATCGAGTCCAGCTCTCCAGTGAATGATCTATGGGATCAGCCCCACAGCCTCGAGGTTTTAGCACCAGGATCTTTTGGGGTTTCCACCACGGTGCTGGGGGTGCAGGAGGGGGTCTGACACAGAAACCTCAGCTCCTGACACAGGGAAGGTGTGGAGATGTTGGAACAATTCCAGAGGAGGTGAGAAATCAATCCGAGGGCTGGAGCCCCTCTGCTCTGAGACAGGCCGGGAGAAGTTGGGATTGTTCAGCCTGGAGAGGAGAAGGCTCCAGGTGTCACCAAAACTGTGGGAAAAATAAAAACCCTCCAACAACATTTTTAATGTTACAGGGTCAAGGCATTACTTTATTATCTGGCCAGGATGCTGTTCTGGCCAGGGTGTGCCACAGAAATCATCTCATCCACACACAGCCCGGCTGTGCAGAGAGAATCATTCCATGACGCACCGATTTTACAGGATTTTCCCCCAAATTTTATACAGTCAAACCCATAGAGATGCATTGTTTCAAAGTTCATTGGTCCAGAGCTGAGCAACCCTCAGTGTTCAGTTTCCCATTGGATCCGAATCCCCTTGCCTCCGATGTAAATTAGATCTTCATTTTTCAATTTTCTTCTCAGTCCTTTCCGGAACAGATGTCTTCAGCTGTGTCAGAGGTGCTCTGGGGTGGATGTTTGGAGATGGCCACCGATGTTCTGTTGATGTTCCATGGATGGTTTTTATCTCTCTGGGGATATTTGGGCTACTTCACTCTGTCCCTATGCTAAGCGCATCTCCTTAGAGTGATGCTGCATCTCCTAAATAAACTAAAGAAAATTCCATTCCCCAAAGCAAAGTTAAGTCAAACCCAGCTAGAGAGACAAAAATAAAAAGATAAAAGTTATACAAAATTTTTAAACTGGTATATTTTCCAATACAGGGAGAGCTCAGAGCCCCCGCCAGGGCCTGAAGGGCTCCAGGAGAGCTGCAGAGGGACTGGGGACAAGGGCTGGAGGGACAGGAGCCAGGGAATGGCTTCAAAGTGATAAGAGAGTAGGATTTGATGGGACATTGGGAAGGAATTTTTCCCTGGGAGAGTGGGCAGGGGATGGAATGGAATTCCCAGAGAAGCTGCAGCTGCCCCTGGATCCCTGGCAGTGTCCAAGGCCAGGCTGGACATTGGGGTTGGAGCAGCCTGGGACAGTGGGAGGTGTCCCTGCCATGGCAGGGGTGGCACTGGATGGGATTTAATGTCGCTTCCATCCCTAATCATTCCAGGATTTTCTGATTCTGACTTTGACAGCAGCACAGCCCCAGCCCTGGGATCTCTGCCTGAAAAGGCTCAGGATTTGTGTGTAGGAAAACTGGATATGAAACAGCTCCCTGACAATTTGTAGCTCAGGAGCAGCAGCAAGTGCAAGGGAAAATGTTCTCTGGTTTAAATCCCTGACATGCCAAAAAATCAGAGATTAAATCAGTGATAAGTGGAGTTAATGCCCAGGTTTAATCAAAGATGTGTAAAGAAGATATTAAACTCTTTTCGGGAACCAGGTGACTGAAAAATGAAGCCCTCACAGTTGATCAAAGCATCAGCATAGAGCTAATCCTGGGGAGAAACCATCTGGCTTTAAAGCATTTGGTTTCAATATGGGAAAAAGAGGACTTGGGCTACTGATCAACAGATCTGGTTTTCCTTCTGCTGTTTTATTAGGAATTACAGCAGGAAAAACTTCTGAAAAGCCAACAAAGAAAGCAGCGAGGAAGCACCAAACAGAAGCTGTGGTAGTGCGATGGAGAGAAAAAGCTGAGAGAGTGAATTTTTAATGCCAGCACTGTCAGAAAAGTCGGGAATCTGTTGCAAAGATGCTTCTCTTGCTTTATCCAAAGACCTGAGGCATCGATTCAAGGCTCTGTTTCAAACTGGAAACACCTGGTGGGGCCCAAAATGTTTCCCAAATGCCTGAGGCTGAGAAGAGGATAACAGGGTGTTCTCACCGCGTTTGGGAGATTCTTCAGAGGGTTATTCTCCAGCAAACATTGCTTTAGGTGCTGTAACAAAAGGTAGGGCTCAGCGAGGTGACAAAAGCAGTCAGGAGTCACCCCTGGCTGGCACTGGGGACTGCCAGGCTCTAATGAGCTCAGCAGACACTCAGCCCACGATTTCCCATTTTTCCACCACAGTGGTCACGGTTTGATGTGGCATTGATGAGGTTTGTGGTGTGAAAAAATATTTCATTTCATCCTCTCCGTGCCAAAAAGCAGGAGGAACCCATTGGGCAAAATGTCACTGGTTCTTCCTCAAAGTTCAGCCACTTTTGGAACAATTGATGGTACAACCCAGGTCGGGCTAAGTCCTTTTGGGCTGGAATGGGATAAGGATTTGTCTGCGGATGTTGTCACATTTTACAGCTAATTATGCTGTTAATAATGTTCTGCTGAGGGGGGAAATAATCCCAAATAACTCAGCTTGGGAGGACCTGGGGAAGAAGGGAAGGTTTCAGGGAATCTCCATTGCAGCTTTGCAGAACATCAAAGGGGTTGTACAAAGGAGGGAAAGGGATTTTTTTCATAGGGGCAGAGAGTGACAGGACAAAGGGCAATGGTTTGAAACTGGCCTTGGACAGTGCCAGGGATCCAGGGGCAGCCACAGCTTCTCTGGCCACCCTGGGCCAGGGCCTGCCCACCCTCCCAGGGAACAATTCCTCATTCCCAACATCCCATCCAGCCCTGCCCTCTGCCACTGGCAACCATTCCCTGCCTCCTGTCCCTGCAGCCCTTGCAAATTGTCTCTCTCCATGGTTCCTGGGGCTCCTTCAGGCCCTGCAAGGCCACCCTGAGCTCAGCCCAAAGCTTCTCCTCTCCAGGCTCAACAATCCCAACTCTCGCAGCCTTTCCTCCCAGCACAGCTCTCCATCCCTCTGCTCATCCTGGTGCCTCCATGGACTCTCTCCAGCAGCTCCAGCTCCTCCCTGAGCTGGGATTCCCGGGCTGGATGCAGCAGGAAGTAGGAATTCTCTTCTTCACCTCAGTGGAGCTTTGGAAGTGTCTGCAGCTGACAGAAATTCACAGTGGATCAATATCACACATTGGAGCAGTTGAAAATTCCTGCATTTCCACAAGGAGCAGCTGACACAACTGCCCCGAAACGTTTTTATCCAATCCCATCTCTCCTGTGACACCTTCACTTTCGTATTTTTTGTGGTTTATTTTACTGCTGGTGCCTTTTTCTGCTCTGTGACTCAAACCAATAAACTGACTTCAATAAAAGCCTGGAGCTGGAGGCATCCCCACTGTCCTGATGGATCAGGGCAGCTCTGCCTCCCAGAGAGAACAGGAGAGGTAATTCCCATCCTTTCTCCTTCCCTGAGGAGAAAATACCCCTGGAGCCTTGCAAGCAGTGGGTGTCAACCCTTCTGAAAATCTGATTATAATGAGCTGGCAGAGCTGCTGTTATTGGTTGCATGAACAACACAAGACCGGCGAGGAAACAAAATTGAATATTTGGATTTTTCAAGCAGGATTAAAATCTGTTTTCAGCCATTGGGACTCTTGGCACAGAGTGCTCCAAACACCACTGCAGACGTTTTTTCCTTTCATTTATTAAGGCATCAAAAAGAGATTTCATCATGCAGGCCCAGGGTAAACACAACCTTAAGACAGCACTTAGGAAACAGCCTTTGTTCAGTTATAATCTCTCGAGCTTCTGGCTCTGTGCTGGCTGTCTTTGGGGAGATCAAGGTGTTCCTTTTCTGTGCCCTGTTTGTTTTCGGCATTCAGGCTCCAAACCCATCCCAAAGGTGAGATTTACTGTACCAAAGCACGAGCTCGGCGTTGTTTGAGGGAGACAATGCAGGGAGTCTCTGTACACTCTGCCAGTGACACATTAACCCTCATTTGGAATTATTCCATGTGTTTATTTCAGCCATCAGAAGCCTAAATTCACACATTTCCAAGAGCTGTCACGGTTCAATTTTTATGTATTTTTGTCCTTTTTTGGTGGCTTTCAATATCAGAGTTTATTTGTGCATTCAGACACAACTCACATTGAGTTGTGCATTCAGACACAAAGATCATAAAAATCATAAAAGCACAGAATGGTTTGTGTGTAATCCATGAAGTAAAAAAAGCTATTTAAAGGTCTTTCGTGGAGAACAAATTCATCCATTTTTCATCTTGTATCCAAAAGATAAAAAGCTGAAAACATCTCAGAGCTGCAATGGTGACTGAGCCCCACCTCGGTGTCTCAGTTGGCAAACACCTGAAAATCCATGCCTCAAAAACTTCCTTTAAAACTGAAACCTGTCCCCTTTTTTTTTTTTAGACCACAAGTCCTGGAAGAAGGGTTACACAAATTCAGATATTGCAGGATTAGCAACTGACATCTGGCAGAATAAATTAATTCCTGCTTTTCTTCTGAGCCTGAGTTTTAAGCAGCTGGTCCTGGCCTGGAGGACAAGATGCTAAAATCCAGCGAGTCCATGTATACAAAAATAAAGCTGTCGACCTCTGAAATGATGTGAAGAGGATGTGGAGTGAGAGGAATCTCGGAGGGAGGTTTGATTTTTAGTTTTCTATTAAAAGCACAAAGCATTTTTGTCATAACACTGTTTTTTCTCACCGCACTCGTGCGTCCTCGCTCCGAGTTTTTTCCTCGCGGAATGATAAATCGCAAATAATTTTTTTACTCCTGAGATATTTCCAGAACAAAAAAAAAAAAAAAAACAAAAAAACCCAAACAACTGACATTTAAAATCTGCATGCCTAGCAGGTCATTAATTACCTCATTTAAGAGCTGACAGGTCTCATGTCAGGCTCGACACTGTTTTTCAAGCTGTCACACCCACGCTCTGCCTAAAAGCTGCAGAGTACAAACGTCATCATTTATAATGCAAAAAGGGATCATTGATTATGCCCTGATTATTCATCAAAATGCTTTCTTTCACGTCTACTTAATCATTGTGGTTTCTTGGAATATGCAAACCTTTCAGGCAAATCTTTCTCCGCAGCAATCCAAACAGAGCTCGGAGCTGACACCAGCTGGGCAAATAGGGCACGGATGGGGAACAATGCTGGGCACAAACCCCACCTCTGGAGGAGGAAACCAGCTTTGGGGTGGGGTCAGGACCTGGGGGATTTGTGGAACTGAGGTCTGAGTTCCTGGGCTGGAGAAATTCCTGGCTCTGGGTCTGTGTTTGCTGTGATGTCCTCGGGATGATCGTGGCAAACCTGACCCTCTTCACACAGGGGATAGGCCAGCAAGAGTGAAAGCGTCAGGAATTCACAGAATTCACAGAATTCAGAGAATTCACAAAATCATTTTCATGTGGAAAAGCCCTCCCAGCCCATGGAGGCCAAGCTGTGCCCCATGCCCACCTTGTCCCCAGCGCAGAGCACTGAGTGCCACGGCCAGGCCTTGCTGGGACACCTGCAGGGATGGGCACTGCAAAGCTCCCTGGGCAGCCCTGCCAAGGCCTGAGCACCCTTTCCATGGAGAAATTGCTCCTGCTGTCCAAGCCCAGCCTCCTTTGCTCTCTTCCCTCTTCCTTTTCTCTTATCTTTTGTTATCTCCAAACAGAGAGGTCAGATAACGTTTGCCACCAAAAACTTCCCTTCATCACTACTAACATGTGATTTCTAGGAAAATATGATGGGGCAGCAAAGCCCACACGTATTTGACCTCGAAAGAAAAGGATTTTATTCCCCTAGGGAGTGCAGGGGTGGTCAACACCTTCCTGGAGCCCTGTGGAGATCCTGCTGCTTGGGGCTGTGGCTGCTGCCAGAGCGATTTGCTGCAGCGCTCGAGTTCCTCACTGCACTGATGTGCTCCACACCAAGGATACGGCACTGGAAGTGCCACCAGCCAGTGTCCCCAGTGTCCCCAGTGTTCCTGGTGTCCCCAGTGTCCTCAGTGTCCTCAGTGTCCTCAGTGTCCCCAGAGTCCTCAGTGTCCTCAGTGTCCTCAGTGTCCTCAGTGTCCTCAGTGTCCCCAGTGTCCCCGGTGTCCCCGGTGTCCCCAGTGTCCCCAGTGTCCCCGGTGTCCCCAGTGTCCCCGGTGTCCCCAGTGTCCCCAGTGTCCTCAGTGTCCCCAGTGTCCCCAGTGTCCCCGGTGTCCTCAGTGTCCTCAGTGTCCCCAGTGTCCTCAGTGTCCTCAGTGTCCCCAGTGTCCCCCGTGTCCCCGGTGTCCCCAGTGTCCTCAGTGTCCCCAGTGTCCCCGGTGTCCCCAGTGTCCCCAGTGACCCCAGTGTCCTCAGTGACCCCAGTGTCCCCAGAGTCCTCAGTGTCCTCAGTGTCCCCAGTGTCCCCAGTGTCCTCAGTGTCCTCAGTGTCCCCAGTGTTCCTGGTGTCCCCAGTGCCCTCAGTGTCCCCAGTGTCCCCAGTGTCCTTGGTGGCCCCAGTGTCCCCAGTGTCCCCAGTGTCCACAGTGTCCCCAGTGTCCCCGGTGTCCCCGGTGTCCCCAGTGCCCCCAGTGTCCCTGGTGTCCCCAGTGTCCTCAGTGTCCCCAGAGTCCTCAGTGTCCTCAGTGTCCTCAGTGTCCTCAGTGTCCCCAGTGTCCCTGGTGCCCCCAGTGTCCTCAGTGTCCCCAGTGTCCCCGGTGTCCCCAGTGTCCCCAGGGTCCCCAGTGCCCTCGGTGTCCCCAGTGTCCTCAGTGTCCCCAGTGTCCCCAGTGTCCCCAGTGTCCCGAGTGTCCTCAGTGTCCTCAGTGTCCCCAGTGTCCCCAGTGTCCCCGGTGTCCCCAGTGTCCTCAGTGTCCCCGGTGTCCCCGGTGTCCCCAGTGTCCTCAGTGTCCCCAGTGTCCCCAGTGTCCCCACTGTTCCCAGTGTCCCCAGTGTCCCCAGTGTCCCCAGTGTCCCCAGTGTCCCCACTGTTCCCAGTGTCCCCAGTGTCCCCACTGTTCCCAGTGTCCCCAGTGTCCCCAGTGTCCCCAGTGACCCCAGTGTCCTCAGTGACCCCAGTGTCCCCAGAGTCCTCAGTGTCCTCAGTGTCCCCAGTGTCCCCAGTGTCTTCAGTGTCCCCAGTGTCCCCAGTGTTCCTGGTGTCCCCAGTGCCCTCAGTGTCCCCAGTGTCCCCAGTGTCCCCGGTGTCCCCAGCGTCCCCAGTGTCCTCAGTGTCCCCAGCGTCCCCAGTGTCCACAGTGTCCCCAGTGTCCCCAGTGTCCCCAGTGTCCTCAGTGTCCCCAGTGTCCTCAGTGTCCACAGTGTCCCCAGGGTCCCCGGTGCCCTCAGTGTCCCCGGTGTCCCCAGTGTCCTCAGTGTCCCCAGTGTCCCCAGTGTCCCCGGTGTCCCCAGTGTCCCCACTGTCCCCAGTGTCCCCAGTGTCCCCAGGGTCGCAGGCCAGCCCCAGCACTCTGGGCTCACACTGATCCCAGAGCACCAACCCCTGGAGCAAAGCTGCCTCCGAAATGAGATCCTCTTTGCTCCTGTGAATGTGTTCTCCGAGAAAAGCTCAAACCTTCAAACATTTATCTGTGAGAGGAGCAGAGCTGTGTGGTCCTGAGTGCTTTGTGGGGAGAGACCTTTTTCTCCATCTAGAAAGGGGAGCGAGAGCATCTCCAAACTCTGGCACAGGCACTGCTTGAGCCAACAGAGATGGAACTATCCCCGGGGAGCTCTAGTTCTCCTATTAAAACCTTTTCACATCTGTGAGCAGGGAGCTCTGGCTGGTTGGCAGATGGGTAACAAAATCCTTGGAGAGGCAGAGCATCGTTCTGTGGGATATTTTGGGTACTGGGATCAGGCACAGGTTGGAGCAGGAGGCCCCAAAGCATGGATGGCACCTTCCCTCTGGAGGCAAAGAGGGAGTGAGATTTGGGGTTTTCACCCCACAGGGATCCTTGTCACCTCAGGCAGGTCCAAAATGCGGCAACTCCAAGTGCAGTAAAAAATGTTTAGGACCTTAAAATGTTCTGAAACATCTGCTGTACCTTTACTAAAAATAATTGATGGTGCATTTCAAACAATCTTCCTTTGTCCTAAAGAAGCCACAGCATTAGGGGAGGTTCAGACTGGAGAATAGAAAATAATTTTTCTTCTGGAAGAGTGGTCAGGCCTTGGGATGAGCTGCCCAGGGAGGTTTGCAGTCCCTGTCTCTGGAGTGTTCAGGAGCAGTCTGGAGGTGGCCCTTGGGGACAGGGTTTGGGGTGCTGCTGGTGCTGCTGGGATTTTTGCAAAAATGTGAATTCCTTAATTGAATGAAGCTATTTACAGAAAGAAATATCCATCCACAACACATTTCTTTTTCTATGGGTGATTCTACAGTCCTCAGAACGGAGGTTTTGAGTTTTACAGAGGAAAACAGAGACACACAAATATTCCAAGGCTGCCCAAAATCCACAGAGAAGAATCAGGGAGCTGAACAGACAGCGCCCAGATTGCTGCCTGACCAACTGGACTCTTCCTTCCTTGCAAATGCAATTTTGGGGACTGACCAACTGGACTCTTCCTTCCTTGCAAAGGAAGTTTTGGGGACAAAGGACACCTGTTGGGGAGTCTCCAAAACCTTCAGGCTGAGACAATCACCCCCCTTAAACCCTGAAGTTCCTGAAGCAGTGTCAATGCTGAGACTAAAACGGAGACCAGCGCTAAAGTTCATAATGGCAGAAAAAGCAACGCTGATAACATTATCTTTGAGGTTCATTAATGCACGATGGTTCCTGGGAAGTTTTCCCTTTGTTCCAGAGCAGTTTGTTTGCCAAGCAAACGCCAGGAGCTGTGTGAACAGCAAATGTTCCTACAGGGCAAGGCTGGGCACAGCGTGGGCTGTTTGCTCAGGTTTGGTTCCAGCCACCTGCGCTGGGTTTACCAAGCGGGCTGGGAGCTGTCCCTATCTTTTGTGTTCCCAGCTTTTGTTGCTGAGTTCCCGCAGCTCATTCCCAGCTCTGGGAATGGACCTGGCTGGTTTCTTCCTCAGCCTGAAGGGCTTCCAGAAAGGGAGTCTGCAAAGGTGACTGCCTTTGGGCTCTGATGTGAGCGGGGGAGACACTGAGGTTTGAGATCCACAGCGGCGATTGTGGGATGGCATCCCAGGATCATCAGGGTGGGAGAGCCCTTCAGGATCACCCAGTGCCACCCCAGCAGCACCAGCAGCACCCAAACCCTGTCCCCAAGGGCCACATCCAGACTGCTCCTGAACACTCCACAGACAGGGACTGCAAACCTCCCTGGGCAGCTCATTCCAGTGCCTGACCACTCTGACAGGGACATTTTCTTTCCCAATCTCCAACCTGAGCCTCCCCTGGAGCAATCTGAGGCCATTTCCTCTCATCCTTTCACTTTCACCGACCCCCCCTCAGTGCCCCTCCTGTCAGGAGTTCTTCCCCATGCTTTGGTTCCATTCCCTCTGAAGGGCAGAGCACCCTTTTCTTTCACTTCTCTGCTCAACATGGTATTTACCAGAGCACTTTCAAAACAAACACACCCTCCCTCGTGCGTCAGCCCAATTCTCTGGACCTGCTGCCCTATAAAACAGGATAAAGAATTGGCTCCAGCACATCCTGGGGTCACTCAGGGCTGGGGTTAAGGTGGGAGCTGCTGCTGTGCTGCTCAAGCTTTCTCTGAGCTTCTGGTCTTTATCTAAGAGGTGACAGGTAAACAGATAATCTGGTAAAAATTCAGATTACAGATTAGAAACAATTCTTTCCTGCCAGAGTGGTCAGGCACTGGAATGAGCTGCCCAGGGAGGTTTGCAGTCCCTGTCTGTGGGAGTGTTCAGGAGGAGTGGATGTGGCCCTTGGGGACAGCGTTTGGGGTGATCCTGGTGGGATTGGATGATCCTGAAGCGCTCTTCCAACCCTGATGGATAATGTCTCTTGTAAACACAACATTAATCCTCACCCTGACAACATCCATGTCCCTGGTCCAGGTCAGCACCTGCTGCCCAAACACAAATCCCCTTTGCACTCTCTTCATGGGGCTCTTGTGTCACCTCAGCACCACGGCTGCGAGTGTGGTCCTGATCCTATTCCCAGCACCTCCTGCCATTCCCCTCAGCTTTGGGATGCTCTCCACAGCTGCTCTGGGATGGAGGATGTCCCATCCAGGGAGCCCTTCCTCAGCCAGGGCAGCTCTCCCACGAGCAGAGCTGAGAGCACAGGACACGTGCAGTCCTCCACTGCACAAAACCCCCACGTGTCATCACAGATCTTATCATCAAGGAGGTTTCTGCTCTTCAGAGTGGAAGCCTGCAGTTATCTTCAAATATTCAGGAGGCCTGGTGCCCACATTTCTGCAGAACGAGTGGAAACAGATGGAAAGCTCAGCACGGGAAGGGGAGCTCTGGCCAGGGTGGCTTTTCCTCCTCCTGACACACATGTTCAGCATGGTGCTCTGCAGGCTTTAAACACTGGGTGGGCCACAGGACTGGCTGCTGCTGTTTCAAAAGTTAGGCAGGATTTGATTTTTTTTCAGCTCAGGCTGAAGAAGTTCAGGTTTTAAGGTCCCAAAGTCAGAGCTGCTGCCAACGACAGCCTGAAAAGCACAGCACCTTCTCCACACAGAGGTTCTGCAGAAAAGGGCAACAGAGCCCTGGTGGATGTTAAAAATCACAGAATCCCAGAATCATCACGGCTGGAAGAGCCCTTCAGGATCACCCAGTGTCACCCCAGCAGCAGCAGCAGCACCCAAACGCTGTCCCCAAGGGCCACATCCAGACTGCTCCTGAACACTCCAGAGACAGGGACTGCAAACCTCCCTGGGCAGCTCATCCCAAGGCCTCTCTTGAAGGGAAAACCTTTTTCCAGTCTCCAATTTGATCCTTCCCTGGAGCAATTTGAGGCCATTTCCTCTCCTCCTTTCCACTGGGACACGGCAGCAGTGCCCGACCCCCCCGGCTGTCCCCTCCTGGCAGGAGCTGTGCAGAGCCACAAGGTTCCCCTGAGCCTCCTTTTCTCCAGGCTGAGCCCTTTCCCAGCTCCCTCAGCCGCTCCTGGGGCTCAGCCCCTGCCCAGCTCCCTTCCCTTCCCTGGACACCTCCAGCCCCTCCAGGGCTCTCCTGCAGGAGCACAACTGGAGCCAGCCCTGGAGGGGCTCTCAGTGCCCAGCACAGAGGGACAATCCCTGCCCTGCTCCTGCTGGACACACAATTGCTGATCCAGCCCAGCTGGACTAAACCTGCCGTTCTCAATACCAGGTGAACCTTCAGAGTGCCCAAACCCTCCAGACTTCACACTAAAACCTCTCCCAGAGTGAAGATGTCCTGGAAAAGCCAAAGACACTGAAGTGGTTGTGATTTACTCAGAGCTCCAGGTGGGTACAACATGGGAACGCGATGGAATCTTGGAATGATTGAATTGGAAAAACCCTCCAAGATCATCAGTTCCAAGCATTCCCCAGCACTGTCAGGCCACCACTATCCCATGTCCCCACGTGCCACATCCACATGACTTTAAATCCCTCCAGGAATGGTGATTCCACCACTTCCCTGGGCTGGAAAATCCTTCCTCACCTGGAAGTGACCTGAAGGAAAACCTGAACCCTGCACAGGCTGGACACAGTGTGAGGCTCAAGTCTCCTGCAAATCCATGAGATCATGAATATCCCAAATATCTGGGAAAGCAGTGCTGCAGGATGCTCCCCCCAGGTATTTTCGCAGAAATGTCTCAACACACATCCCCTGTCTTATTTCCTTGATACAATTCTCTATAAATCAGTCAGAAGCCTAATAAAAATTATTATTACAGGGGAAAAGCTGTAGAATTCCTGTCTTTAAGACATTTCTTTGGCTCTGTACCTATGTTGGAAGAATCACCCATGATATCACCTTTGTTTTGGAATTCTCCAAGGTGCCTAAGGCAACTAGGCACTTGAAATGTGGATTTTCTTTGGGCACAGCTTTGAAAACTCCAGCTGGTGATTTTTTTCCAAGCAGATACCTCCCCTGGGGAGTGTGACTATGCTGGGAAAATCTTCCAGCATGGATTTTCAGCTCCCTCAGCGAGAGCCAAGGACTTGCTTTAGTTCCTCTGCAGGAGCGTATCAGCACTGAGGTTTTCGTGGTGAGCTGGGAGAGGAGTTAACAGCACTATCAAACCTCAGTTATTTTATCCCAACACGGCTGTGGTTTGGTTTTCAAACAATCCCAAAGATAAGCAAATATCTGCAGTGACCCCTCTTGCATCATGGATATTTGATGAGAGCAAACAGCGCTGTGGAAGGAGTGATTCACACCTCCCGCCCTGCTGGGCACTGCTGCACCACAAAAGGTGTTCCAAGGGCTTTTATTCCTCCCCAAAAACACCAGGATGTGTTTCCCAGGGAGGTTTGCAGTCCCTGTCTCTGGAATTGCTCCAGAGGTGTCTGGATGTGGCCCTTGGGGACAGGGTTTGGGGTGAGGATGGTGGGGTGGCACGGAGTGATGCTGAAGGGCTCTCCCAGACTTGACAATTTGGGGATCTCTCCCTGCAGCTATAAGAGCACCCAAAGGATCCTGTGCTGGTTTGCTGCAATTCTGACAGTGAATTCCCAGTGAAAACTTGGGAAAAGTCAGCTTTTCTGATTGCTGTTCCCCTGTCTCACCCCTCTCTGCCATTCCCAATCACATTCACATTGCTGATGGTTTGGCTTGGCCTTAAAACAACACCAGGGCTACACAAAGAGGAGAATTTTATTTCAGAGAAATTGCAAAAGGATCCTGGGAAGAGCAGGAAAAGGCACAAACCTCCATTCACGTCATGAATCACACAAGTCCAAACCCAAAAACAATTGCAATATTTCTCAACTCCCTCCAGAACTGACATTTAAAGCTCACATACATTTCCTGCAAGGCTTACAAAAGCTTCTTAAAAATATTCTTGGCTGCAGCTAAGCTTTGGTGAAGCACCAAATCCAAGCCATGCACACCAAGAATTTTAACCCAACTATCCCTTAGTATTTACTCTTTTTAAAAAAAAATTAAATTAAGGAATAAAAATCTGTGTAAGACACACTGAGCCACATCTGGAGGATTATAAGGCAGAAATAAAACACCACTTGGTTTTGAGATGGATGATCAGGACCTTAAGGTCCTGAAAAGCCACTAAAACCCACAAAACAGGTCATGTTTTTCTTCTAAACCCTATAGAATTTTATATTATGTGCAGTTAAAGAATAGGACACTGTGCCAATGCTTTTCTCTTAAAAGTTTATCATGACTAAGGAAAACTTGCAAGCCCAGAAAGGATTTGCCAAAGAAAGGCTCCTTAAGACCGAAATAAAAGAAGAGCTGAGCAATTCTTAAGCCTGGCCTTAAGTCCCAAAGTCAGAGAGCTTAGAGCAGAGCCAGGGATTTGTACAGTGAAATTCCCTGGGAGGGTGAGGAGGGCTGGGATGGAATTCCCAGAGAAGCTGTGGCTGCCCCTGGATCCCTGGCAGTGCCCAAGGCCAGGCTGGACACTGGGGCTTGGAGCAGCCTGGGACAGTGGCAGGTGTCCCTGGGCTGGCACTGGATGGGATTTAAGATCCCTTCCAACCCAAACCATTCTGGGATTCTCTCCATTCAGGAAGTGGAAATCACACCCAGTGCCCAATTTGTGGCCTGCAGACACATCACACACCTTTCGTGGTGACAGAGCTCAAACAGAGCGAGCAGCAAGAGCTTCAGGGGTGAGGAAACCATCTGGCAGCTTCCCAAAACAGAGAGAGAAACGGCAATTCCGTCTGGGAACGGAGAGAATTCATCCCAAAGCCCAGCCAGGACAGATACTCCAGGGAAAAGCAGAGAACAAAGCGATGGTCCTGTTCCAGTTTGCATCCAGACCATTGGCGCTGTCCTTGTCTCGACCCTTTTGGAAACCTTTTCTCCTTTTGGCCTCCAGGACATCTTGAGGCAATAAAGCTCAACGAATCAACTCCACACTGCTGGGAAAAGCTCTTCCCTTTGGTTTTTGGCTTTATGATCCCACCAGGCACCCCCCACTGCTTGTGTTTTGGGAAAGAAGATTTCGTCTTTCCCTTTCTCTGTGCTATTCAGGATTTTATAGGCGCCCATCACGACCCTTTCCTACCCTGTGTGTCCATTTTCCCAAACTTAGGAAAATTTCTATAATTAGGCTTAATTTCTGCAGGGGTCATTTCAGTCTCTGCTCTTCTCTTCTGCTGGATTCAAGAAGTGATGCTCAAAGAAGCACATGTTATTTATTTTGTTGCATTATATTGTATGTTTATATATTTATATTTATAAAATAAGTATATATATTTATATATCAATATATTTATAGATTCATATATTTATATATTTATATATTTATATATTTATATATGTATATATTTATATATTTATATATTTATATATCAATATATTTATATATGTATATATGTGTATTTGTATATATTTATATATTTATATATTTATATAAATATATTCTATTACTATATACATTGTACATAAAATAAAATATTATTATAAAAGATATATTTATATGTTATTACAGAAAATATTATATATTATAGATGATAAATTATCATTACACCTAAAATATCATTATATAAAAATATATAAATATATAAATAGTATCATACTAAATATTGTTATATATAAATAAATATAGATAAATAAAATATTTTTTTATTTTATTTTATTTTATAATAATGAAATATAGATATATTTTATTATTTTTATACTATATATAATGAAATATATATGAATATAGATTTATATTTTATAAATATAGATATATTAAAATAAAATATAATATATTCTATATATAATATGTATTTATAATATGTTGTTTTATTTATTTTATTTTATTTTATTTTATTTTATTTCATTTCATTTCATTTCATTTCATTTCATTTCATTTCATTTTTTAGATTATATTTCTCCTGCCTAAAAGGAGGTACATCCATGAGTTATGCAGACAAAAAATGCTCTGTTCATTCATTTTTGCCTCTTGCTGAGCACTGAAGCAGCATTTTCACCCCCACAATCCAACTGTCCCAAGGTGACACCAGTACCCTGCAGGCAGTCCAATCCCCAAATTAAATTTGCCACCGACTTCAAAGTGTCTCAAGTGAAGAACAAATCTGTCATGGAGAGAATCGACTCCTGGAGAACAGGCTGGACTATGGCCAGGGCACGTGGGCTGGATGTGCCAGGCTGGGCCCATGGGCTGAGGCCAGCGGGGTCAGGGTCAGCCAGGCCAAGGCCCTGTCCTGCCCTGGGTCACACCCAGGCCATGGAGCTCAGGCTGGGCAGAGGAGCTGCAGAGCTGGGACAGGCCCTGGGCTGCTGGGGACAGCGCTGGACACGAGCCCAGGGCTGCCCAGGGGGACAAGAGGCCAATGGCCCTGGGCTGGATCAGCAATTGTGTGTCCAGCAGGAGCAGGGCAGGGATTGTCCCTCTGTGCTGGGCACTGAGAGCCCCTCCAGGGCTGGCTCCAGTTGTGCTCCTGCAGGAGAGCCCTGGAGGGGCTGGAGGTGTCCAGGGAAGGGAAGGGAGCTGGGCAGGGGCTGAGCCCCAGGAGCGGCTGAGGGAGCTGGGAAAGGGCTGAGCCTGGAGAAAAGGAGGCTCAGGGGAACCTTGTGGCTCTGCACAGCTCCTGCCAGGAGGGGACAGCCGGGGGGGTCGGGCTGTGCTGGCAGGGAACAGGGACAGGAGGAGAGGGAACGGCCTCAGGCTGGGCCAGGGGAGGCTGGGCTTGGACAGCAGGAGCAATTTCTCCATGGCAAGGGTGCTCAGGCCTTGGCAGGGCTGCCCAGGGAGCTTTGCAGTGCCCATCCCTGCAGGTGTCCCAGCAAGGCCTGGCCGTGGCACTCAGTGCTCTGCGCTGGGGACAAGGTGGCCATGGGGCACAGCTTGGCCTCCATGATTCTGGAAGACTTTTCCAACCTCAGGAATTCTGAGATTCCGTGATCCGCTGGATGCTCTGACATCTCCATGGGTGTCTGTGCTTCCCTTGCCTTTTCCCTGACCACACAGCCCTGCACAAAGTCAGAATTCAGTGACACGAGGCACAGACCTTCTGTGGGGTCTGGAATCCCACTCTCCTCCTGCTGGAAACACTTGCCTGGCACTGGGCAATTAATTTTTTGTCTTTTATTCTTTAACAGAACCCTGATCATTTCTCACCCACATCACTGGGTCCACGTTTCCTCATGTCAGCAGAGGCAAGAAAACCAAAGGGTCTTTTGTGCATTTAATGTTCTGCTGATTGGTGACAAAAATAAAGCAAAACATCCCTGAGTACTCTAACAAAAGATTTACAAGAAGACAACAGGAACTGCTGGGGGAGAATCACTAAACAGGGACCACAAAACTTTTGGAGATAGAAGACTGTCAAAGCGTGTCTTCAGTTATGCTCATGATCTTGCATGGTTTAGTTAATTAATTGTCATGTTGGATTAGGAATTTCTGATGTGGCATTAACTGGGGAACTGTGAAAAAGTGACAATCAACAGAGTCATGGCAGATGTGGCCCAACAGCCACCAAAAAATACAAAAAATACAAAAAATTGTATTGTTGCATTCTGCACTAAGTGTAGTATTGCACCAAGTTTTTCCACAGGCAGCAAAAGTGACAATCCCTCATTTCCAGGGCTCTGAAGCTGCCAGATCTACTGAGGTGGGGGTCACTCCTGCCATGTCCCAAGGGACAGGAGGAGAGGAAATGGCCTCAAATTGCTCCAGGGGAGGCTCAGATTGGAGATTTGAAAAAAAAAAAAAAAGAGTCCATGACAGTGTGGTCAGGCACTGGAATGAGCTGCCCAGGGACGTTTGCAGTCCCTGTCTCTGGAGTGCTCAGGAGCAGTCTGGATGTGGCCCTTGGGGACAGGGTTTGGGTGCTGCTGGTGCTGCTGGGGTGGCACTGGGTGATCCTGAAGGGCTCTTCCCATCTTTCCTGCAAGACTTTTCTTCCCAAAATTCTTGACCACCCTATTTTTCCTTCACTCTTTCCTCCTGTGTCATTCCCAGCAGTCTGGAGAAGAGAAGGTTCCAGGGAGATCTCAGAGCCACTTCCAGTGCCTAAAGGGCTCCAGGAGAGCTGGAGAGGGAATTTGGATGAGGGATGGAGGGACAGAACAAGAAGGAATGGCTTCCCCCTGCCAGAGGGCAGGGCTGGATGGGGTATTGGGAAGGAATTCTTTCCTGTGAGGGTGGTGAGGGGCTGGGATGGAATTCCCAGAGAAGCTGTGGCTGCTGGAAGTGTCCAAGGCCAGGCTGCATGGGGCATGGAGCAACCTGGGAGAGTGGAAGGTGTCCCTGCCCATGGAATTGGCTGATCTTTAAAGTTCCTTCCAACCCAAACCTTGCCATGATTCCACAATTCCATGCCAGCCATGACCCACAGCACTGATGTCAATCATGTCCCTTGTCATCTGTCCCTTGTCTGGGTGACCAGAAATCTCCGGGGCAGAGCAGAGCACATCTGTCCAATGCAGGAGGGCAAAGCTGATTTATTCCATGGGAATCTTGGAGCAAGGCACCACTTAGGAAGAAGCCACCAGGAGAAATCCACATTTCAATCCAAAGACAGCTGAAATGCAATAGCCACAGTTATCGCCGAGACAATCTGCCACTTGCCAACAAGCAAACCACAATAAATGGCTAATAAAAACCAACCTCTGCGAGGCACAAAAAAAACGTACATTACTGTGATGTTGTGGTTAATTCCCAGACAATAGTGCAAAACGAGGGTGAAGTGCTACTTCCTGTCATTGAAAGGCAGAGAAACCCAAACAGCGAGAATTCCTCGGGCTGAGGAATGCAGACATACATCATGTCTGCAGGAATCATAAAAAGATCAAATGCAATATTTTCTTTCAGTGCAGACAACAGCTTTGAGATTTTCCATCCAGACAGCCTTGAAAAGCGCCTCCAGCATTTGCCAATTACTCCTGACAAAGACCATTTGGTAGTGAGTGATGTTTTCAGTGAAATAAAGCAGTGGAGAAAAGTGAACATGATGAAAGGGTTCTTTTCCTCCCTCTGAAGTGCCTGAAAGTTCTGTATTCACGGGGTTGGGTCTGAGCTTCCTGCCGGTGACAAATCCCACGGGATGCGAGCGGGGAGGTGAAGTTTGTTTGACAGTAATAGGAAAGGAACTGGTTTTCATGATCTTTTAAGCAGCCAGAGAGTTGCTGGCTATAAACAAAGGAGGAGTTGCTGGGCCCTCTGTTCCACATCATCCCTCAGAAATTTAAGTGCATTAATGGAGGGAATGATTCCCCAACATTGAAGTGGTCAGAGGGCAAAACAGGCTGGAGCTTCCTGCCACCAGCACTTGATTTACAAATCAGCTGCAAGCACTAATAACCAGAATATTCCATATTTTTAAATGATTTATTAATCACGGAGAGCTTTGAGACAGGTAAAAATAGCTCAAGCTCTACAACTGTGTTTAAAGAATGATTTAAAGAACTTACTGTTAGTTCTCTTTTGGCTTTTCCCTTTTTAGACACAGGACTGGGGTCCATTTAGCTCCACATTTCTATCGAAACTGTCAGGAGTGTTTTTCTCAATCCTGTGTCCTCTCTGCTCTCTGCCTGGGCTCACACAGCCTCGCAGCCCTGCTGCCTTTTGCCCCTAGATCACCAAATTACCCAAATTTGTCTCTTCCTCCCAAGGGGAGCAGCGTCTTTTTCCAACTAACACAACCCAACAGCAGCAGCTGTTTTGTGAATTATCCGAGGAACGCTCCCATTTCCCTCTCCTTGACATTCAACAGTTGCATCTTGTTATTGACTTAGATCCAAATCCTGAATCCATGGGGAAAGCAGGGGGAGAACTCCAGAGAGTGTGGGTGCATTAAGAACATTTTTCACGCTGTTTCATTTTGCAAGGGTCTGGGGTTTTGCTGTTTCACAATTCTCTGCTCATTTTCTCTAACAAAAACATTTTATTTGGAAATTAGGAAGGTTTAAGCCATTGTTTTTTCAGTGTTGTTTCTCTCAGTTTTGTTTCTGGCTCTCCACAGCTCCCTGTCTGATTTTTCTAGTGGAAGGTGTCCCTGTCCATGGCAGGGGTGGAGCTGGATGGTCTTTAAAGTCCCTTCCAAGCCCAGAAATTCTGGGATTCTGGGATACACTGACATAGCCAAAGCCTGGAATGGGAAAGGAGAGATTTCCCACCTGGAATCCATGGCCATCCAGATGGACCGGCACAACAGAAAGGCTCCAACACTGCCAAAAAATGCCAAAAGGTCCCTCCTGATCCCTTCCCAAGATCCTCTGCAGGCCCGACCACCCCTCCAAGCACCTCTGTCCATGCAGAGCTCATCTCGTGGGAAGGACACTCAAATTCCCTGCCATTCCTTGTGGCCAGGCAGGGTGGCACAGACAGGAGTGGCACCAGCCTCCTGCAGAGTGTCCCTTGTCCCCTCACCACTGCCTGCCAAGGGTCACGAGGGCCGAGGTGCTCCTGCCAGAGCAGCCCCAGCAGGAGAGAGCTCTAAAATATCACATCCAGAGCTTCTGGAATGTGTCTGCAAGGGAGGCAGAGTTCAGCTGAGGGTTCCTCCAGCCCAGATCTGCCATCAGGGAATCCCAGAATGGTTTGGGATGGAAGGACCTTAAATCCCACCCAGTGCCACCCCTGCCATGGCAGGGACACCTCCCACTGTCCCAGGCTGCTCCAACCCCAATGTCCAGCCTGGCCTTGGACACTGCCAGGGATCCAGGGGCAGCCACAGCTTCTCTGGGAATTCTATCCCAGGGCCTGCCCACCTTCCCAGGGAACAATTCCTCATTCCCAAGATCCCATCCAGCCCTGCCCTCTGCCACTGGCAACCATTCCCTGCCTCCTGTCCCTGCAGCCCTTGGCAATTGTCTCTCTCCATATTTCTTGTTGCCTCCATCAAATTCTGGAAGGCCACGCTGAGGTCACCCCAAAGCTCAGCTTCTCCAAAATCACCCCAGTCAGAGGAAATGTTTCAATCTGCTCCATCAAAGCACATTATTGAAAGGGATCTGTGCCAAAGATCCATCTGGCCCCCAATTCTGAAGAAATAAAGCACAGGAGCAGACACTTCTCCACTGCAGTCCCACCAATGAAACCATCAGAGTAGAGTTCATGGAATCACAGAATCATAAATATTGGAAGAGACCTTCCAGATCATCCAGTCCAATGATTTGAACTGTGTCTTGAGTGGCAATTCCCAGGGGAATGACACGAGGAAACTTGTGAGAGGAACAACTCCAGCAAAGTTAGAGTCCAATAAAACTGAGAGAAGATAAAAGACTACAAAGCTTCGATTTTCACTTGAAACCAGCAGGAAGAAAATGACATTATCAACTATTTATCTCAGTTCAGTTGTGTATCACTGACAACAATACTTCTTACTGTCAGAAATATAATACAGTAAATAGGATTATAATTGGATGGGGATGTACTGTAATTCCTTATTTCTCTGCAGTACAGCTGCATCATCTAGTGGACAGCACAAAGATTGCATTGGTTTTATATTTTATACAATTAGTTGGTGATTAATTACCTTTGGATTTCCCCTGAATACACTTCACTGCAGTGCTTTCTAAACCTGAATTCTGGAATTATATATATCCATTAGAACATTCAGTGGAATGAGCTGGAAATGTAATTTTTTTCTTTCCTTTTATGGCATGCTTTGGTTTGGAAGGGACATTAAAAATTATTCCACCTCTTGCCGTGGACAGGGACACCTTCTACTATCCCAGGCTGCTCCAAATCCAGTCTAGCCTTGGACATTTCCAGGGATCCAGGGGCAGCCACAGCTTCTCTGAGAAACTGTTACTGTTGAAAGAAACCCCTAAAGTTCGGTTGGGATATTTCCCTGTGTCCTAGAGTTCATTAAATCCATCATTCAAATCACTGAGTGCAAACTAACACTTCGAATCGTGTCCCAAGTGTGGCACTTTTTGGGAGACATCATTTTTTAAAAGCTCTTTCTTTGGGAATGTCGTCTTGGCAATGTTTAGAGGTTTATTTAAAAGCTTTCATTCTCAGGCTATGAAGTTGATACTCACTTATCTTGTCCCAGAGCAGACAGGCCTGAAGGCACTCAGCAATGATGGATGAGCTCCACACATCACAGGAGAAAACTGGAAACTGGAAGCCATTTTCTGCAGAAGATCAAAGAAAATCCGTGTTGTATTTACATCAATTGACACAGCAAAGATATTGTCAGGAGGTTTCATCTTTATCATTTTTAAGTGACTTCAGTGACTGTAGTAAATCTACACGTCTCTGAGAAAATAAAAAATCAAAAATCAAGCTGTGCTGTTTCTGCCTCATGTTCTTATCACATGAGATCAAGTGGCTCTTATTACCCTAACTAAACTCAGTGTCTTTTCTGCAGCCACTGAATGCATTCCCACTTCAGCTCTCCTTGAATCCCAAAATCATCAGGGCTGGGAGAGCCCTTCAGGATCACCCAGTGCCACCCCAAACGCTGTCCCCAAGGGCCACATCCAGACTGCTCCTGAGCACTCCACAGACAGGGACTGCAAACCTCCCTGGGCAGCTCATTCCAGTGCCTGACCACTCTGACAGGGAATTTTTTTTCCTAATTTCCAGTTAGGAATGAAAGGCTGGAACAGAATCCAACTCCCTGCCATGGTCTGGGCCAGGTTTGTACCACTCCTGGGTTTATTCCCACTGTTGCTCGGATTTTCAGGTTCAATCTGAAAGGAAATTTATACAAAGAGGGAAATAAAGCATTTTTTTCCCCCAGTTAGATCCCAGCTAAATCCCTTCTCAGGGAAAAGAGAGCCAGAGTCAAATGTTAGCAGCGCATCACTGAAGAGAAGCTGTTTGCAGCTCAGGGCAGAGGCTGAGAGGGAGAATTTGCACTCTGAAAATTTGATTTAGTGCCTTGTAAAAGAGGTGGAAAGGACTCCCAGAGCTGCTGCTTCCTCAGGCTCTCAGCTCTGCTTAGGATACCCTGACTTCCACATAGTTTAGGCTGAGCCCAAAAAGTTAAATTTAATTTTAAGGTGTATTTGTATATATACACAGAAATTGCCATGCTCTGCCTCCTTTCCTGAACTTCCACATAGTTTAGGTTGAGCCCAAAAAGTTAAAGCTTAAATTTCATTTTATTGTGTATTTTTATATATATATACAGATAAATTGTCGTGCTCTGCCTCCTTTCCTGAACTTCCACGTAGTTTAGGTTGAGCTCAAAAAGTTAAAGATTAAATTTAATTTTAAGGTGTATTTTTTTATATATATATATACACAGAAATTGCTGTGCTCTGCCTTCTTTCCTGAACTTCCACATAGTTTAGGCTGAGCCCAAAAAGTTAAAGCTTAAATTTAAGGTGTATTTATATATATACAGATAAATTGCTGTGCTCTGCCTCCTTTCCTGAACTTCCACATAGTTTAGGTTGAGCCCAAAAAGTTAAAGCTTAATTTTAAGGTGTATTTTTTTATATATATACACAGAAATTGCCGTGCTCTGCCTCCTTTCCTGAACTTCCACATAGTTTAGGTTGAGCTCAAAAAGTTAAAGCTTAAATTTCATTTTATTGTGTATTTTTATATATATATATATATATACAGATAAATTGTCGTGCTTTGCCTTCTTTGCTGCACTTCCACATAGTTTAGGTTGAGCCCAAAAAGTTAAAGCTTAAATTTCATTTTATTGTGTATTTTTATATATATATACAGATAAATTGCTGTGCTCTGCCTTCTTTGCTGCACTTCCACATAGTTTAGGCTGAGCCCAAAAAGTTAAAGCTTAAATTTGATTTTAAGGTGTATTTTTATATATATATATATACAGATAAATTGCTGTGCTCTGCCTTCTTTCCTGAACTTCCACATAGTTTAGGCTGAGCCCAAAAAGTTAAAGCTAAAATTTAATTTTAAGGTGTATTTATATATATATATATATATACAGATAAATTGCTGTGCTCTGCCTTCTTTCCTGTACTTCCAGATGCTCTTCCTGCTCTCCCTGGAGGGTGTGTAGGAGTTCCAGGAGCAGAGCTCATATCCAAACCACCTGGAAAAAATGTGGAACCCCCAGAGCAATCCTGAAGCAAATCAAACTCCTGTCAAAGTTGTATTCACCTCACCAGACACACTGTACAGGAGCTGTTCTTAAAATAACCATCCTCAGGAAAAAAGAGAAACAAACCAACCAAACATCCTTATCTCCCTTAACTCTGGCACCGTTTCGAGATGAAATTATAAAATTAGAAACACAGCTGGTGTTGGAGAATGAAAGAGGTTTATTAAAGGAAGGCAGGAGGTCAAACAGTGGCAGGGGCACAGAAGGACCTTGAGGCAAACGGGAGAGAATTCCCTACAGTACAGCATTCCCAAATCCAAAGGAACCTAAGGAAGCATTTCAGAGCCAAAAATACCAAATTCCTTAAGGGTGGAAAAGAATTTGAGCTCGAAGTCCATCCATCACCCCAGCACCACCACCATGGTCACCAGGAAAACAAGTCCTCAAGCCCCACATCCACGTTTTTTGAATATTTCCAGGGATGGTGACTCTTCCCTGGGCATCCTGGCCCAGTGTTTTACAGCCCTTTCCATGAAAAAATAATTCCTGATATCCAGTCTGAACTGATCAGGACTGAATGGGACTGGCAAGAGTGTAAAATATGGTGGCAAGTGACTTAAAAACATAATTTAGGCAAATCTGAGGGTAAGTTGGCACCAAGGATGTAAGAAATGGAGTTCCAGCTCCAGCAAGAATTTTAGAAAAATAAAATAGAGAAGTCTTGTAGAAAATGAAGTAATATATTTACAAAAATAAACACTTTTTAAAACCACAAAATGGAAAACAATCACAACAATCACGATTACAAATGAGGTTTGTGCAACTTAAATAAGGGTCCCGCCCTGAAATGCTTTAAAAAAATCTCTTTTCTCCAAACCACACAAGGAGCTCAAGCTCTTCACTTCAGCAGAACTTTCTGTGTGAAGGTCAGCAAAGAACGAAATTATTCTGATGAATTTTTAAATTATTCTTTGCTGCTCAGATCCATGAAAGAGTTGAGCAAGGCACATCCATGGCAATAATCCCTGAACACCCACGGCTCCAGGGGGCTCAAGTTGTTGCCAAATTCAAGTTGCAAAGAATCTCAGCTGATTTTTGAAGGATCTTCAGGTCTTCTGAGCGCAGCATTTCCACCAGAGCCAGGTGGGGTTTGAGGTCCTCTTTGTCCCTTTTCAACTGGGAAATCTGGAGTTTAGACAAATGGGGTGAAATGATTACAATTTTTGATTATTTAATAGGATATGCAGAGAAAATTTGTGGAAATCTGTGGGGATTTCATGAAGTATGTCAAAATAGTGGGGTTTTTAAATGCCACGAGAGAAACTTTAATAGAAAAAGGGGGGAAAAAGGGGAAAGGGAAAAATCATCAAAATTCTCACCCAGAAAATAACATTATGAAAGGAAAGAAAGGAATTTGAGCTACCTTATTCTTCTTAAATTACCTGGAGAAGGACGTGCTGGGTCTCCTCCATTAAAAAATGACAAATTTTTGCTGCTGTGTCCAAAGCCTGCTGTTCATTCCTGGCTGAAATGACATCCCCAAGCAGGATCCTCCTCCAGCAGGCACTAGAACCAAAATAAATGTTTGAACAGCACAGAATTATTTGCTGCACTCCCAGCTGGATGCCAAACATGTGGTTCTGCTGCACTCCCCCTCACCTGGGCTTGTAACCCATCACAGGGATTTATTTTTAGTTCTTATATCAATTTATTCCACTCAGCAATGAATCTTCAAAGCACAAACAACTCTGAACAATCCTTTTTTTCATTTATTTATTCCCTCATTTCATTCATTCCAAGCAAAGTGCAGGTAACCATTTTCCATCTCTGATGTTTGAGGCAGATTTGCCATTTGGAACAAATGTTCCAACTGCACTGACAGTCCCTGGAGATGAATTTTAGCAAATTATTTGGCCCTGGAATTCCAGCCTGTGGAACACATGAGCCAAGGAAATCAAGCCAGGTTAGCAGCATTTAAAATTTCATCAAACCAACGAGAAAAAGGCCTGGAGTCTGAACCTTGAAGGAATATCTGGGGCTTGAAATAGAAAGGGAAAACAATGGAGTGTGGCTATTAATACAAGAAAGAAAAACAACAAAGGAGCAACAGGGCAATGATTTTATAGTGAGTGGTGTTCTCTGCCTTTCTTCTTCTCACTTCTCAATAAAACAGACACGGGAGATCCAAAAATTGTCCCAGTATGTCACACACAGGCAGCAGAGGGCTAATAGTGAAGGGTCAAGGAAATATTGAAGAGTCTGGAAAACCTGACCTGGGAGGAGCAGCTGGGGAGGCTCAGGGGAGCCCTCATTGCTCTGTGCAATTCCTGACAGGAGGGGACAGGGACAGGAGGAGAGGAAATGGCCTCAGATTGCACCAAAAGAGCTTCAGATTGGAAACTGGAAAAGAAAATGTCCCTGTCAGAGTGGTCAGGCACTGGAATGAGCTGCCCAGGGAGGTTTGCAGTCCCTGTCTCTGGAGTGTTCAGGAGCAGTCTGGATGTGGCCCTTGGGGACAGCGTTTGGGGTGATGCTGGGGTGGCACTGGGTGGTCCTGAAGGGTTCTCCCCATCTTGGTGACTCCACGAAATAAAGGAAAATGGCACAAGCACATCACCCAAATATTCAGAGTGCTACAACTCACAATTCATCTGCTCCCAGACTTAACACCTTGAGGGCTGTGAGGAGTCTCCAAGATGGTCCATCCCATCCGAAGGTCAGGTTCCTACAAAGTCAAAGTGATGAGATGAAGGTGAAATTTTAGTGTGACATTTTCTTCCTGACGTTGTCAGCAAAGGAAGATCTCAAGTTTTGATTCTGATATTTACAACTTCTCCATCTTTCCCAATAAGTGAGTTTGTTTAAAAATTTTTTCTTTTGCTGGATTTTGATGCTAGAAGCAAAATTTGAATCCCAGAAAAACTGAATAAAAATCTCACCAGGACACAATTCCAGATACCTACTCTAGGAAATCATGATCCTTTAGAACTGAAACTTTGGCCTTTCTCTGCTTGTCCAATGGTGGAAAATATTTGAGAAGAATATCTGCAGAAAAATACATTTTAGATATTTAAGTAAATGATTTGTAAAAGAAACCAAAATCATCAGTTCTGAAATAACATTTCAACCATATTTTTCAATTAAGACTAAGATCAAAACCTGTTAAATTCTGGTGAACTTTCCAGAATCAAAAGTGTTTTTACTTCCCAAAATCTATCAGCAATCTCCAGGATTCTGTCCTTATAAGAGAAATCTTGACTCAAATTGAATTTATGAACCACACTCAGCAAGCTCAGTTTGTGCAGATCAGGATTTTAATCTAAGACCTCCAGTTGGAATCTCTGCATAGATGCTGTTCATAATCACAATTTTATAAAAGAAAATGTCAACAAAGAACATTTTTAATTTAAAAAAAAATCAAATAACTAAACTCTGTGCAAAGAGGTATCAAACCCTTTTCCACTCCTTGAGAATTTACAAGCTCAGTTCTCTCTTATTGTGCCTTTCAATGTCCAAAAAATCCATAAATCCAACCTGATGAGACATAAACACTGCTGTGAGGATTATCCATGGCAACAAATCCATATTCCAGCAGCAGCCTCTGATTATCATGAGGTCCATAGCAGATAAAAACTTCCTGATATTTTTTGCACTGTGAATTTGTCCAAATTTCATAGCTCCTTGTCCGCTCGTTAAACGCAGCCTTGACCTTCAGAGAGCGAAAAAGGAAAAGATTTTACTCTTGGAAAAAGGAAACATGAAAACTTGAATTTTAAGACCCCAAAAGGATTGAACAAACTTCCTGATAAAAACTTCCTGATATTTTTTGCACTGTGAATTTGTCCAAATTTCATAGCTCCTTGTCCGCTCGTTAAACGCAGCCTTGACCTTCAGGGAGCGAAAAAGGAAAAGATTTTACTCTTGGAAAAAGGAAACACGAAAACTTGAATTTTAAGACCCCAAAAGGATTGAACAAACTTCCTGATAAAAACTTTTGCACTGTGAATTTGTCCAAATTTCATAGCTCCTTGTCCGCTCGTTAAACGCAGCCTTGACCTTCAGGGAGCGAAAAAGGAAAAGATTTTACTCTTGGAAAAAGGAAACACGAAAACTTGAATTTTAAGACCCCAAAAGGATTGAACAGCTCCCTAATTCAGGGAGAAAAGCGTTTCAGGAGTCTGAAAAGGCAACCCATGAGTGTGAAGGACAAACACCAAAGCCTTGGCCTGCAGCATGTGAGGACTTCTTGGAGAGGCCCCAAACGGGCAGGGACAGATGGCTCCATGCAGAGTTGGCCTCTGTGGTGCTGCCCCAGCGCAGTGCTGGCACACAGAGGCTGACAGAAGGTGGAAATGCTCTGTGCACTTCCCTCGGGCTGCTCAGGGGCTGCAGCAGAGGTGAATAACACAGGGGCTTGGAATTGTCTCAGGACAAGGAATTAGTCTTGCTTTTAGCAGCAGATCAGGGGTTTGTTCAAAAGTGGCTCTTCCCAAAACCTGCCCTGGATGCAAATCTCCCCCAGCCACTGTGGGGTGTCCCTGTGCTGCATAAACTGAGATATTTGAATTATAGAATCACTGAATGTTTGGGTTGGAAGGATCATCCTATCCCACCCCTGCCATGGCAGGGACACCTCCCACTGTCCCAGGCTGCTCCAAGCCCCAATGTCCAGCCTGGCCTTGGACACTGCCAGGGATCCAGGGGCAGCCACAGCTGCTCTGGGCACCCTGGGCCAGGGCCTGCCCACCCTCCCAGGGAACAATTCCTCATTCCCAACATCCCATCCAGCCCTGCCCTCTGGCAGTTTGAAGCCATTCCCCCTTGTCCTGGTGTTGGGAAATATACCAGTGTAAAAATTTTGTGTAACTTTAAACTTGTTATTTTTGTCTCTCTAGTTAGGCTTGACTTGACTTTGCTTTAGGGATGGGAATTTTCTTTAATTTATTTAGGAGATACAGCATCACTCTAAGGAGATGCGCTTAGCATAGGGACAGAGTGAAGTAGCCCAAATATCCCCAGAGAGATAAAAACCATCAATGGAACATCAACAGAACATCGGTGGCCATCTCCAAACATCCACCCCAGAGCATCTCTGACAGAGCTGAAGACATCTCTCCCAAAAAGAACTGATAAGAAAATTGAAAAATTAAGATCTAATTTACATCGGAGGCAAGGGGATTCGGATCCAATAGAAAACTGAACACTGAGGGTTGCTCAACTCTGGACCAATGAACTTTGAAACAATGCATCTCTGTGGGTTTGACTGTATAAAATTTGGGGGAAATCCTGTAAATCTTGTGCATCATGGAATGATTCTCTCTGCACAGCCGGGCTGTGTGTGGATGAGATGATTTCTGTGGCACACCCTGGTCAGAACAACATCCTGGCCAGAAAATAAAGTAATGCCTTGACTCTCTAACGTTAAAAATGTTGGAGGGATTTTGTTTTTCCCACAGTTTTGGTGACACTGGCACTCCACTTGCTGATGATCTGAGACATTTTCCCCCCTGAGATCTCTCCCTGACCTCCCCACACTCCTCATCCATCACATAAATGCAGATGGTATTGACAGAATGCATTTACAAATAAAGAAATTTCCTGATCTATTTTTAGTTTCTTACCTGAACATTTGGGCTGTGGTTTAGCAAATCTAAGTATGGTGCCAATGCATAAACATCTGGCTCCAGGGAAAAACATTCCCTCTGTGGATGTTTCATGTAGATTGTCCTGGTATTTATAGTGCACCAAGCCCACTCTAAAGCACTGCAGTTAAAAATAGTTCCTGTGTTTTCAGCAAATAAAGGCTGCAGGGAAGAGAAAAAACCTTTGGAAGATATGAACAACTCATGGATCATCATTCTCTGCTGCTGAGCCTTCTTTTTTAAAGGTTCTGGGAGAAGGTTTAGTACATCATGGTCCAAACAAGCAGGACAAGTGTAAGTCTTGGGTAAAACATCCAGGTAGGGTTTCCATGGAGATTTCTCCCCAGCGTGTTTTTCTGCTATCAAAAATGTGCACAGTGCCAGCAAAGGAGACACAGGGGGCTTCCATCTAAATAAAAATAAAATACAAATAAAATACAAATAAAAATAAAAATAATTAAAAAAAAAAAATACCAGCACAACAGATCCACAGAGGTGAGATGGGAAACGGACACAGCAGTGTTTTATCTCTCTCAGAGTTCTTTGGAAGTTATAAATAGCTTCTATTTTAAACTTCTTTGCAGTTCATCTCCAAGCCCTTCAGATGATTTCAAAGGGGCAATAAAAGCTGGTTTGTAATAACAATTCCAGGTTTACCCCTTGGGTTGGTTTTTTTTAGGATACACAACAAGTATTCAATGCCCAGCATGGGGCTTTGTTCCAAATTTTCTAAAAGGCCATGGCTTTGCAGCCCAGTTTTATCTTCCTTCTCCTATTGAAGCAGATTCACAAATTCCCAAAAAACCATTCCTAATTCACATTTAGGTCCAAGCTGCAGCTCAAGTTCCAGGCTGTGCTCCCTGCCTCCAGCCCTGCCAAGCACAAAGGGATGCTCAGAGTCCAAACCTCTCCTACCTGAGCATTCCACAGCCATGAGACGCTGGCAGCACTCAGGGAATGAACTTTAAAGCCTCACCACCCCTTCAGATGGTTCATTACTACTGAACAACACCGACTAAAGGCCATGGTGTGTCACTTGTCACTTACTTCCCGATGTATCCTCCCAAGCAGCTGCTGAGGACGGTGCCCGTGGTGAGCAAGCACTTCTCAGGCAAGGAAATAATCAGATCTCCTGCCTTGGAGGGAAGAGAGAAAAAAATCACACACAGTGAACAGCAAAAGTCAAGTGTAGATGACTTATTTAAAGCTGGTGTGGGAACTGGGGTTTTCACATTATGGCTGCAATAGTCTAAAAGTCTGAAATTATATTCACAAAGCAATTCTGAGCTTTGCTTGTTGCAAAAATCATTAAATCTCCAAAGAAGCTGAGGAGCTCCTGCGTTAGAACCAACACCACTCACCTGAAGAACTTTTGTTGCCATCAGCCCTCTGCCTGTCTCTGCAGCAGGAACAAAGAGCAGGAGTAAATAAATGGAGAGATGGAAAATCAGGGATCTATGAACAGGTCAGCAAGGAAAAGCTCGAAAAGAATAGATGTTATGTCTTACAAAACAGAAATCCAATCATGGATTGTTCCAGGTTTACATCTCATTTCTTTGTTCTCCAATTCTCTTTATTTTTCAAGATCTTTTCCCTGTACCTCCTGCAGCATTTGCTGTCCAGTTATAGCAATTATTAAACTTTTTTTCCTCCCAATTATAGCAATTATTCAACTTCTTTTTCTCAGTTTTTTTCCTTAAACACATCTTTCATCACCAGCTGTAGTGTAGGTTTCAGAGTTTTAACTAAACTTCACAACTTCTAGTCACAATATTTTTCTCTGATCCATTCTATTCTTTCTACTCTGTCTATAATATTGCAAAATGTTTTAAATATAACATACTAAACCAGAAAAAAAATACAAATATATATCTTTCAACATTACTAAGTGAATCACAGCTCTAAAATCATTTACTTGTGTGCATCACCAGATCTGCTGAACTGGCTTGGAGAAAAAAAGGTTAAGAAATTATAGCAACGTTAGATTCCAATATTGGAAACCTTTTCTTTAAAACTACATTATTAACACTTCAAATTTTGGCTTTTTCAGGCCTCCATATCTACTTTTACATGTTAAATGGACATTCCAAAAATCCTTAGAAGAGTAACGGTAACTGGTTTTTTTCCTGATGCCAGCCAGGTGCATAATTCAAAGAGAAAGCAGGAATCTAAAATTCTTAGAAGATTTGGAAATTTGAACCATCAGTAAATAATTAAAACATTACCCCAGAACTCTGCTGGCCTTAAATTACTGTCTTCAAATCCTCTGTCTTTCAACCACTTCTTAAGTTTAATGTATTCCATCTTGTGACTGCAGTTGACTAAAAACAGAAAAAAAATTAATTAATGCTATAGCATTCTGTTGGAAAATAAAGGAAATATAAACATATTAGGGCATAACAGAATAGCAAGAAAGGCTCCCATTGAACTAAATAAATTCTAGGCCTCTGGGAGGTCTCAGAACTGTGTAAGTTATTCAGCATATCCAAGGAATTTCAGAATAATATAATATTTGCCATTAGGCAGAAGAGAGAGCTCAGAATATTCATCATGCTCTGCTTGGGACTACAAACTAATGCTCAAATATTTGCATATTAAAAAAGGTAACACTTACGAATGTCCTTTTCCAATCACAAAGGCTTTTGACAAACACAAATAATAAAATGACACCTTGACAAGCAATTGGTTATTTTATTATTTAACTTGCAGGGATGATGATACCTCCATCCAAAAAGCCTTGCAAGTGTTTTCTTCTTCTCTTTCGACCTGTCCGACCTCTGCTTTTCTTCATATTCAGTTACAGATTTTGCCTATTTTAGACAACCTGAATTTTAAAAAAATAATAAAAAATAAGTGATTTAGAAACATTTGAAGTCACTTTCGAATTTATTACTGTGAGGGTGGGGAGGCCCTGGGATAGAATTCCCAGAGAAGCTGTGGCTGCCCCTGGATCCCTGGCAGTGTCCAAGGCCAGGCTGGACACTGGGGTTGGAGCAGCCTGGGACAGTGGGAGGTGTCCCTGCACTTTTTGGGGTGGCATGGTATGATCCTTTATAGAATCATGGAATATTCTGATTTGGAAAGGACCCACAGGGTCACCCAGTCCCACCCTGCCCTGCCCAGACCCCAACAATGCCAGCCTGGGCATCCCTGGCAGCGCTGTCCAAACGCTCCTGGAGCTGTGGCAGCCTCGGGGCCGTGCCCATTCCCTGGGGAGCCTGGGCAGTGCCCAGCACCCTCTGGGGGAAGAACCTTTTCCCGATATCTTTCCTCTCGCCAAAACTGCCCTGCACTAAACCTCAAAGTGAGATTTGTCCTGCCGGGAGGGAGGGAGGGCCTCGGGGAGCCGTATCACCCTCAGGAGCTCGGGCTCCTCCAGCAGCGGGCCCTCCATCCCATCCCATTCCATTCCATTAGGTTGAAAAGACCTCTACGATCATCGAGACCAAATCCCATCCCACTCCCAGAAATGGGAAGCGTGTATTAACAACATCCCATTCCCAGTTCGGCACAGATCCCCGGCAATGGAGGGAGAGAATCTGCGAGGGAGGGAACTTCCTGAGGGACCGCCCGTGTTCCGCGCCCCCTCCCTGGCAGATCCCACCGCATCCTCCCCTGGGAGCCCTGGTTGTGATTCCCGAGTTTCTCCCGGGCTGGAATCGCTGCCCGGTGTCCCAAACCCACCTGCCGGAGGGGACACAGGGACCGAGGGGACACAGGCACCGCCATTCCCTCGCTGTCCCTGCCCGCGTGTCCCCGCCCGCTCTCCCTCCCCTGAGGCGGGGCTGCCGCGCCATCTTAGGGGCGTTCTCATCTCCCTTCCCTGCGCTTTCCGAGCGTGTGTGCTTTGGGAATAACGCGTTCCGCCCTCTGTGTGTGGAGCTGAGGGACGAGGCAGAGGTCCCCGCGGTGCTGCAGGTGGGTGCTGGGGTGCTGGCTGTCCCCCCGGACCCTTCAGCCCCGCGTTCTCCCTCAGGGGCTCGGGGCTCATGGCGGCCGCGGGTTCCCTCCCCGTGAGGGGGACAGGAGAAAGGGGAGCGAGGGACACTCGCGGTGAGGTGGGAAAGGACTCCTGTCCCTGGGAAGTCACTCTGGAGATTCCTGGAGTGATATATCCTCCCTGGATTCCTGCTTGGGGGTACAAGCGAGTGACCCCAAGCAATGGGGATTTTGGCAATGATGTCAAAGGGAAATAAAACCGCCGGGTTTTTAATGCTTTTATGGAGGAAATGCAGCTTCTTTAAATGCGCCGTGTCTGTTAGAAAAACAGCAAGCAGGCTTTCTGATGGTGGGTTACACAATAAGCGTGGTAGTCAGCCTGTGGTCTGCTGTTTCACCCCGAAAAGGCTGTATTTGCTCCTCCTGCCTGGCACTGAAAGATAAAGCTACTCCATCCTTATTTTTGTTTTTCATGGTTTGGGACCTTAAAGATCATCCCGTTCCAACCCTTGCCCTGGACAGGGATACCTTGCATTAGACCAGGTTGCTCAGTTTTTAAACAAAGCTTGAGCTGAACCCATTGAGCCCGAGTTTTTAAGCAAAATTTAAGCTGAACCCATTGAATATTCCCAAAAAATGGAAAGCCGTTCTGTTTGAATTGTAAGTGCAAAAGAGCTTACTCCCACAAAAAGTTAATTTAGTACTTAATATTGTCATTCACTCTTTTTAGTGGAGACATTTCTTTTTACCCATCACTGGGTGGCCTTTCTTCAGAACATTTAGCACCAGATTTCTCTGAATACCTCGTGCTACATTAGGAATTTACACAGCATGCACAGGAATGTAGTTTCACATGATCCAAGCTGGAATTTTTAAGGAAAAAACAGTAATTGCCCAAAGAGGTTGTGGACTCCACACCCCTGGCAGTGTCCAAGGCCAGGTTGGACACTGGAGCTTGGAGCAGCCTGGGACAGTGAGAGGTGACCCTGCCCGTGGAACAGGATGAGCTTTAAGGTCCCTTCCAACCCAAACCATTCCGTGATTCTAATTCCCTTTCAAACAGCCATTTTGTCTGTCTGACTGAATTTTTCTTTGCTGTTGGCAGTCCCTGTCACCTTGGCTGGCGTTCCGAGGGGACAATGTCCAACGTGCCGGTGGCTGTGGTGACAGGCTCCAACAAGGGCATTGGCTTGGCCATCGTGCGGGCCCTGTGCAAGCAATTCCCGGGGGATGTGTACCTGACATCCCGGGATCCCGGCCGTGGCCAGGCTGCCGTGGCACAGCTCCAGCAGGAAGGGCTGCGGCCCCTCTTCCACCAGCTGGATATTGATGACCTGCAGAGCATCCGAGCGCTCCGGGATTTCCTCAAGGAGAAGTATGGAGGGCTCAACGTGCTGGTGAACAATGCAGGCATCGCTTTCAAAGGTAGGGAGTGGTCTGTTGGGATAGTCCTGTGTTCTGCCAAGCTGTGTGGAGAGGGTGGTGGATGCAGCCAACACTTCTGTACCAGAGCCATGATGCATTTTTGCTTGGGCAAGCTTCCCATCTTAAGTATGATGTGAGAACAGCGTGCCAGGGGAGGTTCAGGTTGGACACCAGGAGAATTTTTTCCTGGAAAGGATGGCCAGGCCCTGGAGGGGCTGGAGCGTGTCCAGGGAAGGGAACGGAGCTGGGCAGGGGCTGAGCCCCAGGAGCGGCTGAGGGAGCTGGGAAAGGGCTCAGCCTGGAGAAAAGGAGGCTCAGGGGAACCTTGTGGCTCTGCACAGCTCCTGCCAGGAGGGGACAGCCGGGGGGGTCGGGCTGTGCTGGCAGGGAACAGGGACAGGAGGAGAGGGAACGGCCTCAGGCTGGGCCAGGGGAGGCTGGGCTTGGACAGCAGGAGCAATTTGTCCATGGAAAGGGTGCTCAGGCCTTGGCAGGGCTGCCCAGGGAGCTTTGCAGTGCCCATCCCTGCAGGTGTCCCAGCAAGGCCTGGCCGTGGCACTCAGTGCTCTGGGCTGGGGACAAAGGTGGGCATGGGGCACAACTTGGGCTCCATGGGCTGGGAGGGCTTTTCCAGCCTCAGGGATTCTGTAAACATGCTTCCCTGGAGGGTCGTGTTTGCATCACATTGAGGCACACAGGGCAGGTGAGCTGGGTTGGATTCTCTCAATGCCCAGGACTTACACCAGGGCCACAGGAGCTCATCACCAGCAGAAATATCAGCCCTGCTCCTGGGGGATCTGTGTTTTCTCTCTTCTGCAGTGCTTTGTTCTCTGCATTACCTGCTTGGGGATGCTGGCTGATAAAAAAGAACCTTTGTCCCTGGGTGGATTTTGTTGTCTCGAACTTTCTCCGGCCATTCAGTCACCTATAAATCAGTTCACCTAAATCCTGCTGTGCTGAGCAAGAATTTAACCCTTTCACCTTCCACTGGGCAGAAAGGCAGGGAAAGACAGTTTTCAGGTGGAAGGATGTATTCTTGTTGTGTGTATGAAATCCGGAGTCACGTTAGCTCCAGACAGAGCAAATTACAAGCCTGGCTGATGGTTCTTTGGAGGGGATTGTGCCCCTGAGCTCAGGTGAGAGCCTACCTGCAGAGCTGCCCCAGCCCTGGGCCCAGCACAGGGAGGAGCTGGAGCTGCTGGAGAGAGTCCATGGAGGCACCAGGATGAGCAGAGGGATGGAGAGCTGTGCTGGGAGGAAAGGCTGCGAGAGTTGGGATTGTTCAGCCTGGAGAGGAGAAGCTTTGGGCTGAGCTCAGGGTGGCCTTGCAGGGCCTGAAGGAGCCCCAGGAACCATGGAGAGAGACAATTTGCAAGGGCTGCAGGGACAGGAGGCAGGGAATGGCTTCCCACTGAAAGAGAGTAGGGAACTTCTCATGGAGTGTGAGTGCAGTGATGATGTTCTGAAGCCCAGTCCCTTTTTTTGCCTGTTACTTTATAGGCAAAATGCTGATGATCGAGATTGGCTCATTAGGAGGCAACCCTTAATAGAATTGTCTGAGCTTCAGGCTGTGCTCAGGAAAGATTCCAGCAGCAGTTAAAATATCACTTCCAGATGTTTAGCCTTGACTTTCCTCGAGCTGACTACAATGACTCAGCAGCAAGTCACATAATTTAGAATGGGGTAAAGGACCCTCTTGTACTTGTTGCTGTGTAAGTATCAAGTACAGAGGGTGTAACATCTGTGCAAGAACTTGCTGTGATGCCTCCCTCATATTGTTTTGGTTCTTGCTTCCCAGATTGGTGTTTCTACCCAAGCTTGCTTCTTGCCTCACCAAGTTCCTGCTGCCATCCCAGAATTGATGCTATCCTTTCTTTATTGTAGCCTTATGTGCTCTTGCAGTCTGTCAAAGATTACATTTGCCATCAAATTCTGCTCTTTTGTTTTTGTGCTGCGCTTGTCCAGCAAAAACTTCCTTTATCAAATGGTGGTGGAGCTGTGGTTGTCTTCTGGATGAACCTCTCTGGGAAGAGTTTTCTAATAAAGCTTCTTAAATCAAGGAAGTTCAGGATGTTATAATGTATCTTGTTAGAGGAGTGGGGTTTGGAGTGTAAGAAGTTCTCTCTCACAAGGAAGGGAGGCTGTGGAAGCAGGAGTCTGGAGTTGTGTAGGTTTTTAGTTCTCCCCCTGCCATAACCATGATCTGGCTCCATGTGTAAGATTTAAAAGCAGGTAAGTGATTTGCAGATGAGCACGGGTCATTAAACTCTGTTTTGCTATAAAAACACAACCATATCAAATACCTGCTCAATGACCTGTTGCTATTTCTCTTTTGAGTTACCAGGGACCTGGGCTGTGGAGACAAGTGAACAGTGCCCAGTCCATGCCCATCCCTGCCCAGTCCGTGCCCATCCCTGCCCAGTCCGTGCCCATCCCTGCCCAGTCCGTGCCCATCCCTGCCCAGTCCATGCCCATCCCTGCCCAGATGGAGCCTGCAGCAGCAGAGGAGCAGTGCTGGCACTTTAGCTCTTGCTTCCCCCTCCCTTTAACTCTTAGCTCTGCCTCCAAGTGCAGGATGCAGAGCACAGGGCTCATTGCTGAGCCCACAGCAATCCTACCCCACTGGAGGTGGTGCCAAGCTGAAATCATTCCCTTTCTCAGCAGTTCCATGGTTTCCTGACACTGACCTCAGCCAGCTCCTTTCCCTGGCTACAATTCCCACCCTTTGGCTGGTGTTAGCACAGATCTGTCACCTCAGGGGGTGATTTTTGACACGAGGATTGCTCAGGTTTGGGGGCGGTGGGGGTTTTTTGTTGGTTTGTATTTTCAGATTGCACCAAACCCTACCTCTGCCTTCTTTAGAGAAGCTTTACTTATATGTTGTAATTGATCATATGCCTGTTTTCTGATTTTTAAAAACAGTGACTGGGATAAACATTTGGGGTTTGGTAACTTCTATTCAAACAGTAATACAATTCTGATTTTTTTTTTCCGCTTCTTTTTTTCCCCTTCCTTGCCACCTCTTATGACCAGTTAACGACACAACTCCATTTGCAATCCAAGCTGAGGTTACACTGAAGACAAATTTTTTTGGAACCAAGAATGTTTGCACAGAATTGCTGCCTCTTATCAAGCCTTATGGTAAGTGAAACACAGCAAGCAAAGACATAGTTTTGTATGAATTTTGGCCCTTTTAAATGGGAAAATCCTGTCCAGTCTCAGACACTGCACCCGTGTTTCAGCTGGGTTTGATGTGGTGCTTGATGTGTTTGCTGCTGTAAATGAACTGTAGTCTCTCCTAACATTTCAATTCATCCAAGTTTTTAAGAAAGAAACCAAGTAGATGAAAAAAAGCTGGGAATTGTTAGTTCCTGGGGAAGAAGGAAAAAATGGAGTAAATTAATTTTGGGGAGAGGAGAAACAGTGCCAATGTTGCAGTCTAGTCCTCTTGCACTAAAGTGAAGGATGACTGTGTTAATAAAGTCATTAACAGGATTCATTTCTGTGGCTTTTAAGATTAAATCCCTGTGTTCATCACCAGAATGGTTGTGAAGTAACCAGAAGGAGGGGATAGCATAATTAATAAATAAGAGGTGCAGCATCATTTTGGAAATGATGAATGATTTACTGATTCAGCTGACTTGTTCCTCTTAGTGAAGTTCAGGGAGATAACTCCTTAAATTTGTAAATCTCCAGGTATTCTTTCTACTGTAGTAAGAGTATACCTACAGATGGTTTGTTTCCTGGAGGTTTATCTGAAACTTTGGCAGGTTCACACCTTAAATTACCCTCTGTAATGGAATTTATTAGAAATAAGAACATTGAGTTAACTCTGGTCTTCCAGGAGCTCTGCAGAACAACCACCAAATTATTTTACATGTATTCACCTGAGGAGTGAATCCAGAACTGGACAGCCGCCCCACTTCAGTGCGGGCTTAATTTGCATGAAAATAATCAGTTTTTATTCCCTTTGCAGGTCGGGTGGTGAATGTCTCCAGCATGGTGAGCAGCTCAGCCCTGGGACGCTGCAGCCAAGAGCTGCAGAAGAAATTCCGCAGTGACACCATCACTGAGGAGGAGTTGGTGCAACTCATGAACAAATTTGTGGAAGACACCAAGAACAGTGTCCACGAAAAGGAGGGTTGGCCCAACACTGCCTATGGGGTGTCCAAAATTGGGGTCACGGTCTTATCCAGGATCCAGGCGCGGATGTTAAATGAGAAAAGGAAAGGTGACCACATCCTCCTCAATGCCTGCTGCCCTGGCTGGGTGAGGACAGACATGGCAGGTCCCAAAGCCACCAAGTCCCCAGAGGAGGGGGCTGAGACCCCTGTTTATTTGGCCCTTTTGCCTTCCAACGCTGATGCTCCTCATGGCCAATTTGTCAGTGACAAAACTGTCAGAACCTGGTGAGCTCAGGAGGGTGGGGACAGAAAGGTGCCTGACCTTGTGTACCTGATTTTTCCCTTAAATCCATCATTGCCAACCCTTTTCCCACTCCCCCTGGGATGGATCTCAGACATGGAGCTGGGATGAAGAAGCAGGTGCCTTATTATTTCTCAGTACAGTAGGTTTTTCCAGGATCCAGAGCTGCTTCTGGAGGTTTCCTAAAGAGGATGAGGTTGTTTTAGGGTTATGGTGTCACCAGTTTGGGGGGAGACTCCTAAGACCAAGACAGAATCACTGCTGTCCTGACATTCCTTACTATCAGAACTAAATGGGATTAAGTGAAAATAAAAATAGCACTGATACACCATTTAGAGCCAAATATAATCAGTTGGTTATATTAATATATCAATAAATAATTACTGATTTATATATGTCTAACTGGCTTATTGTGGTAGTAAAAACTTAGAAAGTTTGAAAATATATTTTCATTTTCTGCAGATAAGTTTGTGGCTGGAATGTGTGATGTCTGCACAAGATACAGAGACAATAAACTACAGACCTGACACAACAAAGTGTTCCTCAGTTCCTTTATTGCTCAGCCAGAAGCTTCCTTATTAAAGTCTGGATGAATTGCTCTCCACATAGCAGGAATGTGAACTGTAAGTGATGTGGAGAGCTCTACATTTGCTTTAAATGCTGCTTATTGCCTTTCAAATACTCAGAGTTGAAAAATTGCCTCTTCTGAGGCTGAAGGAGCTGGAAGCAATTGACCATAAAGCTGTTGTTAGTAATGACAAATCAATAATGTGCTTGTTAATTGTTAATCAGGAGTCAGGAGGCGATGCCAGAGAGCATCACCTGACTGGGTTTGACAATGCCCCCCCAGAACAGGTTGTGTTCAGGGAAGCCTTGGAGTGGAAGGCTTTGGAAATAAATCTTGTAGGGGGGTTATTAATTGCTTATCAGCACAGGACAAAGGGGTGGTTATAAGTTGGTTTTTTCAGCATACAGGAGCTATTGTTTTTGTGAAGAGTTACCTCATCAGTCATGCCCCAGAGCTCCATGAAGGGAAGGCCAAAAGTTCTCATGGTAAGCTATTCTCTGGGAAGAAAAAAACCTCAGAGACCTTTCGTTTGGGGGAAAAAATGACAAAGTAAAGTGTAAAGTTTTGGCCCCTGCTGTGCCACAGAAAAAAACCCAGTCTGTGTGTGCCCTTCCATTTGTGTTAATGGTTTCTCAGCAAAACACAACGTGGCTCCTTGATTCAGTCAGAGTTTGTGCACAGCTTGAAGAGACTTAACCCAGCAGTGGGGAATCCTGCCTAATTCTTCATCCCTGAAATGCTGCCTGAGTCATTGAGTTTTAAAAGCTGTGTGTCCGTCTGCTTGGCATCTCCAAACATTCCAAAAACACCTTGGCCTTTGTTTTGTGCAAGGACCAGACTGGAAGAGTCCTGGGTACCTTGACCACAGCCAGGTCATATCCAATGCTAAATACAAATTAGTTTCTAAGTATCCCTATGATCTGTAAAGCTCCTTCTTAAGTCTAACTCAGGATCTGCTGTGTTGGTTTGGGTTTTATTTTGGTTTTTTTTTTTTTACATTCAAGCCAAATTCTAAGTTTGCAAGTTTTACAGCAGGTGTAGAACTCATCCTGGAAAAGAGAAGGATCTTAGAGCAGCTTTTCAGTGACTAAAGGGGCTACAAGGGAGCTGAGGAGGGACTTTTTACAGGAACATGGAGAGGCAGAACAAGGGGGAACGGCCTGAATGGGAAAGAGAGCAGGTTTTGATTGGATTTTAGGAAGAAATTCTTTATGTGAGGGTGGTGAAGCCCTGGAAGAGGTTGTCCAGAGAGATTATAAATTTCCCATGCTTGGCAGTGTCCAAGGCCAGGCTGGACATTGGGGCTTGGAGCAGCCTGGGACAGTGGGAGGTGTCCCTGCCGTGGCAGGGGTGGCACTGGATGGGCTTTAAGCTCCCTTCCAACCCAAACCATTCTATGATGGCTCTGTGTATTTCAAATTCTTAAATTAAGCCCTGTGCCACCATTTGTACTTCATGAAACAACTTTGTGTCAGGGTGAGGAAGCGATGTGGGAGGTGATGGTTGGATAATCACTCTCATTTCTCATGCTGATGTTGATTACAAACAACTTCCCATGGGATGAGCAGAAGGAAGGACAGAGGACAGATGTTTTCCCCTCCTGTGCAGCTGTGGTGTGGAAAGGAGAAAGTTCTCAGGGAAGGAGAAGCAGCTGTGTGGATGGATCCAATCTCGGCTGGATCTCAGCTGCTGGAAGTGGGAACAGAAGCAGAACAAGTTCTCAGGAAGGAGCACATCCAGGAGAAGCTGGACCCATTCCCTGCTGCCCCTGGAAGTGGGAGTGTGTCCCAGGAAGAGCCGGAGCAGGGCAGAGTGCCAGGGCAGGGCTGTTTGCTGGCAGGAGGGTCAGGCCAGGCTGTGCAGTGGCCGTGCCAGGCTGGGGCTCTGCACAGGGCTTGCATTGTTCTACCCAAATTTATCATTCATTTCCTTTTAACTGCCTCCCTCCTTCTCTCCCAGGTCTGCTGTGTGGGAATTGTTTTGTTGCTCTCAAACTCTGGCACCCTTGCTGAGTATGAAGTTCAAGGGTTAGGAAACAATGAAATAATACTGAAATAATCATGGTCTGTTGTCCTGTACAAAACTTCTACACGTGATTTCCTGGTTTTCTTTTCATGGCACCTCACTGCCATTGAAGGAGAATCATGGAATCACAGAATGTTTGGGTTGGAAGGGACCTTAAAGCTCATCCAGTTCCACCCCCTGAGAAAGCAATTGGAAAACATCCTAAATAACACACTATATTTTGGGACATAAATGTCATGTCTCAAGGACATCATCACAAATACAAGTTCTTTGCTCAGTCAGGTACATGTTCAGAAGCACTGACCTGCCTTTCCAAGAATAATTCTAAAATTTAGAAATTGAAACTTGAATTGGTGCAGTTCAGAAAGACATCCCTAAAATCGAGCTAGGGAGGGGAAAGGCAGGTTGTGTCAAGAAAAGAAAACAGTATATTAATGTAACACTTAATGTACTTACTGTTCTTAATGTAACTTAATATTTAATGTGTTACTTAATGTAACTTATTGGAAGTCATTGCTGAAACAGTATCCATCCAAATCTGAACAGTTTCTCTTCTCTCACCTTGACAAACTGGATAAATGCATTTCCCTTGTTTTTTTTTTCCCAGCTGCTTTGAACAACCAGGATTTTCTGCCCGCATGTTAAAACAAAAAGAGAGAAGAAAAGGGAAGGGGAAGAAAGGAAGGGAGAAGGGGAGGGAAGAGGGGAAGAGAAGGGATGGCAAAAGAGAAAAGAAGGGAGGGGAAGAGAAACTGAGGATAAATAATATGTTTCCACATATATGAATCCTTGTCGGCCACGATCGTGTATTTTACTTCCCGTGGGTATTTTGCTTCTGTTTGTTTTGTTTGTTCCTTCGGTTTGCTGCCAGAGTTACCAAAAATCCAACACAATCACCTTCTCTCAACCCTTCTGTAGCGAACAGACGGCTCCTCATCTCGAACTCGAGCCCACTACGAATGCGACATCCGACCCTGGTAAAAACCATAAAAAATTCCCAAAAACGCCTCATTCCTAAATCCAGCCGGACCAGAAGCGAAGCTGGGAGCGCTGCCACTCCTTTACCTGCAGAGCAGCTCCCGGGCCTCGCTGCGCGGCCCGGCGGGGCGGGGACAGGCGCGGCTGTCCTTGTTCCCGGAGCATGGCAGGCTGTGCGGCGGCACAAGGGAGCGGTGGGGCCGCGGTGCCGATGCTCCGGTGCATCCCGGGGCTTTCCCGGGGCTCTCCCGGTGCATCCCGGGGCTCTCCCGGCGCTTCCCGGGGCTCTCCCGGTGCATCCCGGGGCTCTCCCGGCGCTTCCCGGGGCTCTCCCGGTGCATCCCGGTGCATCCCGGGGCTCTCCCGGTGCATCCCGGGGCTATCCCGGCGCTTCCCGGTGCATCCCGGTGCTTCCCGAGGCTCTCCCGGTGCATCCCGGGGCTCTCCCGGTGCTTCCCGGGGCTCTCTCGGTGCTTCCCGGGGCTCTCCCGGTGCATCCCGGGGCTCTCCCGGTGCATCCCGGTGCTTCCCGGGGCTCTCCCGGTGCATCCCGGGGCTCTCCCGGTGCTTCCCGGGGCTCTCTCGGTGCTTCCCGGGGCTCTCCCGGTGCATCCCGGGGCTCTCCCGGCGCTTCCCGGGGCTCTCCCGGTGCATCCCGGTGCATCCCGGTGCATCCCGGGGCTCTCCCGGTGCATCCCGGTGCATCCCGGGGCTCTCCCGGTGCATCCCGGTGCATCCCGGTGCATCCCGGGGCTCTCCCGGTGCTTCCCGGGGCTCTCCCGGTGCTTCCCGGGGCTCTCCCGGCGCATCGCGGGGCTCTCCCGGTGCTTCCCGGTGCATCCCGGGGCTCTCCCGGTGCTCTCCCGGTGCTCTCCCGGTGCTCTCCCGGTGCTCTCCCGGTGCATCCCGGTGCTCTCCCGGTGCTCTCCCGGTGCATCCCGGTGCTTCCCGGTGCTTCCCGGGGCTCTCCCGGGGCTCTCCCGGTGCTTCCCGGGGCTCTCCCGGTGCATCCCGGGGCTCTCCCGGCGCGGAGCAGCCGCGGGGGGAGCGCGGAGCCGCCGCCCCTCCCGCACCGCCAGGGGGCGCTCGGCGGCACGGTGCCCCCGCCGGGCGGTACCATCTCGGCTCGGGGAGGGGGGGGGGGACGCATGACGTTCTGCGGGCTGTGGCGCTCCGCGACAGCGGGCGGCACCGGGAGAAGGGTGACAGCGGCAGCGCGAGACAACGACAGCGGGTGACGACCACAGCGGCCTCGGCTTGTCGGGACAGGCGGAGCCCCGCCGCTCTGGGCGATGGCGCGGCGCTCCCCGCGCGGCGCTCGGTGGTGCGGCCCCACTGCGGCCCTGGCGGCGCGGGCGGGGGCGGTGTTCCGTGGGGCCGGGTTTCCATAGGGACTGCCGAGCCGCTCCCGCCCCGCCGCGGCCCGGGCTCCCTCACATCGCCGCCGGCGCTCCGGGAGCTGCGGGGGCCCTGCGCAGGTACGGAGTGCGGGAGGGCACGGGAGGGGAGCCGGCGGGAGGGGCAGCGCTGGCCCCGTTCAGCTGCCCCGGGGCAGAATCCCAGGGTTGCAGAACGGCTGGGGTTGGAAGGGAGCTCCGGAGATGATCCACACCAGCCCTGCCGAGGCGCGGTCACCTGGAGCAGGTGACACAGGAACGCGCCCGGGTGGCTTTGGAATATCCCCAGCCAGGGAGATCCACAGCATTGCCAGGGAATGGGCACGGCCCCGGGGCTCCAAAGGGACGTGCAGGGTGGGATTGTTGGGGGTCTGGAGTTGGGCTGGATGATCCTGATGGATCTTTCCCACTCAGCACATTCCGTGATTCTCCCCGGGCAGCTGTTCCTGTGCTCTGCCACCCCCATGGAAAGAAGCTCTTCCTCATGTCAGGTGGAATTTCTTGTTTTAGTTTGTGGCCATTTGCTCCTCGTCCTGAGTGCTGGAAAGAGTCTGGCACCATCAATGCTGGAAGTTGATGAATAATTATTTACGTCAGGGTTTACTAAGGAAGTTGGTGACCTGGGATTTGGGAGACATGCCTAAAGGTCGTTGTCAAGTGGGTTTTGTATGGCTTTTAAATTATTTTATATTATTATTTATTTTCCTGCCTTTGTGTGCAAGCACAAACACGATCTATTTGCCTTATTTAGATTATTGGATTTTGTCAAACCTTGCTGACATCTGGCAGCTGAGGCTCAGGAATATCAAACCACACTAAATAATTACTTCCATCCTTGCTTTTCTGGGTGGAAATCAACTATTTACCTATCTTTTCACTGCAAAAATCCAAATAAAATGTCTTAAGAGCTGAATGTCTCCTGTCAGCAAACGAGCTGCCTGATTCTAAGTGATTCAGACAAATCTCTTCTTCATGGAAGTGGCAGCAGCCCTGACCTGGCACAGAGCTGCTGGAATAACTTCCCAGCTCATGCTTTGTTCTCAGCAATATGAAACAATCCCATGATTAAGATACTTAGATGAGATGAGGGGAATAAGGTTCCATTTCTTGCCCAGTGTTTCTATCAGATTACTCTTAATTTTTGCTGACAGTATCATGCAGCTTTTCCACTTTGTTGGGTTTTATGGGAGGTTTGACTTTTTTTTTTTTTTTTAAATCCTTGTTGGAACAAGAGGAGCAAGGTCCCAATAAATGTTATTCTCTGTTTTTACTCTCTCTGCTGTGAGAAGCACTGCAAACATCCTGATAAAACCAAAATTAAACCCTCGCTGTAGCCAAACCAACCAACCCAACCAACCCAATGTGGCCCTGATGACATTGTGTGATAATTTTATTTTTCCATGGAGGTGGATTCAGTTTGGCTGGCACGGGGTGGTTTTATTGGCAATGCCTGAATCCTGCTCAGGGGAGTGCAAATGTGCTTAAACCTGCACTTTAAATCCTTTCTTTTTTTTGGATTCATTCAGCATTTTCCTCTTTCTGAGAGTTTCCTCCCCAAACCCTTCTATTGATGGAGATATAGTTGTTTATTACAATATATTTAATGTTTTAAAGGATATGGAGGATGGCTTGGGTTTGTGTCCTAACAGCAGGAGACTGAATGCAGATATCTTCCAGAAATGCAAAATATTTTGTTAGAGAGCTGGGATTTCTTTTCTGTATCAGTGATGTGGCAGGGATTGACCTAAACCTAAGCATATTTAAAATATCCTAAAAGAATATTTTTATGTCTTCTAACAGAGTTGATGTTAGAAGTAGCAAAGGAGAGAAGGAGGGATTTTTCAGTAGAGAAAATCCAGCCATGCTTGCTTCCCATTGTTCTAAACCAGGTGTATGTTGGATTTTTAACCTAAATGCCTTGCAAAATACAGGAAAATCAGGTCTGAACAACTACTATTTAAATATAAAAATATACAGATACTTTTTGTTGAAATACAGGGAGATTATAATGCATGGCTTGGCATTTTGGCACAACACCTTGGACTTGTACTTGAGCATCTGCTGCTGCCAAGTTGAGCTGCAGAGCTCTGAGAGCTCCTTCTGCTGTGGGCTGAGAGCCCTTTAGCAGGATTCCTCTGGAAAGCTGTATTTAAATAGGGAATATTTCCCATTCCATGCCCCAGGTAACCTTGCAATGCACAGGTGATGAGTTATGAAAACAATTTCCAGCTCCCCGACTCCTTATCAGTGCTCGGAGTGCGACTTTGTAATCCTCCCCTTTGTTATTGTGTGACATCCACGTGTGTGGAAGGGAAAAACACATTCCATAAATAGGAAAAAGTGACAGCAAAGCTTTTAGAAGAGGCAGTGGGGAGCTAGAGTCATGCCCAGGGAATTATTTTTAACTTTGTGTTGAAATTTTGATCTGCTGACCTGTTTATTGTGCTCTGTCGGTGCTTCTCCGTATTTATTGTTATCTTAGGGGTGCCAGAACTGAAATGTGGGTTATTTTTGTAACTCTTTGCGTGTTTTAGTTTACCAGGAGGTTCCACCTTGCTATGAGAACCCAAGATGGATCCAGAAGAGCAGGATTTACTTGGGGATTACAGATACAGGAATTATTCTTCAGCAATTGAGAAAGCTTTGAGGAACTTTGAATCTTCCAGTGAATGGGCAGATCTGATCTCTTCCCTTGGCAAACTCAATAAGGTACAGTGTCAGGGGAATATTTTGTCATTTGTTTATTATATTTGTATTGTTATGAACTCTTCTGTCACTTACAGCACTTGGAAAAACTGCAAATGCACTTCAGAAAAATAATGGAAGGAGCTAAGTCAGTATCTTTTATATAAGTGTGAGAAATTCTGGTGAAGTCAGCAGAGCTTTCCTGCAAATGATATTTGCTGCCTTTATACTGCTAAGTTAATTTAATTTCTGCATCAAAGAAACTCTCAGCATGCTGCTACTCACTCTAGAGCAGCTAAAAAGCTTTTCTGAAAGCAGGAGGTCACAAGTTTTAGAATATTTTCTGAGTGGAAACTTATATTTAAAGGTCGCATTTACTTGGCTGTGCCCTTCCCTTGGATTTGGGGAAATTTGGTTATGCCTTTTGTATGACCATGGAGAGAGAGAGAAAGAAAGAAATACTGTTTTGGAACTAGAGTTGCACATTTCTGCCTTCACTGTTTCATCCCAATCGCTGTTGAGTCAAGAGCCAGTCCTTCAAAATGCTTTTCTCAAAAGGGAAACGATGAAATAATTAAAGTGAGAGGTGGCTTTGATCTTTTATCTTGACCCAGATGAACACACTGAACTGGTGAGCACCTACCTGAGACTTACTCAGGTACAGAATTGCCAAAATATGTGGCATCATGGGAGAAACCAAGGGAAAAGCTTTCAGCTGATCCAGCAGTCCATCTGCTGTGGGATTTTATGGATTTAATCTTTTTAGGAGCTTAAGAATTGGTGGAGCAAATCATGCCCAGTGTTCAGGCCTGTCTGTTATCTGAAAATAAGGAGGATGTGGCAGGGGAAGGTGTTGCCAAAAGGAAAACTGGGAAATAAGATGTCACTAACTATTGCCTGAACTCCTGTGATGGCTTGGTCTCCTAGAGCCTCATACAGAAATGTTATTGTTGAGTTTTATCAGGGTTGGGGGAAGTGTTTCTAACAGAAAAACTTCATTTTTCCTGCCGTCAGTGGTGGAGGTGGATGAGCAGGAGAGAGGAGATCAGCAGGATCTCAGCAATAAAATTGTTTTTACAAACTACACGTGGTTATATTGAGGATATATCCTGGGAGTCACCTGAGTGCAGGGATAACTGATCTTAATCACACATGAAAATGCTGAGAAAGGGAGGGATAAAGCACCAGAAGTGAAGAAGTTCAGAAATTCTTTTCCAGAGCTGTGTGAAAGACCTTCTTGCCTCTATGGGTGTAATATTTCCTGAGGCTTTCTCTCCTGCAGGCACGATTGAGACACAAACACTCTCTTATTTCCATAAAGCTCAGTGGCATCACCCTCCAGGTAATCCAAGGTCTGGAGAAAGCAAGACAGGCTCTTATTCCTTAAAAATAAGGTAAAAACAATGGAGGGAGCTGCTCCTTGGCTGGTGAAGAGAAACAGCTCTGCTCCTTCTCTGTTATTAATTGATAATCTTCAAGGTCTCTTCCAACCTTGATGATTCTGTGATTCTACTCAGGATAAACTGGAGGTCGTTTTTGAGTTTCTCTCTTGCTTCTACAGCTCTAAATAATATTTCATGGTGACTTGTAGAACCAGGGAAGCAACATCTGAATGCTCAGCCAGAAAGATCAGTTTGCAGAACTGGAGAGATTTTATTTCATCGTTTAAGGGAGATGAGCCTTATCTAACTTGACATGACTTCAGCACAGACAGCTTCACCTTGAATTGCTTTTACACAGGCAGAGGAATAAAAGGGTTTATTTTTTTGTTTTGTGACTCATCTCTTGCTTAAAGCAGGTCAGATGAATGTTGCCCTAAAAGTATGTGTGTTCTCCATGGGTTTTATGGGGAGCTTGAGGTGAGTTACTGCAGTTTTGCCCATGGTTTTTGACTATTTTTTGGGTGTTGGAGGTCAGGAAAGATGAATCTCCCCTGCAGGAATAAAGAACTGGTGTGAGCATGAGAGAATTGGCAGAATTTGCTCATTTATTTTACACCCCAAGCTTATAAGGGAAAGATTTTGGGGGGGGTTAATTGGAAGGCTGTGGATTGTCTGCATCATCATGAGAGAAGAGAAACAGTGGGAAGCAATATTTATAAATAAGAATATAAACAGGCAGATGCAAACAGGTGGATCAAATAAAAAGCAAATATGGATGTCAATGGTGTAAGGATTTTATGAAATCACTTTCATACTTTGATAAAAAAGCTGCTGGGGTGGAGAGATGTTGCCTTTTAAACTGGTGACCCTGGATCCCTGGAATGTCCAAGGCCAGGCTGGAGCAGCCTGGGACAGTGGGAGGTGTCCCTGCCCATGGCAGGGGTTGGAACAAAATGATCTTTAAGGTCCCTTCCAACCCAATCCATTCTGGAATTTTAGCAGTATTTGCTCTAAAAGAGCATTTTCAAACTGCTTTTTATCCTTGGACATAACACAAGTCTGTAAATCCAACCTTTAGTCTTTACTCTGCAATTTCAAAGCAATTTTTAAAAAAAATCTAACTTCCAACAGAAAATAAATCTGTTACTTCTCAGTTCTTTTCTGAAGGCTTTTCTTGCCTCAGAAACTTCAAGGTGAACCTGATCTCACCCAAAGCCTTGTTCTGTTTGGAGGGGAAAGGCAAACAAGCCCCAGAAGTCATTGCAGCTGCACATTGAGGTTTGTTTGAACAGCAGCACTCAATGTCACAATCTGTCTGTTCTTGAGGGAGAGAAGAGGAGGATTCTTCTGAAGCAGGGATTTAATGAGTGCGGCCATTAATTAAGCAATGGCTTCATATGAAAAGTCAGGCTGCCAGGGCTTTATCCCAACTGCTGGCTCGGTTACAGACTTCTGCTGAAGACAAACCTTATTTCTATTTTGGAGAAATTGCCTCCTAATTCTTTTATTTTTTCACCAAACCCAATGGACAAATGCAATGTGCAGGATTGGGGATATTTTATACACCTTTTTTCCCTCTTTTTTAATACAACTCCAGCTCCTACTTTACTTATAACCACCTTTAAAATTCATTCTATTCGTGGTATAAAATTCATGGTATTTCAATGGAAGCCGAAGCTCTGTTTAGAATTTTTTTTGCTTGTAAAATGAATCAGTGGAAAATGAAATCACAGGCTCCTCTTCTCCCCCTCTCCTCACAATCACTGCTGTTTAAAACAAGAATTATGGTATCTCCTAATTGAAGATAATCGTATAAATTGATGCTGCCTTTTCCTGGAATTCTAGTAATGGAAATAAAAATGTTTACTTGATTTGCATGGGTTTTTAATTAATTTTTCAACTGTTCCCTAGTGATGCTACAAAGCTGTGCAGAAGGAATTAAACCAGGAACTGAGGAAATGCAAATATTCCTCTCTCTGTGTGTGTATGGTTTTGATTTAATTTTAAGGCACAGGTGCAAAATATAGCAACTTTTCCTTTTGTAGACAATTCTGTACTTTCATAGCCCAATCTCACAGAAATTCTGAGCCTCCTTCTGCTTAGTGGCAGATCCTGAACGTGGGAACAATGGTGTGGGAATGGCATCTCAAGTTTATTCACCTCTACCAGCTAAAGTTATCATTTCAGCATTCCTTGTGCTTTTTTCACTTGTGGAGGCTCAGGATATTTAAAATTCAAACTTGCCAAAAATAGCAAATTTTCCTTTTGTAGACAATTCTGCACTTTTATAGCCCAATTTCACAGAAATTCTGAGCATCCTTCTGTTTAGTGGCAGATCCTGAACGTGGGAACAATGGTGTGGGAATGGGATCTCAAGTTTATTCACCTCTACCAACTAAAGTTATAATTTCAGCATCCCTTGTTCTTTTTGCACTTGTGGAAGCTCAGGATATTTAAAATTCAAACTTCTTAACTTTGCCTGTCAGCTCAAGGAAATTAATTAGCATTTAGGAATCCATTATCCTGTCACTCTTATTTCAATGAAAACTCTGAGATCCCTCTGCTAATTCCTTTCAAACCTTTTAAAATTCTTGGATCCGTGCAATTCTGGGGAAATTGGGAAGAACCTTTCAGCAAAGCAGGAGCCAGGTCACCTCTGCTGGGAGGGCTCTTGGGGCAACCAGAGCTTTATAAAAAGTCAGAATGGGGTTTAAAATCCCTGAATCTGCCACAAGATCAGGGACAAGTGGGAACTTTTAACAAGATGGGATTTTGGGATGGAATTCCTCCCTGAGAGGGTGCCCAGAGGAGCTGTGGCTGCCCCTGGATCCATGGAAGTGTCCAAGGGACAGTGGGAGGTGTCCCTGCCCATCCCTGGATGATCTTTAAAGTCTCTTCCAAATCATTCAAAATGTTTTCCTTATCTATCCCTGATGTTTGGGGGAGGGAGTTCTTATTTACTTCAAATCCTTAGGAAATGTTGAAGCCAAACCATTATTTCTGTAGTGGATCTGATTGTCTGTGTCATAAACACTGAATGTTTCCATTTTCTGCCTGGCTGATATTGAAATTCAAACTGTTGGAATATGAAGATGGTATTTGTTCACTCTGAATACTGAAAGAGAAAATATTTACCACTGGCCTAGTTTTTTGTAATTCACTCCTTTTATGTCTATAAATATACAGAGAGGGTGTGGGCAAATACTTGCCAAGTAATATAAATAGAAAGTTTCAAAGTCCAGCTTTCCAGCAATCTTCAAAGTTCTTATGAATATTAAGGATTTTAATGTTGAAATAATTTTCCTCATCTAACACATGGATAAATGTCTCAAATATAAAAAGTGTAAAAAAGGTAACTCCACAAATATAACCTGGTTTAGTTAAATACATGAAATATTGCTCTATTCTTGGATTCTGGTTTTTATTCCCCATTAAATGCAGATCTGCCCATCCTGGGGGAGGGAAGGAAGGAAATGAAGTGGCTCTAAGTGACATCTGTGTGTCTGCCAGGATGGTGTGACTTTTCTGTTTGCTGTTGTTATAAACTCTCAACGTTTTTCCTTCTTCAATAAATTCACTGCCAGCTGGTCCTACTGAAAGGTGCTGGGGTTTATCTCCTCCCCTTCCTGCAGAGGAGTGGTCAGTGTTAAAGTGACTTGGCTTTATTCCACAAAGGGTTATTTCACTTTCTGCTGGTTTTCCGGGCAGGATAGAAGAACCTCAAGTTGAAAAAAGACCGTCATTTAATTTTGGGGAGAGTTAAGAATTTGCCTGATCCTGGAAACCTCCCAAATGTCCACTGGAACATCTATTTGTGTTTGCAGACTGATCAAAGCCTGAAGTGCCCTTGACTTGCAATTTCTCTCTTTAATTGTCTCTGACTTGAAGAGAAAACTTATTTATTTCCCTTGACTTGCAACTTCTCTTTTTAATTGTCTCTGACATGAAGAGAAAACTTATTTCCCTTGACTTGCAGCTCCTCTTTTTAATTGTCTCTGACTTGAAGAGAAAACTTATTTATTTCCCTGCTGAAATGCTCTGGTGGCTCAAGGAAAGGAGTTGCTTTTCCCAAAAAGGGAGGCACAGTTTTTCCTAAAACCTGGCCCATCAGCAAAACTTGTTTAATTATTTCCTGCCCTGAAGATCTTTTATTTGTACATCAGTGAATATAGATATTAAACTTCTTGCCCAGAGAAGCTGTGGCTGCCCCTGGATCCCTGGCAGTGTCCAAGGCCAGGCTGGACATTGGGGTTGGAGCAGCCTGGGACAGTGGGAGGTGTCCCTGCCATGGCAGGGGTGGCATTGGATGGCATTTAAGGTTCTTTCCAACCCAAACCATTCCATGATTCTATACATGAAATGAAAATTTATGAGGAAAGATAAATCTCTAATTGTTTCTTTATTCCTTAAAAGCTGAGATGTTCTTCTTGTCACTTCCCTACTCCTCCTGGAGACAGGATAAGGATACCCTGTCCCAGTCCTGCTGTTTGCCTTCCTTTTCCCTCCTCTAAGCAGAGTCAGACCAGGCTTTTCTAAATTTTCCATCGCTGATTCTACGAAAAAACTCAGTTGCAAAGTTCTGCTGTTTCAGTGTAACAAAATGCAATTATGAGTTAAACTCTTGAAAGCATTTAGTCCCTCTCATCATTCCTGTCAATCTTTAACATGCAGCCATTAGATATTTTATATTTCACATTATAACTCTTTATTCTCCTCTCCTTTGTCCCCCAGGCTCTCCAGAGTAACCTCAAGTATTCTCTGCTGCCCAGAAGGCTGATCATCAGTAAAAGATTATCCCAGTGTTTGCACCCAGCCCTGCCCAGTGGGGTGCACTTAAAGGCTTTAGAAACCTATGAAATAATCTTCAAAATCATTGGCACAAAATGGCTTGCCAAGGATTTATTCTTGTACAGGTAATTTAATTTTTTTTTTCTAAGGCATAACCATCTCAATCTACTTGAATTAACTAATTTTTTTTGTGTCTTTTTAATTCAAAGCTCTGGCTTGTTCCCTCTGCTGGCAAATGCAGCAATGTCAGTGAGACCTGTTCTCCTTGGGTTGTATGAGAAATATTTTCTCCCTCTCCAAAAATCCCTCCTGCCTGGGCTCCAGGCCTTTGTGATTGGGCTGCTGCCTGGCTTGGAGGAAGGATCGGAAATTTATGACAGGTAACATTAATTATTTCATATTAATTTAAACAATGTCCAGTATTTTGCTTTTCTATGGAATTCTCAAGAAATTTCTGTCAGATTTGTATAGATAAAAGAGCTTCTGTAGGTGGAAGAATAGTGGGACCTGGGAAGATGAAGTAGAAAAACTCTTTTCCTTCTTTTCATCACAGGAAGAGAAGAGGGAAAGGAGGGTTTAAAATAGATGTGCTGAGAGAAAGGAATAAAAATATTCTTAAAGCTCCTCTGACCTCTTAAATAATTAACCTGACCATCCAAACCTCTGCTCTGGAGAGGAATTCTATTTGAATGCTTCAATATGAGAGAGCAGCTGAATTCTTTCCAGTATTTTTATACAATCTGACAAAAGTATGGAGCAGGGACTTAATGAGAACTGCAGATGAACTTCCAGGATCTGACCTCTGGTTTTATTCCTTTTCTTCCCTATTTCTGATGGCACCATTTTCCTCTTTGCCTCGAACAAACTGAATCAGACAGGAATACATGACCATGTATTTCATAAATATTTTTCTAATGAATATATTCATAAATATATTTCTAGTGAAATATTTATGTTAAAATTAATTTCATGGAGTTTTTGGTGAAGTACAAACTTACATGAGGAAGTTTTTCTTCAGTTTACTCATTGCAATGATTCTATTGCAAGAATATCTCGTCAGAAGATGTGTTAATTTGAAATTCTTTTTCGTGAGAGGCTCTCCACTGAGTGTTTTCAGAAGTTTCGGTATTGAGGACTAAAATTAATAAATCTCCTGCTGTTCCTGAAAGTGGCCAAAGTGCTGAGCTTGTGCCTCAGCCTAGACACCATTTTCTTCTCAAAATATGCCTGAGTTTGTGCACTCACACACAGAAAATGGAAAAGGAAAACTGATTTGAGGCATTTTTTATGAAGAAACGGAAAAGAACATCACATTGGGAGGATGTTTCCTCTTCTGAGCTGGGCTTCTTCCACTTTTCTCAATTTGGCATTCCCCACGGGAGGTTTTAATTGCTCCTTTATGGTAAATCCCAAAGTATTCCCAGGGCAGGGAATGTGCGTCAGGTCACAGGATGGTCTGGGGGATGGTCTGGGGCTCCTTTCAGGGTGTCCTGTGTGCAATGTGTTGTTTTATCTCAGGGAATCCCCGAATGGTTTGGGTTGGAAGAGACTTTAAATCCCATCCAGTGCCACCCCTGCCATGGCAGGGACACCTCCCACTGTCCCAGGCTGCTCCAAGCCCATCCAAACTGGCCTTGGACACTGCCAGGGATCCAAGGGACTTCACATCTCATTTTTCTTCATCCAGTTCAAAATTAACCCTGTTGATTTGAAAGTACATGTTTTTAGGATAACTTCCAGCTCCCAGACTGATAAATTTGGCTTTCAGACTTCAGCACGTGCTTAAATTACTTCATTAAATTACTTCATTGTGCTTAAATTACTTCTAATTTACCATTTCGCACCTCTGACCATAAATATTTTGCAGAGGTACTCCAGTTATTTGGTCAGAGCTAAATATTTGCAGATATTTCATGGAGAAACTTTGTTTTAATGACAAAGAATTGCTTTGCTTTGATTGTTTTTGTACGATGAGATTCATCCACCATCTCCTGCTCTAGGGGAAGGTTCCTTGCCTATGGCAGGGGTGGAAAGAGATGATTTTTAAGGTCCCTTCCACCCCAAACCATCCTGACATTCTGTGTTCAGCTGCAATACAAAGATGAACAAATCAAATTATGTTCACTACCTATAATTACCTTTGTGTGGTATAAAATTAGCTAACAAAGGTCTTTTTCCTCCTCCTTTTCCCATTCCTTGCCTATGGCAGGGATGGAATGAGATGATTTTCAAGGTCCCTTCCAACCCAAACCATCCTGGCATTCTGTGTTCAGCTGTAATACAAAGATGAACAAATCAAACAAATTACATTAACTATCTATAATTACCTTTGTGTGGTATAAAATTAGCTAACAAAGGTCTTTTTTCTCCTCTTTTTCCATACCTGCGTACAGAACAGACGCTCTGCTGGTGAAGCTGTCCCTGCTGATGGGCCAGGAGGTGTTTTATGGAGCTCTGTGGGGCAGTGTCCTGGGCAGCCCCTCCATCAGGCTCCCTGCTTCCCTCTTTGTTGTCAGCCACATCAACAGGGAACTCTCTGGCAAACAGCAGAAATTCATGCTTGGCACTGATTATAAACTCACAGTAAGTTCATTTTGCACTCCCCAATCCCAGCAGATTGGGCCTTCTCTGGATTCAATTAGGATGCCATGCAATTAAAAATATTTGGGGGAGAGAGAAAGAGAGGCTGAAAGGTCCGTGCTTTGAAATGGCTTAATATATTTAATGTTGCAGAGCAGCTTTTCTGCTTCCAATATTTAATGTGCAGTTCCCAAAGTGTTTGCAGTTCTGAAATTCAGTGTCTTTTTATTTTTCCAGTAAAATGGAAATCTTCTGTAGGGAGTAATTTATGTTGAGTGATGGAATAAGTGTAAGACTAATTAGAGTGCTTTAATATCTGCATTTTGTGAGGCTTTACATCTTGCCTGGTGATGTAACTCTGGGACATTCTGTATTGTTACAAAACCAAGTATTAACAATTCTTTTAATACAAAAATTTGTTTGAACTCACTTTGGGTGCAGAAGTTAAGTTGTAATTATCCACTTATTTAAACAAAATATTGTTCACAGGTAGCCAAATTTTCTTCCTTTCCTTCCTGTGATTGATTTTCATTTAAACATTCTGTTTTTCTTTCACAGATAAAGTCTTTGTGTGTGTCAGTGCTGGATTCCAATGTCCTTGTGCAGAGGAACACTCTGGAAGCAATCCTCTTCTTTTTCCCATTTTATACAGCTTTGGTAAGAGGATTATTTTGGGATTGTCCCATGGCAGGTGTGTTCTGTGCCCCCAGCCCATCTCCCACCTCTGTTAATGCCACATGGCTGCATTTTGTACCTCCTAAATCAGTGAATTTTGTGGTTTTTTGTGCCACATCCATTTTAGGAGTGAAGGAGACTCTGTTGCCTTCCAGAGTCTTTACAGCTTCAAAATAAGATATAACTGAAGATGTGATTTCACAAAGGTTCACTTGGGATGTGCTTGAAGTATCCAGGCATGAGAAAATCACATGGAAAAAAAATTGAGTTTTTTCAATTCGGATTTTGGAATTATCTACACTAAGCTAAGCTGTTTCTGGTAAAGGCCGGGGGAGAAAATATTACTCGGAACAAGAGTTATTTCCATTGTTTCCTCACTTCCCTGTAGGACAGGCAGTGTTTTGGATGGAGCAAGGATTTTTAAGTCTTAAGCAGAAGAGAAGCTTTGGGGGTGAGCTCATTGTGGCCTAGCAGTGCCTGAAGGAGCCCCAGGAAAGATGGAGAGAGAGAATTTCCAAGGGCTGGAGGGCCTGGACAAGGGGATATGGCTTCAAACTAAAAGATTGTAGGGTTAGATGGGAGATTGGGGTGGAATTGTTCCCTGGGAGGGTGGGCAGGGCTAGGATGGAATTCCCAGAGCAGCTGTGGCTGCCCCTGGATCCCTGGCAGTGTCCAAGGCCAGGCTGGACATTGGGGCTTGGAGCAGCCTGGGACAGTGGGAGGTGTCCCTGCCATGGCAGGGGTGGCACTGGATGGGATTTAATGTCCCTTCCAACCCAAACCACCCTGAGATTCCATGATCACCCCTGTGTCAAATTCCTTGAGATTGCATCCATTTTCTTGAGATTTTTAACATCTTCTTGTGGATGGTTTGTTCCCTTTTTCCCAAAACGTGAACATTCCCAGTTAAAAACCCAACCCAGCAGCAATCTGATTCCTTTCAGTGCTCACAAACATCTGAAATATCTTTCTTTTGCACCCCAGGACTGCAAGGAAAGCACCATCCTGCTCCGAAGGGCTGATTTGGTTTATATCCTGGCAGCAGCCACCCAGACACTGCTGAGGAGAGACATGTCCCTCAACAGGAGATTGTATGCATGGTTGCTAGGTACTGTACAAAAGCCAGGGAGATTCAATATTCTGAATATTGAGAGCAAAAAAAATCACTGCTTAAAATTGCAATACACTTTCTCAGTTGTTAATGAATGATGTTAAAGTAAAGTGGTGTTTATTTGCCATTACTTAAGTGCCTTAATACAATCAGACATTTGGCAAACAGGGCTTCTCTGCAGAGGTGAATTTATTTCCCTCTGAATCCCAAGGTATCTGACGAGTTCTGGTTCCAGAGGTGAATTTATTTCCCTCTGAATCCCAGGGTATCTGGTGAGTTCTGGTTCCAGAGGTGAATTTATTTCCCTCTGAATCCCAAAGTATCTGACGAGTTCTGGTTCCAGAGGTGAATTTATTTCTCTCTGCATCCCAGGGTATCTGATGAGTTCTGGTTCCAGAGGTGAATTTATTTGCCTCTGAATCTCAGGGTATCTGATGAGTTCTGGTTCCAGAGGTGAATTTATTTCCCTCTGAATCCCAAGGTATCTGATGAGTTCTGGTTCCACCCACAGAAAGGAGTGGGGCACTATTTTAACCTTCTTTTTCTGGAAGAAACGGTAATTCCCACATTTATCAGGCCTTGATTTTATGTGCTGTGCTGAGCATCTGGAGGCCTCAAACTGTTGAAATTACAAAGGTTAAAAATGCAGTGGAATTTCAGTACAAACCCCTGTGTTCAGTGCTCTGTGCTGCTCTCTGAGCTCCTCCTGCCTCTCTTTTCTTGTAGGCTCTGATATTAAAGGTGGCACTTTCGCTCCAGACTCCACCACTTCTGAAGACCATGCTGTTTATTTCTTTGGAAAATACTCTAAAGATCTCTTGGTTGAGGTTGGTGTTCATTGTATACTGATATATTCCAGATAAATTCATGATCCTTTAAATTTTAGCACAAACTGCGTCCAGAATTATTCCCAATTATTGGTTTGTCCTTCAGTCTCTGTCCCTGTGGTTATATTTCCATCTGTCTCAAAGCCTCTGTGCTGTATTTATCCCAATATTGGATTGCTTATGGAATCTAAGAAAACCAAAGGGAAGCATCTTAGCTGAACTACCTGAATTATTTAAAAATGCTTCTCTGGATAAGATCAGGCCTGAGTAGAGATGATGGGAAGATGGCATCAATTTGTCAGCCCTGGATGGAAAATTGGAGTTCATTTGTAGCCAGCCCTAAACAAAATTAAATTTAGAAACACTTCAGCTCTTAGTAAGATGACAATCTGTCTCTGATGTATTACATTAGGATGTTTTCCTTTTCCTAGAGTTTGATTGTGATTTTGCATCAGAAATTCCCAGAATCTGACCCAGAGGAACAGCACCAGGCTTATCTGAAACCCTTCCGGATCCTTATCAGCCTCCTGGACAAACCTGAAATAGGTAAATTGTTTGTCCCTGCTGTTCTCACTGCCGGGGACTATCCCAACCCTGGGTAGGGCTTCAAACACCCTGCACATTCCTTCCCAATCCTGAGTGTGTTGTGTGGGAGTGTGCAAGAGGCTGTTCCTTGCCTTGGCCCTGCTCTGAACAAACCTCCTCTGCAGCTTAGCTCTGGCTCATCACAGAGCCATGCAGAGCATGGATGGATCTCAGTGAGGAAAATGCACATCTGTGCCCTCCTGTTGGGTCAGCTCAACCCCAACCCTACAGGCTGGGGTTTGTGCCAACCCCAACCCTACAGGCTGGGGTTTGTGCCAGTCCCAACCCTACAGGCTGGGGTTTGTGCCAGTCCTGACCCTACAGGCTGGGGACAGAGGGGCTGGAGAGCTGCTCAAGCAGGACATGCCCTGGGGTGCTGGGGACAGCGCTGGACACGAGCCCAGGGCTGCCCAGGGGGACAAGAGGCCAATGGCCCTGGGCTGGATCAGCAATTGTGTGTCCAGCAGGAGCAGGGCAGGGATTGTCCCTCTGTGCTGGGCACTGAGAGCCCCTCCAGGGCTGGCTCCAGTTGTGCTCGTGCAGGAGAGCCCTGGAGGGGCTGGAGGTGTCCAGGGCAGGGAACGGAGCTGGGCAGGGGCTGAGCCCCAGGAGCGGCTGAGGGAGCTGGGAAAGGGCTCAGCCTGGAGAAAAGGAGGCTCAGGGGAACCTTGTGGCTCTGCACAGCTCCTGCCAGGAGGGGACAGCCGGGGGGGTCGGGCTGTGCTGCTGTGTCCCAAGGGAAAGGACAAGAAGAAATGGCCTCAGATTGCACCTGGGGAAGTTCAGGTTGGAAATTGGGAAAAGTTTTCCCTTCAAGAGAGGCCTTGGAATGAGCTGCCCAGGGAGGTTTGCAGTCCCTGTCTCTGGAGTGTTCAGGAGCAGTCTGGATGTGGCCCTTGGGGACAAGGTTTGGGTGCTGCTGCTGCTGCTGGGGTGGCACTGGGTGATCCTGAAGGGCTCTCCCACCTTGATGGTCTGGGATTCTGTGCCCTGAACTGAGGGCACCTTAAGAGAAGCACTTCCACCCTTATCTCAATATTCTGATTTGTTCCATGGAGTTTATTTGCTGGAATGCTCTTCCCTCTGCCGGGTCTGTCCTTCTGTGTCCATGCAGCACCAGAAGGATGAGGCTCTGCCCATCTTTATTTTCAAGGACAAATTCATCTTTCTGCACTAAAGAATTAAACCAAAGTGACTTGACATATCTTTTAGGATTTAAAAATATTCTGCGTGGGGAATGATGTTGCCAAAGAGACCAAGGTTGTTTCCATTGTAAATATATTGATTAATCTAATTTAGAAAGTAAATGAGAGACATTACCCTACTGGATGTGTTGCTTGGCTGCCTGACAATCAGCATTAATCTAAAGTACAAATAAAGGGATAATAAATCCCTTTTAAGGCAGGGATATTTAGCTAAACTGCATTATCCAGTTTAATCTTTCTGTTCCAGTCAGCACACAAAGTTTAACTCCTTGAGCCTTAAGCGATTAAGACTTTCACTCCCTTTGGAAATGGATTTAACAATGCAACTATTATTTAAAGGTATCAAACTCAACATAACAAGAATCTTTGACCTTTTGTGCTCTTCTTAGTCATTTAAACTTTTCATATTTAAAAGCACTCATTGCAATGCTTTATACACTATTTTTAAAAAAATAATTACAAGTTTAAGGCATTGAAATTCTTATTTCTTCACCTCCTCTGTAGACAACTCCTGAATTCTTTTTCCCTTCCCTTGCAGGACCTCAGGTTGTTGGGGATCTGTTCCTGGAAGTTCTCAGAGCTTTTTATTCCTACTGCAAAGACACCCTGGGTTCTGATCTCAAACTCAGCTACAATCAAAGTGGCAACATCCTGGCAAGGTAGAGACAAGTTTCCAATTCAGAGCTGAAATTGAATCTTTTTTTTAAGCTAATTTTTTAAAATCAAGCAATTTAGGGAAGGTCTGTGATTTCCATCATCTGAAAGATGCTCCAACTCCAGTTATTCTAGAATGATTAATCTTTGATTTAAAATAATTAATGGTTTTTAGCTTGTAGAGGAAGGGAAAAAAGACTTTAGAATGCATCAGCTCATGTGATGTGAATCCTCACTGACCTCTGGTTTTCTTTTCCTTTTCTTTCCCTTCCCAGTGCAATCAAAGAGAACAAAAATGCTTCAGAAATCGTCAAAACAGTGAATTTGTTGATCACATCCTTAAGCACTGATTTCCTCTGGGATTATCTGACCAAATGCTTTGAAGATTGTTTCAGGTGTTTATGTTGTTCAATGTCCTCTCACAAATGCAACTTCAGAGCTGTCTGTTAAGGATAATGATATTTACTGAAGCTTTTAAGGGACATCACACATGGTAGAGCCAGCCAGATCTGTAAGTTGTGTCCACAAATAATTCAGGAATAATTAAACCAGGTAATAAAACAAAATAATAAAATAAACCAGGTAAACAATTCGATGGAAATTTCACAACAAAAGAAATTCCTTTCAAATCAACAGCTGAAGGAGGAAAAATGGTTGGGAGAGGGGAGATGGAGAGGTCTTTATAGAAGAAAAATAAAGATCCTAAATGGTCTTTAAGGCCCCTTCCAACCCTGTGATTCCGTGATATATCTCTTTTTATCCTTTTCTAACTCTAAGAAAGAAGATTGTGCATCAAATATTGAGATTCAATCTGAAAATCAGCAGCTCTTAAGCATCCCACACGTAGCTTAGGTTGTTTTGACAGAATATTTTCTCCTGCTGTATTAGAAGCCCCTTCCCTCAAAGCTGTTCAGTATTTTATTCTGCTTTTAATGAAGCTTTTTAGTCGTAACCAGAATTTTGCCACGAAAAAAAACTTACATAAGAATATCTTTCACTCCAGAAACAAATCCACAGAGACGAGGTATCCTCTGGAAAGTGTCAGCACTCCTCCTACCATCTCCGAGCTCTGCACCCTGCTGGTGTTCCTGCTGGATGTGATCCCTTTGGTAAGGCAGCCTCATTTCTCAATCATGGAGCACTGATGGATAAGATGTGATAATTCCTTTCAACATTGCTCCTTTCTTTCAGGAGCTCTACTCCGAAGTGCAGACTCAGTACCTTCCCCAGATGCTCAGTTACATGGTGCAGTCTCTGCTGGAAAATATGGAAGTGTTGGGCTTGCCAGAACTCACTCATGCCTTAAAGACCTGTTTCAAGGTGCTCAGCAAGGTGCAAATGCCTCCTTCCTACCTGGACATCGAGACAGGCAGTGGCAATGGGGTAGGTGATTTTCAGCCCCTCAGAGGTGGTTAAAACTGCTTCAAACTTGTGGTTTTAGATTTCCTGAGATTGGCAGAAGCTGGCAGAGGAAGCAGGCAGGTGGACCCAAAATGGCGAAAGGAGAAACTTTATTTACAAAAACTTCTTTATATATCCATTAATAATCTGGCAACTCTTGGTCAGCAGGGAATCCACCTCCAAAAACCATTGCTCACAGCTATACAACACCTAGTACCAAAGAGAGATTAAGAAAGTACAAAAATGCAGCTTATCTCTATTCTCCCTGAGAAAGAAGAGAAAGATTTCTAAAACAGTGCAACTACACAAACTCTTGGTGACAGAAGTGATTTTAAAATGCTGATTCTCCTCTTTTCAGCCTAGGTGGCAGCTGTGCTTGAGGGAGCCACAGAAAAGATGGAGAGAGATAATTTCTGAGGGATGGAGGGACAGGACACAGGGAATGGCTTCAAAATAAAAGATTGTAGGGTTAGATGGGAGATTGGGAAGGAATTGTTCCCTGGGAGGGTGGGGAGGGGCTGGGATGGAATTCCCAGAGAAGCTGTGGCTGCCCCTGGATCCCTGGCAGTGTCCAAGGCCAGGCTGGACATTGGGGCTTGGAGCAGCCTGGGACAGTGGCAGGTGTCCCTGCCATGGCAGGGCTGGCACTGGGTGAACCTTAAGATCTCTTCCAGCCCAATCCATTCCATGACTCCATGAAATTTGTAACTGCAGCGAGACAGATTTTTTTGAAACTCACCTTCTTTGGCTCCTTCCAGAGCATTCTGATGCCTTGTTACTCTTGCTGACTGTTCAGCTCTGGCTGGTTTGAGTTATTTGTGGCACTGAAGGAGTTTAGTCTGGTCTCAAACTGGGGCTGTAATTCTGTAATTCTGCCCCTTGAGAAGGATGGGATCTAAGTGGTTTTGGAAACAGAATGCACTAGCTAAAATCTGGACTTGCCCAATCCAGCCCAGCTTCACAGCTGGGTAGGTCTGCAAGGCTTTCAATTAATATTTCAGTGGAACACAATGGGATATTGTTGGTGTGCAAAGGACCATGCTAAGGAATGAGGAATAAATGGGATAAAACAGCCCCACAAGCACAGGCTGCCAAAGGCTCCCAGCAGAATAAATACCTGCATTTGAGCAGAAATAATCCAACAGAAGTAACACTGCTCTGGGGCTAAATTGATTTTAAGAGAACACATCCCTCTGCTAAATTTGTGTTTGATGAGTCAATGTGTGAGGTTTATACAAACATTTGGTGGGTTTTAAAGACAAATGAGTGGAGCTGCTTATAAACAACTGTGATCCTGTGATTTTGTAAACATAATCTGGAAATCACAAACAAGAGCTTTCCCTTTTTCTGCCATTGCTGTTCTCCAGTTTAAATTTCTGTCGGCAGTGCCACATTAACCACATCAATATCGCTGTTGCAGAGCCCAGTGCCAAAGGAAGATGTGGACATCGCCTCGGAGACCAAGTCTGTGCTGCAGGAGGAGGATGAGGCTCCATTCCCTCCCCTCAAATCAGAGGACAGTGGCATTGGCCTAAGTGCCTCCTCCCCAGAGCTCTGCCAGCACCTGGGGGTGCCCACGGTGACCCTGGAGAGAGATGATGTGTGGAAAAAAGGAGGGAGCATCCAGAAAACTCTGTATTGCATCCAAGAGCTGGTTGCCAAGTTCTCCAGCAAATACATTTTTGGGGTGCAGCTCCAAGAAATGAGTAATGAAGGGATTGCAGCAATAAATCTGAGCGGGAAGGAGAAAAAGGAGAATGGCTACAAGAAAAAGAGCCCCTGGGATGCCAAGCAAATCACTGTGCCTCAGGTCAAACAAATGCTCTCAGAGCTGTTCTCAGCCCGGGGGTCACCCTTCAGGAACAAGAATTCCAGTCCTCTCCTCTCTGAACACAGCTCTGCTCACAAAAAGGACAAGGAGGAAGACGAGTGGGACTTAGAACTGGTTTTGGGACCCCTCAGAGGTGACTGCAAGGAAGCTTTCTCTGCAGCTTGTCACCTTCTGCTGGATTGTACCACATTCCCAGTTTACCTGTCAGAGGAGGAGATGGAACAGTTGTACCTCTCTCTGTTTCAGGTGCCTGGTAAGAAAAGTTTCCTTTCCTGGGCAATTGAAGCATTTTTGGGATGCAAACATCACTGTGAGCTTGGGTGTTTGTAAGACCAGAGTAAGTGAAAAACCTTTTGATAGGGCTGAGGGTAAATTGTGAATTGAAGACTTCCCACCTCAGTATCTGTGATGTATCTGGCAGCTGAGTTTTGCAAACCTTTTTAAATTCACAATTTTTTGAAAACTTTCATAGAAAATTTGGAGCTGAAGGGATAAAAAGGCCTCCTGGCCTGTACAGCCTGGCATGGTTCAGGATTTTCAAGATTTCCATCTCCTACTGTCCATGTATTGTGTGTCTCCCCCAAACCAAGGGTGTTTTAGAGGAAGATGGGTGTAGGTGGAGAACTGGAGCTCTGCACCATAAGAGAGACAAAATCATCTTTCCTAAACCCTCAGCATTTAGAGTCCAACGTAACAAACAAAAATAATTTTGTATAACTGGAGGGCCTGTTTGTTCTTGGAATTCCAGTTCATTCCTCAGCTTTAGCAGGAGCTGTTGTTGGCCTGAAAGTTAAGTCACAGAGAGGTTTGTAGGGAATGGAGAGGTGGGAAACTGGAAAATTGGGTTCTCTTCCTCACCTCACTCCATATTTCTGATACTCCCATCATCCCTGTGGATGAGCTCTCTGCATGGCATGGACAGGGCATAATTCTATTATTCCCTCAGGAGAGGCAAAGATGGCTTGGCTTGATGTCAACCACTTCAGTTATAAATTTATAAATTCTGAAATGCTGGGCCTCAGTGCTGCAGGAGGAGCATCCATGGATCAGGAGCCCTCTGGAGCTGTTGTGACAATGGCAGCTGGAAAACAGCAGCAGCTGTGGATAAACATAAATGGGAAGCAGAAATTCTGAAGTTATTGGTGTCCTGCAAGAGCCTTCTGCTGGGAAAAGTAGGGAAAACAGAGAAATTGTGAACTCCCCATCCCTGGCAGGGTCCAGGGCCAGGTTGGACAGTGGTTGGAGCAGCCTGGGACAGTGGGAGGTGTCCCTGCCCATGGCAGGGGTGGCACTGGATGGGATTTAAGGTCCCTTCCAACCCAACCCATTCCATATTCCTGAGATATTGATGATGCCAGCATGACAGTGAGATCTGGGCAGTCATTTTGGTCCTGTGACCTTGACTGAAGGATTTTTGGGAACACGACCTCAAGTTTGAGATTGTTTCAAACCCTTTCTGTCCCTTCCTTTCCGAGGAGGAGGTGATCCCAGCTTCCCTCTGTGGCTGAAGTCCCTGATGACAATCTGCTGCTGTGTCAATGACTGCTACATCCAGAACGTGTCCATCTTCACCCTCCTGGAGGTCATCAACCATTCCCAGTCGCTGGCTCTGGTGATTGAGGACAGGATGAAGAGGTACAAAGTGTCTGGCCACAACCCTTTCCTTGGGAAGCTGCAGATGGTCACCCTTCCTCCCATTGCTCCTGCAGTTCTGAAGATGATCTCAGAGAAAACAGATTTCTACCAGGTGTCCGTTTTCTTTTCCTTTTTTTTACTGTCCAGCTACACTGAACCTCTAATTCATAGAATCCTAGAATTCTGAGGCAATCTGGGAATGCCTTTTGGTAACAGGGAGCCAGGAAAGAAATGGCTATTATTATTGATATAATTATTGTTAATTATTAATACAAATATTGCTCTTTTTCCCTAGAGAGTAGCCTGTGTGCTCTGGAATCAGCTGAACAAGGAGACTCGGGAGCACCACATTGCCTGTGTGGAATTGTTCTACAGGCTGCACTGCCTGGCTCCCTCAGCAAATATCTGTGAGGACATCATCTGCCAGGCCCTTTTGGATCGGGATAAAGTGAGTTCTGCATGCACCAAAGCCTCTCCAGCACTGGGGAATGGTTCCAGTGCTTCCCAAATTCCCAAAAATGTCTTCACTCCCATGGTGACTCTGCTTTCCAAGAGTCTGACGGGCTCTGTCCATGCCTTTATAATTCCTTGGGATTTGTTCAGTTTGGGATTAGTGCTGAACTTAATCCCTGGATACAAAATCTATCAGTCTGTGCTGAAGTTTTTTTAGTTCCAGCCCAAATCCTGGAGTTTTTGTCAGTATTTCCAAACTGCCCCAGCTCCACCAATAACTGTAAAATCACTTGATTTTAGCTTGATTTTACAGAGGTTGGTTTTCATAAGAAACTTTATTTTGTGTATAATTCTTTTCATGTATTATATAATAATATATACATTTATATATATATAACATGATTTTATGTATAATTATTGTAACATATAATTTCATGCATAATATACATATTTGTGTATATTAATATACATATATATAAAATGTATGTATAATATACATATAATACTATATAACATATAATTTTATGTATAATTATTGTAACATAATTTTATGTATAATATACATATATATGTGTATTAATATACATATAATTTTCTGTATAATTCTTATATAATTCTCTGTATAATATACATATTTATGTATATTGATATACATATTATATATATACAATGTATCTATAATATACATATAATAATATATAACATATAATTTTATGTATAATTCTTTTCCTTCCCTAATTTCATGACAGAACAGTTCTTTAACAACTGTCAGTACATTTTGCACAACAAAACTCAAACCAGCCACTTCCAATCTTCGCTATTATTTTCCTATCCTTGCAATTTTGAAAGATAAAAGTTTGGAAACCTTTTAAAAGCTTTCCACCAATAACCACTGCCTGATATAGCAATGTTTTCCCATTTCCACGCAACTTGGACACCTCCCTAAAGCTGTCTCTTGTTTCCTTGCCAAGGGGACAAGGCTGGAAGCTCTGTTCAGATTCTCTGTCATGTGGCACCTGACCAGAGAGATCCAGGGCAGCAGAGTGACTTCCCACAATCGCTCCTTTGATAGGTATTTTCACATATATTTGTATTTTTATATTTAATTATATAAGGCTTTATGCTCTTTTCTGAGGAGTTCTCTGTAGGGAGAACAAATGAGCAAAAGGAAGATCTTCTACTTCCTTGGAGTTTATCTTTGCAGGGCACTCTGTGCATGGTCTGGTTTTTTTGGACGAAGGAATTTGCTGTAAAAATAGAAAGAATTCATAAATGAGGAGTAGCTTTTCTGGAGAGCAGATATTTTTTATCTTGGAGTGAATTAAATTTGCCTTCCAAGGAAAATACCACCAGCTCCCTGTGAAAACAAAAACCTTAGTTTGGTTTTACTCCCTATGGGACAAAATGAGATAAAAGCAAATAAATATGGGAAAGAACTTTAAAATCTGCTGCTCTTGCAGAGTGGGAGGATTTGTGTGGCCTTGCTTGTACAAGTTCCTGACTTCAGCCCAGGAAAAAGTGCTTGGTCAGAACTGTTGGGAGCAGACCTGAGCCATTGGCCGGTCTGGGTCTGGGTGCGTTCCCTGCCAGCATTTTACGGCTGGATTGAATTTTTTCAGTGATTTGAGCTGTCCTCGGTTGTGCTTTCTCCCTCAGGTCCCTGTTCGTGGTGCTGGACAGCCTGAACTGCTCGGATGGAGCCATCGGAGCGGCGGCTCAGGGCTGGCTCATCCGCGCCCTGTCCCTCAACGACGTGGCGCGGATCCTGGAGCCCGTGCTGCTGCTGCTGCTGCACCCGCGGACACAGCGCACCTCCATCCACTACATCAAGCACAGGCACTCCCCAGGTACAGCTGAATGGAACTGGGGGTGCTCAGAGCACCGAAAGGACGAGGTGTTCCCCCGAGATCCTAAGACAGAGCTCAGGACTAATTCATTCTCACTGAAAGATCATTTCTGTTCTGGTGGCCGCACCTCCCTGTTGGTTTGGATTGCTCCCTGCTTTGCTCTGGGATCTTGCCCCACACTTCTCATTTCATTCCCAAATTATCCACACTATTCACTGTTTTCAGGATCAATTTTTGAGCAAAACTAGGTGTGGTGGTTTTTGCTTGGCCCAGTTTTTGCTAGTGAGTAGGGTGGGGTACAAAGATGGCTCCTGCATGTCCTGTGTAAAAAATAGAAAGCAGACATCGTAGGTGCCTGGCATTTAGCCAGGGTCAAACCTCGACACTAGGTCTGCAAGCAAAAGGAATCCAGGAGCAGTTGGGTGGCTGTGTGAGGAATATCCTGTTTTAGGCACACAACCCCCTCCTCATTTTGCTGACTTCTGAAAATTAAAACATCTGTGTCCAAAGATCTGCCTTGATTCAAGAGCAGAGCTGAGGTATCCCAGAGCTAGAAGTGGAAGCAAAGAGAGATGTCTGCAATTGAAGATGAGCTCCAGCCACCCGAATTTAAGGTTTGGGGTTGCTGGAAGGGGATGGATATGAGACACTTGCACCATTTACAGGCTGGATCCACAGGCTGACGCCCAGTGGGTGAGGTTCAGTCAGGCCAAGGGCCCTGTCCTGCCCTGGGTCACACCCAGGCCATGGAGCTCAGGCTGGGCAGAGGAGCTGCAGAGCTGGGACAGGCCCTGGGCTGCTGGGGACAGCGCTGGACACGAGCCCAGGGCTGCCCAGGGGGGCAAGAGGCCAATGGCCCTGGGCTGGATCAGCAATTGTGTGTCCAGCAGGAGCAGGGCAGGGATTGTCCCTCTGTGCTGGGCACTGAGAGCCCCTCCAGGGCTGGCTCCAGTTGTGCTCCTGCAGGAGAGCCCTGGAGGGGCTGGAGGTGTCCAGGGAAGGGAACGGAGCTGGGCAGGGGCTGAGCCCCAGGAGCGGCTGAGGGAGCTGGGAAAGGGCTCAGCCTGGAGAAAAGGAGGCTCAGGGGAACCTTGTGGCTCTGCACAGCTCCTGCCAGGAGGGGACAGCCGGGGGGGTCGGGCTGTGCTGGCAGGGAACAGGGACAGGAGGAGAGGGGACAGCCTTGAGTTGCACCAGAGGAAGTTTCGATTGGATATTAGGAAGAATTTCTTCCTGGAAAGGGTTGGAAAGCAGTGGAACAGACTTCCCAGGGCAGTGCTGGGGTCACCTGCCCTGAAGTGTTGAACACCACGTGGATGTGGCACTTGAGGACGTGGTTTAGTGGTGAACGTGGGGCTGGTGCTGGGTGATGGTTGGACTCAATGAGCTTGGAGGTCTTTTCCGACTGTAATAATTCTGTGATTTGGCCCAAGTATCCAAGATTTCTTCCTGGAGCAGAGCAGGAAACAGTGGAGAAGTTTCTGGGAGTTTTTGATAAAGGAAGTTCCTGTCACCTGTCCCATGCCTGTTCCCAGGCTGTGCTTTCAGCATCATTTTTTTGTGTCGATTGGCAAATAAATGTCACACAATTAGAGAATCCACAGGGATGCTACAGAAACACAGAGCTAATCTATCCCGTCCTTGTTCCACAGCATTTAATCAGGAAAACATTAGCTCCTTAATTAATTAATTAATTAACTAACTGATGCCACTGTTGGAATGCTTCTCATTTCCCTCTTGATGGCCACAAACATTTAATGTTCAAGCAGCATAAAAAAGACAATTGTTACACCTAGGGTGTCTCAGCCTTAAACTGTGTTTTGATCCTGTTCTCTTTGCAGTAGGTTAGAACTGTGCTTTAAGCACTTTAAAAGAGAAATAATTCTTGCCTCAACTCATTCTTTTAGCCCCCTTCATTAAAATTAATACTGGACTAGAAGAGCAGAGTAGCTTTGTAAACATTTTTCTTACAATGATTTATTGAATATAAAACGGAATATAAAACTGAATATAAAAATATTCAGTTGTGTTGACTGAATAACCCTTAAAGGTTCCTTCCAACCCAAATTATGATCTGATTTTATGTGTGAAATCAACAATTAAATGGTCATTTTTTAAAAAATTATATTTTTTTCAGACCATGTTCATGATTGGCTTTGCAAGAAAAAGGCCCCTTTGAAAGAGTCTGGCATTTCTGAGAGCAATTCCGAGGAAAACCTTCCCTTGAGCCAGTTCACTACTGTGGACAGAGAAGCAATTTGGGCAGAAGTGGAAAATGATCCAGAGAAAGCAGAGCTAAAACCCGAGCAGCCTGAAAATGATGGCTCCTCCCAGGAAGCAGAGGGTGAGCAGGACAACAGCGAGCACACGGAATCTGCAGACACCAGCACAGGCCACGACAGTGACAACACCTCCTCCTTCTCCCCTTCCCTGGAGCTGCAGGAGGTGAGCAATGAGGACAACGAAGGCAGAGAGGCCCCGAGCCATGGGAATTCCCTCAATGCCTCCCTGTCCGAGAGCTCCAAATCCAGCGCGGGGCCGAACCTCGTGAGAGCCGACTCCGAGAGGACCCAGGCTTCAGAGTCGCTGTCCAGTGATGAAGAGGTGGACCTGGAGCTGCAGGAAATCACCCAGTCCAGGCTGCTGAAGCAGCAGAAGGAGAAGCAGGAGCTGGCAGAGGCTCTGTTCAAGCACATGCTGCTGTACTTGCAGCCCTACGACTCCCGGCGGGTGCTCTACGCCTTCTCCGTGCTGGAGGCCGTGCTCAAAACCAACCCCAGGGAATTCATTGAGGCCGTGGCCACCACCAGCATGGACACCAGCTCCACAGCACACCTGAACCTCATCTACAACCTCCTGGCTCGCCACCAGGAAGCCCTCGTGGGGCAGAGCTTTTATGGGAAGCTGCAGCCCCAGTCCCCCACCATGTGTCCCCACTCGCTGCTGATCGAGCTGCTCACCTACCTGTGCCTGAGCTTCCTGCGATCCTACTACCCCTGCTGCCTGAAGGTCACCCACAGGGACATCCTGGGCAACAGGGACGTGCAGGTGAAAAGCGTGGAGGTGCTCATCAGGATGATGGCCCAGCTGGCCACCATGGCCAAGGCGGCGGAGACCAAGAACGTGGAGTTCATCCGCAATTTGCTGGGAAGGTGCAAAATCCAGGAGTTTGTCCTCCTGTCCCTGTCGGCATCGATGTACGTCAGTCGCAAGCGGTTCCAGCTGCTCGTGGCTGATGGGGCCAGCCACGCTGCTGAGGAGGAGCTCTTTGAGGAGAGCCTGATCAATTTTGGCCACGATCAGATCTGGAGCGAGCACCCGCTGCAGATTGAGCTGCTCAAGCTGCTGCAGGTGTTGATTGTCTTGGAGCATCACCTCGGGCAGAGCCCTGAGGAGCAGGAGAATCAGCCAGACCTCTCCAAGGAGTGGCAGCAGGCTCTGAACTTCCAGCAGGCTATCGGGGCCATGCAATATGTCTATCCACATCCCATCACTTCCCAGGGGCTGTTTGTCTCTGCTGTGGTTAGGGGGCTGCAGCCAGAGTACGGCCATGGGATGCATCCCACCTGGGTGGGCTTGGTCACCAGTTCCCTGCCCTATTTCGGGAAATCCTTAGGCTGGACCGTGGCTCCATTTGTGGTGCAGATCTGTAAAAACCTGGACGAGCTCGTCAAGCAGTATGAGAACGAAGCTGTGAAAACATCTGCCAAAACATCTGCCAGGTAAGAGCCACCAGGGGGGATTTGTTATCCTGAAAATTCCCTTCTCCACAGAGTGTGTAGGAACTCCCTGGCTCAGCACTGTGGCTCCCAGAGTTTATCCTCAATTCCTGCTGCACCTGTTGAGGTGGAGACAGGATTGTAGGAGGAAGAGAGGAAAGAGGAGCAGCAGCTGTGATGCTTCTGTCCCCCTCTGCCTTCCATCCAAGTTAAAAAGTTCCCAGTTTTATGGATCCTTTTGTTTTGATTTTCCTGACCTGATCTTCCTGATATTGCTGATATTCATTCCAATTTTAGCTATGGAATAAAAACAGGAATGGAATTTTTAATCAAGGAAATACCACTTGGCCTGGTAACCTGATTGGGTTTTTTTCCCCTTCCAAAGCTTCACTTCTAAAAGAGAAAATGTGACCCCTGATTATCCCCTGACCCTGCTGGAAGGGCTGACAACCATCGGGCACTTCTGCCTTCTGGATCATCCCCATCCAACAAAAAAGGTACGTGGGAATCCCCTGAGAGCAGAGCCACAGCCCTTTTCCTTCAAGGTGAATATAAGCAGAAAATTGTACAAGAAAATAACCTTAGAGAGGCCTCATAGCACACCCAAAGAGCTGAACAAAGTCCAAGTGGAAGGACTGAACTTAATTTTCTGTATTTGAAGCCTGGAAAGTGAATTTTAAGTGGAGTTCATGATGATCTTGGTGATGCAAATATCAATCCTCCGTCATTAGCAAACTTTTTTATTTTCTTTTGACTTGATAATGTCTTGATGTGTTGCCTACAGTGTTTTGGTTCTGTGGTGCATAATCAATGTATTTTAAACTGGTCTTTTGGTTTTTTTCCCAGTCACCTTGTTTAGCTGAACCTGCCAGCCTGAGGAATGCCAGGAATGCCATCCTGGAAGAGCTGCCTCGAATCGTGAACACCATGGCCCTCCTTTGGGGTGTCATAAAGAGGGAGGACTCCCAAAAAAGACCAACTGACTTCTTTGGGACAACGAAAGGCTCTTCTTCAGTCTACTTTAAAGCAACCAAAGTAGGAGTTCTTTCAAAACGCTGAGCTTTCAAAATACTGAGATTTCAAAAATCTCCTCATCCTCCCCAGTGCATTTTACAGAGCTCTTTTGTTGTGTATTTGCTGAACATCTTGGGAAAAGAAATAATGTTTTATAAAATAGGAGATAGTAAAGAAATAATGTTTTATAAAATAGGAGATAGTCTTTGCCTTAAAAAAAGTACTATTGATAGTTATTTTTCTCCAGAGTTTTTTTGCTGTGTATTTTCTGAACATCTTAGGAAAAGAAATAATGTTCTATAAAATAGGAGATAGTAAAGAAATAGTGTTTTATAAAATAGGAGATAGTAAAGAAAGAATGTTTTATAAAATAGGAGATAGTAAAGAAAGAATGTTTTATAAAATAGGAAATAGTCTTTGCCTTAAAAAAAAAACATTGATAGTTATTTTTCTCCGGAGTTCTTTTGTTGTGTATTTTCTGAACATCTTGGGAAAAGATACAATGTTTTATAAAATAGGAGATTGTAAAGAAATAATGTTTTATAAAATAGGAGATAGTCTTTGCCTTAAAAAAAATACCATTGATAGTTATTTTTCTCCAGAGTTCTTTTGTTGTGTATTTTCTGAACATCTTGGGAAAAGAAAGAACGTTTTATAAAATAGGAGATTGTAAAGAAATAATGTTTTATAAAATAGGAGATAGTAAAGAAATAGTGTTTTATAAAATAGGAGATAGTAAAGACATAGTGTTTTATAAAATAGGAGATAGTAAAGAAATAGTGTTTTATAAAATAGGAGATAGTAAAGAAATAATGTTTTATAAAATAGGAGATAGTAAAGAAATAATGTTTTATAAAATAGGAGATAGTCTTTGCCTTAAAAAAAATACCATTGATAGTTATTTTTCTCCCCTCTACAGACATTAAGAACAAAAATCTTGGACTTCCTGAATCCCTTGACAGCACAACTTGGAATCCAGCTGATGGCAGCAATTGCAGCAGTGTGGAACAGCAAGAAACCTCACAGGAGTCACAGTAAAACCAAGGTGAAACTAAAGAAAGGCAAATGTTACATTTATATGGTAAATTCTAAACTCTGCTTGTAGATTATTTGGAGTTTTTTATATATGACTGCAAAATCTAAAATGCTCTTGTTTAGAAAAAGCATCAGGTCTACAATTCAACCTCAATAAATAATCAAATAAAACCCACATTGGGGCAGTTTGAGAGTAAAAAGCTTTTTTTTTTCTTCATTTCTTGATTGCAATTGGGCAATTATATTTTAAAGACATGAATCTGCTCAATTTCCAGAGAAAGTGAGAGCTGTGTGTTCTCTGGAACTCGTTCTCTATTCTGGGCAGAACATTTTTCTTTTCTGCTTTCTGAATCCATTTGTTGTCATAAGGTGTTGGGAGAAGATCTGTGTATGGCAAAGGCTTGTGTGTGTTTGACTTAACCTCTGTAATTTACATTTCATTTTGAGGGGTGTGTTTTTTGTTTTGTTTTCTTTTGTCAGATTCTCCCAGTGGCCAGTGCATCTCAGCTTATTCTTGTGGATTTAATTTGTGCCCTAAATACATTGAAAATTGACACCATATTATACCTGGTCAAAGAGGTGGTCAAGAAACCAGCACAAATCAAGGGGGAGGAGGTAACCAGGAAGAAAATTCCATTTTCTTGATGTATTAGAAATGAGAAATTTATTTCTATTTCTTAATGTATTAGAAATGAGAAATTTATATCTATTTCTTAATGTATTAGAAATGAGAAATTTATTTCTTAATGTATTAGGAGTTAGAAGTTAATGTATTAGCCTGGATCTGTTCCAATGTGTCTTTGAAGAATTGTTAGAAGGGTTTTCTTTTAAATGTGGGATTCTCTTCTGCTCCTGAATAAGTTTTGTTATCCAGAATGTGGTTTGATCCACAATAAGGAGGTTCTTTAGAATATATCAGGCAGATGGTGATGGGACAGGGGCAATGGTTTTGTATTATTAGTGAGCAGGGTTAGGTGGGATATTGGGAATAAATCCTTCCCTGGGAGGGTGGGGAGGTGCTAGGATGGAATTCCCAGAGCTGTGCCTGCCCCTGATCCCTGGAAGTGTCCAAGGCCAGCTTGGATCTTCTTTTTCCTTCTGATGGCAAATAATTGTGAGTTTGCTTTTCTTTTCCAGAAATCTTCCCTGGTGGATATCCCAGTGCTGCAGTTCAGTTATGCTTTCATTCAGAGGTAATTCAGTAATTCTTTTAAAAGAGAATTTTCCCTTTGACTCCAGTGAGAGAACAGCCAGCATTGCCACTTCTGCTTTCCTTTGATCTTCACATCCCTGAGTCACAGAGTCACATTTCCCTGCAGGAAATGTGTTGTCACTTGGGTGTTGTGACACTGGGGACACTGCAAGGGGAAGTGGCACTGACAGTCAGGAAGGGGCAGGACCAAAGGACTCATCCTGAAGCTTTGAGGCCACCACGTTCCCCCTGTGTGTTGTTTTTTGCTCCTTCCTTAACTCTGCCCTCACTCAGGTGTGTTTTGGTTTTATTTTTTTTTGGCAGGCTCCCCGTGCCAGCCCTGCAGGAGAACTTCCAGCCCTTATTAGGGCTCCTCAGAGAGTCTGTGCAGTTGAACTTGGCTCCTCCTGGCCACTTCCTTCTCCTCAGGTACTACATGAGAGAGAGAGGAGGAATTTTACAGAGATTTTACACTGTGCAATTCCTAACTCACAGAGCTCTGATGTCCCCACAGCACCCTCAATGACTTTGTGACAAGGACACCCACCCTGGAAAACAAAAAGGACCAGAAAGATTTGCAGGTACAGTGGGTTCAGATTTACCTTTCAGCTCCTAAATCTGTTCATGTAAGGAAAAGTGAAGATGACCTGATCTGCCCTTTGTATCTGAATTCCTGTGCTTTTGGGAATGCCTGAATGTGCATCCACACATTTTGGCTGAGGCCTGGTGAGCAGGGGAGACACAAACATGACAGACTAACAAAATTTTGCCCCAGATGCTTGAAATCTTTTCAAAGCTGTTTTCAGCAACATTATAATCCTTCTCAGAACTGAGCTCATAACACAAGTGTGATGCCATGAATTCAAGTCCTGCTGGAAGTACTGAAATCCCCAAGCTGTCTAGGAAAATCCTTGGAGCTGCCAGCTGGGTTTGGCAATGGGAATGACTGAGAACTCAGCTGTTGTGTAAAGAAAGGGTGGAGCAGAGCAGGATTCTCCTCCTGTACTCACTGATTTCACCAGGACAGTTTGAACACTGCTACCTGTGAAACACAGAGTTTTCTCTACTTTAATGTAGAGATTTTAGATAAAAGTTAGTTCTGTTAAAATCAACTAGAATAGAAAAAGACACAGACCTCAGCTAGAAAGAAATCAATGATTAAATGCAGAGTAGCCTTTGATTATTTGATATTTACTCAGCTGTGCTTAGAATAGACAATTAATAATCTTAAGAAAAGAGGTTCAAAGGAGAGCCTAGACAGTTACAGATTTTGCTCAGATGCAACCTACCTAGGAGCAATAGAAGAGAGCATTGGGAGTTTCCCAGGGTCAAATGTATTGTCAAAAATCAGCAAAGTAAGAAGGTCACACTGAGGAAGACTCATATTACTTCATCCAAAGCAGCCCTCAGACTCAATTAATGACCACCGACCCAATTCCATTGCAGGAACTGCACATGCTTAATGACTTTTTGCTAATTTCCATACGAAGCAGGGAATGGGAGTCGCTTATGCTATGAATATGTATCTGTATTTTAAATATGCATTATTGTTATAGATAAACAACTTCTGTGTTGCATTGTTACTTGGGAGCTGTACATTTGGGAGCTATCCCTGCAGCTCAAATAAACACACACTTTCTAACCTTGACAAGTTAGAGAGTCTTGTCTGTCTCAGGTGGATATCGATATTAGATCTATATCTCCATTTTAATAATTCACCTGGTGGGTTTGCTTGTGAGGAGCTGTTTCATGTGCCAGCAGAGAAATTAAATCTCCCCTTCTGCTTCAGAGTCTCACCAGCAAAATGGCCACAATGACAAAAAGTGCTGTCATTTGACAGCCTCTGTAAAAGCCTTTGCTTTGGCTGGATGGGATTTGGTTTCATTGCAGCTTCTCACTTCCCTGGGAATTCAAGATGCCAAGTGTTCATCTGATGCCACTTTGGTTATGTGACAGGAGGTGACCCAAAAGATCCTGGAGGCTGTGGGGACCATTGCTGGCTCTTCCCTGGAACAGACCAGTTGGCTGAGCAGGAACTTGGAAGTGAAAGCTCAGCCCCAGATTTTACCAGATGAATTCAACATCGAGGATGTGAATGGTAATGTGGCTTTCCCTGACTCCTGCTGCTCCCTCCCCTCTGCTGAGGGGTTTGAAATGTGTGGTTTGCATCAGTTTACATTTCAGTGTAACACCAATTTGCAAATAAATTATCTGTTCGGGCAGCAAATTAGGAAACAGAAGCATTTAGACCTGTCTGAAGAAAAAACTATTATTTTGCCTCTTTTAGACACATCAGTGGCACCATCTTCAATGGTTTCTGCCTCTGCTCCTTCAATCTACAGCGTCCAAGCCCTTTCTCTCCTTGCAGAGGTGAGTGGGGCCCTCTCACCTGTGGGGTGTGGGTATTGGGGTTGTTTAGCTGAGCAAGATCTTCCTGGCAGATAAAACAGGAGTGTCAATCTTTCCTGAGGCACCCCAAGTGCACATAGCAGGCCTTCCCCTTTGGCCAGAAGTGCCAGCTCTGTTTTTACAGAGTTTCCCTTTCCGTTTTTCCCTTTCCCAGGTGCTGGCCTCTCTTCTGGACATGGTTTACCGCAGTGATGAGAAGGAGAAGGCCGTGCCCCTCATCTCCCGTTTGCTCTATTACGTGTTTCCATATCTGCGGAACCACAGGTCAGTCTCTCTCTGCTCTTGGGATTTTCCTTGCCTGATCTTTTTGACTTTTGTTTCTCCTTTTCTTGTCCACTCCTTATTCCCATTCTAACAGGGTTTGAGCTGAATTTGAGCTCTATTTCCCCAGGAGCTGAACCTGTTGTTGTTGGAGCTCTGTGACAGCAGTTTCTGTTCAGCTGTGGGTGTTCCCTCCCCTGGGATTTTGCCCTTTACTCAGAGCCTCTCTTTCTGTGCCTCTCAGGGAATGGGGATGGGGCAGCAGAGCTTGGACAGATCCCAGGAGCCACCAGGACGCAGGAAAAGCATCATCTCTCCCTATCCCTTCCTAGTTTTTCACCAAAAGCACAGGTGTGGGAGGGAGGGATGATATCAATGGAGACACAAGGCATGGAATTCCAGACAGGTTTGGGTTGGAAGGGACATTAAATCCCATCCAGTGCCACCCCTGCCATGGCAGGGACACCTCCCACTGTCCCAGGCTGTTCCAAGCCCCAATGTCCAGCCTGGCCTGGGACACTGCCAGGGATCCAGGGGCATCACCAACCTCTCTGGGAATTCCATCCCAGCCCCTCCCCTCCCTCCCAGGGAACAATTCCTTCCTAAAAATCTCATTCAAACCAACCCTTTTGTCAGTAGGAATCTATTCTTGAACTTTCAAAAAGCCCATATTTATCATTTTTGTTCTCTTCCCCAGTGCCTACAACATTCCCAGCTTCCGTGCTGGGGCTCAGTTGCTCAGCTCCCTCAGTGGATACGCCTACACCAAGAGAGCCTGGAAAAAAGAAGTGCTGGAATTGTACATGGATCCATCTTTCTTCCAGATGGACACTTCATGCACTCAGTAAGACATGGAATTGCAGCACTCCGAGCTTGTATTCTGAATTTGCAAGCAAAGGAATTAAAGGAGGAGACTAACATTGGGAAGAAAATTCCATTTAGTGCTTTCTTATGGAATGGGATAATGTTAAAAATGGGTCTCACCACTAATTCTGCTATAGATAAGAGTCTGCACACAAATCCTGCTTGGAAGCTGTTTTCTTGTATGAAAAGTTTGGCCCAAACCATTTCTGAGCTGAATCTTTCCCAGGTTATCTAATTCCTTCTTTCTCTCCTGCAGTTGGAGATCCATCATTGATCACCTCCTCACACACGAGAAAACGATGTTTAAGGATTTGATGAGTAAGTATCAGCTGCTGATAATTTATTTCTACCTCCGTTTGGAATCTATTTGCATTTGAGCCATTTGAGTGCATTTTTATTCCACTGATGTATCCATGAAGTGCTGCCAGTGCTGATTGTGCATAATTGACCACATTGGTAACTTCATTCCCAGCTAAAGCTGAGTCAGATCTGTACTGTGGTCATGTCTAAAACACACCAGAAGAGGTTTTGCTGTACAAGTGCTTCTCTTGGGCTCCCACGTTCACATTCTGCCCTCATTTTGAGTTGCCCAAGTGTGACCTTTTCCAGAGGAGGCTTTGGCAAACTCTGCCGTGAGCTGCAGGAAGGTGATGCAGCAGTGCAGCAAACCCTGAATTCGTGTGCTCTGACCTTTAATCCTTTAATTCAGGCTCAAGAAGAGTGTGGAAGGATAAATCCTGGGGGAAAGGGTGGGATAGAACCCCTTACATTGACCTCCAGCAATTTTAGTCCCTTTTTCAGCCTTTCTAAAAGAACAATTGAAGGGTTCCAACATGAGATGAATTCACGGTCAGTGACCCAAAGAGAGTTCTCCTTTTTTAGAAGATTCAGGATTATTTCCAGCCCCAAAGCCACGCAGATTTTCTCTGGTAGCCAATCCCTCTGTGTGTTGCAGCCATGCAGAGCAGTGCCCTGAAGCTGTACCCCAGCTTTGAGCAGAAGGCCATGCTGCTGAAGAGACAAGCCTTCGCTGTCTTCAGCGGGGAGATCGACCAGTACCACCTGTACCTGCCCCTGATCCAAGGTGAGCCTGCACTCCTGCCTTCCCCTCCACCTCAACACAGATCCCCTTGCCCACAGAAGCTCTGCCTGCCCCTGCATCCCTGGAATTGCATCCCTGGAATTGCACCCCTGGAATTGGATCCCTGGAATTGCATCCCTGGCAGTGTCCAAGGCCAGCTTGGACAGGGCTTGGAGCAGCCTGGGACAGTGGGAGGTGTCCCTGCCATGGCAGGGGTGAAACCAGAAGATCTTTAAGGTCCCTCCCAAGCCAAACTATTCCATGATATAAATTCTGTAAGAAAGGAAAGTCAGCTCTTTTCTAACACATGCTTCTATTTTTTAAAATTTTGAGCAAAATTTATGAATCTCTGGATTCTAGCAGATAAATGATCTCATTAAGGAGAGACAGGAATTTTGGTTTCAAGGCCTTTGGTCTGGAAATGTGATTATTTCATGGCAATCTTCCAGCCACTCTTGACCTGTTGTTGTTCTCCTTAAATGCCAGTTTTAATCAAATTTGGTGTACTATTGAATTATTAAAATGTGGATATAGATTTAATATTGATATCCACCTGAGATGGACAAAGACTCTCTAACTTGTTAAGGTTAGAAAGTGTGTGTTTATTTGAGCTGCAGGGATAGCTCCCAAATGTACAGCTCTGAAGTAACAATGCAACACAGAAGTTGTTTATCTATAACAATAATGCATATTTAAAATACAGATACATATTCATAGCATAAGCACCTCCCATTCCCTGCTTCGTATGGAAATTAGCAAAAAGTCATTAAGCATGCGCAGTTCCTGTAATGGAATTGGGTCGGTGGTCATTAATTGAGTCTGAGGGCTGCTTTGGATGAAGTAACATGAGTCTTCCTCAGTGTGACCTTCTTACTTTGCTGATTTTTGACAATACATTTGACCCTGGAAAACTCCCAATGCTCTCCTCTATTGCTCCTAGGTAGGTTGCATCTGAGCAAAATCTGTAACTGTCTAGGCTCTCCTTTGAACCTCTTTTCTTAAGATTATTAATTGTCTATTCTAAGCACAGCTGAGTAAATACCAAATAATCAAAGGGCTACTCTGCATTTAATCATTAATTTCTTTCTAACTGAGTTCTGTGTCTTTTTCTATTCTAGTTGATTTTAACAGAACTAACTTTTATCTAAAATCTCTACATTTAAGTGTCTAAAAGAAAACCTTATGTTTCACTGTAAAACCACCAGGCCTTCAGGCTTGGTCTGAATCACAGTTTTGTTAATGGAGTTCAAGGAACAGCCCAAAACTGATGACAAATTAAAAATTTTGGTTTTCCACCTTCTACAAGGTGGAGAGGGAGCTTTCACAAGACCCTGGAGGGACAGGACAAGGGAATGACCTTATGCTGAAAGAAACAGGGCTGGATGGGATCTTGGGAATGAGGAATTGTTCCCTGGGAGGGTAGGGAGGGCTGGGATGGAATTCCCAGAAAGGTTGGTGATGCCCCTGGATCCCTGGCAGTGTCCAAGGCCAGGCTGGACATTGGGGCTTGGAGCAGCCTGGGACAGTGGGAGGTGTCCCTGCCATGGCAGGGATGGCACTGGATGATCATTAATGTTCCTTCCATCCCAACCCATTCTGGATTCTACACTTCAATTCCCAAAACAACACAAGTTCTGGAAAATGCTACTTTTATTTGGGTTTTTTTTCCTTTTTTAATGCTTCTTCCAGAACGCCTGACTGAGAACCTCCGTGTGGGACAGACTTCTCTGGTGGCTGCCCAGATGTTTCTCTTCTTCAGAGTTCTTTTGTTGAGGATTTCCCCTCAACATCTCACCTCGTTGTGGCCAATCATGGTAACAGAATTGGTAAGGAAGAAGTTTTGAATTTTTATTTGAAAAAATCAGCCTGTGTTTATTTTCAGTTCACCTTTTTCCTCTTCCCTGTTTGGAAACGTTTCCACAGTTTTAGATTAGTCTGATAATTGGGGGGGAAAAGTTAAATTGTCATTAGAAAATTATTTTTGGATCAATTTTGTTGTTGTTAATGTAATCCTTAGCCTGATTTATTAATCATAAAGGTCAGCTCAGAGGCTGTGGTTCCATTTCAATGTGAAACCACTCTTGGTTGGGATTGAGTTGCCTGAACATTTCAGCATCTCCATAATTATTTCTTTAAAGATCCAGACATTTCTACAGCTGGAAGAAGATTTAACTGAGGAAGAGGAACCATCAAAGTAAGAGTTTAACATCTTTAAAATTAATTAATTTAATTAATTCTCTGGGGTAAGGAGGCGCCAACAGGATATTTTGGTTTTTATTTTACTATTACTTTTGCTTATTACTATTTTACTATTACTTACTACTATTACTTTTATTTTACTATTACTGATAAATTATACTTTAGGATATTTTTTGAGCAGCAAAAATAGTGATATGCTTAAAAACAACAGTACTAATTATTAGTTGTCTACAAAAATAAGGTTAATGAAAAGCCTTGGATGGATTTGTGTTTTAATGGCACATTTCTTAATTTGGACCCAGGAGCAACAGCAAAATAAGCAAAGCCAAAGGCTCAGGGGAGGGCAGTGGGGCTGAGATCCAGCACAACGAGCTCTCCCTGTACCTGTCTGCCTGCAAGTTCCTGGACACAGCACTTTCCTTCCCTCCTGACAGGATGCAGCTCTTCCAAATGTGAGTCCTTGTTCTCCAGCTCCTTCCCATCCTTACCCTTCAAAGGAATTCTGCTTTCCTCGAGATCTCATTTTGCCATCAGTTCCTTTCACAAATTCCATTCAGGCAAATGGAATTTGGGGGATTTGGGAGAACAGTTTGGTCTTGTCGGTGGAGGAGGATTTCACCATCCCTTAACTTGGAAAATTGGGAGGAGAGAAAGGTGGAGTCTATTTTCCATCTGCACACATTTGGGAATGTTTTGGAGTTAGTTGTATTTAAATACTGACAAATTAGTAATGTAATAGTTCATTAATAGCAAAAGAAAACAATTCTGATAGATTTTTCTAGAAACAACCAGTGCTGCACTAAACTAGGCATGATCCAAGCAAGGATTTTCATCTTCTCAAGGAACCAATCCATTTGTTCCAGGTACAAATGGGCCTTTGTGCCAGAGGTGGACACAGAATCATGTCCTGTCACCTCTCAGCTGGTGGAAAACCACCAGGAATGCAGACCACACATTGTGAGGATCATGGATCTGCTCAAGATGAAATATGGGGTAAAGAAACTTTTTTTCTTTCTGATTCATTCATTTACTTTTTCAAACACAAGATTTAAAGCCTTTACTGTGGAGAAAGTGTTTTATTCAGAGCCCTTTCCACCTAGGAAATTTGTCTCTAATCTGTGGCTTTGTTTCCCCGAGGCTGCAGAGGCTGGCAGAGAGGAGTCATGCAAGTGATGTCAAGATGGCGAAAGAGAGAAACTTTATTTACAAGAAAGATCTTTTTTATCCATTAATATTCTAGCAACTATTGGTCAGCAAAGAATCCACCTCCTAAAACCATCGGTCACAGCCAAATAACACCTAATACAAAACACAGAGATTAAGAAAGTAAAGAATGCAGCTTATCTATGTTCTCTCTGAGAAAGAGCAGAAAAAGTTCTAAACAGTGCAACCGCATCTAATCCAAGACAAATTATTAAAGGAATTTTTAGATATTTCTTCCCTGTGAGGAAGGGGAAAAGGTTGCCCAGAGAAGCTGTGGCTGCCCCTGGATCCCTGGCAGTGTCCAAGGCCAGGCTGGACATTGGGCTTGGAGCAGCCTGGGACAGTGGGAGGTGTCCCTGCCATGGCAGGGGTGGCACTGGATGGGTTTTAAGCTCCCTTCCACCCCAAACAATTCTTTTTCATTTACCTTTAGCGAACCTCTGCATTTTTTTCCTTGCAGGACCCAAACAACCCTGGAGAAGTTGCCAGGAATCCCAAATTCCCCCTGCTGACCCTGCGCTCCATATCCAGCATCACTCAGCTGATGCCTTTCTTCCAGACTCTGTGCTGGGCATTCACAGCACACGGCAGTGACTCCCAAAATTCCCACCCCTCTGCAGCTGTCTCCATGGATTTCGTTGGCAGCAATGGCCTCAGGATCCTGCAGCAGCTGGAAGACAGTGTGGAATGTGATTTCCTGGAAAATATGGAAAGTTGAGCCTCACGTGGGACACTCGTGGTGGAGAAACGGCAAACACAGGGAAAGCTTTGCTGAAATTCCTTTTTTTCCCAGATTTCCAGCTGCGTTTTGGGATTTCTGCCTGCTGTTGTGGAGTGCTCTTCAATTATCCAGGAGCTGGTGGGAAAAAGCAGGAATGTCCAGTTCCTGTGGTGGGGGGAAAAAAGGGCAGTTTGGGGGGAATTTCTCAGAGTTATTGTATTTTTCTTTGTTTTCCATGGGAAGGGTTAAAGACATTTTGTAAATAAGGGAAGAATATTTTTGATTTGGTGGAAGTAGCAGCTGCCCTGTGACTTCGCCAGTGTTTTAAAGTGTTTTTGGAACTGTGTTCCGAAGGTAAATTGAAGGAAAATCCAATATTGCATGTCAGTGTACAATCAGTTTGCAGGTAAGTCATTTCCTGAGGTGAAAGTCCCTTTATTTGGCCTAAATTCATCAAATTCTAAACAAATTCCCCAAATTCCAGACGGATGAATTTTCTAAGTGCAAAGAACTGCAGCTTTGCCATGTCTGTGATTTCAGCCCTGTGCTAGAACAGCATCTTCAGGCTTAGCAATTCCTAATAAAACACAAATGTGCATAAAACACAAACTTATGCAGGAACACTTTGTAATCAACATTACTTGAGGGGATTTTCATTTTAATTAATTGATTAAAAGATTATAATTCATTTTTTTTAAATGAAAAACCTTTGTTCTTTTAGTGACTCAGGTTGCTGCAGCTCCTGAAATGCAACTAAATGAAGATAACGCTGTAAAAACAGAAATTGCTGTTTTCCAACAGCTTAACTAAAATGAAAAGAATATTCTTTTTTTTTGTAAAAACACTTTTTGTACAAAAGAATGTATTTGGCTATTCCTGGATGGTAAGAGAGGTAGGGGGATCATCCCAGTGCTTTTGCTAAATTAAAAAGGACATGGGGAATGTGGTTGTGAGTCAGGGATTTATTTTTCCCAAACTCACATAACAAACATGGGAGGCTTCTCTGCAGTGGGTTTTAGGTACAGATGGATTAAATTTTCATCTTGGGTTTATAAACTAAAATAATGAAACATCCTTTACTCCCATACTGGAATACTGTACGAAAATAATACCAGCATAGGTTTGTGCTAAACTTATTTAAATTCTTTGCATTTTTACAGTGAAGGAACGTGGTGGACTGAGGTGTGGTCATTAAGAATGTGAATTATTTGTATTAATATAATTTATTAATGGAATAATAAATTCCATTGGAATGAGCACAAGCGAAAAGTTCCCCTTTGACAGCATTACTTGAATATTGGAGCAGGCCACTTGTAAAATGTTGGTGTTCATTTCCTACCTATCTTCAATAATTTTTAGAGATAATCTGAATACTCAGGAGGATGTGGTAGTTTTACTTTCAGTTTCCTGCTGGTTGCATTCCATACTTGGATAATTCCCTTAAAATCCTGATAAAGGAAAGTAGGGTTAGATGGGGTATTGGGAATAAACCCTTCCCTGTGAGGGTGGGGAGGGCTGGGATGGAATTCCCAGAGAAGCTGTGGCTGTTCCATCCCTGGAAGTGTCCAAGGCCAGGTTGGAGCACTCTGGGATCCTGGAAGGTGTCCCTGCCCATGGCAGGGGTGGCACAGGATGGGCTTTAAGGTTCCTTTCCAAGCCAAACCATTCCAGGGTTCCATGATTCTGTTATTCCATGATTCTATCAAATGGCTATTAAAATTTACGACAACTTTTTGTCATTGAAAGTTCTTTAAAATTTAGTGTCCAAGCAGATTTTGTGTCACCATAAATAGTCTGTGAATAAGGAGCAAAGGGCTCAACTGAAAAAAGTCCTGCTGAGTGCTGGAGGGGCACAGTTCCACAGGCCCAGAGGGGAATATTTTATTCCTTTATTCCATAAGTTTGTTACTTTTCCATGTGGGACTAACTGTAGTTGTTTCACTCCTTATGCTCCTACTGATAAATCCACTGAAGAAGGGCTCTCCTGCTCTAATCTGGTTCTACCAAAGCAGAAAAACTTCACTGTCCATCAATCTAGAAAGGTTTTTGCCTGGAACTCCAGACATTCTCTCCTTTTCCAGGAGAGGAAATGCTTTTGCTTTGCTGTGTTTTTGCTTTTCAGTCTAACCAAGCTCAGCTTTATCTTTCGGATACTTCAGCAGAGCCACAGTGCACAGAGGGAGACTTTGAAATATTCCAAAGGATTTCATTTTCCTGAAAGAAAAAATTAGGAGGTGCAATCAAGGTAAACTGCTAAAGAGCAGCAGGACTTGAAGTGTAGAGCATTAAGTGATGGTTGTGTATCCCATACATATATGAATGTAATTCTTCTAATAATATTAAATGTTATTTTGCAATACCTTTTCAAATGCAGTTCTTATTTTTCAACCTGCCTTCACTACTCATTCACCAATTTTTAATTTTTATCTGACTCTGGAAAAGCTCCCAAATTCAATCCCAGGATCATTAAGAAAAGATCTCCAAGATTGTGGAGGCCAAGCTGTGCCCCATGCCCACCTTGTCCCCAGCCCAAAGCACTGAGTGCCACGGCCAGGCCTTGCTGGGACACCTGCAGGGATGGGCACTGCAAAGCTCCCTGGGCAGCCCTGCCAAGGCCTGAGCACCCTTTCCATGGAGAAATTCCTGCTGAAAATCCCATTTCAGGGGATGAGGGCTCTGGATCCCAGCAGTTGGGCTCAGTGCAGGTCCTGCCCCTGCCCTGGGAGAGGCTGTGCTGCCTCCCCTTTTCCTCTCATCCCTGGTCCAAGGGAAATGCTCTGAAGTGCTGCCTTTTCATCCTGAAGGAAGAAAACTCTTCTGTACCATGAGCTTTACCACCCCAGGCTGGAGGAGTGTGGTTTAAATAACTGGGAAAGCTGCTTTTGAGATTTCACCCTTTCCCCATATGCAGGGCCTCCCCTGGAACATTGTGTGAGGCACTGCAGAGCCGAGGAGATGAGGGATTGATGTGGATGTGCCAAACACTGATAGCTGTGGAGCCATCCAAGGATTGTTGGTAAGGACACACTGTGAGAAAGAACAGGATGTGGCTGGGGAAGGGGACACAGCGGGGTGGAGCAGCAATTCCTGGGACAAACGTCCTTGTTCTGCCTCCTGGAGATCAGCACAGGGATGAGGTCAGGGAGAGGGTCTGGACTGCCAGACAGCATTCCCAGACGCTCCTCCAGGGTCATGTTGCTCTGCTCCGGGAGACAACCTTGGCTGCTTGGGTCAAACAAGAGAATTACAGAAGCCTTAAGGCTGGAAAAGACCTTTAAGCTCATCAAGTCCAACCATCCCCCCAGCAGTACCACCATGTTCACTGTTAAACCACATCCCCAAATGCACATCCACAGGGTTTTCAACACTTCCAGGGATGATGACTCCACCACTGCCCTGGACATCCTGTTCCAATGCTTTACAACTCGTTCCAGGAAGAAATTTCTTCTAATATCCAATCTAAACCTCCCCTGGCCCAGCCTGAGGCCGTTCCCTCTCCTCCTGTCCCTGTTCCCTGCCAGCACAGCCCGACCCCCCCGGCTGTCCCCTCCTGGCAGGAGCTGTGCAGAGCCACAAGGTTCCCCTGAGCCTCCTTTTCTCCAGGCTGAGCCCTTTCCCAGCTCCCTCAGCCGCTCCTGGGGCTCAGCCCCTGCCCAGCTCCGTTCCCTTCCCTGGACACCTCCAGCCCCTCCAGGGCTCTCCTGCAGGAGCACAACTGGAGCCAGCCCTGGAGGGGCTCTCAGTGCCCAGCACAGAGGGACAATCCCTGCCCTGCTCCTGCTGGACACACAATTGCTGATCCAGCCCAGCGGCTGAGGGAGCTGGGAAAGGGCTCAGCCTGGAGAAAAGGAGGCTCAGGGGAACCTTGTGGCTCTGCACAGCTCCTGCCAGGAGGGGACAGCCGGGGGGGTCGGGCTGTGCTCAAAGGGAACAGGGACAGGAGGAGAGGGAACGGCCTCAGGCTGGGCCAGGGGAGGCTGGGCTTGGACAGCAGGAGCAATTTCTCCATGGCAAGGGTGCTCAGGCCTTGGCAGGGCTGCCCAGGGAGCTTTGCAGTGCCCATCCCTGCAGGTGTCCCAGCAAGGCCTGGCCGTGGCACTCAGTGCTCTGGGCTGGGTGACACGCTTGGCATCGGGCACAGCTGCACTGGATGATTTTGGAGCCCTTTTCCAGTCCAAACAACTCCCTCTCTCCGCTCCGCCGCCATCTCCTCACACCGCCCACAGCCCAGCCCCGCCCTCACGAGGGGGCGTGGCCTCTCCCCAAGCCGCGCCCCGCGTGCGCGCGCCCGACGCCGGAAGCGCGGAAGGGCCCCAGGGAGGCGGAAGCGCGCGCGGGGCCGCGGCCTAAAGATGGCGGCGAAAACACAGGGCGGGATCCGCCTGAGCGCGGTGAGTGTGAGGGGGCGGCGGGACCGCGGCCGGCCGGGGGGAAAGGGCTTTGGAGACCGTTTCATTCCAACCCGCTGCCATGGGCAGGGACACCTTCACTAGCCCAGGTTACTCCAAGCCCCGTCCAGCCTGGCCTTGGGCACTTCCAGGGTCACTCCCTCAGCGAGGGCGGGGAGCGGCGCCTCGTCTCTCCGGGGGGGACTTGGGGCCCGGAGACACGGGGGTTTTTCCGCCCTTTTCCCGGCTCAAATCCTGGAAAATTGACTTCTATCCGTCAGGTCGGGCTGTGCCGAGGGGAAGGTGAGGGCTGGGGGTGGGCTGGGTTTTGGGGGCGGGATTTCCCAGCCTCTGGTGAGCGCCGTGACCTCTAATTGCCAACTTGTAACTTCAAATCTTAACTACTTTTATTGCGAGCGGCCTAATTACATTTTAACCCTAATTATATCGAAGAGGAATGAGTGTTCACCCAGTTAAGTGTTGCTGTGTGTTGTGCTTTTCGGTCGCAGGATTGTTGCTGAGCTTTTGTGGCAATTGGTTGTTTCTTTATTTGTGGTGATATAAATGAAGTTAAAAGTGCTTTTTCAGAGGGAACAGGAGGGTTTTTTCAAGTCAGTGCCTCTAAATCGCACCTATAGTTACACCTGGCTCATCACTTTGCTTATAAAATAGCGGAAAGAAGCAGAAGCACTACAATAAGTAACTTATCAAATATTTGAGTGGAAAAGGTGTGTTAGATTATGCTCAGCCCTGCTGGAATTACAGAATCATTTAGGATGGAAAAGACCTCCAAGAGTCCAACCTCTGGTTGAAATTATATCACCTAATATCAATTTCTGTTACATCAATGTCAATTTATATTACCCTAGTAAAAGTTGCCATGATTGTAGAGATAAGCTATAAACATCATCTACTTGATGTTCAAAAATTGCATTCTCATTTTGATTTCAGGTCTTTAATTCTTGCAAGTGTTTGAAATCCACAGTCTGTGTGATATTTTATTGCAGCAGGGTTGTCCTACTTCTTTAGATAAAGATTTGGGTTTGTTATTAGTTTTTTGACATATTGTTGGCCTTATTGAGGGGAAAACTTATCGATAATCAGCCTTTGCATCTGGCAGTTCAGAGTCTAAAATCATTCTCAGGTTGGAATCACTTTGCCAGGCTGAACTCTCAGAGTTACAAATGAAACAAGATGCACTTGGTAACTTTCTGAATTATTTTTAGGCTGCTCTCTGGTTTTGTCTGTCCCAGGCACAACTGAGAATTTGCATTCAGTGGCTTTCCAGTGAAAGCTGTGGGTTTTGTAGGGTTTTTCTTTTGCTCAGGTGAAGCAGCTGATGCAGTTTTGACCAGGTTTGTAAAAGGCTTTGTAATGCAGAGAATGGTGGGGAGAGCTGATGGTCACAGGCACTTCAGTTTTTTGGGAATATAAAGTATTTCCCGTGGTTTCAGAAGCACTTCCAAAGAGCACAGGCACTGGGAGGGCCTGGTAACTCATTCCCACACTGGAATTTATCTCCTGCTGTTGCTCTGGCAATATTTTTGTCCAGTTGAACAATGAAGCAGCTCAGGGAAGTGATCCAGGTTAATATTTTAAGAACGGTTTTTAATTTGGATCGGTCCCTTGATGTGGTTCATTGCACAGTCATGGAGCTGGGATTGTGTAGCTGAGAGGGAGAGGAAGGAAAGTTGCAGGAAGTTTTAGGTGCAGTTTCTCCATGGAAAGGGTGCTCAGGCCTTGGCAGGGCTGCCCAGGGAGCTTTGCAGTGCCCATCCCTGCAGGTGTCCCAGCAAGGCCTGGCCGTGGCACTCAGTGCTCTGCGCTGGGGGCAAGGTGGGCATGGGGCACAGCTTGGACTCGGTGATCCTGGAGGGCTTTTCCAGCCTAAACAATTCCATGAAAATGTCTGTGTTGTTCCCAAGAAGTTGTTGAATAAGTGGAGGATAAACCAACATGTATTTTTTTACTCAAATGCATGAATTATTGTAATGATGCCAGGTAACACAACAAAAATTTATCACGTACAAGCAATAAATTTATAAGATGAGGCAAACTGGGCAGTGGTTTTGGATTTGTGCCCACCTTAGGATCTGCAACGGATGGGACAGTTCAGATTTGCTTGGAAAACTGAAATTCCCAAAGCTGTCTGTCATTCTTGAGAGATAAACTGCTTTTGGTTATAACTGTAAGAGGTGCTTTTCTCAGGATGGTTTCATTTCAAATATTGGAAGAAGGGGGAGGTTGAGTTGTATCTCCAAAAGGAATTTGGCTGCAGTCGGTCTCAAGAGAAAACATGAAATTACTAAACAAAATATATTTGTCTGAGTGAGCAAAACAGCTGGATTGGCAAAGCGAGTGTTCACCAGGGAACCAGCTCTTACTGAACCTCAATTAATTATGGGCTAATTAAAGTAGTGCATTGATGAATGAAGTGTGAGGGGACAAACGGACTTAAATATTTCCTGATGAGTTCATCAGGAATTAGGGAGTGGTTGCTGACAGCCAGATTGCTCTGGAGGAAACTACAAAAGTGATGGCCCTGAAGCGCTGTTCTGTTCTTTAATCTGGTTTTGTGCCCTTGTTTCAATGATGAAGGCCAGGCTGGATGGGGCTGGGAGCAGCCTGGTCTGGTGGAAAGTGGGGCTGGAACAAGATGAGCTTTAAGGTCCCTTCCAACCCAAACCATTCTGGAATTCTGTGTTCAGGTGGTGCTGTCTGCTCTGGGATAACTTTCCCATGAATTTCCTGTGGGATATTTGCTCACCTTTTGCTGAGGGATGGGAGATGTTACAGCCAAGGCCCCTCTTGTTCAAGTTGCCATCTTCCAGCCTTTCATATGCCTGTTACAGTTGCCAGTTCTGTGAACTGCCTTCCAGCATTTCTCAAACCTCCCCCAAGCAGTGATCCAGAGAATAGCAGCACAATTCCAGTGATGTTCTTTTCAAAATTCCCAGTGGTTCACAGCAGTGAAATGAGTGGTGTGGAGGTGTTGTGATACACAGGCAAGGTTGTATTTCTGTGCACACAGAATGATGTGGTTCACAGGAAAGAAGGGACATTTATTGGTAGTGATGCCACTGTGGGTGACACTGAGGTTCTTTCTGTCCTTCCTCAGCATTGTCTGATGGTCAGGGGAGGTGCTTCTTCCTTTTCAGAAGGAATTTCTCCATGGAAAGGGTGCTCAGGCCTTGGCAGGGCTGCCCAGGGAGCTTTGCAGTGCCCATCCCTGCAGGTGTCCCAGCAAGGCCTGGCCGTGGCACTCAGTGCTCTGGGCTGGGGACAAGGTGGGCATGGGGCACAGGGTGGCTTCCATGGGCTGGGAGAGCTTTTCCAGCCTCAAGGATTCCATGAGACTCCCAAGTGTGGGTTGATGTCTCTGTCAAAACCACAGTCAGGACTTCTTGTCAGGTCTGTGTTGCTGAGATTCCGGTGCCAGCAGGGAACGCAGCAGGGAACGCAGCAGGGAATCCAGCAGGGAATCCAGCAGTGAATCCAGCAGGAAATCCAGCAGGGAATCCAGCAGTGAATCCAACAGGGAATGCAGCAGGGAATCCAGCAGGGAATGCAGCACTCCCAGTGTGCCTCATGTACGGCTGGAGTTGTTCAGTGTTCAGCAGGGAGCTGAGCAGATGCCAAATCCCTGGATGTGCATCCATGGGGTGGGTTGGGTTTTTTAAATGTGGTTTTGTTTTGCTAAGGAGGGATTTCAGGTGGGAAAACCCCCCCCAGTTGTTTCCGGTGGATTTTGATGGTGAAGCTTAGAAAACAAGGGAGCAGATGCTGCCAGGTCTGTGGAACTGAAGAGAATCTCCCAGGGATCTGAGGATCCACTGAGTTCCTGTGAGGGAGAGGAAGAAATCCAAAGATCCTTTTGCCCACGTGCCATGGAACATGTGAGCTTTCCATTAATAGCCCAGAGGAATTTTCTTTTGGATTCAAAATTATTTGGAAATATCTGTTGGGGGCACAGTGGCTTAGCCTGACTCAGTGTACCAGATTTTGTAAACCTGGAGCTCTGAAGCACAGATGGCAATGAGGAACGTGGTGTCTGTTCCCACTTGTGCTCCATGGAGAAGAAATGCAGGGATTAAGTTGCAGTTGGAAGTGTGTCATGTGCTGCTGTGACCTGAGAATCGAGGTGACGTTTCTTGGCACTTTCTGTTGCCCTGAACCAGGGGTGCTGCTGCTCCCTCTGCCTTCCTCCTGCTCTGGCGCCTAGTTTGTGGCTCTAGGATTTGCTTTTAGCATCATTCCTTTTCAGCTTGGAGCCTCAAATTGGTTGCTTTTATTTACATTTTACACCTTTATTAAAATTCTTCTCGATGAGTAACTCTGTAAAAAATATGCAGTATAGATATGTACACAGTATTTTAAAACATGTTTCTGATTTTGTATGTATAATAATGTGAATTATATTCTGTTTTTGTGTAACTCAGTGGCACGAGGGGTATTTTCAGTATTTCCTAGGTGTTGCTTTTTGTGCAATCACCGCAGCTCCGGCAGTGGGGCTTGGGAAAATCCGTGCAGGGGCTTTGTGTTAAAGGCCCTCCAAAAGTGCAACCACAGATTTCCTCGGGGATAATGCAAACACAGCTATCAGCTGCAGCAGTTAAAATTTCTCCAAATGTTGCATGGACAGGTCCTTAACTTATATGGATATTTAGTTCTGGTTTTCCTAGTGTTTAGGTGAATATGTGTGAACCTAGGCTGGGAATGCTTGGCAGTGCTTTTGTCACTGGTGTCACTAAGTTACATCCCATAAACAAGTGCTTTATCTGCGTGTTCTCACCTAATGCTGGTGGTGGCTGTGCCTTTGGTCACATCAAATGTGTGAGATCCAGCTGCTGAAAGCACAAAGCACCACTTGGGAGGGTCTGAGAGGTGATTTTGGTCACTGTGAGCAGGGACAGTGCCCCACAGAGGGTATGGGGTGCTGCTCACTCTTCACATTAAGTTTTAATCCTCCTGCTTTAAGATGTGAGTTTTTAACATCTGAGAGGTTCTGTTACTGGGTTTGCACCAAGGACTTGATGTTTTCTGTAATCTCTGGCATCATTATATAGCAATAGTTCCTTATGTTTTTATAAAAATAAAAAGACGTTAGGATGACGATATAGCCCATTCCCAGAATGTGCTGCGACTGTGCTGAACTCCCTCTTCAAGAGCTGTATTAATGTTCCCTGCCAATACCCAGAAATAAATTCAATTACAGCCTTTTGATAGTGTTGTCCAAAACAGCTTCATCTAATGTTCCTTTATTTAACAGACTGTTTCCTGCCTTGGAGAGCACAATGTAATGCCCTTGTTTGTGGTTTATTCCAGCTGTGCCCAAAGTTCCTGCACACCAACTCTACCAGTCACACCTGGCCCTTCAGTGCAATTGCAGAACTCATAGGTAGGTGATCAAGAGCTTGGAATAATTTTCTTTCCTTGTTACAAACCCTTTTTCCACCTGGTAGGGCAACACTTGGCTGAGCATCCTCAGTGTTTTGCTCTTTGTCCTGGTCCCTGTCACCTGCTGTCAGCTGGGGCTTGTGCATCCGTGTATGAACTCCTGCTGATCACCCTTCTTTTGATTTGGAGTAGCAGTTAATTGGATATCTCCAGCGTTCCTCTTTCCCACAGTCAGGGAATGATGTGCAGATTCCTTGAACTGCTTCCTCAAAATAAAGGTGTGGCTTGGGACAGCAGCCAAGCTGTTGAGCACTTTGCTGCTGCCAAAGGGAGCAGCTCCTCTGGTCACACATTCTTTCCCTTCCCTTCTCTGCACAAGTTTTGCTAATCCAGAAAATTAAAATAACAAAAGAAAACAGGAATTTTTCAGATAAGGCAGAGCTGTCACAAAGAAGAAACCAGAGCCATGTGGCTGTGGAGAGGACTAGCTGTTTTGGGAGTAAAATATGTTGAATCATTTCAGCTGTTTTAACACTCCAAATAGCTCCAAACTTTCAGTTGTACCTCTATGTCCTCTTTTGTTGATGCTGAAATACTTTTTATGAAATATTTCACTGTGATGCAATCCGGACTTAAAGTTTTTAGGAAGGAACATGCCAAGCTGTGATTCCTTTTATTGGCTTGAGCTGTTCATTGATGCCTGTGAGTTGAACCTGCAGAACAGGCAGTGAGGCAGAGGTGCCATCACATCACATCCCACCCTTCTTTCCCCCTCACAAATCCCGGGAACGCTGGGGACGAGGGGAAGAGATGGAAGGAAGTGGTGCTGGGACAGCTGAGGTTGGACCTGGCTTTGCTGCCAGGAGGGATTTGTGGAGCCCTGGTTTCTGTTTCACTCATGTTCGACTCTGTCACATCCTGTAAACAGAAAGCTGAGTCCGAAGCATTTTGCAGTTCCCTTCTCTAAGAGCTGGGAGAAAGTAAACATTGCACCAGCTGTTCTGGAGGCAGGAAATGAAGCTGGAACCTTGTCTTGGTTTCATTTTCTGTTCTCATCTCTGAGCTGCTCACATCCTGCGACATTTTTTGCCTGTGTGTTGCTGTCATTAGTAATCTGGGGAATTTTGTGTCAGTTTGGGTGAGGTTCTCCTGGGTTGGATGCAGCTCTTCCATCCTAATGTTTTTTAAATATGTTTGCACTTAAACAGTTGAATTTTTGCTGTTTAGTCTCCCACCCTATTTGCTTTCCTTGCCCCCAGATAATGCCTATGATCCAGATGTGAGTGCCAAACAGATCTGGATCGACAAAACCGTCATCAATGACAACATCTGCCTGACTTTCACGGATAATGGGAATGGGATGAACTCAGAGAAACTGCACAAAATGCTCAGGTGGGCAGCCTTTTTACCTGTCCTGTACAAATGCCAGCTCTGGTTCTGTTCCTGCTCAGCTTATTCCTGTTTCTCATACGTAATTCACTAATTTTGGTCATAAACTCAGCATTTCTGAAGGTAAGTGAATGTCCACATGAGACAAGAGCAGACAGGTGCTACCAAAACTTCCTGTAACTGTGTCAGGGAACTTTGATCTCATCATTTCTTTTTATCCTTTCTTTATGCTGTGAAAACTCTCTGTAGTGCCCATTAGCGGAGAAAAAGAGAATTTAAATTATTTTGTAATTACTATTATCATGATCACTGTCATTACTATTATTAATTGCTTTAGTTTAAGTTAGTGAACAAGAGAAAAAGGGAGATTCAGCTCTAACCCCTCGAAGTATTAATAATACAAGGTATTGTAGAAAATTTAATGAATGATAATGTGATTTATGTGTTTATCTTTAAATACTCTGTAGGGTTGGAACTGCTTTTTCTCTTATTTCTGCAGTTAGCAAAGAGCTTTCTGTCCAGTTTCTCTTCTAGCATGAGAAATTGCTCTGCCTGCAGATTTAAATTTGAGCAAGGTTGAGTTCAAACTGTTATTTTTCTGTCAGATACCATAACTAATAGCTTCCTGAATTTCATATGCAGTTCCCTTTTTAACTGTAATGTGGAAATGGAAAACTTGTAGATCAAACATTTTTTAGGAAGTGGAGAGGGAAAAAAACAGGGTTAGGGGCTTTTTTAGTATTTATTGTGAAACTACAGGATAACTATTGGAATCCCATAATTCCAGACATGATATTTCTATTCCATACTTAAAAGCTGGAAATAGATTTTCCTGAGGTTTTGCTGTGTGGTTTTAGCAGCATTGTCCAGCTCCCTTTTAGGATTTAACTGTGCAGGAGCTCCTCACCTCTAAAACGAGATGAACTCAATGTGTTAATTAATTTGACAAGTCCTGCACATGCATCTCTTGAGCTCTCAAGTTTCCCAGGGATTTTTACCTCTCATGTTTTCCATGTTTCAGCTTCGGCTTCAGCGAGAAGTCGGTGATGAACGGCCGCGTTCCCGTGGGGCTGTACGGAAATGGCTTCAAATCGGGATCCATGCGCCTGGGAAAGGATGCCATTGTCTTCACCAAGAATGGAGAGACCATGAGCGTGGGGCTCTTATCCCAGACTTTCCTGGAAGTCACAAAAGCTGAGCATGTCATGGTTCCCATCGTGACATTCACCAACCAACATATCCTTGCAGTATTCCCAAGGAAGGGTTGTGGGCACATCCCAGATTTGGGCGAGTGACATCACTAAAAGGAATCCTTGTCTGCTTTTCTGGATGTTTATATCACATCCCAAATTTGGGGGTGACATCACTAAAGGGAATCCTTGTCTGCATTTAAGAAAGTTTATATCATACCCCAAATTTGGTGGGTGACATCACTGAAGGGAATCCTTGTCTGCTTTTCTGGATGTTTGTATCATATCCAAAATTTGGGAGATGACATCACTAAAGGGAATCCTTGTCTGCTTTTCTGGATGTTTATATCACATCCCAAATTTGGGGATGACATCACTAAAAGAAATCTTTGTCTGCTTTTATGGATGTTTGTATCATATCCCAGATTTGGGGGATGACATCACTAAAAGAAATCCTTGTCTGCTTTTATAGATGTTTGTATCATATCCCAAATTTGGGAGATGACATCACTAAAGGGAATCCTTGTCTGCTTTTATAGATGTTTGTATCATATCCCAAATTTGGGGGATGACATCACTAAAGGGAATCCTTGTCTGCTTTTCTGGATGTTTATATCAAGATCCTCTCCTTGGAGAGGAGTCACAAGCCAGAAAATTCTGAGAGGTGCTGAAATTTGTTAAAGTTTTGATGTTTGTAGGAACTCTGAGATGTGGAATGAGAAGATGGGAAGTGAATCCAGAAATTTCCTCATTTTCTGAAATCTTCATTCCAAGTCCCTGTCCTTAACACGATGCCCACGGCAGATCAGTGATCCAGCAGAATCCAAGAACAGCCTGAAGGCCATCCTGACACATTCCTTGTTCTCTACTGAGGAGAAATTACTGGCAGAGCTGGATGCCATCATAGGGAAAAAAGGCACCAGGATTATCATCTGGAATCTTAGAAAGTAAGAGAAATCCAGGTTCTTGTCTCTCATTAAGTTTACATTTTGTTTCAGTGTATGCAAACATAGAAGGGTTTGGGGTTTTTTTGTGTGTGGAATAACTGGAAAAGGCTGTGTGCAGTTAAAAAACTGTGAAGCTGGACTCAAATGTGAATTTTAGCAAATCTCTGAGGAATTCCCCTTTGTTTCCATCTTTATGATACCCTTGCTCCGCCACAATACCTTCCCTTGTATTTGCCTTTTCCCCTATAATAAATACATTTTTTCATCTTAATTCTTAGAGATAAAAATGACAAACCGGAATTTGACTTCGACAAGGATAAATATGACATCAGAATTCCAGAAGATTTGGATGAAACAGGCAAAAGGGGCTACAAAAAACAGGAGAGACTGGACCAGATTGTCCCAGAAAGTGATTACTCACTACGAGTATGTACTGGATTTTTAAAATTGGGTTTATTTTTGGAAGCTGGAGGGTGTATATGTTTTAATTTTAATATAATGTGTGTTTTCTAGGCTTACTGCAGTATTTTGTACCTGAAGCCAACCATGCAGATCATCCTGAGAGGACAAAAAGTGAAAACACAGCTGGTTTCCAAAAGTTTGGCCTTCATTGAGCGGGATATTTACAGACCCAAATTTCTTAATGTATCCTTTAATATTTCTGTTGCCGATCCGAATTCTGTGACTTTTAATGGCTGGATTCTGCTGGCTATGTTGCAGTTACATTGATGAATTTTTGGGGTTTTGGAGTTTTTTAAGACATACTGAAAAGTTACCTTGATACAAGAAAAGAAAGTTCTAAGACCCACTCAGAGTAACTCTTATTTTTTGTGTTCCATGAGATTAACCCTGTTTTTCCTTAATATCTGCTAAAAGGCTAAAACAGTCAGAATTACTTTTGGATTTAACTGCAGAAACAAAGATCATTATGGAATAATGATGTACCACAAAAACAGACTCATCAAAGCTTATGAAAGAGTTGGCTGTCAGTTAAAGGTAAGAAATTAAGGCATAAAAATATTTTAATATCACAACAAATTTCATTCAAATACTGATTTTAAAAAGGAATATGGATGGAAAGTAGAATATTGATGTATTGTCTATAAAATCACCCTTTTTGCTGTGTGCAGCAGTTAAAAATGGTATTAAATTGTTTGGTTTTGAGGCTGTTTGATACAAAAATATGAAACTGAGCATATCTTTCCGGGCAAAACCAGGGGTGAACAGAGGATTTATTATTTAGGAAGATTATATCAAAATTCTCTCCTTGGAGAGGAGTCATAAGCCAGAAAATCCTTTTTACCCATGGTAGATATAGTTAATAATTACCTCCAGCAAACTCTTGCAATATTGGCATGGAATATTTGATAAACCTTAATTCCTTGCAGGCAAACAACATGGGTGTGGGTGTTGTTGGGATTATTGAATGCAACTTCCTAAAACCAACTCACAACAAACAAGATTTTGACTACACCAATGAATACAGGTATTTTTCTCTGCATTTTCTCTCCAGTATTGTCATTTACTGGGAAATCCTTGCTGCTGCTTTGAATAGGAAGAACAAAAGTTTATGGTCAAAATGCAAACAGCTGCTTTTAGCTGCTTTTTTGTCTGCTCCCTCTTTGTTTGTCTCCTTCCCTTTCCTTATAAACGCATTCCCATATCCATAGCAGGCTTGTTCCCATCACTTCCTACCCCATCAGGCAGGTTTGTCCCTGGATGTTCTTTATGGCTGCTTTGGAGGAGGCATTTTCCACGTGCTTTTAGTGTGGATATGGAAATTTCGGGCATTGACTTGCAGATGTTGGTGATCCTGAACTATTTCCTGTGTGTGGCACCAACAGTTCCCTTGGCAGAGGGGCAGGAATTGGGAATGCCCTTGGCAGGCAGAGAGCAGGGAATGTTTTCCACTTGTTGGGGTTTTTGAACACTTTATATGAAAGTGGGGTTTCCTCAATCCCTTGGGTTTGATTTGTGTGTCGCCCCCCAGGAAATCTGGGACCTTGGTGCCCAATCAGTTTGTTTAAAATGTCTTTAAATCAATATCCAGACCGGTGGGGAGAATCACAGGATCATTAAGGTTGGAAAAGACCTCCAAGATCATCCAGTCCAATCTTCGAGTGTCATGTCCAGCCGTTCCTGGACATAATTTTAGGATGGAGGTGTGAGTTAATCTTACAGTTAAATTATAGTGAACCAAGTTCATCTGAGGAGAGCGATTTCACCCCAGCTGCTGCTTCAGCAGCAAAACAGCTTCTCCTTTCTTGGCTGCTCTGTGGTTTATCAGCTCCTGGTGCCATGGAATTCCCATTCCTGCAGGGATTCCAGCAGAACATGGCTGTGTCTCCACTCTGCTCTGCCCTCATCCCTCTCAGTGTGTGCTTAAGGTTGCTGTGTTGTTTATCATCCAGGAACAGATTCCCTGCATTCCATCCAGGAAGCAGCACTGCATTTCACCCTCTGCTTTCAGTACTGTTACAACTTCTATTGCAATGGGAATGGAACTTCCCAATTTTCTCTGATTTCGCCCCAAGCCATCTCCCCCCACACTTGGAGTGTGAGCACAGTGATACCACACTTGAGAAATTTTTGAGAAAGGTTTTTCTGCCTGGAGTGCTCCAGGCTTTCAAAAGATGACTTTGCAGCCCAAAAATGTGAATTTGATGTTATAATTGCATGGTTGCTGTAAGGTGCCCTGCACTTCTTCCCTCTCCAGAAGAGGGATGTGATTTGGAATGTGATCCTGTCTGTGTCTCACTGCTCATTTCTGCCCTTCTTCCGCCTCCTTTGTCTGGCTCAGCTCTGCCTGCCTGGGCTTCAGAGGTGACCTGGATGCAAACCCTGAGTCACAGAGTTCCCTGCACAAACATTTGTGTTGGTTCAAGGCCCGGGCGGTGCCAGCTGTTGAGACAGGCCAGGGAGGGCTGGGCCTGGTTGCTCATCCCCTGGATTGCTCAGAGGGGAATTCCACAGGCTGACTGAGGCTGTCCTCGCCTCCAGCTCACCTGTGGGGCTTGTTCTTGTTCCTCAGCTCTCCCTCCTGGGTGGGCCAGCTCGGGGTGTCCCTGAGCAGGAGATAAAGCTAAAAATTAGCCTGGGTGAGACTGGGCTGCTCCTTTTAGCAGAGTGTTGACTTTGTATCACATTAAAGTGATCAAATGTTTGCCATTTCCTTGTTGTAAAGTTGGACATCAGCTTAGAGGAGCCATGAACCTGCTCTTGGGATGAGAGGAACAGCCAAAAATAGTGAGGTGCTGGATTGGTTTTGTGCTTTTCTAATTCTCTGATTGAGGCTGAACTGGTGAAGCACGTGCAGGGTTTGCTGTGTCCATGAACAGCGTTTCAGAGCTGAGCACTCTTGATTTCAGTCTTTGTGCTCTGACTCGTATTTCCAGGAATTCCATTGCTGACAAACTCCTCATTTCTAAATTAAAAAAAAAAAAAAAAAACCTTTTGAAAAATGAAAAGCTTTTAGAAAAGCTGTTTTTCCCTCTGTTGTGCAATTAGAAATACTAAAGTGGTTCAGGCACTTATTCTGTCACTGGAATTTATAAAGGTTCTTTCTGCGCTAGAATTGGATTACTCAAGGTGGCATTTTAAATTCTTTTCTTTGTAGACTCACAATAGCAGCGCTGGGAGAAAAGCTCAACGATTACTGGAATGAGATGAAAACCAAGAAAAATGAGGAATATCCCTTGGCTCTGCCCGTCGAGGAGATCCAGTGAGTCCCGCTGTGACAGCAGAGAGCTGAACACGCTGTCACTGCTTTATCTGACATGAGAACACTCCTCCGTGTGCAAACCCTGATTTCTTTTGGTTTTTTATCCCAGGAAGCAGCCTGACCAGACGTGGGTGCAGTGTGACGCGTGCCTGAAGTGGCGGAAGCTCCCGGACGGAATCGAGCACTTGCCGGAGAAGTGGTACTGCTCCCTCAACCCTGACCCGCAATTCCGGTAATGTCACAGGCCAGGGACACCTCCCAGCCCCTATTTATCACCTGCTGGCAGCAGGGATGTTCAGCTCTTTCTCTCCTGTCCTCTTCTTTCCCTCAGGAATTGTAACGTGCCAGAAGAACCAGAGGATGACGATTTAATACATCCGACGTACGAGAAAACCTACAAGAAAAAGTGAGTTCTGCAGACTTTTACAAGGGGTTCAACACTAAAAATGACCTAGGAGAGCAGTGCAGCAGTTGGGGTTAAAGTCCAGCTCCCAGAGGGACTTTTTCCATAGGAATTGGCAGTGGGGGAGCAGTTTGGAATGTGTAATTGTTGCTTTGCAGCAGCTCCATGTGGTTGAAAAGTTGAAAAGCTCAATAGGTTTATTTAAGAATAAGAGTTCTTAGCTAAGGTGTATGGAAAAAACTGATTTGGGTAATTGTAGTGCTGGCTCATGTTCTAGAAGAGGGAGTTGGGGTTGTTTCAGTATTTTAAAAATAAAAATCTGAGAGGGAATTTGTTTGAAGTTAAGCTAACTTTAGGCTATACAAACTTTGGGTTCCTGAAGAAATTTTCATTCAATAAACAGGAATACTCTGTTTATTCTATCTAGCTGAGATAAGGAGTGTTGTGTTTACTTTAAGATCTCAGATTTCATTTTTATAATGAATGAACAGTGTGAATCTAAGATTTTAATTTGTGTTTTCCTTTCTGCTGTGCAGGGACAGGGAAAAACTGAAGAAGCGACTGGAGTACAGCCACCAGGTAACTCCTGAAGGTGACAGGAGATGTCTGCTTTAATATCCTGGTTTACCCTGAGGGCTCTGCAGGATTTGATCACTATGAGGAAACCCCAAATCCCCCATTTGTGCTGCCCAGTGATGGAAAACCCACCATTGCCTTCTCCATAGCACTTAGAAAAGAGTTGGAGAGGAACAGAGGCCTCTCACCCAAACTAGAAGAGATGAGAGTCATTCAGGTCTCTTCCACCCTATTCTTGAAAGGGGATTTGTTGGAGAGGGGTGAGATAAGGATATGAAAGTAAAGATGCCCTTAAAGTGGGACAGGGGGTGGGGATGGACAGGGGTGGAATAGCTACACTTGTGCAAGGAGACACTCAAATTCTGATTAAATCCAGATGCAGATCGAGGTGTTTGAGTGATGGGAATGTCTGGATTGTAACTCGGAATCAAATTTTCTAAGTGTGGTTTGATTTCAGTTCCATTCAAACTAAATTGTTGACCTAAGATCATTTCTGAAGAAGAGATGCTGCATGTGCTGTTTTAACCTACTTATTTAATTGTGTTGTTTCTCTGCCATTACCTCTCCCGAAGTACAAAAATAATTTCTAAAAGTGAAGTAATTGCTCCTTTTGGACAAACTGAACCCTGAGCAGCCTTCCAAGGAACACCTGTCCTGGAGTTTGTGTCTGATCCAAACTCCAGAGACACAGCTCGGGAAAAGCTCTTGCTTGGGACTTTGCACAGCACTTTCAAATGGAAAACTGGGATTTGCAATAGTCTGCTCAGCCTTCCTTATCCCAAAATCCTGAGCCTGGGTTCAAGGACGTACTTGGATGTATAAATGTCAGAATTTTAGATGTTGCCATGTAGTTAAATCTGTTTAAACCTATCCTGAAGAATCTACTAATATCTGTTTATTTCCATTCTTAACTTGCATTGTTTTATAGATCAATAATGAAATATTTTTAAAAACATCTGTTTCTTCAAGTAAAGACTTCAAAACATTCTCACCTCTGAATGCAAAGGAAGCTGTTCCAAGGTTACTTTTACCAAAATCATCAGATGCTTCTGTTAGAAGATCTCTGCCTATTTTAATTAAAGTATCTTCCCCTCATTTGGATGCTGATAGCAGGTGAGTGAACCTGTACAAAGCACATCAGCTTCCTGTTTATTTCTAAAATTAATAACTTAATGAAAATGATGGTGTTTGGGGCAGCTTCAGCTGCCAAAATTCCTGTGGTGATTCCGGGAGCGTGGGAAGCTCCAGGTTAAAGGTACCTGGAGACTTTGTGAAGTACAAAAGTTAATGCAGAAAAAATGACAAGGAGCATTTGTCGGTGGTTTGTCTGCTTAGGAGCAGAGTTTGTGTTATCCACATCCACAGGCTGTTTTCCTGAAGCTCTGTGGGGATGTCCTGGGAATTCTGAGTCTGTTTCAGAATAATATGGGAGTGTGTGGATGGCAGGCACTGTTTTTACAGGAATTCACAAAATCCCGTGCAGCGGGACATCCTTTTCTAGTTCTGGATTGGTAATTTTTGAACAGTGCTTAGAGAAACACTAAACGTGGTTGGAAACAAATGATGTGGCAGCATTTGAGCAATAAACAAATTATTTGAATATTTTCCTCCTCAGCCTCAAAAGGAGGACACAGAGTTGTGCGACACCTGTGTCCCTAAAGACACCTCGGCTCAGTGACAAACCCTTCAACAGCCACGAGGAGGATGATGATGATGAAGATGTCATCATTTTAGAGGAGAGCAGCACGCCGAAGCCTTCAGCAGATCCTGATGTTCCTGCGGTAAAAACGGAATGTATCAATTTGGATCAGGAGGAGAAGCAGAAGGAAAACTCTGCCACGGGGGAACCTTGCAGTGCAACCACTTCAGAGGCAAAGAGTGAACAGCTGAGCTCAGCAACACAGACAGAGCTCACGAGCCTGGTGGTTAAAAAGGAAGAGGTGGAAGATATCCCAGTTCAGATTCCCGGAGAAGGGATGGAAAGTGAACAGCACAAGGTGAATGGTGTTCCTGAGACATCTGTAGAGATGGAAAACGAACTGAAAAATCAGCTGCAATCATTGAACAGAGAAAAAGAAATGTACCAAAGCAGGTGTGAAGCGTTAACCAAACAAGTGGAAACACTGGAACAGCAGCTTTTGGAAATGAATAATAAATACGTAAAAAAGGAAATGTGCCATCAGGCAACGGAGACAATTCCCTCCTTTGGAGAAGAAGATGCTCAGGGGAGGAGTTTGGCAGAGGTGACAGCTCTCTATGAACAGGCCTTGGGGGAAATAGCAACACTCAAGGAGCAGTGCAGCACCCTGCAGAACCTAAAGACTGAGTGCAGCAGATGTGCTGATGGGGAGAGCAAGAGTGAGGTGGATGAGATTGCTGTGCAGCTGGACGATGTTTTCAGGCAGCTGGACAAGTGCACCATCGAGAGAGACAAATACAAAAGTGAGGTATGGCTGTTAAAACACTATATCCCTTGTGTCACTTAAAAATTATCTCGATTTTTTTACTCCATTTCATAGCACTTCTAATACACAATGCGTTGTAGAGTTTTTACAGCTTTATTTTTATTTTGATTGCCAGATTGAAGTCCTAGAAGTGGAGAAAAGTCAAATGGCCTGTCAGTGTGAAGAGCTCAAGGCAGAGCTGGCACAGTTAAAAGCTTCAATCCCACAGGCAGTAGCACATGCAAATGATTCTACCACCAGTAATGTAGAAGACTCTGTAAATTTTTCTGATGGAGAAAGGTATCAGTTTTGTTCTTTCTAGATGTTATTTTCTAGCAAGATTTTTCCTTGGTCGTTGTATTTGAAATATGCCTTTGAAATACGTTATGCCTGATAATTGTATAATAAAATGTGATGCTTGGAATTCTTTTCTACTGCCTTTTGTGACTCCTAACTAATGTTTTTCTTTAATCAAGTGATGTATGTGATTTATGATTTATTTGTGTGAGTGGGGTTGGCCATTGCACAACAGAATGTCATACTGGTACTTCTTAAAATATCCAAAATGTTGTATCATTTCTAAACACAACTTACAGACCAAGGAGAGAAAAAGGAGGCTGGAAAGAGGGTGATCATTATTTTGTGCTGTGTGATGAACTTCACATTGAGAGTCTGTTTTCCTTTCTTGAATCGACTGAAAAGAGTCTGGGTTTGAAACTTTACTGTGAGAACTCCTAGCTGCAGGCACATCCTGTGGAATCAGGGTCCAGGGTCTGTATTGGAATTAAACAGGGCTTGAAACTTCAAACTCTTGAGAAGTGGGAATAGCACACACACAAAAGAACCAGAGCAGGTGGAAGCAGAGTGAGCTGGGATCCCTCCCAGGGGAGAATGGGAGGAGGAGGAGGAAAGCATCACCTGTGATAAACCATTTCAGCAAATTGATCCATGGCATCAGCTCAGAGGCATTTCAGAGGGAACTGGCCTTGTAGCATCTCCAAAAGTTGCCATTCCTGAGGCCTGGCACAAGGCAGTTGTTATGTCCATATTTAGGACAGCCAGAGCTCCATCCTGGCACTGCAGCCTCAATCCCAGGGAAAACATGGAATAAATCTACCTGGAAGCCACCTGCAGCCCCATGAGTGAAAAGGGATTTAAGGACAATGAGCAGGGAGTGCTGAGAGCAAATTGGGGATTAGTAGCAGGGCCAGGAATGGGAAAGGCCTTTGCACCTCCAGTCCTGTGTCAGTTCTGTGTCACTTGAAAAGGACAGTGAGGGGCTGGAGCGTGTCCATGGCAGGGAACAGAGATGGGAAGGGGCTGGAAAACACAGGGAACAGAGATGGGAAGTGTGGCTGAGGGAGCTGGGGGGGCTCAGTGTGAGCAGAGGAGGCTCAGGGGGGCCCTCATTGCTCTGCACAGCTCTGACAGGAGGGGCACTGAGGGGGGGTCAGGCTCTGCTGCCGTGTCCCAAGGGAAAGGAGGAAAGGAAATGGCCTCAGATTGCACCAGGGGAGACTCAGATGAGATAGTAGGAAAAAAAAATCCCTGCCAGAGTGGTTAAGCATTGGAATGAGTTTCCCAGGGAGGTTTGCAGTGCCTGTCTCTGGAAGTGTTCAGGAGTCTGGATGTGGCTCTTGGGGACAGGGTTTGGGGTGATCGTGGGACTGGCTAATCCCAAAGGTCTCTTCCAGCCCTGAGGATTCTGCCATTCATGGCCTGGGTGACAGAGCCAAATGAACTCAACAAATTCATGATTCCACCAAATCAGAGGGAACTTGGGAGGGCAGAGCTGCTACTGAGGGACTTGGACAAATTGGGCAAATGGGCTGGAAAAAAGCCCCAGAAAATTCCACAAGGGCACCTGTGAGCTGCATGCAGAACAGGCTGGAGCCTGCTCGTAGGAAAGCAGCTGGGAGGAGGCTCCCGGTGCTGCTGGGGGAGCAGCAGTGCAGTGTGAGCCAGCAGTGCACTCTGCTGGTGGCACTCACCAGTGCCTACTGGGCTGGACTGGCCAGGCTCCAGCCAGGCCTGGGGCAGTGACTCCTCCCCGGTGCTGGGCATGGTGAGCCCAACCAGAGAGTGTGGATCCAGCCCTGAGCTCCCTGCAATGACACTGGATTGGATTGGATTGGATTGGATTGGATTGGATTGGATTGGATTGGATTGGATTGGATTGGATTGGCAGGGGGGTGGAGAATGAGCTGGAAAATTTCCAGAGACCCCTTTCAGTCTTAAAAGATTTATCCACATTAAAAATCATCTGCCAGCATTTAATTTTATTTTTCCTTATAGCTCTGACTTGCAGTTTCTAAAAGAATTAGCAATCAAAACCGGGAATTGGAAGTAACTTCCCCCACAAGTTTTGGAGATATGGCAGCACTGGGAGAGCTGGTAATGGAGATGATAAAGGATCTGAGAGTAGAAGGAAATGGGCCAGAGAATCCATGGCTCATGCAAAACAATTTGATCAGGAAGAGGACACAGCAAGGACAGCCAGGAAAGAAACCAAAAAAAGGGGAGGCACAGCCTTTTGCCTGGACTATACTCTAACTCTTACTTCCTATTTATATTTTAAAGCCTTTGGGCAAACTCCTCCTTCTTGCCTTCTTCTCTGTTTTTTCTCTCCTTTTGTTCCTGTGGGTTGTGGTAGTTTGGGCTTCTAATTGGATACAAATACCAGGAGTTAATATTGCTTTGAGAAATAGAGGTGAGGTGGGATAAAGGATTGTACCAATGCTTATTCAGAAATATTTCTGATCTGAGTTCAGTTTAGTATTGGTTTGACACTAAGGGAATATTCACCCTCAAGCTGAAAACTGAAGCTTGGAAAAACTGGTAGATTTGGAAATAATCTTGATGCAGTTTTACCTGCATCATTTTTTTTTTGTTTGTTTCTGGGAGTCACGGAGCCTTTCCAGTCTGGATTATCAATCCAGCTTTGTTCGGGGAAGAACTCTGAACACAAAATTCCATCTAATCCTGTCCCAATTCTCTCTCCCCAGCCTGAAGCTCCGCTCTCTGCGAGTGAATGTGGGACAGCTTCTGGCCACCATCATGCCCGACCTGGACCTGCAGCAAGTGAATTATGACATTGATGTGGTAGATGAAATCTTAGGGCAAGTTGTAGAACAAATGCATGAAATCAGCAGTACTTAATATCTCAGTGTTTTAGCAGAGTTTTATTGCTCTTCCATTATAACCTTTAGGTTCCAGATTGTAAACAGTGCTGCTTCACTTTATATATTTGACATAGGTGGATCTCTCAGTGTAAATATTCCACACGTTTAGATGTTCCCTTCACTTCCTCTTAAAGGAACATTGTCAATACTGACTGACCCTGATGTACTTAATTAAGGATTTTGCTTTGGAAATGTATTTGTAATTAAATTTGCAGATATTTTTACTATTAGGAATCTTAATACTTTTCTACAGACACCTTTTCGTTGACTTTGGATCTTATATAAGCATTAATACCTGTGAGTATTTCCTCTTCTAAAGTAGTGGAATATCTTAGAAATGCAAAAAAAAGACCTTCCCTGATTTCCTTCCCAGCATTGTTGTATCCCACAGTGTTGTTCCATTGCTCCCAGCAATGTTCTGTGTCGCATTAATGGGATAGAAATGTAAGTAGTAGGTGAAAATATGGGCCATGTGGGTAATATTTGTGTGGTACTACCAAAAGAAGGCTTCTTTAAGGGTTTTATCCTGCAAACTGGTGATGGACCAGTGGAATGGAAGCACTTGGAAAAGGAGGGATGTTTCTTCATCTGTGGTGTAAACTGCAGAGTGAGCTAGGGCTGAAATGATCAACTTTAACTGATTTAGACAGTTTTTATTATAGGCAAGATAAGGGAATTCTTTTTCACATCTCTTTTAGAGTTCTGTGCCCTAAATCTTCCCATTTCTCCATGGTCATGGGAAAACCTCCAGGAAGCAACGGTACTGAAATTCCCAGCCAATTGCTGGGGATTCTTTCCAAGTCATTGGGAATGACAAACTGGGTGGCAAAGACAGCAAATCCATCTTTTCCTCTGTGGTGTGATTGCTCACCCAAAGAGCCATCCAGAAAAATGGGTCTTGCTTTTAAATATTAAAAAAAAAAATAAATTAAAAATAATTTAATTTGTGTTCAATATGTTAACTCTTAGGAAGTATATTTTTCTTTTTTTTTTTAAATAAAGCCAATATTGTTGGCTTTTGCACTGCTACTGTCCTGAGTTAATCCCTTGTAGTTGTAGTTCAGTGGAATTCTTTCCATGGACAGTATTTCAATTAAAGATCTCTCTATGCCAATAAGGGGAATGCACTACTGTTGTACTTTATAAAGGAGAAATTGAATGTTTGATTTGGGAAGAGGTGGCTGTAATATAACTATGTATTACTTTTGCAAAGTTTATATTTCCCATTTCTTGGTGTGTAGCTTTTCCATTTCTTAATCATTATTTATTATGTTTCATCAGACTAGCTGAATTTCTTGTAGACAACTGGCAAAATAGAGCACATGTCTATATTAAAAATGGCAAATTTACAATGTACATTTACACTTTGGACAACGGTGGACTTATGGAAATGGTTTCTATTTACTTGTTCAAATGTATTTTTTGTAAAAAATAAAAAGATACACATCTGAGTTTTCAGGATCCCAACTTGTCTTCGTTTCTAAATTATCCCTGTGCAGAATGGCTGAAGCATTGGGTGTTACAAGAAAGCCTGGCTCAGTCTGGTGTTGGACTGGGCACAGCAGGATGGAAATGCTATGGGAATGTCCTGGGTATGGAAAAGCAGGGACTGTTAACAGAATGGAGCTGAATTTTAGGAAGTTCTGGAGTTGATATGTGGATGTGCTTGCCTGCTTTTGCTGCAGGAGTGGAAGTTCACCAAGCACGTGGACTTGCACCATCCTGCCTTTCTAATGCAGCTCCTAGTGGCATAGAATTCCTCTTAACTTGGTAAAATGAATTTGAAAATCCCCTGTCTGTACACATCCTTCTCCCTCAGCTGGAAAGAGAGGGATGAGAAAGGGCTTGGATGGCTGCATCCAGAGGCTCATGGGGAGCAGGACTGGGGGAACCTGGGGTCTTGCTTTGAGCATAACACAGATGGGTGAGGAGAGGACATCTGTGAATGAATTAAAGAATTCATCAAATGGGCTCAAACACTGCCAGGGGAGGGAGTTCCCACAGGATAACTCACTTGAGAGAGGCACAGTTGGCAAACAGAAGGTGCTCATTCCAGGGGGAAAGGTTTGGAATTAGCACCGGACAAGATTCCACTGTGCAGACCATGGCAACAGTGCAGAGGCGACAGCAGGAAGCTGCCAGGCCTGGTGCAGCATATCGGGGCGACCTATTCGGACAAAAATTCCCACCTAATTCCTACCAAAAATTGACAAAGTGCGGGAAAAGGAAACAACTGCATCATCATCATCATCATCACCACCATCATCATCATTATCATCATCACCACCATCACCACCATCATCACCATCATCATCATCATCATCACCACCATTACCACCACCACCACCACGTTACTATTATTATTATTATTATTATTATTATTATTATTATTATTAGTTTTCAAGGCGAAACGTTTACATTTGAAACCGGGAAGTTTGGCGACACGTCTCCCTTTTAAGACCTTTTTACATCTAGACCCGTGCTGTGCTAGGGTCAAGCACAGCAATGCCTGTGAAATAAAAAACAAAACCAAAAAAAAAATCCCTCTTTTGAGGCGGCGCGAGCACCGGGCTTTTATAATTTTCGCTTTTTCCTGCTGTTTTCGCAGGCTTTTCTCATTTTCGCTTTTTCCCGCAGTTTTCGCAGGCTTTTCTCATTTTCGCTTTTTCCCGCAGTTTTCGCAGGCTTTTCTCATTTTCGCTTTTTCCTGCAGTTTTCGGAGGCTTTTCTCATTTTCGCTTTTTCCCGCAGTTTTCGCAGGCTTTTCTCATTTTCGCTTTTTCCCGCAGTTTTCGCAGGCTTTTCTCATTTTCGCTTTTTCCTGCAGTTTTCGGAGGCTTTTCTCATTTTCGCTTTTTCCCGCAGTTTTCGCAGGCTTTTCTCATTTTCGCTTTTTCCCGCAGTTTTCGGAGGCTTTTCTCATTTTCGCTTTTTCCCGCAGTTTTCGGAGGCTTTTATAATTTTCGCTTTTTCCTGCTCTTTTCGCAGGCTTTTCCCCGCGGGCAGCCCCCGAGGGCTCCTGAGGCGGCGCGCGGGGCGGGCGCGCGCATGCGCGGGGCGGCGCACGGCGGGAGCGCGCGGGAGCCGCGGGCGGGCCGCAGGTGAGGGGGGGGCGGCCCGGGCTGGGGGAGCCGCCGGGGTTTGGGGTTTGGGGTTTTGGGGTGTGGGGAGCGGCACTGGGGGTCCCCGCGGTGTGGGCAGCGAAATTTGGGGGCCCCTGGGCTCCGGGAGCGGCCAGCGGCGTTTCTGCCATGCCCCTGCCCGCGCCGGGCCGCCTGTGCCCGCTCGTTGTTTGCGGTGCGGACGGGGTTGTTACCCCAAAAAAGTTTTTCCCTTTGTGTCCTTAGATCGATGCACAGGGCTTGATACCCTCCTCATGCAGTCCCCAAACAGAAACTTGAGCCATAATAATCATAACTTTTAGAAAGAACCTCCCTCAAAGCATCCTGTCAGTGTCTGCAGTGCAATTCCAGGCTCTGCCAGCGGTGCTTGAGAAACTTCCACAAAGTTTGGACGCAAGAATTGATGTGGGGTTTGTTCTGTTTTCTGCAGGAAACATGAAGGTCATCACCTGTGAAATAGTGTGGCACAATAAGGAGCCTGTTTACAGCTTGGACTTCCAGCACGGAGCGGACGGGAGGATCAATCGCCTGGCCTCGGCAGGGGTGGACACAGCCGTGAGGGTGAGCTGAGCCTGTGGGTTGGGTCTGGAGCATGTGCAGGGTCTGGGGAGTTGTTATCCAAAATATTGGGTTGGTTTTGTTATCCGAAATATTGGGGTATTGGCACGGGGGGTGGATGGTTTGGGGAAAGAGTGTAAGGTTGTACACCGTCTACAGAATTATAGGGTGGTTTGGGTTGGAAAGGGACCTAAAGACATCCCATTCCATCCCATACCATGGCCAGGGACACCTCCCACTGTCCCAGGCTGCTCCAAGCCCCAATGTCCAGCCTGGCCTTGGACACTGCCAGGGATCCAGGGGCAGCCATAGCTGCTCTGGCCACCCTGGGCCAGGGCCTGCCCACCCTCCCAGGGTGGGATTTAATCCTAATATCCAATCTAAACCTTCTCTCTTAGTTTGAATCCACACCCCCTTGTCATCACATCCTCTTGTAAATAGTGTCTGTAGTAATTTATTCCAGTTGTCTCAGATAAAACTTTTTCCTTCCTCACTGGCAAATTGACCTCTTTTTCCCTGATGGTGCATATGTTTCAGGGATTTTTTTATACATATTTTAGGTCTGGAAAAATGTCTGCTGTCTTTGACATAAAAGGTGCTCCCTGACAGGAGGGGACAGTGAGGTGAGGGTCAGGCTCTTCTGCTGTGTCCCAAGTGAAAGGAAACAAGGAAATGTCCTCATGTTGCACCAGAAGAAGTTCAGATTAGATATTGGAAAAAAATAATTTCCTGTCAGAGTGGTCAGGCCTTGGAATGAGCTGCCCAGGGAGGTTTGCAGTCCCTGTCTCTGGAGGTGTTCAGGGGGAGTCTGGATGTGGCCCTTGGGGACAGGGTTTGGGGTGGGACTGGATGATCCTGAATGTCCCTTCCCACCTGATGATCCGGTGGCATCACATCTTGTCCTCAAAAGCTGTAACACTCTCGTAACTAGATCTGGAAAGTGGAGAAAGGCCCGGATGGCAAAGCCATTGTGGAATTCCTGTCCAACCTGGCCCGCCACACCAAGGCTGTCAACGTCGTGCGCTTCTCTCCCAGCGGGGACATCCTGGCCTCCGGAGGGGATGGTGAGAGCTGCTTCTCCTCTGTCTCAGCCCAGAGAATTTTGAACTTAAGCTAAATGAAATCCATGAACAAAAGAGAGTGGGAAATAAAGCAGCTTCATCTGATTTTTCCTCTCCAGATGCTGTTATTTTGCTGTGGAAGCTGAATGACAGCAAAGAGTTGGAGCCGTTGGTTTTTCAGGATGAAGACGAAGCTCAGCTCAACAAGGAGAACTGGGCAGTCTTTAAAACTTTAAGGTATCTTCTTATTTTTTGAGTTTGTTTTTCTCTCCAGTGTTTTTGTTTCCCCCGGTTGCTTTTATCATGTGGTGCAGTCTTCAGTGTGTAGAACTTCAGTGCTCTCCACAGTTTGCTTGCTCTGATATTAATCCTTTTAAGCCTCTGTTAATGGGGCTCAGAAGAAAGTGGGGAAGGGACATTTTCTGCAGGCAGAAGGTGACAGGACAAGGGGGAATGGTTTCAAGTTGAAGGAGTAGTTCCTGGCAGCTGCTGAGGTTGATGTGAGAAAGTTTCAGAAGTGCTTGAAGCACCAGCAGGGGTTTTTATTTGCCTCTGATTCTTTTTTTTAAACCTAAAGATTCCTAAAACTCACGTTTACACGTAGCTTTTAATTTTCAAATTAATAATTGGTTTCTCCTGCCTTCTAGAGGCCACTTGGAAGATGTGTATGATATTTGTTGGACCTCTGATGGAAATTACATGGCCTCTGCTTCTGTCGATAACACGGCGATCATGTGGGATGTCAACAAAGGTAAATGCTGCACTTATCCCTTGGAATTCCAGATCTGGTGGAGGTGCCTCACGGTATTTCCCAAAAAAATTTGAAACATCCTTTGTTGTGATGGAATTTTTATGTGATTTTTCTGGGATTATGAGACCCTGCTATATATGGATATAAAGATATTTTCAGGCCAACAAAATGTGCACAAGAGTAATCTGTTCACCTTGGAGTATTTAGGAAATAACTTCACAAATTTCCCCCCCCCACAAATTCCTGCACAAACATCTTGTATATTCCTTACTTCACTTTCTGGCGTTGTGCAGCATGGCCTCAACTCTATTTGTGTCATCTTCTTGAAAAGCTGTTTATTTTCTTTGAAACTTGTCAGCTTCTGGTATTTCTTTGCAAGAAAGCAACACTTAAATAATAGGAAAAATCCCACCCGTGACCAGTATTCAATGAAGTATTTCTAAAATTCTGTGTAATTTTGTCTCATCAATGTTTTGGCTCTGCGACCTTCATTTGTGGAACGTCAGTGGGATCAGAGAGGTTCTGCTTTTGCTTATCTGATTTAATTTAAGCAAACAAGCCCTACATTGGCAGTTTAAAAGCAATTTTTTCTTACATTCTTATCAGCCACCATCCAGTTAGCGCTTTTATGTTAAAAAAATTATTTCTCTATGTTTTGAAGCGTTCTTTTGTTTTGTTTTATTTCTGAAATGTTTGGATTTATGATCTGAAAGCTGTTTGTAATTTCAGGACAGAAAGTGTCAATATTTAATGAGCACAAGAGTTATGTCCAGGGAGTGACCTGGGATCCTCTAGGCCAATATATTGCAACCCTGAGTTGTGACAGGTGAGCTGTTGGTCTGAATCTTTTTCCCAAATGTTCCTTTTTTACAGAGGATGAATTAAAAGGAGGTGTACCAGATAAATATGAGGTTTTGTTTCATTCACTTTGTTCTCTAAGCAGGTTGATGTGAAAGTAAAATGATACTTTAGTTAATTTCTGGCTTGTGGTAAATGATTCCTGAAGTCTGAGTGTCTTCTCTTAGCAGCAAATAAACTTTTGTAGGGATTTTTCTTTAGGAATTAAGTTTTCATGTTATTGGCCTTTGTTGATACCAGTTGTGTCTTAAGAGAGTGCTGCAGGCTCCTGTTAATGAGCTAATAAATTAATCTGTGGGGATGGAGCAACCTGGGATAGTGGAAGGTGTCCCTGCCCATGTCAGGGGGTGGAATTAAATGATCTTTAAGGTCCTTTCCAACCCAAACCAATCCATGATTTTATGACTGCTGGAGATGTAGCTAATTTATTTTAGGGTGAGTTCCCACTCTTCAGAAACCCACAGTGCAGGTAGGAGCACCATGGCAGTTCCCTGTTTCCTAATTCCCTCATTCCTCCGTGAATCCTGTGCTGGGGCTTCCCAAACCTTGTGGAGCCAAAGCATTGCCAGGAATTCATTGGTTATTTAGTCATCAAAACACATCCCTCTGGTGGTGTTTCATGAGGAGAATTTTAATAAATTGTTATTTGGTGGTCCAAATTTATATTTACATTTTGTGGTGCTGACTGAGAAGGGAGGTCCTGGGGCATTTTTGGGAAACTTGGGGTGAAAGGAAGGCTGAGAGAGTTGGGATTGTTGAGCCTGGAGAGGAGAAGCTTTGGGCTGAGCTCAGGGTGGCCTTGCAGGGCCTGAAGGAGCCCCAGGAACCATGGAGAGAGACAATTTGCAAGGGCTGCAGGGACAGGAGGCAGGGAATGGTTGCCAGTGGCAGAGGGCAGGGCTGGATGGGATTTTGGGAATGAGGAATTGTTCCCTGGGAGGGTGGGCAGGCCCTGGCCCAGGGTGGCCAGAGAAGCTGTGGCTGCCCCTGGATCCCTGGCAGTGTCCAAGGCCAGGCTGGACATTGGGGTTGGAGCAGCCTGGGACAGTGGGAGGTGTCCCTGGCAGGGGACTGGAACTGGAACTGGAACCATTCCATCATTCCCTGCTGCCTCACTCTGCTCTCCCACGCAGGGTCCTGCGAGTTTACAACACCCAAACCAAGCGGGTGGCCTTCAATGTCACCAAGATGCCATCGGGATCAGGAGCTGAAGGAGAGGTACGTGGTTCTGCTGGGACTGGAAACTCTGCTGGGTGCTGTTTTATATTAGCTTTCTCTTCCATGGAACCAAAGGTTTAAATATTTTCCATTCGAAAAATTCCTGTGTCCCAGAATCACCGAATCATCAAGGCTGGGAGAGACCTTCACGCTCATCCACTCTCACCATCATCACCTCAAAACCGTGTCCCCAAAATTTCTTGCTGATTGAAAGCAGCAACACGGTCCCTTAGTTGTAAAAGTTAAAAATAATGTGGAAAAAGTAGTTCTTAACAGGAAAAGCTTTAAACATACTTGGCAGTAGGTGTAAGTTTATTAATGGATATGATATAGCAATAATATTTTAAAGTTAACAGCCTGGGATTTTCAAGAAGGTAGTCTGATTTTTAAGAAAAATATGAATTAGGGATAATTTAGGAAATTCTAGCCATAAGAGGGAAAACAAAGAGCTTTTTTCCTCCTAACCAGTTGTAAGTGATAGTAAAATAACACCTCCAAGCTGGCTATAACTTTATTAATCCCTTCTATTCATTCCTTTTCTTTTTGGGGGAAAGCATTTGTAACAGTTTTATAGAGACTGAAGAACAGGCCTGAGAGCAGGCACTTTGCCATGAGAGAAGTTCTTTTTCAACCTCTAATCCTGGGGTTAAAATGAAATGCCTGAAGAACATTGGGTGTTAAATAATGTTGTTCTCCAGGTTATGACTATTTTTTGATGGCTGGTTTAAGGTGACAGCTCTGGCAATGTTTTGCTTTGCAGCTCAGGAGGGATCAAGGACTATTTTTCTTAGCTGTGAAGAATTTATAGCGAGGTTGAAGGAGGCATGGCTTTTAAAACGTTTTATTTGAAAAGTTCCCTGAGGTTGGGTTGTCCAAGTGGATGTTTTGTCTCGCTGGGATTCCAGCTGGCACATTCCTGGCCCTTCCCACAATCCTGATTTCTGTGTTGCAGGTGAGGAGCTTTCGGATGTTTCACGATGACAGCATGAAGTCGTTTTTCCGCAGGCTCAGCTTCACTCCTGATGGCTCCTATCTCCTTGCTCCAGGTATGGGAACATCTCCTGCAGCTTGGCTTGTGTCGCTGAGGTTGGAAAAGAGCTCCAAGGTCATCAAATCCAAGCTGGTCCCGATGCCCACCTTGTCCCCAGCGCAGAGCACTGAGTGCCACGGCCAGGCCTTGCTGGGACACCTGCAGGGATGGGCACTGCAAAGCTCCCTGGGCAGCCCTGCCAAGGCCTGAGCACCCTTTCCATGGAGAAATTGCTCCTGCTGTCCAAGCCCAGCCTCCCCTGGCCCAGCCTGAGGCCGTTCCCTCTCCTCCTGTCCCTGTTCCCTGCCAGCACAGCCCGACCCCCCCGGCTGTCCCCTCCTGGCAGGAGCTGTGCAGAGCCACAAGGTTCCCCTGAGCCTCCTTTTCTCCAGGCTGAGCCCTTTCCCAGCTCCCTCAGCCGCTCCTCACAGGATTGACTCTCCAGAACCTTCACCATCCTCACCAGGAAAGATCCACACCTGGAACAAGGCAGAGACTGAGTCTCCATCCCAGCTCCAGCTTTTCTCCCTCAGCTCCATCTCCCCTGTCCATAGGAAAAATACATTTCAGTAGAGGATGAGTTGAATTATCTGCTACTGATTCCAACTTCACTCCAAGGGAGCCCGACCCCCCCCCCCCGGCTGTCCCCTCCTGGCAGGAGCTGTGCAGAGCCACAAGGTTCCCCTGAGCCTCCTTTGCTCCAGGCTGAGCACCTCCCATTGTATTCTAGTTTGAATGTTCTTCAGTATTTCAAGCTGCTCAGGGTTGCTGATTTATCCTGATTATCCAACTCCTCCTTCTCCCAACTGAAGAAAATAAAGACTCCACAATACTCTCCATTAACAATCCAAAACATCAACTCTCTCCTGTGATAAAAATGATATTTATGCCATTTTTTTCTGAACAAATTGCAACACCAGAACTCTGTTAAAATAGAAATGAAGGATAAGGAGTGGTTTCTTTTGACTGGTCTCTCTTTGTTTGGGTCCTTCCCTAAGAAGATTCTTCATTCCCAGTAAAAACAACCCTGCAAGGAGGGGCTCAGTGTGTGCCTGTCCAAGCAGTGCTTTTATTGATGTCTGGCAACATCAAAAAGCACCTTTGAGGAGGGAAGTGTATAAGGGCAACAAAACCAGCACTAAATAAATATTTAGGATGCCTTTTTAAGTTGTATTCGGGTTGCACAGCTTTTGCCCAACTGACAGGCTTAATTCCTGGGAATTAGAATGTTTATGGGCAAGCCCAGTTCCCTGGAATTAGAATGTTTATGGACACAAGGTGTGTGCTCAGGGCTCTCTGAGGTGATGAGTAACGTTGGCACCTTTGTTTTTGCAGCTGGCTGTGTGGAATCAGGAGAGAACGTTACAAACACCACCTATGTTTTCTCCAGAAACAACCTTAAAAGGTAGGGCTTAGTGAGATAAAAACATGTTTTCATTAAAAAAGCAAAAATGAAAATAGTGCAAGTCTGTTTGCTGAGCTCCTGACTCTCTCTGAAGGCCCGTGGGTCACCTGCCCTGCCCTGGCAAGGGAACTCTGGCTGTTCGCTGCTGCCCTGTGTACTTCGAGCTGAGAGGAGCATCTGCTAAAGGTACTGGGAGGCTTTCAGGGAGTGTGAACTCCCAGCAAATAGGGGAAAAGGTGGGGCTGGTCACTGGTTCATGCCCCAGCCCTTCACCATTCCTCTAAGGCAGTGTTGCACCACATCTTAGGAGCTGTTTCCTGGTTCTGAGACCCTGAGTTCACCTTTAGTCCCTCATGATTAACTTTTGATAGAGTGGGTGGATGTTGTTCCTTGGCCTCTCAGGCCACAGAAACAGTGCTGAATATTTGTCTGTAGCTGTTAACCATTTTGTGTTCAGAATAAATAACCTGGTTTAGCACCAGAGGAGCAATCCAGTGAAATAATTCCTGTTGGTCTCAGCTGTCCACATCACAGGGAGTTGGAATAATTTGCAGCAAATGTTTATTGAAGGAAGCCAAAGCTGAAGCAGTGCTGGTGTTACTGGGCAGAGCAGGAATTCTGAGCTGGGGACAGGATTGTCTGAAGCTGCATAAGAATTTATCTGGGGATTGAAATCCACCCTCCTGGTGGGTCCAGGAGTGTTTATGTTTTAACAAGACAGGCAGAGCTTGGCTCCTTTCTCTAGAGATGAAATTTGTAGTATTCCTGACAGGATTTACCTGTTGTATTTTCATCATAATCCTTAGATCCGTTGTGTTGCACAGGAAAAAGGAGATGAGTGTGTGCAGTTGGTCTCTGTAGCTTCTCTAAAGGGAGATTTTAATCTAAAAGTTCTTAGAAAGATGCTGAAAAGTTCCAGCTGGAAAATACAGGCCAAACTTTACTAAACAAAAGAGTAGCAAACCAGAGGGAGAAATCTGCCACTTCATCTTCAACTAAGACAATAAAGAGTAAATTTCAGTCAACAGAATTGTCAAATGTTAAACGTTAAATTTTACACCAGTGCTGTCTTCCAGTGTTTATCTTGATGCTGATAGATAATTTTATTTAAATTAATGGCTAAGTGAGTCACTATCCTGCAATAAATGCCAGAGAATTCTCACTGTGTTCCTCTCTTTGCAGATGAAGTCAGTCCCGAATCCTGCCCTGCCCTGTTTAACCTGCCCTATCGATTGGTGTTTGCTGTTGCTTCAGAAGATTCTGTGCTCTTCTATGACACTGAGCAATCCTTCCCCTTTGGTTATGTTTCCAACATCCATTACCACACCCTGAGTGACATTTCATGGTAAGGAATTGTATTCCTGAGATTTGTTGTGGGGAAAATGTCTTTTTCCCTTGTCCAGGTTCTGTGGGTTTATATTTCATATATGACACACATGTGGTCACTCATCAGTGTGATGAGTGACAATTGACCCAGCAATCCACCCCTTTAAATTAGAGAATTATGGCTTGTTGGGGAGGATGAAATAGGAAAGCCTTATAAATATGATTACCTGGCAAAAGATGCTGAGAATATGGAAACTATAAGCGAGATTGAAATGAAGACAAGCTTTGAGATACCAAACCCCAGTGACTGAACAACTGGAAAACAATGGTGTGGCCACTGAAGGTAATCACCTTTTGATTAAACAATTCCCCTTTTGATTAAACAATTCTCCCTTTTGATTAAACAATCTCCCTTTGGATTAAACAATCCTTCTTTGATTAAACAATCCCCTCTGCTTGCAGACAGGTCCAAGGGTCAGAGCAGACCCTACCAACTTGGCAGAGGATCCAAAAAGCAGTTTTTAGAGTTTAAAATAAAACACCGTCTGGTAATGCAATGACTCTCCTAGGCTGTATGTAAATGTTGTAGGAATTGTAGCTTGTTCAGATTGGTTAGTGAAAATTAGAATATTCAGCACAGAAGATGATTTATTGTATTGGAAACGGCAACCATGGGATTCTATTCTATTCCATTCCATTCCATTCCATTCCATTCCATTCCATTCCATTCCATTCCATATTCTGTCCTCTTTCTTCTCTCTCTCTCTCACCTCTCTGCCCTGCTCTGAGCTGTGTCTGGCAGCTCCTGGCAGGTCTCCTACCCTCACGCCCTTTCACAATAAACCTCATGCTCTAAGACCAAACTCCAGAGATCTCTCGTCTCCATCCCAGCTGTCTGAAACAACCAACCCAAACACCACAGAAGCCAATCCTACAATGGCTCTTAATCACTTGGGTGAGGGTTGAAGAAAAATCCTGGCCTTTAAGGTTAAAAATTAAATCCCACCTAGGTCCAGTGACGGATCCTTCCTGGCCATTTCCTCCACGGACGGCTACTGCTCCTTCGTCACCTTCGAGAAGGATGAGCTGGGGGTGCCCCTGAAGGAAAAGCCCCAGATCAATATCAGGACTCCTGGGGCAGCAGACAAGAAAGCCAAGAAGAGCCAATCCCACAAAGCCATTTCCCCAGGCTCCAGGCTGGCCGAGGGGACCCCTCCCAACAGGGATCCCACCCTGCAGCCTCGAGCCCCCGGCGCTGCTGGGAAGGAGCAGCCTCCCACACCTGCCAGCACCAAAACCATCCCAGCGTCATCCTCGGAGGAGAGGAAGAGCAGCCAGGCAGCTCCCCAGCCCAGCAGAGCCCCCCAGCCCAGGAGGATCACCCTCACCACTCTGCAGTCCTGCTTCAAGACACCCAGGTGAGATTTATGTGCCGCTTCCCGTCGTAAACGCGGGGCCCAGACAAGCTGTGCCTGTGCTGCATTTAAAGGCTGAGCTTTGCACAGAAATCCCCAGCCCTGGCTCTTGGTGGGAGCTGCCTTGGTGTGCAGCTTTTTGTTGTGCTGCAAATGAGAGGTCAGAATGTCTCCTAAATGTGGAGCTTTTCGGTTTCTGCTGAAATGTGAGGCAGCAAATTCACCTGACCCCTCACAACAAAAAGGGTCTGTCTTGGCCAGGAGTTGGGTTTTGACTCTTGTGGGTCCCTTCCAGCTCAGAATATTCTGTGATTCTGTCTTCAGCTCCTGTTTTCTGTACAAAAAAGATACCTGATGCTTTCAGCTGCCAAGAATGATTTCAAGATATTAATATCTTTATTAGCATTCTTAATTCTTATTTTAAAATATTCTTCTGCCAAAGAATATTTTAAGAACTGAAGAGTGCAAGTCTAGACAGGCCCTCAGTGTGGGACTTAAAACACTGATTAAGTTACTGCCTAAGGTGAAGATCTGGTTTTTAGAAATTAATTACCTTTAATCAAGGTATTGATTGTATTGGAGCTCTGGGCACCCTGCTCCAGGGGAAGGTGGCCCTGCCCACGGCAGAGGGGGTTGGAAATGAGTAATTTCCTTATAAAAAGAAGGAAAAATGTGCAGTAAAATATATCTGAACTACCCTTTAGTTTAATTGATTCTATATGAATTAAATTTTTGAGTAAAATACTCATGGAAATGATGTCTAGAAAGCAATTAAGCTGTTTCTGCTCTTTTAAAGGAGAGTAAACTTGATTTCCTTGAAGTCAGATGCCCCAACCTCTGCATATCCAGAGCCAGCTCCCGTCCCTCCTTCCTCAGAACAGGAGCATGGTAAGATTTTGTGGCTCTTAATATCCACCCAATCAGCTTTTCCCATTATAGATTTATGTTATAAAAAAATCCTCACTCTAGTTGCAAATCCTAAAGCTTCTTCATTGTCTCGGTGTGTTTAAAAGGCGCTTTTGGCATTATGAAATGTTTTCTCTCTGCTCTGGGGCAGCTGCTGTGTCACTGTCCCTGCAGTTTTGATAGCAGTGAAACCAAGGATAAATTCATGGATGTGATGTTCCCAGATTTGAGAGACTCTTGGACTTCCAGCAGATCCTTGTTGCAGGTGCTGGGCCCTCACTCTTTTTTTGAGTGGTGAATTGATTGTGGACTCAGCAAATAAATTTCCTTTTTTCACGTGGATTTATTCATTTTAAACGATTTTCCTGTTTGCTTCTTTCAGAGAGGCCTTTGCCATCTGATGAGAGCCTCCAAAATCCCCCAGCAGCCAAACGTGCCAGGACTGAGGAATTGTCCCCTCCTGGAGACCAAGCCAGCTGTGACTCCAACAAATAAGGGCTGAGCACATTCCTCACCATCTGAAGTCAAAGCAGCAATAGCTGAGTGCATTTCTTTCTGCAAAAGTTCAATCCTCAATTCCTAATTCAAGTTCCCTGGGCGTATTTGATGTAGAACTGGGGAAGAAACTGCCAGTGGAAGAGGAATCAGGAATGTGGTTCTGCAGTAGAAGAAATAGTTGGGAAGTGACTTCAGGAATAAGGAAATCAGGGAAATCTGGGGATTAAAGAGCCACCCAGTAACCTGTGAGTCCTCACCAGAGTCCCTAAATCCATGTTTATAAAGCATTATGTCTTCCAGTAACCTGTCTGGCAAAAATAATCGAATGCATTCATAAGATTTGATGTGGTTTAAGAGCTAAAAAAAGAGGAAATTGTGTCATTGCAGCAGTTTGGTTTATTTCTTCAGCAGTGTGTAAAATAATGCTCCCCAGTATCTGTGGAGTGGAGCTGATCCTCTGTGAACACAGCAGCAAAGATCAGCACTGAGATATTGAAGCAGAAATGGGAAAATTCAACTGCAAGAAACAAGAAAGCAAAAAGAAGAAACCCTCTGAAGATCTGTTACGAGAACTAAATAGCAGAAAGTTCTTATTTGTTTAATTTCTGGACTTAAAAAAGAAATGCAGGTGTGAGATTTTCCTGAGGCAGCAGGATTTGAGTGTAGACATTGAAATTTCCCTTTTTCTTTTTTCCCCAATTTAACTCCCTTAGCCAATAAAATACAATCCAGTGGATGGGAAACTTCTAAACCTAAAATTTCTTTTTGGCATGTAATACTTCATAAAAGCAGAAATACAAATGTTCCAGAAGTGACTCATAAAAGTCTCACAGGGAGGAAATATTAACAAACACCTCAGTCAGTCTTTCAGGCAAATGAACTGTTGCTTACAATTAAATTCCAACAACAATTAATAAGCACAAAGTTGTAGGAAACTTGATGGGATCTTTGTTTTCTTACTGTGCTGAGGATGGATCTTCATTAGACTTAATTAAACATGGATTTTTTTCTACTGAAGAATTATAAAGACTTAATTTTTATATTTATTTCTCTGGCTTGCTTAGAGATCTTTTAAAAGGTGATCTTTGTGTCCTAATTCTGCACTCTTTTTCTTTTTTATATCTATCCATTCTCTCCAAAAAAAATGTTTCTATTCCTTCTAAGCAGGCAGAGTTTGCTGTCTTAGGAATTCCTTTTTATAGCTGACTGAGGAAAATTAGTCCGTGCCTTGAGAGCATTTCTCTGGTGGGAGATGCAAAATGAAAATCCTGAAATGCCACAGGCAGCTCCAGCTTTTCCATGGATGTCTTGAGCATCATTTCTGTTGGAAGAGCTCTTTGGAGAGGTGAGGAGAGGGATGGGGAAGCCTTATGGATCATCTCCAGTGCAAACTCTCACTCCAAAACCACTTTTCCGTGGTTGAGTTTCTGCTCATTCAAATCCTGAGGATCTCTTGCTCCTCACCAAAACCATGTGGACATCCCACCTTAAAATCAAATATTTCTGAGAGCCACTGAACTGAGCAGGCCTTGTTCCACGGGGGTTTGTAGGGAACTGCACCAGGGCTTTCAAGTAGAATTTGCAGTTTTTCAGATGGGTTTCAAATAGAATTTGCAATTTTTCAGGTGGGTTTCAAGTAGAATTTGCAATTTTTCAGGTGGGTTTCAAATAGAATTTGCAATTTTTCAGATGGGTTTCACATAGATTTTGTAACTTTTTACCTGGATGAGGACTCATGGTTGTCTTGCTCCTGGAAAGACTTTCTGCTGTGTAATAATGGTTCATTTTTAGACAGCCAGACCTTGTGCTCCTGTGCTGTTGATGTTTAAATTTTTCAGCTATCCAGCTGTCTATATTAATGATATCTTTTCATTAATTAACCACTCCCTTTTGGTCAAAATTTGCTTGGTCCTTGCCCATGGATTCCAAACAGACTCTGTATTTTGTGTGCACATTCCCTGTGTTTATATAAACGTTGTTATCAAATAAATAAGGTAAAGACCATAAAATCAAGCAAGAAAAACAGACTTTTCAAGGAACTCTGTTGTCTGTGTGTTTTCTGCTCTGGCAGCTGCAGGATCCTGAAGAAGAGGCAGTTTGGAATTATGTGATAACAGTGGCAGGAATTAAATAACATCAGGGATGTGATTCCAGCACTTCCCTGGGCTGCCCCTTCCAATGACATCCCTTTCCAGGAAAAATTTTTTCCTAATATCCAATCTAAACTGGGCACAGCCTAGGAGGGGCCTTTTTGGCAGTCCCAAATCTCTGAAAAATGGACATCGTGGAAGTCAGGCAGATGTGAGATGCTCCTGATTTTCTCTTGCCCCATGGAAGCAAGAGCCTGACAGAGCCTGAATTGTTGAAAAGGAGGAGGATGGGGGTGGCTGGGAGAGGAAAAGTGACAGGTTGGGATTAACTGGAGCTGGGATGTAGAGAGAGACTTGAGAAAGAGGAGAAAGTGGCATTTGGGTTAGGGTTATCACTGGGAATTCCTGTGCAGGACTCAGCCTGGTGGTGATCCTTCTTACCCAAAAACACCTCATTTTCCAGGCTGGGTTTGAGTTGGGAGTTTTTTGTGAGTTTTTTCCCCTCTGGGATGTGAAGCTCTTTTTTGCCACAAAATTCTGAGTTTTTCTCACTCTTCCTGCCAGCAGGTGCCAGCGTTCCCTAAAGCAAAGCAAACTTCCCCTCTATTCCAGACTTCCACCCTTCGAGACATTTTTCATCACCTTTGCTTTTTTTGTTCTGTCAAGTGATTATTTCTGGCTTCTTTCCCCATGGTGAAGAAGAAAATAGGATTTTAGAGGAATGAGTTCTTCCAGGAGGAAAACACAACAGGCTGACTTCAGCCATGAGATGAACAGAGCTCGGCCTCTCCTGCTCAGCTCAGTGAATCCAAAGGCTTTTCCAGCAGGAGTTGGAACTCAGAGTCTGCAAGGAACGGACCTTGGCTTAGCCATGGTGCTGGGTTGAGGTGACATATCGATTCCCAGGGTGTGGGAACAACCCACAGAGGTCCTGGTAGTCTTTATGGAGAGACTGACATGGATTTTGGGTTTTGGAGAAAAGTCCACCAAGGGAAGAGCATTCGAGGCTCCAGTCAGTGTTGTGTTCTTGCAGGGCCTGAAGGAGCCCCAGGAACCATGGAGAGAGACAATTTGCAAGGGCTGCAGGGCCAGGAGGCAGGGAATGGTTGCCAGTGGCAGAGGGCAGGGCTGGATGGGATGTTGGGAATGAGGAATTGTTCCCTGGGAGGGTGGGCAGGCCCTGGCCCAGGGTGGCCAGAGCAGCTGTGGCTGCCCCTGGATCCCTGGCAGTGTCCAAGGCCAGGCTGGACATTGGGGTTGGAGCAGCCTGGGACAGTGGGAGGTGTCCCTGCCATGGCAGGGGTGGCACTGGGTGGGATTTAAGGTCCATCCCATCCCAAACCCCTCTGCGCTGCCCAGGTATTTTTCCCTGCTCATTCCAGACCCTCCTGCTTGGGAGATCTCTCAGTCCTCACTTGGCAGCGCTGCCCATAAACTCCACAGCACAATCCCCACGTTTGGTGCCAATTCTCCCTCGCCCTGAGCCCCACACTGCAGCTCTGTTCCCCCTCAGGTGTGGGATTTTGGGATGCTGCCATTTCTCTCATGCAAGAGGAGCTGCAGGGACAGAGCTGGGGGTGCTGAGGCTGCTCCTCCTCCTTCCCAGTCCCTCCGGGAGAAGTTTCCTATTTATCCTCCTCATTTTGGGGTGAGCTGCCGAGTGTCCCTGCAGGTGCAGAAAAGCTGGAATGTGAAAAATTGGGAGCAGTTTTCCCTCCTGTCAAACTTCCAGCCGAGGGACATTGCTCAGGATCCACTCCTTATTCCCTCAGCTGAAAAATCCCAGGAAAAGCCCCGAGGCCTCTGGGGCTGAAACCAGAGAGGATTTGCCTCTCAGAGCATGAATAATCCAAAAGGGTCACAGATTTCTTTCTGTCTGGAAACTGGGCCTGAACTGGGGCTCTTCCAGTGGCTGGGAAAACCTGATCCTGGTGCTCCCGAAAGGAGAGGAACCTGTTTGTGTCTTTTAACTTGTTGCCATCTTTTCTGGGAGGGTTATCTGATGTTTAACTCCCCAAATCTTCGTGGTTGTGCTCCAATTATTTGTATTTTCTGCTTAAAATGTTTTCCTTGCTGAGAGTTTAACCAGGAAAGCTTCACTTTGAAGGGAATTATTTTTCCTCCTCATGATTTGAGTTTCAAGCACAATAAATTTTGATGCTAAATAATGCCAGATTTTGTCTCAGGATAAACTTCCCCCCTTTAGCCATCAAAAGTCAATAAATAAACCCCGAGCCAGGAGCTGTAGGAGCCTGTGGATGTTTTTGTTTTCCCTTTTCCTGGCACCAGTGGGGTTGCAGCAGCTGGATGTACTTACAAATAAATAACAGGGCAGGGAAGAAGGTGTGGATTTACTCTGCAAGGAGAAGGGAGAGAATGTGTCAGCTGTGTGCTCCAATATTCTGAATTTTGACTCCATAAAAATGCTGCTTCTCTGCTGTGGGATGGATTATTGAAAGAAGGCAAAATTAACAGCTAGGAAAAGCCAAATCAGCGTTCCTTGCTTGGATAATCAGGAATAGCCCAAACCAGGCTCCTGCTGCAATATCTTACTGGATAAAATATGTAATTCTGAGCAGGCAGTGCAGGAAAAAAATGGGATCTTTTCCATGGAAGTTATTCCTTGGAATGGGGAATCCTCTGCAGTGGGAAAGGATTCCCACTCAGAATTCCCACTCTGCAGTGGAAACAAAACAACTGCACTTTGTGCCCAGACAGCATTTCCCACCCAGAAAATTGGACTTTGCCAATCCCTGGATGTGTTTGTTCCTGGAGCAGGTGGGGTGGGAAATTTGCCATTGTTTCTATCTGCTCTCAGCTTCCCAAAAGGAGGGAAAAAAATTTCTGAAGGAATCGTAGAATCTCAGGATGATTTGGGTTGGAAAGGACCTTTAAGCTCATCCAGTGCCACCCTGGCTGCTCCAAGCCCCAATGTCCAACACTTCCAGGGATCCAGGGGCAGCCACAGCTTCTCTGATGTGAGCTGTGGGAGTTGCTTTTCTTGGATTTTCCTTGTCAGTGCAGGAGAGCTTGATGTGATGCTGCAGGGAAGGGATTATGAGAGAAAATAGAATAAAATGACTGAAAATCACAAATTGTTACAGCAGCCATAGGATAAAGTAATTCAAGAGTTGGAACATTAAAATTTCACTTTCAAGCCACGTGATGGCCTTTCAATATTGAAGGATATTGAAACTGATTCCTTGTCCTTTTTAATTCCTTCTTGCTTTCTGCAGGAAGAGGGGATTTTCACTTCTATAATTTCTGCTTGGATAACTCAAGATTCATTTTGGAGTGAGGTTTAAAATATAATCTACAAACCCCTGAGGATAAGGGGCCCAGTGGAAGGGGTGGGATCACCTCTTCTATTATACACATGTTCTCGCTATAAGAATAATTAATTACATCCTATAATAGTAACAATTTTAAATATTTTCCCTGGGTTTTAGCAGCAGGATCCAGGTGCAATCTGCTTTCTGGAGAGGAATAAATTCAGGCTCACAGCTGAGCCTTTGCTGGGAGCAGCCACATGATGGCAACATTGCTAATCTTTAACTTTGTTCCTGAGAGCAGCTCCTGGAGCTGAGGTTTAGCTCAGAGCAAGGTGTGCAGCTCTGCTGGAACTCTGAATTCTCTGGGATTTACTGGAAAACTTTCTGTCGTGGTTTGACTCAGAGAGGGACTGGGGACAAGGGCTGCAGGGACAGGAGGCAGGGAATGGTTGCCAGTGGCAGAGGGCAGGGCTGGATGGGATGTTGGGAATGAGGAATTGTTGCCTGGGAGGGTGGGCAGGCCCTGGCCCAGGGTGGCCAGAGCAGCTGTGGCTGCCCCTGGATCCCTGGCAGTGTCCAAGGCCAGGCTGGACATTGGGGCTTGGAGGAGCCTGGGACAGTGGCAGGTGTCCCTGCCATGGCAGGGGTGGCACTGGATGGGCTTTGGTCCCTTCCAACCCAAACCAGTCCATGATTCCATGAAATGAAACCACTTCACAAGACACTCTGTGGCTCTCAGCTCAACATGGGCAGGTTTTTAAGAGGCAGGAGGAGAAAATGCTACTTTCCTTTTTTTTCTTCCCCTTTTCCCCCCCTTTTTTTTTCCTCTTTTTCCCTCTTTTATGAGCTGCAGTGGAACCTGTAAAAGGCTTTTCCCTGGTGAGAACCAAGCAATTCCTGAACTGATTCAACTCTGAAACAGGAGAACAGGATCTGGCACCAGGGAAGGAGCTCAACCAAGTTCAAGCAAGATCTTCATTAATGCCCTTAGATCCTGGACGTGATAAATATGGGTGAGTTTTGGTGGAGACTGGAAGAAAAATGTGTCCTTTCAGCCAAAGTAACTCTCATCCTGACAAACATTCTGCTGGATTGTTATTTGAATGAATATTTAATATAAAACATGCAACCTGCTCTAATAAGAGCACATTCATAATTTCGAGCAGGCGAGCCCTGTCCAAAATTCCCTTGGCTTTGCTCTGGGGTAAGGAATAACTTAAGAAGGAAATGTTGGACTGCAGCAACTCTTGGCTGAAGGACACAGTACAGCAAGAACAGCTGTGGAAGCAGATTTACTGCAAGAAGTGAGGCTGCTAAAATCCTGACAGTACTTTGATTTTTTGGGGGATTTTTTTTTTTTAATGAAAAAGTCCAATATAGAGTTTATAACTTTTCATACAGTTATTTATTTTAGGAATAAGAGAGCTGCCAAACACAGCAGGTAGTTAATACCCAATTCAGGCTGTGTTTAAATAGGGAAGGAGCTATTGGCTGCATCCTTTGGGATTCTGTGATTAACCCACAGGGAGCTGGAGGTGACTTTTTCCAGAGGCTTTCAGGTGAAACATGAGTGGGACTTGGCTCCCTTGGAGTGAAGCTGGAATCAGATGTAGCAGATAATTCAGCTCATCCTCTACTGAAATGTGCTTTTCCTTTGGACAGGGCAGATGGAGCTGAGGGAGAAAAGCTGGAGCTGGGATGGAGACTCAGTCTCTGCCTTGTTCCAGGTGTGGATCTTTCCTGGTGAGGATGGTGAAGGTTCTGGAGAGTCAGTCCTGTGAGGAGCAGCTGAGGGAGCTGGGAAAGGGCTCAGCCTGGAGAAAAGGAGGCTCAGGGGAACCTTGTGGCTCTGCACAGCTCCTGCCAGGAGGGGACAGCCGGGGGGGTTGGGCTGTGCTGGCAGGGAACAGGGACAGGAGGAGAGGGAACGGCCTCAGGCTGGGCCAGGGGAGGCTGGGCTTGGACAGCAGGAGCAATTTCTCCATGGAGAGGGTGCTCAGGCCTTGGCAGGGCTGCCCAGGGAGCTTTGCAGTGCCCATCCCTGCAGGTGTCCCAGCAAGGCCTGGCCGTGGCACTCAGTGCTCTGGGCTGGGGACAAGGTGGCCATGGGGCACAGCTTGGGTTCCATGGGCTGGGAGGGCTTTTCCAACCTAAATCCTGGGATTCTGTGACTCCAGTGCTCAGGAAGGAGGGTCAGGGTGTGCTGTGCCCCAGCTCAGCTGCCCATGAGTCCTTGGTGTGAGCTCTGAGGGTGATTCTCCCTGAGGATCCCATGCCAGGCAGCACTTTGGGATCTGCCCAAGGGCTCCGTGTTTGGCCCCTGCTGTTCCCAGTCAGCTCTGGCACCTCAGGCTGCTTTGGGGATGAGAGGGTTCAGCCACCACCCACCCCACAAGGGCCTGGGGGTCGCTGGGTGGGGCTGAACAGAGTGGGCACTTTTTAAAACCCCTGCAGTGAAGTTGGCAGCAATCACTGAACTCTCCTCTCCTCTCCTCTCCTCTCCTCTCCTCTCCTCTCCTCTCCTCTCCTCTCCTCTCCTCTCCTCTCCTCTCCTCTCCTCTCCTCTCCTCTCCTCTCCTCTCCTCTCCTCTCCTCTCCTCTCCTCTCCTCTCCTCTCCTCTCCTCTCCTCTCCTCTCCTCTCCTCTCCTCGTCGTAAAAAAGGAGGGATAACAATCCTTGCGTCCCTCCTGAGCGTGCTCTGAGGTTAGATCATGGAATCCCAGAACGGTTTGGGTCACAAGGGACCTTAAATCTCGTCTGGTTCCACCCCTGCCATGGGCAGGGAAACTTCTCAGGAGGTGACGGAGCTCATCAAGGAGAAAATAAAGAATACAACAAAGTTGGCCAAAACACATCTTCAAAATGTGCTGCAGAAGGGATAGAGGAAACTCTGGCTGGGACTGGAGGAAGAGGAGCAGATCTTGCAGCAGAGTGGATCCCAAAAGGTTCTGCAGGTCTGGGTACACCAAGGGAAGGCTGGAGCTGATGCCCAGAGACCACAAATCCTCCAGAGGAAGGGAGGGTGCAGTGTCCGTGGAGTGTGAGCTGCTCTAAACGCAAATATTCTCCCATCTGGGCTTTGGAAGCAATGAGACATTCCCGAAATTCGCAGCCCATTTCAGGTTTTATGGGTCACTTTGCTCGTGTCTGCCATGGAACTTCTGCCAGGAGGTACCAAACTGCAGCTGGAAGAGTCCAGATGGCTTTGGGATTCTGGGAGAGGAGGAGCTGGGGCTGTGGGAGGACCCTGAGCTCCTTCCCTGGGGTTCAGGGACCGAAGGTTGCGCTGCACATTCCGTGCTTGGAATGCCAGAGTTCTGTGGGGATTTGGGTCCAGCAGAGCCGTGTTTGTTACGTGCTCAGGTCACCAAAGGAGCTCCTGGACACTACTGGGGATGGAATTGCCTTTTCCTTGCTCCCACTTTTCTCCTGCTGGCGACTTACTTGAAGGTGTTCCCTTGTTGTAGAGGAAGCAAATGCCAATTCCATAAAAATGCAGAAAACATCAACCATTGCAAAGCCGATTCTCTGATTTGACAGAGCTCAGTGAAATGAAAGTATTTTACTAAACTGTCCCAATTTCCAGATTCTTCCTCCTCAGCTTCAAGAGTGAGGGGATTTAATGTGATTGAATTTTGCATCCATGCTGTAACCCAAATCTGGTGTTGCTTTAGCTGATCTTTACGGAGTATTTCACAGGATCACGGAATCATCCAGGTTGGAAGAGACCTTGGAGATCCTCCAGTGTCATGGGCAGGGACACCTCCCACTGTCCCAGGCTGTTCCAAGCCCTGTCCAAGCTGGCCTTGGACACTGCCAGGGATCCAGGAACAAACCACAGCCTCTCCCAAGCAATTTAATCCTAACTCTGTTTTTCGAGGTTTATTAACACTTCCTGACTTCTGCTCTCCCGTGTTTTCCGTGGAATGATAAAATGTGACCAAATCAAAGAAAGAGGCAGCTCAGGGCAGGGTGGAAGGGTGGGATTGCTCTGCCAGAGTGGCCTTTTCTCACCCAGAGAGCCACGAAAAGCCACTGAGGTTCATTAGCGAGGCAGCCTAATTGGGCTGGAATTGCCAGGGTAGGAATGGTGCTGATAGCCTGAGCCTGTATGGAATTGAGAGCACCCCCAGTGATCAATACCAGCGATTATGACATTTTAAAAATAAAATTGCTTGCCCTTGACTCCAGCGGAAGGGAGAGCTCCCTCCCACACCCCATGGGTTGCAGCTGCTCTGCTCAACACCAACCACTTTGTGAAATGGCCAACAAAAGCCTTTCCTTGCCATCCCTCTGAGGGGGCAAAACCACCATGACTTTGATTCTCTTTGCTCTGGAGGCCTTTTAGTTAAAAGCTCTCTAATAGATTGGGGAGTATTGACAATAATAATGAGCTTATGGGTGAAATTCTGACCTCAGCGAAGTCAATGGAGCAGAATTCCAGCATTTTATATATCCACACATCTATATGAAGTCTATACATGTGCTCTCAGCAGATCAAACCTCTGCATTGATTCACTCTTTTTATTCACTCCACTTTCTAACAGTTTGCTTACCAAACATCTTTTAGGTGTGAGCTAATGAAATTAATGTATTTTCCTCCTGCTTAAAGCAGAAAATAAAATTAACCACCTTTTCCCCCAGGGAAAAAGGAGGGAGGTTGGGTCTATCCTGCCTTTCTTGTCCAGAGAGAGAGATATTTTAAGGCCATTCAGATGTTTGAGTTTATGGAAAACTCAGTAAAGGGTTTAAACAAGTCTTGTGATGCCATGGGCTGAAGAATTGGAAATCATGATCTGAATTAAACTGGGAATCAACATGTCCAGGTGCCCCTTTAGTGATAAGAATAGGAAATACGGATAACATGGGGGCTGAGCTGTGTGAATAATTTTTTAAGAAAACAAATGAAAATTAACATCTCTCTCATGATGCACAGCAAGGCAAGGCATGCAAGGAAGGCATAATGTCTTTTAGTAGACCAAAGGAGGAAAGAAAAAAGAGAGAGAAAGAGAGAAAGAAAGAAAGAGAGAGAGAGAAAGAGAAAGAAAGAAAAAGAGAGAGAAAAAGATAAAGAGAAAGAGAGAGAGAGAGAAAGAGAGAGAGAAAGAGAGAGAAAGAGAGAAAGAGAGAAAGAGAGAAAGAGAGAGAAATAAAGAAAGAAAAAAGAAAGAAAGAGAAAGGGAGAGGAAGAAAGAAAGAGAGAGATAAAGAGCAAGGGAGAAAGAAAAGAAAAGAAAAGAAAAGAAAAGAAAAGAAAAGAAAAGAAAAGAAAAGAAAAGAAAAGAAAAGAAAAGAAAAGAAAAGAAAAGAAAAGAAAAGAAAAGAAAAGAAAAGAAAAGAAAAGAGAAAAGGGAAAAAGAAGAGAAGAGAAGAGAAGAGAAGAGAAGAGAAGAGAAGAGAAGAGAAGAGAAGAGAAGAGAAGAGAAGAGAAGAGAAGAGAAGAGAAGAGAAGAGAAGAGAAGAGAAGAGAAGAGAAGAGAAGAGAAGAGAAGAGAAGGAAGAAATGTATGTCAGTTTTATGGAGCAAGATCCACTCATTCACAGCTCTGTGAAAGAAACCATTTCCCTCTTTATTGACATCCGAGCACTTCCAGGTATTTTTGCCAGGACTTTATAAACCGTTCCCACTGCTGTCACGGCTCCTGCCTGGCTGGGAATTGCTGCTGTAAGAATAGCCCTACACAGGAGTATTCCCACCACTCCAAACTTGGCAAGGGAATGAATTTGTCAGGATGGAACGAACATAGCACCTACTGACCCACAGCCCATTTCCTCCCTTGGAATTGTGCTGCAGCATTCATGGCTGTCCAAAGCCCTGGGTCAGGTTGATATGGAATCACTTGGCAGGATCTGCTCTAATGGAAATACAGGAAAAGCTCACAGGATTGACCACCTCCATTGGGCTGGAAAGGTATCCCAGAAATCCACAATGGACTGTGAACTGTTTGTCTCCATCTTCTCTAAGAAGCCATTGTGCAGTTTGTGTCCATTCCTTGCACCTCAGGGTCTGTCATTAAGATGTTTTAGGGTCAGTGATCACAGAATCTGAGTTGGAAGGGACCTTAAAGATGATCCAGTTCCAACCCCTGCCATGGGCAGGGACACTTTCCACCCGAATCCGGCGCTGGGGCCGAGAATGGGGAGGAGCTGGAGCTGCTGGAGAGAGTCCATGGAGGCACCAGGATGAGCAGAGGGATGGAGAGCTGTGCTGGGAGGAAAGGCTGCGAGAGTTGGGATTGTTGAGCCTGGAGAGGAGAAGCTTTGGGCTGAGCTCAGGGTGGCCTTGCAGGGCCTGAAGGAGCCCCAGGAACCATGGAGAGAGACAATTTGCAAGGGCTGCAGGGACAGGAGGCAGGGAATGGTTGCCAGTGGCAGAGGGCAGGGCTGGATGGGATCTTGGGAATGAGGAATTGTTCCCTGGGACGCTGGGGCTTGGAGCAGTTTGGTCTGCGTGTTCATAGAATTATGGAATCACGGAATGGTTTGGATTGGAAAGGACCTAAAAGCCCATCCCATCCCACCCCTGCCATGGCAGGGACACCTGCCACTGTCCCAGGCTGCTCCAACCCCAATGTCCAGCCTGGCCTTGGACACTGCCAGGGATCCAGGGGCAGCCACAGCTGCTCTGGCCACCCTGGGCCAGGGCCTGCCCACCCTCCCAGGGAACAATTCCTCATTCCCAACATCCCATCCAGCCCTGCCCTCTGGCAGTTTGAAGCCATTCCCCCTTGTCCTTATCACCAGAAATAACCAAAGCCACGTCCCAGATCTGCTTTATTATTATTATTATTGTTGGTCTCAGCGAATTGCTTAGAAATGCCATTTATTTTTTAAAGAGTGGTGCTGTTAACTTGAATCAGTGCTGGAAACAGTCTGTCCCAATTCAAATCAACGTGAACCAATGGCAAAGGTGATCAGCCACAAAAAGGAAGGTTCAGGGTGAAACCAGGGGAAATACTGAAAAGCTCCCAGCTCTGGAGGTGTTACAAGATGAAAATATAATTTAAAACTGTCCTTTTTGCCAAATTAAGATCATTTGCCTCACAGATACTGGAAATTTTTTTTCCAGTTTGTTGGTCCATATGTTGTGTGTGGGAGACCTATAAATTTTTTGTTTTACAGGAATCCAGTGATTCTCTTTTTTGTGGTAATTTTATACCATAATATGTGTGCCTGGGACTTCACTGTAACGTGAAATGGAGAAGGCTGGGCTTCTTTGCTCATTATTTTGATTTTGGATTGCTTGATTACATTGTGGAATGATGGAATTTTGTGAGGATTTTAGAAGGAAATGTCTGGATTTGATATTCCTGACAAGCAGTATTGCAGTCCATGAGTGTTGGCATGGAGAGTGCCTTGTGTCCCAAATGGAAATTTCCCAAAAATCGCTTGAGGAGATGGAAATATCCTTGCCCACCCTAATGCACCTTCAGGCACAAACCACCAGCACTCATCCTAAGAAATAAGCACATTTCATTACATGGGATTTGGGAATAGGATTCTAGAAACTGTTTTTCCACTCCTTGTAATGCACAGATTGTATAGAATGCTAAATCTCCTCCAAAGTTAAATGCCCATTCTGTCACAAATTCTGAGGATTTTTATTTTTAATTTTTTAATATGTTTAATATCAAATGTCTAGTTCCATTCTACTCTTGACATTTGTAAAAAACCTCAATTCTGAGCCATTGAGAGGGTTCATTTCCCTTGTGATGCATTTCAAAAATGCGCTGAAATTTTATTTTGATAAGGTCAAAACATTGTAATATGACTTCAAATATTGGCTGTAGCAGGCTGTCAAATACATCTGTCACAGTGCCACTGAAATTCATGTTTCAAGGGACTGTAGAAAAACAAACAAAAAAAGTTAAGTCAAAGCAAAATTAATACCTTGTCATGACGAAACGTTCATGAATTATGGAAATGAGGAACTGAGTGGACACTCAGTGCTGGAAATCACTGTCTATCCCCAAGAAGTTCCAGGTTTTAGGGAGAACGATGCCTTTTTGGGGAAGAAACAAGGAGATGTGGCCGGTTGTGCTTCACAGGACACAAATTCCAAAACAAACCATTATTTTTAACAAAACAGTCCTTGAATTCCCTGACTGATTGGAGGAGGACAGGGATGTCCAGGTTTTGCAGCCAGCAGTTCCATGCCCACATCCTTCCCTCCTCCGGGAAGAAAGGGAAGGAATAAACAGAGGTAAACTTTCCCATCCATTCGGAGTTATCTCGCGCCACGCACGGAATTCCCGAGGCGGCCGTGCCCCATCCCGGGGAACTCACACGTAGTCACTCAGCCTGTAGCCACTGTGGGACGCGGATGTCAGGGAAGGAGCGTGGTTCCCCTTGTAGGCACTCGGCGGCTGGGAGGACGGAGGTGGTGCAGTCCCGGAATGCGGCGGGAATTGTGGTGGGAATTGTGGTGGGAATTGCGGCGGGAATTGCGGTGGGAATCGCGGCTCGTTCCCGAGGCACGAGGCGCACAGCACAGCCCCACCCAGCATGCTCAAGGCCGAGGAGACGAAGCCAAGGTAGAGAGCCTGGCCTATCTCGTACTTCATCCCGGCGGGCAGCGTGGGGTTGTAGAAATCCACGACGACGTCGTTGGTGCTCCACGACACCGGCACCAGGCAGAGCAGCCCGGCCGCCATGAACACGGCCCCGCCGGCCACGGCGATGGAGGCCTTGGCAGGGCTGCCCTCGGCGCACAGCGTGCACCTCATGCCCACCACGGCCATGGCGGCGGCCAGCACGGACAGCAGGCAGGAGATGACCATCAAGGCGCGGGCGGCGCGGAGCTCGGCGGGCAGCGCCAGCTGGGAGCGGTGCACGTGGCACGTGTAGACGCCGGTGCTGTGCCACACGCACTCCATCCACAGCCCGCGCACGTAGGCCACGGCCGTCAGGATGTTGGCGCCCACGTGCGCCGAGCGCCACCAGTGCGGCAGGGCGGTGGCAATCAGCGTCCCCAGGAAGCCCAGCAGGCTCAGGGAGAAGCCCAGCAGCTCCAGGGCCCAGCCTGCCATGGGAATGATTGTCCTGCCTGAGTTCTCTTGACGAGGAGCCTCCGCCGCCGTTCCCGTGGAGAACGCGAGCTTTTCTTGGAAGATACGCGGCGGTTTTACTCCGACGCCTCCTGCTCTCCTAATAAAAGGTAATTGAGGAAAAAAGGAGTTAATTATTACCCCAAAGCGTTGCCTCTCCAGCCAGTGAGGTGAGTTCCAAGTGCAGCGAGGGCAATAATTAGCATAGTTATCGCCGTTAATCATATTTTTGTGGAAGTAATGGGAAAGCAAGCTTCCCTCTTCCCTTATATAAACAGCCTTGTGCTGCCCGCTGGGAAGAAAACTCAAGACAATTTATGAAATGGAAAAAAAATATTTTAAATGCAAATATTCCTCCTCCCAGCAGGCTCTTCAAAAAAACAAACATGATTTCCTCTCTAAAGCAGAGAATTAGGTAGTGTTAACACTTGGAATGGAGGAGATTTATAAAGTAGGGAACTGCAGGTTGTTTTACACGATGAAAACATTCCCAGAAGGTCATAGCAGGACTAGGAAAACAATAAGGGTGTATTTGCTCAAAGTAGGGAGCAAAGAGAGTGATTTAAAACCTGTGGAAGAGGATAACAAATATTGGATTAAAGTCACTTTCCTGACTGGCCAGTATTTCTTGAGGTTGTATTTTTAATAAAGCAGCTCAAAGGGGAGTAATTCTCATTAGGGTCTGTGGAGTTCCAGGTCATGATTTTGGGGTGTGGGTGAAATGTAGAATCAGATGGATATCCTGGAGCTTCCGAGGGGCAGCACCTTCCCAGTTTGGTCATGTCTAAATCCAAGCTGAAAAACAAGGAATGGTAACTCTTCTTTCTGTATAAATCCCAGATGATGTGGCCTTTTCCAATGGCTGCCTTGCCAGGTCTGTTACACATCATGCATTGTGCGGGTGGGCAGAAACCTGATATTTTAATACATAAAATAACCCCTGCGTCAAAATCCAACCTGAAATTCAGAGACAGGAACCAATTTAGGCTCTGGTTCTGCCAAGCCTCATGCACGTGTTGAACTCCTGCTCGTAGGAGAAAGTGGAAGTGTTTGTTTGCAGGACCTGGCCCGAGCAGGAAAAGGGAGGAAAACCATCTGGATCGATTGATCAATGCCATCAGGGCAGCAGAAGGATGAGAGGGAGCAAAGGGAAAGCTGCTCCACATTCCCCTGATCTCAGCCTTATCTCTAACGAGTCTGGAGTGACATCAGTGCTGGGTTTGCCTCTACTGCTGTGGAATTCACTGATCTCTGCCTGACAGCAAGATCATGGAATCCTGGAATGGTTTGGGTTGGGAGGCACCCTAAAGCTCATCCAGTGCCACCCCTGCCATAGCAGGGACACCTCCCACTGTCCCAGGCTGCTCCAAGCCCCAATGTCCAGCCTGGCCTTGGACAATGCCAGGTGTAGTTGCACTGTTTTAGAAATCTTTCTCTTCTTTCTCAGGGAGAATAGACATAAGTTGCATTCTTGTACTTTCTTAATCTCTGTGTTTGGTACTAGGTGTTGTATAACTGTGACCAATGGTTTTAGGAGGTGGATTCCCTGCTGACCAATAGTTGCCAGATTATTAATGGATATATAAAGAAGTTTTTGTAAAAAAAAGTTTCTCCTTTCATCATCTTGGGTTCATCTGCCTGCTTTCTCTGCCAGCTTCTGCAAATCTCAGGAAATTTAAAACCACAGCCAGTGATCCAGGGGCAGCCACAGCTTCTCTGGGAATTCCATCCCAGCCCCTCCCCACCCTCATGGGGAACAATTCCTTCCCAATATCCCATCCAACCCTACAATCTTTTCGTTTTAAGCCATTGCCCCTTGTCCTGTCACTCCATCCCTTGGAAATTGTCTCTCTCCATCTTTCCCATAGGATGGGGCATCCCTTCCCAAAACAATCCCTTGGACATTGTGAAAAGAACGGGAAAAATTGAAAAGCACAGGAGTTTTGTGGCCTGGGCAGAACAACACCACAGGCTGAGGGTCTTGTCCTTCTCCATGTCCCTTTTATTTGGAGAGAGACATGGGATGGGGAGGAATGGGATGTTGGATTTGCTGGCTGGAAGGGAAGAGAAAACCAAAGCCCAGCCTTCCTTTGGTGTGCCTGGTTTTAGGAAAGTTTTTCCTCCTGTTGCGACTTCCTGGCCTTTCAGTTCCTCTTTAGGAAACGATTAAATGAAAACACCTGGGTTGATGTGGCTGCTGAAGTAATGTGCCTCATTTGCATACCGTGAGACAATCACAGAAGGTTTTCTGTCAGAAATTATCACTCCAAGGGAAGTCAGGCTGCAGATTTCCCTCAGCTGTCACAGAGTATCGTGATAGGCCATGAGTTAGGGCCAAGAGTAGCACAAAGGAGCAAACGCTTACCTCCAGCACTCACTAAAATGGAGATATTTAATTTCTGTTCCAACCACAAAAACTCCTCAGTGTTTGATTGCCTTCCAGGTTACTTGGGTTGGGTTCCCGTATTAAGGAAAATCGAGCAGTATTTTTCCTTTTTGCTATTTGTTTTCTGGGAGGTGCGTCTGGACCTAAGCACACCACACATCTCAGAGAAATTATCCTGGGAATGCTCCTCCAGGATCAGGGAGATCTCCACATGGTTTTGGGGCACAGCAGCACCGTGAGAGACCTCAAGAGCTGGAATGGAGCTCGGTGTCCTCAATCCCGGCAGCACCTCTTGATCTGCTCTGGGAATCTCCCATTCCCTCGGTGTTTTTCCCTCTCTGCAGATGAGCAGGACCCAAGATGATCCTCTCCAATTCCTCATCCCATAGATGACATCCAGACATGGCCCACCCTCTGGAGGAGCTCTCCAGCTCACTCTGGCACGTTTGCAAAGGCTCCCAAGGTCAGCACGAGGCTCTGCAGCCGATCAGGGAGAACAGGACCTCAAAAAAAAATGCGATTTACACCTCCAGGCCTGGGAAATGGACCCCCAACCTAATGGAGGTCAGAACACTCCGGGGCTGGGCAGCAGCTATTTTTAGACATCATTAAGGTGTTATTTTTAAACATTAGCCATTAAGAGCTTTCTAATTTCAGCAGGCAGTGTTAATTAGCCCCGCTCGCTCGGCGTCATGTTTTCCATGTGCTTTCCTCAGCATTTCCAGCTGCCCCTGGTGCTCAGTAACACTTTCACTGCCGGGCCCAGCCTTCCCCTGCTCGCTGGGGCCAAAGCTGCAGGAACTCCACACATTTATCTGCAGGAACATCAGCAGCCTCTGGGAATGTCTCTCTGCACAGCTCAGCTCCCAAGGGCTCAGTGAGGAAAATTTGGCAGGATCAGGTGAGTGGCAGATTGGATGTTTCTTCTGGGCTGATGCAGTGGAACATTAAAACAAAAATCGGCCATTTGTTTCTGCATTGGTTGTGTTTGTTGGTATTTCTTTAGAAAGCGAGTGAATTTTGCCTTCTCACTTGGGGATCACCCTTTTCTCGCAGGGAACAGGGACAGGAGGAGAGGGAACGGCCTCAGGCTGGGCCAGGGGAGGCTGGGCTTGGACAGCAGGAGCAATTTCTCCATGGAAAGGGTGCTCAGGCCTTGGCAGGGCTGCCCAGGGAGCTTTGCAGTGCCCATCCCTGCAGGTGTCCCAGCAAGGCCTGGCCGTGGCACTCAGTGCTCTGCGCTGGGGACAAGGTGGGCATGGGGCACAGCTTGGCCTCCATGGGCTGGGAGGGCTTTTCCAGCCTCAGGGATTCTGGGATTCTATGAACCAGAGCCAGCCTTTGTGTGGAAATGAAATGGCATCTGGGATAAAAACCAAAAAAAGAAAGAGGCAATGTCCATGTTTAGCCTTCCTGACCTGCAAGGCCCACACAAGCACTGAGTGACTGCGAAATGATGTGACAATTTATGAAACTTTTGAATTCCCTTGCCCTGCCAGCCCATGCCAGCTTTATTTCCATGAGCACAAGGGCTGGAAAGGCAACTTTTCCACACAAAGTGCTGCACAGGAACAGCCAGAGCTGGGATAAATCCTTGGGCTGGATCCATGGGCTCTGCCCCAGCTGCCTCAGCCTCGGGAGCCGCGGCTCCAGAGTAAGCTCCAAACAAACAGCAGAATCTGAAGTCACTAATCTGGGTATTTACCAGGATTAAATAACAGATGCATGTTTTACTGCTGTCTCTTTCATTGTTTCTCATTTTACTGCGGCCCTGCCCATATCAGTCTTATCCTTTTGTCCCTGCTCTTTCCAAGCCTTTTCTCCAGAGCTCTGAGTTGCTCCTCTCGTGCAGACTGTGTCTGCTGTGCCCCTTCCCTGAGCTGCAGGAGGTTCTGCCAATAAATTCTAACCCAGGAATTTTGCTATTTCTCTGTGCACCTTTCCCAGCTTAAGTTTTGCCTTCAGCACCCTCTAATTCTGCACCGATTCCCTCAGAAATGCCTTAAATTCGTTCCCCCTGCACTGGGAATGCAAAGGGGTGTGATGCGATGTTCTTCTTACCAGCTGGTGGACCTCAGCTGAGCCAGGCCCTTAAGTATGTACTCATTTCAATTTTTCAATTAATTTTATTTGATTAATCTCGCACAGCTCAATTAATTCATGTTTAAGGATCGGAGCTTTAGGGCGTGCTCAGGTTCACCAGGCAGGTGAGTGAGGCTCCACACCCTGACATTGTAAATTCTGCTGTTTCAGCTTCCCAGCTTTGTCGGGGGGAAAAAAAATGCTCCAGCGTTTCCAGGGGAAAAAAAATGGTCTGGTAAGAAGAGCTCCCTGCTGGGATGTGGGCGAGGGTGGGCAGATCTGAGGGGAAACAAGGCCTGCCTGGATCACAGCAAAATTCCTCTCCTCATTCCCCCCCCCTTTTACTTTTTGAAAGAGGAGATCAGGGAATCAATAAAAGCTTGAAAGGCACATTGCAAGCGAGGCTGATCCCACACCTACTCGTGGATCAGGGCAGCGCAGCTGCTGCTCTGCCAGATGTGCAGGAGGAGCCCCAGCCCCTCCCCACATCCCCAAAGCCTCCAGGACCTTCCCTGGGTGGCTCCATGGGGTCAGAACCAGCCTTGCACCACCTCAACATTTCCCCAACTTTCCTCATAGTTTTTGGGAAGGTTTTTGGGGTTGTCTCAGCTACGGGTGCTGCCCTTCATTCCATGGCTTGTTCCTGCTTGGGACCAGTCACACATCCTCCCTGCTGGGTTTGATGTTGTCTCTCTTTGAAATGCTCCTCAGTGGACACCGAATTTTTTGTTTCCATCGTGGGATTGTGCAGCTTTTTGTGGTGTGCTATTTGGGGTTTTCCTTACGGGAGCAAACTGGAAGTTTCATCTTCACCCTGAATTTATGTGAATGTTGATAAACCCAAGAAAAAACAGTAAGGCAACAAAGAAAAGGATCAGGTCGACATTTTGGTTCCACTTAGTTTTAGTCCCCAAATTTTGGAGTTTTGTCCCCTCAGTCCCCGAGAAAACCAGTGGCTGAGGAAGGTGCATTTAGGGAGAGTTTTCTGTCACATCTGGGATTAATTAGAAAAAAATCACTTACTTTTTGGGGTGGCTGGGTGCATCATTTGTCACATCTCTAACTCAGCCTCTCAGTGTCCTCCCCTAAAATCTGTGGTGTGGAAAAAAAAAAGAGTGAAAGAGTAAAATTATCTGCCTGTGGTTACAAAATGATGGATGTGTTCAGAGAGAGGGATATACACATTTAGCTCTTTGGTTGGCATGTGAACAAAAGCTCTTGCAGCTCACAGGATCTCATTTATTTGCTGAATGCAGCCAAGGTTATTAGTTTTGAATGATAATAAACATCCACCGTGGTGTAACACAGAGGAGGATATTATAACTGATTATAACCACATTTATAAAGTATATTCTGCATGCAATGGGACTATTTAATTCTGCCCTTTATTTATAGTATTAAAATACACACGAGAAACATTTTTTTTTTTTCCAGAAAGTCACAAGAATTGGTTTACTGATTCCAGGAGGTGTTTGTTTGCCTGTGGGACACTACTGGAGGAGTCAGCTTAACACATCCCAAAAAATGGCTCTTTTCTTGGATGTTGATTAACATCCAAAGTTGATAACTTTGGAAGAGTTAATCAGGACCTGTCTGGATAATCTGAATTTGGATCTGTCTGCAAACACACAAACACTATGAAATCCTGTGTATGAAGACGGTAAATCAACATTTTTTTTCCTTTAGAACCCATCCCTCATTTGGTCTGGAGCAATGGGTCTTAATCAGGGAAAGGAATAAATCCCAAAGCTCCTGGGGAGTGTTGGGCAAATCACAGATGCCCGATTCCATTTCCAGGGTACAAAACATGACAAGAAATTCAGTGGCTGGTGGGATAAGGTGATGTGCTCTGAAATTCTCAGAGCTATTAAAATCAGGTAATTGGTTCCACTGGCCTAACCCCAAACACTGGGTAACATTTTTTGATAATTTTGACTTTTCTTCTCCATGAAAATAGCTCCAACTGAGGGTGAATTCGTCGGTGAATCAGTGATGTTTTACAGTGAGACCACAAAGCCATTGCTCTAAATTTCATGGTTAATGAAAGCTAAATGGTTAATAAAGCTGAACTTTTGCTATAAGTTGGTACACATGGAAAAGACAAGATAAGAGTTTATCTCAGCATTTACACACGGGATTGGAGTTGGCACATGGGAAAAAGACAACAGTTTATCTCAGCATTTACTCTTGGGATTGGCGTGCAAACAAATCTGTGCAAAAAAAAAAAAGGTAAATGTGAGAAGCAAAATATAGGGTTTTTTTGTAGGAGGACCCTTTTCCTTGCAGAATAAGAGCAGCCAAGCCAACATCAGAAAGTCTCCTGCTGGAAACAAGCATATCCAGCGGTGGAACCCGATCTGCTGGAGCCAGGGGAGGGCTGTGGTGGGCTGTGCTTTTATCAGCCCCTCGGATGAGAGGGGAAGGGGAGCAGGAACATCTGCAGGGAGGCTTTGGGGCTGCGGTGACGCAGAGCTTACGGGGGCTCCGTGCCCTGGGGGATTCCTGTCTGTGAATTCCCGCTGCCCGGGCAGATTTCAGAGAGCCTAAGGGATCAATCCGTGTTTGTTACCCTGAGTTTGTTAACCCTGGTGGAGCCCCGGGGTCAGGAGGGCTCGGGCAGGGCTCTCCCACGCACCTCAGGGAAGGGAAGCGAGGCTCACAATTTACACCAATATGGATTTATTTGGCTGCCGGGAGTTTGGGAGGCAGAGTTTGGAGCTCTGCCCCCCCTTCCATGAGTGCAGTGTATCTGAGTTATTGTAATTTGTGTGATTTTGTATAATTGGCAGAGACCTCAGTGCTTGCCCAGCCTGACACTTCCACGAGTGTTTCCCTCCGGATTATTTTGCGTGATTTTGCCCACTCCGTTTTTCACTGACTCAAACCTCGGAGTTCCTAACATTTTCTGTGGTAGGCTTCTCCACAGTCTGCTGCACTCCACAGTCTAGAAATACACCGAGAGCCAAACCAAATCCTCATGCTCCTTCTCCCGGCTGGATTTCCTTGCATCAGCCCAAACAAATGACCTCGCTCACGTGCGTGCTCTGCAAATATCTACGGAGAGCAATCACAGCTTGTTTATTATCCGTGTCTCACCTGGGCTCACTCCTCCTCCCCGTCTGCTCCCCACTCTCGTGCTATTTATGTTACTTAATAGTGCTTAAAATGGTTTTCAACCCAATTTAATTTCACCTTTGTTGCAAGGTTTTGTGAGTTTTGGGCTTTGAGCTGCCTTTGCCACTCCAGCCGTGGCACAGCCTGCTCTCAGAAGGGGATCACCATCCTCAGACTGGCTCAGTGCAAAATCTAGGTCCGTGCTATTCTGTGGCACTTCCAGAAACTTCTTCCAACCATTACTTTCTTTAAGACCCAAAGGAAATGTAATGTCTTGTCAATACATAACCCGCTGGGGGTGTGCATCCTCAGCTATCTTCTCGTTCCCAGGATGGCTGGTGGCTTCCCAGCGGCAGCACAGCCCCTCTGCTGACCCTCCTTCCCCAGCTCAGCCCGGGGGTGTTGCTGTCCCACACGGAGAGGCCGTGGAAAGATCTAAGGGAGAAAAAATGCGCCAGCGCAAACCCTGAAATTGATCTGGGCTGCCATGCTGCGCTCCAGGAGGGGGAAGGGGAAGGAAAGGCCTTTTGCTGAGCTGCCTGGAGTCAGCAGGATGTGTCCCCACGATTTCCATGCACATGGACTTGGGTCACCCTTCCCTTCTCACTTCTGCCCCTGTCTCATAAAAACTTTCATCCTACAGCTGTCTGGGTATTCACAGCCCTCTCACAGCTTTTCTTTGATTTATTTGCCCTTCTTGGTTCCCATGTTTCTCCCTGGCTGAATTGCAGGCAATGTCTGAGCAGCACATCCTAAACACAGAATTCCTGAGGTTGGAAAAGATTTCCAAAGTCACGGAGGCCAAGCTGTGCCCAATGCCCACCTTGTCCCCAGCCCAGAGCACTGAGTGCCACGGCCAGGCCTTGCTGGGACACCTGCAGGGATGGGCACTCCAAACCTCCCTGGGCAGCCCCTGGCAATGTTTAACAACCCTTTCCATGAGGAAATTCCCCCCAGTTTCGTGCATGGCTGTGAGTGCTGCACAAACTGCACCAAGCCTGAATGGATGGGGCTGGTGGCACCTGTGCCACACACACCTGCTGCTTGCCCAGGCTTGGCAAACCCCAGGAGCTCAGCTGGCACTGCTGCTCCAAATGCATTTCTGGAAGGTTTTTGGCAGCCCCAGAGAGGCCAAACATTCCCATTGTCCTCAGACACCTCTGAGAAGATGTTTGAACCTCTGGTGTTGGTGTGAGTGGAGAGCAGCTCCCCCAGAGTCCCTCTGAGGAAAGGGATGATCGACTGGGATCAAATACAAAGATCTTCTTCTTCCTTAGGGGTTTTCCTTAACTTTGGACTGGTGACACACTCATGGATGTGCCATCCCTGGAAGTGTCCAAGGCCAGGTGGGATGGGGCTTGGAGCAACCTGATCCAATGTGTGGTGTCCCTGCCCATGGCAGGGGGTTGGAACGAGATGATTTCTTCCAACCTCAATCATTCTGGGATTGTGGGATTTTACACGAAGTTTTAGGCCCTCCCACTTGCACACCTTAATGGGAGCTGTTTTATTCGCAGGTTGACAGCTCCATGAGCAAACCAGCCCACAGCCGACTGACACAGAGCTCAGGATGCTCGTGGCTTCCTGCACAACACCTGGGGCATTGAACATGACATAAAAATCACTGCAAGCACCAAAATGTCATTTTTCCCTGGAGCTGAGCGTGTGTTGGACTCCTCACTGCTGCACCTTAACCTATATTTGCTCCCATAGCTGTGCCTGTGGCCCTGTGTGGAATTCCCCGCACATCTTTGATGTTTTCGTTTGTCTTTCAGAATGACATCAGCAGAAACAGAAATGGCCACAAACTCATTCATCTTTCCCGTGCCTCTCAGAGAGTGCCATAATTATTTAGCTTCTTAAAACCTCCACACTCTCACAGCTCTCATAAAGTAGTTATTCAGCTCTTGATATTTTCTCCCCAGCTGTGCTGATTTAATCCCGCCTGGGGTTTGAAAACTCAGCCAGGAAAATCCCAGAGCGCAATACAGCTCATTTATAAGGATCAGCATTCCTGCAGTGCCCAGCCCGAGCTGGGCTCTCCATCTGCCTTATCTAAACACTGCCATCACACTGCATTTAGGCTTTCATGGCAAGTTAAACCATCACACGGAGCTCGGAGAAACTCGTACGTCTGGCCTGGAAATATCGTCGTGGATTTTAAACATTTGGTGGGACAGCGCGGTATGAATTCAGGTAGAGCACGTTTGTTCGGGGTGGTTTCGTTCTCCTGCCAGCAAGCGGGAAGCGCTGCGGTCTCTTCACCACAGAAGTTCTCAAAAAAAAAAGATTAGGTCACTTCCTTAACGGCATAAATCTTTTTATAAGTATCATGAAGTTATTCTTGAGGTGATTAGAACGCAGGTGAAATTCCCTTTCTTTCCCAGTGCTGACAAAATCCCCAAAATAACTCAGCCATGCAGCGGTGCCATTTTATTTCGGAACCAAACCCTCTGAATTCCACAGCCAGGAAATTCTTATGATTGAGATGCCTCTTCGAGACATTAAATAACCAATATAGTTTATGCTGCATACTAATGGTCAACAAGAATACTTTAAAGTTTAAATTTCACACAGAAATTGCAGGTACAAACTCCTCACACTACATATATTTGCTGTTGCTGAGCTAACATTGAAAGACACATACTAACTTTTTAAATTTCCTGACTTTTATGATTGCTCAATTTTGCAACCTTAACATTATTTTGAAAGTAGGATTGTGTAAAATTTTCCCCAAGGGACACAGAGAACTCTGTGCTTTTGAAACACGGCCTTTCTGTAGCTAATTTCCCTCATTTTGTTGGAGGGTTTTTGGTTATTTTTTTCCCCAACCCTGCAGACAGGAGCAAAATTGCAGGACCTCAAAAATAATCAAGCGTGTTTCTGGTACCCTGGTGCCTTAATTTTCTGCATTTGCTGGGTTTTCATTCTGCAGTGCAGGTGTGCATCTGCTATGGATCACAGCCCTGTCCAGGAAAGCACTTGACATCCCCAGAACCACTCATGAGCCTGAGGTGAAGAACTTGCTCCAGGGCTGTCCTGGATTGGGGAATATCTTCAGAGATATTTAAAATCGAAAGGAAATTGGGTTTAATTTTCCTGTTGATGCACGTGGGGTTTCAACAGATGACAAATTACAGGGAATGGCTGCCATGTGCATTTTCCCTGAGCAGGAGTGGGAAATGAATCCTTTCTGTCGATGTGGAATTATAAAGTAACACAGTGAGAAGGAGAGACTGCGTTCATTTGAAACAATCACAGGTTGTTCTCAGTTTGTTTTGCATGGCAAGGTAAGAATTGGGTTTTGTGCCCAAAAGCAAAACCAAACCAGCACTGCCTGGTTTGCTGGGGGTGAGCAGAGAGGGGGAGCTCTTCTATTAAATGGACTTTTTAGGTGATAATTCTCCCTTTGTGAGGGGAGAACAACATTTAAACCCCCTTAAAGAGGATTATTCAGTGTCTGGACGTTAAGGCTGGCTCTCCACAATGAGGTGGCTTTTGCAAATGTGGATTTTGACAGCACAGGGAGGGCAACATCCCTCACCCAGCTGGGATGAGGAGCAGTGCCAGGCACCTGCATCCCACCCAATTCTCTTCCTTTGGCAGCAGGAATCCCAGAATCCCATAAATCCCCCTCTACACCTGTCTGGGGCGATCTGTTTTATCACTAACCTTAAATAACACTTAGAGCAGACGTGTTCGCCACAGGAACTCGCCCCAATACAAAGGACTGAGGTTTGCAGTGGAAAATTGATATCTTTTCAAACAACAAGCAAATCACTTGTGCTACAAAGAGCACAAAACCTTGTGGAAGCAGAGGTCTTCCAGAGGGCTCAGTGTCACACAGGAGAAAATGATTAATGTAAAATCTGTACAGCGATGGAGGGTTCAATTTGGGGAATTCTGGGTGATGCAGGTTAGTTTCCTTTGAAGACCCCTTAATGCCTTCCCCTTCTTCCTTGGTTTTTAGAGGAAAACACCAAAGCAGCATCTCTCCCCTCTTTCTCCAGTCCCCCACAAAATGAGGGCATTGTTTCCAGTGGCTTTTTCCCAGTAAAAAAAAGGAGCAAGTTTTCCCATAGTACAGAAATAATTTGCAGTGTCAGCTCCTACAGGCACTCAAAGATTCGACCATTACAGCATCACTGCCTTATTAATCTCATTATTCCTGATCTCTTTCTCCTATTTCCATGCTGTCAATATATTTCTCAGAGGCAGTCACATCTTCCAAGGAGTTCATCAGTGCCCATCCAGGGCTGGAAAAAGCCATATGGTGTTGTGCCTGACCCCAGCACAGCAATTAAGCCACCAGTGCTTCCTTGGAGCAGCGATTCCTGGTGATGAAAGCTCCAGACCTGCTGGCTCCGAGGAGTTACTTTTACTGTATCAACTTTTCGCATGTCATAAAAAGTGGAGCCACATGAGAAATTGAAGTTATCTGTGTAGCCCCGGGTCTCAGGGAGTAAAAGACTTCTAAAGCAAGCGATGTGATTAGGAGAAATAAGGAAATGAAATCATTGAATGGGAATGCGCTGTGCGTAGAAGGAATCAATAAATAGTTCCCAGGAGTTATCAAGGGCCATTTAGTGCTTTTTGGATCTAAACTCTCTAATCCCTGCCCTTTCTGGTTTATTTTACCACGTATCTCTGGGCTGTGATGCATCCTGAAGATCCCAGCAGCTGCTCAGCCCCGCGATGGAGGCGCTGCGGAAAGGTCAAGTTTTCCTCGCGTTCCGCCTTGGATTCTCCGCGAGAACCCTCTGGCTCTTCCCAACCGCTTTAAAGCCTCGTTAAGGAGATGGAGCTAAGCCTGTTTCCATCCCCACCGAGTCACCTTCCTTTTCCTGTGGATTATGGAATACTCATCCTGCGGGATTGCCCGGTAGCAGCGAGTCCATCTGGACGCTGATGGACAAAGCAGCGCGCGGCTGCGGAATCGCTTAAAAAGCAGCTCTTGCCAAAGAGAAAGGAGGCCATAAAAGCCTACGGGCCTCCTGGTGACATCTGTGTGACCTCGCTGGGACTGCAGAGCCTGCCCCTGGATGTTTTCTGAGTTACCTGCGCGGGGTTCTTCTAACGACAGCAAGGGGACGAATAAACAAGGATTGGAAAGTGTCGCTCCTGAATTCAGCAGCCACCGCCGTTACCCTTCACCCGGGCGGGTCCTGCGCCAGGATTTTAATTCTGTCCCCTTTTTTTGGTGCCCCATTTTTCTCTTGTCACAGCTGACAACAACAAGGGCCATGATCAGTCGGGTGAACGCTGATCAGAAACTCAGGGAGGAGCAAATTACAGACAGAATTTGGGCTGGCAGATGATTTTAATGCAAGGTTGTGCTGACATCAAAATTTTTGTTTGGTGCTGTCTGCCTGAATTTGGGAAGGTGTGCCAGCAACCAGTGGGGCAGGTTGACCGATTTCCTCGCACCTGTCACACAGCCAGGGCTCTTTCCCTGCAACATCTGAATTTTTGGGCCTTACCACAGTTTGTATTCTGTCAGGAGGATGGTCTGGCCACTGTTTATAGCTGGAGCTGTGTCTCAGTACACAGAAGATTTTTGTATGAGTTTTTCCTCATTCTCTGCCTCAAAAAATGTGGTTTATCTATGAATGTAAAAATTGTATTTGGTTAGATCAATACAATGTCACAACATTGCCAATAGCTGAGGTTTAGGAAATAAGCAAAAATAGGAAAAGTTGTGTTGCTTTTCCAGAATACTGTCCCTGATTTCTTGATCCTGAAATATTACCTTTATATTTCTCCTTAATGACTTTTTCTTTCCTTATTTTATTCAATTAATTTTTGAACCCATGGAAGTTTTTAGTATCAGGTGTCCCGTGACAAAAGGGACAAAACTCTTTGTTTTTTTAATATTTTTAACATTTTACATCCCAATACCATTGCCTACTCCTTTCTTCCTGCATTAGAATGGTTTGGGATGGAAGGGAACTTGGAGATCACCTCCTTCCCACCCCTTGCCATGGGCAGGGACCCCTTCCACTAATCCAAATTATTATTTAGTTATTCAGGTATTCATTCCCAATTTAACATCTCTGTGCTGCTCATGACTTTGGAACATACCGTGAGGACGATCCATGGAATTCAAATCAACTTGATATCAGGAGATATAAAACGGTTTGGCTTTTCATATCGAACCTCCATTTCCACCTCTTTTCCTTTTCCCCTCCTTTTCCACCATTTTCAACCTGCAGTTCTCAGCACAATAAAAGGTAACAAGCAAGAGCTCTTGGCAGACGGAGGGAAGTTATTTAATGCCTGTGGAGAATCTGTCCCCATATGTTTAATAAATGCTTTCTTTCAATAAATGTATGTTCAGCTTCAAGGAACATGGAAAACTACAGGGTTTTTTTGCATCGAGTGCCAAGATAATAATAATCTGGCAAGTGACTGCTTGCTCCAAGTAGTAAAAGGCCAGTGAAGCCAAAACTCACTGTTACCACTATTTTAATCATTATTTGCTGGTGACCACCAGTCTTCAGTGAGCATTTCAGGTGCCTCTGGTATTTTTCAATTTTTGCTGAGTGCCAGGTGACTCGGGGCCCAGCTCTGCTGCTCTTTCTCACAGAGTTTTATCTGATTGAAAATTAGCCTCAAAAGATTCGAGTCCAAGCAAAAAAAAACCGCTCGTGCTGAGGCACAGCAGCAGAATCTGATCCTGTGTTTCTGGTCTCTAAATGGTTTTTGAGTAGCTGGCACCAAGGCTTTACATTCGTCTTTAAATACTGGAGGTCTGGGGTTATTACAAAACCTTGGAGGGTTTTTTTTTAAAAATAAAAGTATGTTATTTCTATTAGATTCTGTTTGTAAAAAATTACATATTGTTAGGCTGAATAATGCAACCCCCAAAACAAGAAGTAAATGACAAATTCAGACTCCTGGAATTGTGTAAGTTCCACTGAGAAAATAACCCTGAAACCTCACCAGCCACATCTGTGTATATCACTGCTCAATTATTACTCTTTTACTAGACTGCAGGTTATTTTGCCTTACACCCAATGGTCCAAGGGGGAAAAAAAAAACCCAGCCCTTACTGACAATCATGGGGAAAAAGTGAAATCAATAAAATGAAAAATTATCTGACAATAATTGCAGTTGCAAGGTTTGCTCCTGGGCATGCCATGAAAGCAATCTGAACTTCAAACCTCTGTTATTACACCGCTCCAGTTCAGCTGTACAACAATCCACTTCGGGCCTGGGACTGCCAGATGCTGAAATCACTTTTTTGGGGAAAAAAATAGACTGAAAGTAGGCTAAAAGCAAAGTCTAAACAAGGATTTTGCTTGAGTGGATTTGCATTGCTGTGGAGCTCAGCCCGAAGAGACTCAGACACAGAAGGTGTTGCACTTGCTGCTGGCAAGGAGAAACGGGGGAGGAGGGATCACAGAATTATGGAATGTCCTGATTTGGGGGGTCCCATCCAGTCCCACCCTGCCCTGCCCAGACCCCCAACAATGCCAGTCTGGGCATCCCTGGCAGCGCTGTCCAAAGGCTCCTGGAGCTCTGGCAGCCTTGGGGCCGTGCCCATTCCCTGGGGAGCCTGGGCAGTGCCCAGCACCCTCTGGGGGAAGAACCTTTCCCTAAATATTCCCCTAAACCTGCCCTGGCCCAGCTCCAGCCATCCCTGGGTTCTGTCACAGAGAGCAGAGACCAGAGCTGTCCCCGGGGAGCTCTGCCCTCAGTCTCTTCCTCTCCAGCTGGACAGTCCAAGGTCCCTCTGCCACTCCTCGTGTGGCCCTCCAGACCCTTCACCATCTCCATGTCCCTCCTCTGGATGTTCTCTGATACCTTTCTGTCTCTATCTTTCTTCTCTTTGCTCACACAGCAGATTGGGAGGAGAGCTTGGAAAAGATTCCCGCATTTCCCATTTCCTGAGGAGGAAACTTCTCCAGACAGAGCTGAGATCCCTTCTGAGGGCACGAATTTAAGCCCAAACCTTCCTGGCCACACCCCAGCAGCAATTCCCCAGGACAGGCTCCATGATGGGGTCTCAAATATCAGCCCAGGGAGGAAATCCGAGGCAAACGGGGCTTTGTGCTGTGGCAGTGGCTTCCCGTGGCTGCATCTTCCTCTGTCTGGGAAGCCTCCCAAAAGAGAATTACAGTAATTGAAAAATGTGGCCAAGAGAGCAAGCACTGCTCTTGCAGGATAATTGCAAAATAAATAAGGGTGCATGAAACATTTGCAAATTTTACAGACAGTAAAAAAAAAAAGGAAAACAAAACCGCTCTTGTGACCCATCCAAAACAAGTCTTTCCAGCAAGAGTTCAGAATCAAAAAGAGCCAGGATAATCTTACTGGAAATAACACTTGTAATTGCAACATAAATGTGCATTAATCACCTACTCGTTTGCATTTGCTCTTCATTACCTGACTTTTCAAGTTTTCTGAGCCCAGAAAAGCGTTTCATTTCAATCTCCAGCATAAGAGCTGGGCTGTAGGATATCCACGTGCTGATAAGATATCCCATATTTAGCATGGCCTGAGTGAAAGGCCTCACGAAGCTCCCTGAAATGCCAGATTTCAAATCCCCCAGTCCTGCCTTGAAGGGACTCTCAGCTCTCTGAGTGGTGACTGTTTCCATAAGCGTCAAAAACCGCGTGAGGTTCATTTCAGAGCACAGCCGCGAGGACAAACTGTGACAAACACCCTGAAAAGCTGCTGGAATGTGCTGCCTCATCAAGGATCCATGGCATGGATCCTGGGGCCAGCAAGCAGGACACCTACACTGCCCCTGGGAGAAATTCAGCTGGCGGGAGTGGGCAGGAAGGCTCTGCAGAGAGGTCTGGACAGGCTGGATCCTTGGGCTGAGGCCACACCAATGCCGTGTGTGGGAATCACAGGTATGTAGTGAGAACTACTTTCCCATGAGAGTGTTTATCCAATTCACACTATTCCTCTCTAGCTCAAAACAAGCAGGAATCCATTGAAACATAGGGTTTTCTTTTAGACACTTAAATGTAGAGATTTTAGATAAAAGTTCTGTTAAAATCAACTAGAATAGAAAAAGACGCAGAACTCAGCTAGAAAGAAGTTAATGATAAAATACAGAGTAGCCTTTGATTATTTGATATTTACTCAGCTGTGCTTAGAATAGACAATTAATAATCTTAAGAAAAGAAGTTCAAAACAGAGCCTAGACAGTTACAAATTTTGCCCAGATGCAACCTACTTAGAAGCAATAGAAGAGAGCATTGGGAGTTTTCCAGGGTCAAATGTATTGTCAAAAATCAGCGAAGTAAGAAGGTCACACTGAGGAAGACTCATATTACTTCATCCAAAGCAACCCTCAGACCAAATTAATGACCACCAACCCAATTCCATTGCAGGAACTGCGCATGCTTAATGACTTTTTGCTAATTCCCATATGAAGCGGGGAATGGGAGGCCCTTATGCTATGAATATGTATCTGTATTTCAAATATGCATTATTGTCATAGATAAATAAGTTCTGTGTTGCATTGTTACTTGGGAGCTGTACATTTGGGAGCTATCCCTGCAGCTCAAATAAACACACACTTTCTAACCTGAACAAGTTAGAGAGTCTTTTTCCATCTCAGGTGGATATCGATATTAGATCTATATCCGCATTTTAATAATTCACCATAAACGAAGATAATAAGAGACTTGCAGGTGGTGTTATGGCAAGACGTTGCTCTAACTGTGGGTAGCCAATGACATTGTGGGGTGGTGAATTGGGAGCCAATGGATGTGTGACATGAATGTTAGAAATTGTATAAAAAGGCTTTGGAAAATCAAGAGTTACTTCTTCCGTTCCTCTGACCAAGAAGCTGTTGTGGTGAATTTTTTCGTGTTGTGACCATCTTAATCGTGACACCCATGGAGCTGCAGAGCTGGGACAGGCCCTGGGGTGCTGGGGACAGCGCTGGACACGAGCCCAGGGCTGCCCAGGGGGACAAGAGGCCAATGGCCCTGGGCTGGATCAGCAATTGTGTGTCCAGCAGGAGCAGGGCAGGGATTGTCCCTCTGTGCTGGGCACTGAGAGCCCCTCCAGGGCTGGCTCCAGTTGTGCTCCTGCAGGAGAGCCCTGGAGGGGCTGGAGGTGTCCAGGGAAGGGAACGGAGCTGGGCAGGGGCTGAGCCCCAGGAGCGGCTGAGGGAGCTGGGAAAGGGCTCAGCCTGGAGAAAAGGAGGCTCAGGGGGCTGCAGCAAAACAAGGCAGAAGCAGCAGGTTTGTAGGAGCTGTGGTTTCATCTCCGCTGTCAGGATTTGTTCTGCAGCCCAGATTGGTATGGACCTGAGGTTCTCACTGCTCCCTCTGCTTCAGGAAGCCAAAATAACAACAGGAAAACCTAATTTCACCTCAAACTAGCCAGGAAATTGTGCCACTCACATTCAGATGTGGAACTTGGCTGAGCAAATTAGGCTTTCATCACCTTCAAGTTCAACTATTGCAAGGAATATATTCTCAAGCTGGAGCCGACCACAAAAAGGCACTCAGAACCCACGGCTGGTTCAGGAGATTTGTCTCCTGAGTCAGACATGCCAAAAAAAGCACTTCACCAGTGCTTTGAACGCCTGGTCCAGTTAAAGGTTCAGCAATGTTGTCTTTCAGCTGTAAAGTCTTGAAATGGCCCAAGTGTGGCTCACAGAACATCTTTTTTTCTTCTTCTTCTTCTGTAAGGAAGAGGGATCAGTAAGGCCAGCAGTTGCCATTTTCCAAAACATCAACAGAGATTATTAGGAAAAAATCCTGCTCTGGAAGGTTAGGAGGCCCTGGCCCAGGGTGCCCAGAGGAGCTGTGCTGCCCCTGGATCCCTGGCAGTGTCCAAGGCCAGGCTGGACATTGGGGCTTGGAGCAGCCTGGGACAGTGGCAGGCGTCCCTGCCATGGCAGGGGTGGCACTGGATGAGCTTTGAGGTCCCTTCCAATCCAAACCATTCTGGGACTCCATGATCCTTTGTCTTTGTCCTTTACAGTGGATTGATCTTCTACCACGCTTGGACATTTTTGAAATTTTTAAGCACGTGAGGAATGTGGGATTTGGAAGATCTCACGTGCAGGGAAGAGTTCCCAAACTGCAGAGCCCAGCTTCAGGAAGGAATGGGTTTGAATTAAAGCAAGGATTCAGGATCCCACCTCCCCCTGGTGTTCTTGGCATCAGCAAGCAGGGAATCGGCACTTTCCTGGAGAACAGATAAAATAATCTCCCCTGTCCCCCTAGAGCTCGGGCAGGGGGGCAGGTTGTTGATTAGATTCTCCCTGGAGCTGCCTCACGGCCCTGCTGTGGAAGTTCAGGAGTTTACTTGGCTTCTCTGCTTCATGCCGAGTTAAAAATCCCACAAAAAGTCCTTTGTGTGTGGAAGTGTTGCAGAAAACAGGAGATAACATTTTCCAAACCAGTTCTGGAGTACTGAAGTACTGAGTACATCATTTCCATAATAGTTCTTACCACAGGATTCAGCAGAAATATTCACAGAGTGCCTCTAACTGTATATTTAAACAACAAATGCTCCATTAAAAACTCACAGGAAATTCTGTTATTTTCCTTAAATTTAAGCTTTTCCTTTTCAGTGCTCTAGAGATTTGACAAAAGAAGCTGTGGAGACAGCAGCCCACAACTCCTCATCTTGAGAAGAAGTGATGGAAAGAAAATAAATCTCATTGTAGACCTTGGATATGAAGCAAACAGTGCAGGGACAAGGAATAATAAAAACCAGTGAAAAGGGCAGTGAAAAGGGAATGTGACAGGACATCCACAGCCCTTGCCACAAGGGAAGAGGAGGCAATTCCTGGAGCAGAGAGTCAAGGAAGGGAGATGTGGAGCAGGACAGGCAAAAGCTCGAGATGTGTGAAACCCATTTGGTCTGCAGTGATGTTCTCCTTTCTCTCTGGTTCCTTTCTGGAGCTGTTCCCCAGGACTCACACAGCTCGCTTTGCCTCTCTCAGGGCCTTGCCCTTATTAAAAAAGCTGAATTTTAAAGCATCTTGAGGACAAATGGAGCAGAGAGCCAGGGAAGGGAGATATGGAGCAGGGCAGGCAAGAGCTTGAGATGTGTGAAACCCATTTGGTCTGCAGTGATGTTCTCCCTTCGCTCTGGTTCCTTTCTGGAGCTGTTCCCCAGGACTCACTCGGCTCGTTTTGCCTCTCTCTCAGGGCCTTGCCTTGTTAAAAAGGCTGAATTTTAAAGCACCTTGAGGACAAATGGAGCAGAGAGTCAGGGAAGGGAGATGTGGAGCTGGACAGGGGATGGAGGACAAGAGCTCAAGATGTGTGAAACCCATTTGTTCTGCAGTGATGTTCTCCCTTCGCTCTGGTTCCTTTCTGGAGCTGTTCCCCAGGACTCACATGGCTCGTTTTGCCTCTCTCAGGGCCTTGCCCTCGTTAAAAAGGCTGAATTTTAAAACATCTTGAGGACAAATGGAGCCAAAAGTGTGATCGTTGCCGTGGCTCAGAGAGTAGAGATAAATGTAAAGGACAGATTACAAAATGGACCGGAGATGTCCCTGGGGTCTCTGTTGGGAAAGTGTTTTGATCAGACACTTGCCTGAACCTGAAAATTAGGATTTTCCCATCTTGAAAAATGGCAAGGAAGAAACAGTAAGTGCTGATCTCCCCTAGTTAAGGCTGGTGGGGTAGAAAAGGTCAAACCCTGTGTATTTCTCTGCTGTATGACTGCTGTTTTCTGATTTTACACTCTACCTTGCTTAACATGTTCAAAACTTCCAGAAATCTTCTCAGAAGTGGTTTGGATCTAATAAATTCTTTTGTTTACAGAGCCAAGTCTTGTCCTGCTCATTGCACCAGTCCAAGCATACCCACCCTGCAGCCCAAGGAAGTGGAATTTTACTCTTTAATGCCAACCCTGTGACTGATGGAATTGCCCTGCATTTCATACACTGAATGTGGCCATGTCCCACATTGCATCTTTTGCAATCCACTCTCAATTTTTTTTTTAATTCAACGAGGAACAGATGAAAATTTCTTCTACCATATTTACCATTACTGACCATCACAACATAAATATCAAAGTCAAACCATCCCTGGAGGTGTCCAAGGAAGGCCTGGATGTGGCTCTGTGCTGGGGACAAGGTGGGCATTGGGCACAGCTGGGACTCAGTGGTCTTGGAGGGCCTAAAGGGCAGTGGAAGGATAATGATCCAGCTGGGGAATATTTAACAATAATCTGGATTTTGGATGACTGACAGCAGCACTTTTTTGGTTGCTGAGTGTTGGAAACGGAGGCTTCGAGCTAGGGTTTACAAACAGCTCTGAGAAGTTGTGCCAATAGAGGAATCTCTGCAAGAGTGTGGAAAACTCTCAGCCTGGGGTTGAATTCATGTCCTCAAACACTCTAAGTGGATCCTTCTGTATAATAAGGGCTTTTCCAAATCATCTTCTTCCTCCTGGGAAAAGGAGGAATATGAGAAAACCCTTAGCTGCCACCTCTGCTAAGCACACACTTCAGTTTGCTTTCCAACGGGAAAGGATTTAAGGCTCTGCCTTTTCTCTCACACAAATTAATTATCATCTCTTTTATCTTTAAGCAAACTTAGGATAGACCCGAGGAGAATGACAGAAATATTGCACTGCAAAGGCAATATTGACTTGATTGTTAAAGCTGTAAAAGTCAGGCGGTGTGGGATGAAGGTGGAAAAGCTCCATCAGGAAGAAAAATGGATTTATGGCAGCACCCACTGCCTGGAAAAGGACAGGGTGAGGAATAACAGCTCTCACTCAGACTCACAAGGTGTTACATTCTGAGGGTTTGGTTTTATTGCCCCTTCCTTCTTCTAAGAATAAGAGTGAAGGAATGAAATTCTTCAGTGCAGGATGCAATTGGTTCAAGGCTTTGTCCTCTTGCACCCTTGATGCAGGTGTGTGCTTACAGCCAGAGAATTACTCCAATTATCTTTGTGATAATGAAAACCACGTGCATTTCTTATCTCCCACATCAGTTTTGTGTGTGTGTATAAGTACACTGTATAAAAAACGGCCCACTTCTTCAAAATTCGGAAAAATATTGAAAATTGGATAGGCAAGAGAAAACACCAAGTTTTGTGGCAGGTGTTTTTAGCCCACCCCATGAATTTCCATCGTTAAATCCTTCAGGAAGTTAAAGTGCAACATGGGAAACATCAGAAACTAAGTTCAGGTGTTGCTAATTTTGTTACAGACCTTCTACCCTTCAAGGTTTAGGGTCAAGGCTAAAAGCAGGGAATGGGAAATACTCAGCTTGTTTGGGTTGCTGGGCTGGAGAGGAGAGTGCTCAGCTCTGCTTTGTTGGGAATTAAAATGCAGAAGAGAGTGGGGAGAAGCAGGCTGAGACTTAGACTTTCTGCATTTGGGGGAGGGAGGTTTAGAAGGGTTTAGCTCCATAAAAAATGATATAATTTACTCACTTCTCCTTTTGAGGGCTCTGGTTCACACAGGAGTTTTAAAATTCCCCAATTTTCCGGCTGTGGCTGAGCCAAACTGCTTTGTAGTTGGAGTAAGAGTTCATGTGAGTGTGGCTTGGGCTCTCAGCTCCTTTTTGCTGTTTAATGTTTCCTTTTCGTTCTTCCCAGAACCTGAAACAGAAAAGATTTTCCTCTGCTCATTTCTGTTGGGACAATGAAACAAATTAAGCTTGAGGAAAGTTGGTGGCAGGGGTTTCCAAGTGGGAATTTGTGTTATTTTATGGAAATAAGGGGGTTTGAATAACTGGTGTAAGAGCTGGGACCTACATCCAGCACTCAGCTCCCTCTGAACATCCTGCACAGCTCCAGGTGGGTTTCAGCAGCTCTCCCAACCCAAGATGATCCCAACCCTTCCATTCCTTGGTCTGTAACGGGGGAAGGTTTGACAGGACAAGAATGGCCTCAGGCTGGGCCAGGGGAGGCTGGGCTTGGACAGCAGGAGCAATTTCTCCATGGAAAGGGTGCTCAGGCCTTGGCAGGGCTGCCCAGGGAGCTTTGCAGTGCCCATCCCTGCAGGTGTCCCAGCAAGGCCTGGCCGTGGCGCTCAGTGCTCTAGGATTGGTCGCAGGTTGGACTTGGTGATCTTGGATCTCTTTTCCAGCCTTAAAGATTCTGGAATTCTAAGTACATGCGTTTTGCTAAGAAGAGGGCTGAAAAATCTGCTTTCCTGCAGGGCAATGAGCATCCCTGTGGTGCATTGTGCTGTGTAGTAAATAAAGGCAGTTCTGCCTCTGCCTTTCCTACCCTGGATGCATTCCAAGGACAGTTTTCTCTGCCCCACTGCTTATTTTCATAAAATGCTCAGGAACCTGATATCTCAGAAGCTTCTGCTCTCTCAAGGCTGGTTGATGAGGTCAAAATTAACCTTTCAAACACAGTCCCAACTGCTCTGCTCTCATCTGTGGGAAAAGTGACATCCAGGTCGTGAGTTTATCCCAAACAATGACCCAACAGGGAATGTTTGTGAGAGACAAACGCAGCCTTATTGATGACATTTGCTATTTCAATCATGTAATTATGAATATGACTCAGGAACTGAGGTGCCCTTGTGTCCTGATTTTCTGTAAATACCGAGGCCTCGTGAAGGAAGTTTGGTTATTACTTTAAAAAAAAAAAAAAAGAAATATAGCCTGAGTAGAGAAGAAAGGCAGGGTGATCTCTCTGAGGCTTACTTTTGTATTGTGTTTGCCTCTATTATAAAATTGTTAACATACTCTCCCCCTCCCCTGGAAGTGTAATGGCAATATTAAAGCCAGTTTTACAATTTTCATCCTGTGTCTAAATCCTCCCTCATCCTGCTCCCTTCTTACAGGAGACTTTTCGCCTGGGCTTTTATTCAGTATTCATTACCCCTCTCCAACAAATAAACACCCCACACCTGCGAGTGGAATTTCATCTGGGCAGGAAAAATGGAAACTTTGTCCCGGTGTGGAGAAGGGTTTGTGCAGGTCCTGCCACTCCGAGGGGCATTGCTGCGGGAAGGAGTGAGCCGAGCACCACCAGGATGTTAAATTGAACAGCCTGCACTGGCAGAGAGCTCGGAAAATAATGCCAGGGGGGCTCAGGTTACTGCAGCAGCACTTCCCTCCAGCAGAAATGTAGGCCACTGGATCTTAGCGAGGTGGGTGTTGCTATTCCCCTTCCCTGGTGTCCGAAATGGGTGGGGAAAGGTGAGCAGAGAGTGTGAGCTCAATATCCTCAGTCCTTTTGTTCACTTCACTTCATCCCCACACTGTAAAGTTTCACACAAACAGTGAAAGCAGAGTGGGGAAAACCATCCCGAGAGCAGCCCAGACCAAACCTGCAGCAGCAGCAGACTCAGCACCTGCGCTCTGTGAATTAATGAGCTCTTGGGCTTTATTGCAGGCTGGCTCTGTCTAGCTCAGCGCTTGGCAGAGGTGTGTTCAATTTGTACTCGGGAGTGTGTGAAATGCTCTTCTGGATCCTTTCAAACAGTTTCTGTTCGTTCAGAACTGCCTGCACTTGTCCAAAAGCTAAGAAGGCTCTAAGAAAATCTGGCAACCTGTGATGTGAACAGAACACGAGAAAATGCTCTCCAAAACCTGAAGTTTGCACAGAAATAAAGTGGCAATTACTCCAAAATGAAACTTTGCACATCTGGGCATCTTTGGCCTGATTTTCATTTCTATGTAGAGGATGGTGTGCTTTATTATTATTGTTGTTATTATTATTATTATTATTATTATTATTATTCTTTAAGAAGTGTGAGCCTCTCACAGCTGGGACTAAAAGTCAGTGCAAACTCCTGACGTTGACTTGTGCAGCCACGGCAGGGAAGCTGTTTAGGAGCAATCCTTGAGTTACCAAACAATTCCCTTGGCTGGTGCTGTTCAGTGACAAACAGCAGGAGCAAGGCCAAGCAGCTCACACAGCACTCTGTGTTCACAGCAGGCTCTGTGCTCCCTTAGGTGAAAATAAACCACCCTCAAATCACTCCCACCCCTCTTCCCCTGAAGTTTTATACCTGCTTTAAAACATGGTGTTGCCCCAATTATTTTTCCCGGTTCTTAATAACTCGGGAGGAGGGGAATCTTCATTTGGAACAGCAATAAGCAAACATCCTACTGTTATATAAACCACCTGTGGAGGGGCTGGAATTATTTAAAACATAGATTTACATATTTCATCTTGCAAATAATCAGCTTTGTATTGCTAGGGAAAACACGAGGAGCAGGTTTTGTTACTCATTCTCCCTCACCCATGGATTTAATCGGAAAGACAAGAAGAACCTGTTCTCCAGCCCGGGGACTTACGTGCAGCTCGCTGGCATCCCAGCAGGATGAGGGAATTTTCCATCAGGAAAATCAGCCCAGAAGCTCGTGGTGATGATCCCTGGTGGGTTCCAAGAGCTGAGGAGTGACACCATCACCCCCTGGGGTAGAGAGGAGATGTTCCGTGTCCTTCGGGGAGCGGAAAATCCGTGGCAGGCAGGGAAATGCTCACCCCATCCCGGGGCTGTCCTGCTGCACGGAAAGTGAAGAGCTGATCCTGTCTCTGCATCACTTGGTTTCCTCCAGGACTCTCAGGGATCTGCCATGGATCCCTAGGAGATGACATGGATCACCAGGAGATTCTGCGGAGGGAGGACAAGCCCGGCAGCTCCCAGAGGGCAGAGTTCAAGGAGACTTCGGCAGAGGAATTCCAAACACATCTTCCCACCTCGAAACGCTCCAGGCAGGTCCTCTGCCGAGGAGGAGCCTCGTGTCAGGGACCAGCTGGGAGGACATGACCCAGGCTGGCTAAATTTGTCATGGCAGGGGAGGTGTCGGAAAACAGAGCGTGCCTGTTGCGGGAGGGATACAATGCTGGAAAAAGGAGCATCAGGTTCGGCTGAGTGTTTACAGTCTCCTAGAGACTGGGGCTGGGAGTTTGGGAGGGATGGGCACTGAAATGGAGACAGCAGTGCAGCTGGGCAGGACTGGCTAAGATGGGGTCACTTCAGTCTAATATCCATGATTAATTCCCTTTTTCCCTACAGCGGTGTGGGTTACGGCAGGGGCTTCAGCTCTGGGATCAGAGCAGGATGGGGAATTAATTTTCCTACCCCACTCCTGGTCTTTTGTGCCATGAACTCGGAGGGATGTAGCTAAACTAAGGAAGAAAGTCATATTTAAAGAATGTATCTGGAAATATTTTGCCTCCACTTTTCCCTGTCCCTTTCTCCTGCTGCATTCCCCTCCAAGGAGTCACTTCCCTTTTCCGGAAGGTGTGCTGAGCTAGCTGCAGCCTCTGGAGTTGTCTTTTCCCTCTCAGACCCTAAAAGGGCACGTGTCGACTGTACCTGGAAAATAGCTGGAAACTGTGGCCAAACTAGGGATGGGGCAAGGAAGAGGCTCATCTTTCTCTGTGTTAATCACAGAATGATCTGAGTCAGAAGGAACCTTGAAGATCATCTTGTTCCAATCTCCTGACACGGACAGGGAATATTCCACTGTCCCAGGCTGCTCCAACCCCAATGTCCAGCCTGGCCTTGGACACTGCCAGGGATCCAGGGGCAGCCACAGCTTCTCTGGCCACCCTGGGCCAGGGCCTGCCCACCCTCCCAGGGAACAATTCCTTCCTAAAAACCAATCTAAACTTTCTCTCTGTCATTTTAATGCCAGAGCTGTTTGAGGAATGGAACAGCTTGGGCAAGCTAAGTATTTTTCTCCAGATCCCCCATTTTTCTCGGTGTTCGGAGAGCGGGACATGATGGGGATGGAGTGGGAGGAAGGGAAAGGCTGCACCTCTGCCTGGAAAAGGAGGCACAGGACAAACTTCCTCTCTTCGGGAGCTTCTTCTGTGGAAAATCGTGGTGAAAGCCAACCCCACACTGGCACTTATGAAAATTTTTGGATATAGGAACAAGGGATATTGGCTTTAAACTGGCAGAGAGTAGGCTTAGATGGGATATTGGGAAGAAATTCTTGACTGTGAGGGTGGCGAGGGACTGGCACGGGGTGCCCAGAGAGGTGGTGGATGTCCCATCCCTGGCAGTGTCCAAGGCCAGGCAGGACATTGGGGTTGGAGCAGCCTGGGACAGTGGGAGGTGTCCCTGCCATGGCAGGGGTGGCCCTGGATGGGCTTTAGGTCCCTTCCAAGCCAAACCATTCCATGGTGCTGTGATAGCGATGAGTGTCCTTGAGGAATAATGGCTTTCTTTTTTTCTAACCCCCAATTCTTAAATATGTGCTTTAAATGAGAAAGGACAAAATCACCTGTGTGGTAGGACTGACCTTTGGTGAACATATCAGTTCCCAGTGTTGAGAGCTCCCAGGGGCTGGGGCTCCTTGCAGATAGAATCAGGGAATCCCAGACTGGTTTGAGCTGGAAGGGACCTTAAATCCCATCCAGTGCCGACCCAGGGACACCTCCCACTGTCCCAGGCTGCTCCAAGCCCCAATGTCCAGCCTGACCTTGGACATTTCCAGGGATCCAGGGACAGCCACCTTCCAGCCCTGCCCGATAGCTGGAGATCAGTGAGCTGCAAAACGCTGCTCAAAGTGAGCTTTTGGGGGATTGTTGCCAGCACAGGAGACAGCCCCGAGCTCTCCAGACCCCACTAGATGTCAGTGTGCTCTGCAGCTCCGGCCCCGAGCTCCCTGGGCTGCGGAGATGCTCCAGAGCTGAGCTCTGCTGCCGCCAGACCGCTCCAGTTTGTGAGGAGAGAAAGTCAGGTTGGTGTTGTTGTTTTTATCATATTTGCCTTTTGGAATCACAGCATCATCAAGGTGGGAGAGCCCTTCAGGATCACCCAGTGCCACCCCATAAGCACCCCAAACCCTGTCCCCAAGGGCCACATCCAGACTGCTCCTGAACACTCCAGAGACAGGGACTGCAAACCTCCCTGGGCAGCTCATTCCAGTGCCTGACCACTCTGACAGGGACATTTTCTTTCCCAATCTCCAACCTGAGCCTCCCCTGGAGCAATCTGAGGCCATTTCCTCTCCTCCTGTCCCTGTCCCCTCCTGTCAGAGCTGTGCAGAGCAATGAGGGCCCCCCTGAGCCTCCTCTGCTCACACTGAGCCCCCCCAGCTCCCTCAGCTGCCCCTCCCAGGATGTGTTTTCCAGCCCTTCCCAGCTCCATTCCCCATTCCTCTCCCTGGGACACACTCCAGGCCTCCATGTCCTTTTTGAAATGAAGAACCCAAAACTGAAATGAAGAACCCAAAACTGGTCACAGGACCTGAGTGTGGCCTCAGCAGCGCTGAGTACAGCAGGAATGGGCACTCAGGGCACAGATTTGGGGATGCCTTTGGCCTTCCTAAAAAAAAAAAGGATTTGAAATCCTGAACTGCCCTGGGGATGTTGCAGACACCAATATCTGAACTGGAAGCTTGTTTGTTTAGCACCAGGCCCTGTCAGCAAGAAGCATTTATCAAGAGACTCCCCAATATTTTTCTTGAATAAGAAGCTGTAAATTTTCCCTGTTTTGTGAGTGCTGCCACTGGCAAAGGTCCTTCGGGAAGTGCCAAGGCTCCCAAAGGCAGATCTCTGCAGAGCCACTCAGCTCTCCATCCTTGCCTCCCTGGAAGGTCAGGGATGTTTCTGCCTGATGTTTTTGGTGCAAATCATCCCGAAGTGAAGGACTGGCCCAGCATTGGATCCAGATGTGGCTTCAGAGCCGTGTCCCTCCCCGTCCGTGCTCACACGTGGTGGAGGTTTCCTCACCCCATCTTCTGGGCCTGCCTCCATCGCAGACATTTCACTCTTGATTTATTTCTTAAAAATCAAAAAAATCCCACGGACACTATATCATCAAATCTTGGCGGTTCTATAAAAATCTACTTGTTGGGCTGTTTCAAGGGACTGTCTTTCAAATAATATTAATATTCCTGAGGTTTGGTGTTTAACAAAAAAATCTGGATCAAACCATTGCAGGTGACGAGGCAAGAGAGGATTCCTCCTTCAGATGTTGGATGTACATCTGAGCTGGAAGTCTGGCAGAGCCTTCCCAAAGCCTGAACAAGTATTTGGGTCAGGCATTTGGGCATTTTTCTCTTTCATTTATTCTGTGATGGATGTTCGGGGCCAGCCTGGGATTCTCTCTAAGGGAAGAGTTGTGCTGTTCAATGTAAAGCAGATTAGAGGATGTAAATTCAAAGTGAAATGCAGCAGGGGAAGCCAGATATCCACCCTATTGATCTCATCACTACAGAAAATATGAGGCAAAAATTCCTTTGACCAGGATTTCTGGCCTGTGCAAGGTCTCCCCAAGGTGATGATGCACCAGGTCCTGAAATAGGGTCCCTAAATTTAGATTTAGAAAATCTTTCTGTTTCAGCAAACAGCAGAGGTGTGTGACCAACTCTTCCTAGAATCATACAATGTACTGAAATGTATAGGATATTTAAAAATTGTTAATTATTTAATGTGTCTCAATAAAACTTGGTCCTCCCATGAGGTATAGAAACATGGGTTTTTCTGTCCACTGGAAGATTTATATGGTCATTTTTTAAAATTCTGAAGCCCTTTCACAGAATCCCAGAATCCCTGAGGTTGGGGAAGCCCTCCCAGCCCATCCAGTCCAACTTGTGACCCATACCCACTTTGTCCCCAGCCCAGAGCACTGAGTGCCACCTCCAGGCCCTCCTTGGACACCTCCAGGGGGATTTTCCACAGGGATTGCCCTCACGGCGCTGTACAATTCCCACAACACAACATTTCTCACTCCTGGTGTTGCTGTGCCATCATTTTCCTTTTGGGGTGCATTTCCACGCAGGGAATCCTACAAACTCCACAGGCTGCAGATGTCGAACCCACAGCAGACACTGAAACACTTGTGAATAATTAGAATAATAAATCATAATTGTTGGTGAGGTCAGGGGTGGATGAAATCAAGCAGGAGAAAACATTTTGTGCTGTGTGAAAGGACCAAAGCATTTGTGACCAAGGTGAATTTTCTGCTCTCCTGGAGGAGCTCAGGCATGGCAGGAGAGCAGGACTCTCCCACTGAACATTCAGTTTGTCTGGAATTTTAGTGATGGCTCAGGAAAGTGGGAATCACCTGAAGCCAAGTGGTTCACAGAGGGCCACGTCCTGCTCCTGTCAACCATCACTGCAAGCAGCTAAAAAAGCTTTGAAAAATCCTTCTTTTTGTGAATCCCAGGTGAGCAACCCTGAATTCCGACACATTTGCTGACAAAACCAGAAGGGGTGTGTTTGTTTTGTTCGGAGATTTTTTAATGCTGGTTTTTTAAATCCAGTTATAAAGCAGGCAAGCTCAATGGGGTTTGTGGCACATAGGTTTGAATTTCAGGAGGAAATTGAAGCGTGGGAATCGCTGCGTCCACCCTGAGGTGCCTCTTTTGCCTTAGAACAGCCAAAAGATTCTTCACAGATGTCTCATGACTGACTCCTTCCAAATCCTTTTGGGGTTTTTCTACCAGCATTTCTTGGATACAAGTTTTTAATTTTAAAATTAAAAATGTTGGGTCCTTCTAGGTTTAAACTACATTTCCCCACAATGTTTATTTATTAGTAACAAAGGTGGGGAGATGTTTTTTATTTTCTCATTGTGTTCAGACTGTGGGCCCTACTTAACCCCATAACTTGGTTGGAAAAAGCCTCTAAGATCATCTAGTCCATCCTTTGACCTTTTATTTTAAAGAAACAAGAAGAAATTATGAAAAAGAAAATCAGTTTTCTTTGCCTAAAGGGAGCAGAGCACCAGCCTGGCTTGGATGGGAACACCTGGATGCTCTCTTTGCTATAGAAAATAAGTTCTTTTAAAATGGCATTTTAAAGAATATGGAGGGCCACCATTTGCAGCTGAACTCTCCAGGTTCCCTGTGGCCCCTCCAGACCCTGGAAGGTGCTGTGGGGTCTCCACACAACCTTCTGTTCTCCAGTCTGAGCAGCCCCAACTTTCTTACCCTGTCTCCAAAATGTGCTCCAGTGTGGCAGAATGAAACCCAGGAAAGGCCTAGGCTCTGTGTAAGCCCAGCTCAGCAATAACCAAAAAAAATTTCTATTTTATCCACCCTGTGTCCAGCACAAATCCAAAGCACAGCTCCGTAACAGCCACTGGGGGGAAAAATTAACTTTACCCCAGCCAAAACCAGCGGAGATGGTAATAATGACAATTTTGAGTTTTGGGGTGCAGCACAGATTTATGGCTCATATTTAGTCATTGGTAACTAAGACACAGATTTCTCCCCAGAACTGGCAGACTGACTGTTAGCAAAATGGTTTTCTTATCATTGTGATTTGCCTCAGGGTTTGAAAACCATGAAGAAATTTGTAGGTGAAGATCTTATGTATTGTTTTAAATAATCGAATCTCCTTGCAGGTTATGTGAAAAGTAAAACCAAGATTTTCTGCTTTGCTTTCTGCCCGGTGCCCGGGCAATAAAGGATTTTTAAATTGCCAGTCCCAGAGGTCACTGTGCTTGTTGAGGTTGGCAGTGCCTGTTGAACACAAAATCAGCCAAGTTCTATCACCCAGAAACATGAGACAAAAAACTCAGTCCTGGTCCGAGTTCCAGCCCTAAGAACTCTGGGCTTCGGTGTTATCTTAGCAGATTCCAATCTGGTTATGGTTTGGGATCGGGATTGTGCCGGAGTCTCCTCAGTGGAATAATTTCTGAGGCAAAAATTCAGTTCTTGTTTGGATTATTGAATAATTTGGGAGTGGGGTCCCAGCTTTATCACCTTCCACAAAGGGATACAGGCACATGTGAAGGAAATGCTGTAATAATCGCATCCCTGGGCCTGAGATTCCTGGGATTGGATTCCTGGGATCACAGAATCGTTTGGGTTGGAAGGGATTATTGTTATCAATCCCTCTGCCACGGGCAGAGACACTTTCCAATGGTTGCTCAAAACCCTGCCCAGCTTGCCCATTTTCCATGGATCTTCCACAGAAATTCACCAGTTTGGAGGACAAGTGTGGATAAAGATTGCTGAGGATGAAGGAAGCGAGGGAGCAGAAGGAGCTGCAGCATCAGCCTGGGGTCCAATTTTTCAGCAATCCGTGAGCCACTGGAGGAGAAGTCACAAAAAGCAAAGCACAGCCAATAATCCTCACGTTACATGCTGAAATCGAGCCTGTTTCACTGTGATCCTAATCTCAGCCTTCTCCCACATCCAAACAGCTCTGGGTGGAGGAGAGATTCCCTCTCCATCCCAGGGAATGCAGCAGGTACGGAGCCTGGGCCTGCTGCAGCTGCTTTAACCTATTATCTTCACTTTTCCTGTCCTTTTTTTTCTATTTCAGAGTTCGATTCTCAACCCCAGCAGCTTTCCAGCCTGTCTGGAGGTTCCTCAGAGGGTCCCTCTTTTGCAAAGACCATGTCACAAACATTAAATCTGTAATTACAGACAAAATTAGACGGTGCTGGGCACGAGGCCTATCTCTAAATCAAACTGGCGTGAGGCGGGGTGGTGTTACTGGAACAGGCTCAAAATCAAGTTATGAACCATGACTTGGCTCAAATTCTCTCCCTAGTCCTCAGTCATTAGGTTTGATATATACAGGAATTTTGCAAGGACACACTGGAATTTCCAATTTATTTTTGATCAAAGTCGCCATAGAACGAGACAGGAAAGTTTTGGCAGCTCAGAGACAAGTCCTGTTATCACCGAGATCTTTTCTAGGTCCATAAATATAACAATTTCAATTAAATTTGCTAATAAATTAGGAAACATGAATTTGAAGCCTGCTGATAGATCAGACTGACACTTAATTAGGGCACAGCTCCTTCGGTGATCTCCTGATCATTGCCACTTTGCACGCTTTGGCTCAGAGCACAGAGCAGGCTCTGAGCACACAAACCGGGCTCCTTTTGGCTTAAATAAAACCAGACAATGTTCCAGTGTTGCTTTTCATTCTCCCCAATTATTTCTACATCTTCAGCCCGCAGGCCCAGACTAAAACCAGCCTGAAGTCAAGTCCCTCGAACATCTATCATCCTCACATCAGATACTCAACACTGCTTTTTCACCTTATAAATCCACCCTTATCAGGCCTCGTGCTCGCTGATGGAGATTCAGCCTTAAATTTGCCGTTTGTTTGACAAAAATCACTCGGAGAGCGTTTCTGAGAGATCCTCAGACACCACAGTGAAGCTCTTGTGGATCCATCCCCCGGTGCGAGCATTCTGGATTTAAAAGCTGTCTTTAAAATCCTTGTGCTGTGGTCTTTTGCCGTCAGAATTTGCCGGAGGTTGCAGGAAACACATCTGAAGTTTGGGGGTGTGTGAATTTACAAGTTGTCTCCTTTGACAATTGGTAATGAATTACCATCCAGTGATTCCTGCTCTGCCAGTGGCGCCTGAGCAGCACCACAGGATCTGAGGGTCTAAACAGAGCTTAAAGGCTTGGATAGAAGGGATAAAAGTCCAAAAATAGAGGCTGTGTTGGGCGAGTGGTGACCTCTGAATATGCAGCTAGGGGTCTGTGGCTTAGTTTCCCTGAGGCTGCAGGAGCTGGCTGAGAGAAGAAGGCAGGCAGGCGACATCAAGATGGCAAAAGGGAAAGTTTATTTACAGAAAGGTTTTTATACCATTAATATTCTAGCAACTATTGGTCAGAAAAGAAATCCACCTCCTAAAACCATTGGTCACAGCCAAATAACACCTGATACCAAACACAGAGATTAAGAAAGTAAAAGAATGCAATTTATCTATGTTCTCTCTGAGAAAGAGCAGAAAGAGTTTCAAAACAGTGCAACCACAGGGGTCTCTAAAACTTCTGGTGTTCTCGTAGCATCAAAATTATCAAAGAAAGAGAGAATTCATCATAACATCCCAATCCTCTTGAATGGATGGGAAAAGGGGAGAGAAGGAGGGGGAGAAGGTGGATAAAAGTGAGGGAAAGAAGCGCTTGTGTCTTGTGGTAAATTTGCTGAAGTGAAAGGAGCTGGGACCAAATGGTCATGGAATCACAGAATCACAACTTCCTCCCCGGGGCAGTGCAGAAACGCTCTGTGAGCAGGGACAGCACCCAGGGATGGCTGGAGCTGGGCCAGGGCAGGTCAGGCTGCAGATCAGGGAAAGGTTCTTCCCCCAGAGGGTGCTGGGCACTGCCCAGGCTCCCCAGGGAATGGGCACGGCCCCGAGGCTGCCAGAGCTCCAGGAGCCTTTGGACAGCGCTGCCAGGGATGCCCAGGCTGGCATTGTTGGGGGGCTGGGCTGGATGGATCATCCCCGTGGGTCCTTCCCACTCAGGATTTGCCATTTTTCCAGAATTCTTTGATAAACAGAGCCTGAATGAACGTTTGCCTTCAGGAGATGAGTCTGGCTGATCTCCACAAAAGCTGCCAAAGCAAATCCTTTTCTTTATGTAGTAATAAAAAGATGCCTTTAATTTGGTGAAAACTTGCTTTCAGCTACTTGTCTGCTACTTAAACTCAGTTCATATTTTTTAAAAAAAGAAAAAAACCCTTTGTTTTTCCACAGGTTCCTGTTTGAGTCCAACAATTACTGCTGGAATTGTGTGAAACTTGGCTGCTCATCACAGCTGTGATAATGCCACAGACATGGACCACCCCGCCAGCCTGTCAGCTTTAAAATATTACTCCTGGAATAATGAAAAATTGCCAGTTTCTCACTATGGCTTCATGATTAATGTGCAGTTCCTCAGAGATTGATCAGTTGTTTTGTTTCCTTACCTAGAATGAATGATGAATATCTTAAAAAACACTTAATGCTGGATCTGGTGCAAATGAGATAATTTTACAGTGACTTGTTTAGTTGTTTCCTGAATAATTGGACATTATTACCTGCCCACCATGCGTGAACTATGGGTCTCTGGAGGAGCTAAATGCCTTCAGTGGATGTTTCCGTAATATTTCCATGGAGTTCATCTGCTCTGTTCATACAGGAGCATTTACCAGATGGTTCTCCAGCCCCGTAATGACATTTCATATTTTCCATCTATTACTCACCAATGGAAAATGAAATAATTTGATTTTCTGTTCAGTGTAACTTTTGACTGACTCATTTTTGTACCTGCACTGAGGAATTGTGTCCAGAGTGTCCCAGGGGGAGGAATTGGGGAGGAGTTTGTTGTTACCTGGAGTGGGATCAGTACAATATTGAAGGGAAAAACTTGCCCTCCTTTATGATTTCAGAACAAAGTGGGGTTTGTAAGGCTTTTCCTGGGATGGTTTGGCAAATAAAACAGTTGGGTATCTACCCTGAGAGTAATTTTTTAAAAATTCCTGAAGAATCCATTATAATTTGGAACTGCTCTTGGGAGACAGCCAGGAACAGAGGTTACCTCACCTTTGGTACATTTTGGGCAGTGGGGAGTTGAGGGCAACACATAATCCAGACTTATCTTTGTCTCCAGACTGGGAAACCTTTAGACAGGGTTATTTTATTTTATTTTACTTTCTTTTCTTTTCTTTTCTTTTCTTTTCTTTTCTTTTCTTTTCTTTTCTTTTCTTTTCTTTTCTTTTCTTTTCTTTTCTTTTCTTTTCTTTTCTTTTCTTTTCTTTTCTTTTTAATTTTATGTCATTTTATTTCATTTCAGTTCAGTTCACTGGAGGGTTTTGTTATGCTGCTTTACCAAATGGACCTTTGAGATACGTGGTGTCCTCGTGTCTAAAAAACCACCAATATTCCATTTGTCACCAAAGATCTTCAGCATGGACTGGGTAGCAGGAAATGGCCATTTTTGAGAAGCCATTCTGAAAACTGCTGCTTCCAAACAGAATCCTGCCTGTGCTGGCAGAGTTTGAAGGCCAGGAGCTCAATCTGGTGACAATCAAGGCTGTTTTCAGTTCTTGTTATCCTTCTTATTCTCCTTTGAAGCCACAGTTCTCAAAATTCTTCCTTTTAGGAAGGAGCTGGAGCTGCTGGAGAGAGTCCATGGAGGCACCAGGGTGAGCAGAGGGATGGAGAGCTGTGCTGGGAGGAAAGGCTGCGAGAGTTGGGATTGTTCAGCCTGCAGAGGAGAAGCTTTGGGCTGAGCTCAGGGTGGCCTTGCAGGGCCTGAAGGAGCCCCAGGAACCATGGAGAGAGACAATTTGCAAGGGCTGCAGGGACAGGAGGCAGGGAATGGTTGCCAGTGGCAGAGGGCAGGGCTGGATGGGATGTTGGGAATGAGGAATTGTTCCCTGGGAGGGTGGGCAGGCCCTGGCCCAGGGTGGCCAGAGCAGCTGTGGCTGCCCCTGGATCCCTGGCAGTGTCCAAGGCCAGGCTGGACATTGGGGTTGGAGCAGCCTGGGACAGTGGGAGGTGTCCCTGCCATGACAGGGGTGGCACTGGGTGATCTTTAAGGTCCTTTCCAACCCAAACCATTCTGGGATTCTGTGATTTTGTCTCCACACAGTCTCCAGTTTGACCTTTTCCTCTTTTTTCCAGCTTTGATCTGTTGGTCTCAGCTCTGAGCTCTGGCTCCTGAAAAGAACCAAGGGCTGCACCCCTGCGATGACAGAGCCCAACCTCCCACTTCTAGGAAGAAACATGAAAAAGCACTTTGCCTGGAAACACAAATTAAAAAATAACTCAAGGCCCAAAATATTCCTCAGGAGCCTTTAGCAAACTTTAGGAGACCTGCAGCACTGTCCCAGGGTAGGGAGAAGTGGGTGAGGAGCTCACCAATGGCTCCAGCCACGCCTAGAGTGTGAAAAACCTCCACAATCTGAAGTGGACCATGCACTGAGACGGCAAAGGAGATTTCTAGAGCTTGTCCAAACCCTTGGGGTGTCTGAAAATTCTCCAATTTTTAGTAACCCGATCCTACAAAAACCTTTTGTTCCAACATCTCTTCTCTGGCTGAAGTCCTCTTTGGTACCTGACGTGTGGATTGCACCTATCCAGAGGTTTCTGGCCTCTTAAAATGCTCTTGACTGGAATCTTTGGGATCTTTCTGAACACATCTGTCTGCAGGAATCTTTCTGATAAATGTATATGCTGGGAAATCGTTCTTTTATGGTGGCAAGGAAACGGCTGTGGGACGACTGCTGCTCGCTGTTTAAATGGTGTTATTTATTGGTTTTGTCTGTGTTATCTCTGCCCCTGTCTTCTCCTTGCAGGCAATTTGGGGCCATGACTACCTGTTATTGTGTGTGCTTTCCCAAATAACCTCACTGGAGTCTGGGAGTGTTGCTGAAGGCTGTTATGAGAATTTGACATGGTAGGAATCAAAGAGAGGAGCAGATCATATTCAGAGTTGCACCATATTATTTTGATGTCAGAAAATCAAATGGAAAGGCCTTTTTTTCCACTTTTTTGGGAAAAAAAAAAAAAGAAAATAAGAAAAACTCATTTTTATTCGTAAAAGAGGCTGCTTCTTTAGCTGGAAAGAATTTTTCCCCTCTCACTAGGAATATAAATAATGCAAGTAGAAGAGAACAGAGAAGCCACATTAATCATGCATGGATGGATATATTTTATTTCAAAATTATTTTCTTAAATCTAAAAAACATCCATGACTGTCTTATTCAAGTACAGTAGTTTTCATAATATAGTGGACATATATAAGTATTTATTTCTTTCCTCAGAGACCTGAGTTTTAAAACATTTTTCTTTTTAATATCCAGAATTCATGTAAGGTTTAGGATTGACTTAGGCTGAGGCCATAATTCTTAAAGGGCTTGTGCATATGCCTGACTTGAGGAATGTAAGTCCCTCTCAGTTCAATAGAACAACTTTGTCTAAGTTAAATACTTAAAGAAGATCAAAGCCTGGGTCAAACTTTCCAAATAGAAGTTGGGAACATTCGTTATAATGATCTAAGCTGTGCAGAAAAATAAAAATAGCCTTTTGAAAAGGCACTGTGCTTTCAAACAAGATGGGATAAAGCAGAGGTGAGAGGTGGAGCTGCGCTGCTCCCAGGAGTTATCCCCACGGGAAAATCAGGCTGTGCAGGAGAAGTGGGAGGCAAAGCAGGGCAAGGGAAACCAGGGGATGGATAAGAGCTGAACTCTCTTTCGAGAGAGTTTTAAACTGCAAAAAGAGATGGAAAACCACACTGAAAACACTCCTGGCTGTGACCTTCTGTGCAAGCCCTGCTGGTGAAAGGCTCAGCACAGAGCCCACTGCACCCACTCAGAAATAAATACGGGAAAATATTTATTTGGGCTTGAGAAAACTGCAAGGGCATGGTTTGGAGAGCTTGGAGACAAAGCAGGAAGGTTGTGGAGCTCTGTGGCGAGCAGGGAGGAGGTTTCCAGCAGGAATTCAGCAGACAGTTGCTGCTGGATGCCTTCACTCCAGAGGCATCTTTTCCTCTTTGTGTGGGTCAGGATTTTTTCCATCTGCCTTTTCCACAGCGAGGTTATCAGGGAGTTCATGGGGCTGCTAAAGGAGTTGAGGGCTGATTTAAGGGAGGGGCGTGCTGGAAACTTCGGAAAAAAATTAATTTCCTGTCGAAATATGTTTTGTGCCTTGGTGAAATACCAGGACCTGAACATGCTTCTGGTTTTAATAAAAATGTTTAGGGCTCGGTTTTTGTTTTTGTCAGTGGGAGAAAATTCAGCCATCTCCACTACAAAGAGTCTTCTCGCTGGGAGAGAGCAGATGGGGAGTTTGGATCCCCAGATGGCGAGCAGGGATTCCGCAGTGCTGGGTGGACATTTCAGCTCCTTTCCCATGGAGAGCTGAGCCTGTTGGGATCCCCAGGGAGGGAAGGGAAGCTCCAGGAGCAGCTACCGAGCGCTGCTGGAAATGGGGAGGCTCTGGGCAGAAGGAAGAGTCGCTGCATGAGGCTGAGGGAGACAGGGAGGAAGGAGGAATATCCCAAAAATCCTGCAGAGCATCTGAAGGAGGGGAGAGGAGACCACACAGCCCAACCTGATGCCTGCAACAGAGGCCAAGGCAAATCAGGAGTATAAAAGCAGACAATTTATTCAAGGCCTGCAAGAGCTTTGAAGGTCCATTCGGGCAGGCAAAGCCCCCATTGGGGACGACACCCAAAATGGATCATGAGCCCTTCACCTTTTATGATTTCTGTCCCATTATTGGCCCTTAATTCTCCAATGCACCCTCAGGTGATGATGTTCACCACCCCAGGCCTGCTCCCCACAGCTCACAGTTGTTTACATATTTTGGGCCCTAAGGCAATGAAGATGTCCTTGGATCTGTGTTCAGAGAGCCTTGTTTGGCCAAAGGTGCTGGGACAGAGGATTCGTGCACTTTGTGAGAAGCACAGAACTGCAGCAAGTTACAGATACATGCAGAGTAAAAAAACCAGAAATACTAAAGGCATCAAACCCATGTTCTCTGGGTGCCCATGGTTCCCTGGGGTTGTGGCGCTCACCCCAAAAGTTTTTCTCATATTTGTCTTATTTCTGCAGCCTGGATCACTGGCTGTACCCACAGAAATTGGTGGCTGCAAGGAGAGAGACCTTTTTTGTGCAATATCCTCCAAACACACCAGAAAATATTTTCTCTGCAGTTGTTACAACACACACAGAGCCTTGGCAAAGAATAGGAAGATGTGCACATTTCCCATTTTCTTGCAGGGACTCTGGGAAGGGCTTTTGCTCAGCCCTTCCTCCATGGCCACCACCCCTAAAATGTATTTATTTACTACTAAAACCCTTTTAAAAAAGACTTAAATATTTGCACTGCAGCATGGGTGGTAAAAGGTTTTTAATGCAATGGTTGCTCAACAGGAGGACTGAGTGTTTTAGTTCTTCATTAGAAACAAACTGAATAAAACTTGAGGGAAAATTTCAGTGTAATGGCTTTCTTGGTTCCTGAATGCCTTTAACAATTTCCAATTACTTAACTCTCACTTGTCCTGATTTACTCAACAAAACATTTTAATGTTTTCTGCAGAAATGAAATTTCTTGAAGGGTTTGATGCAGACTTTCAGTACTTCGTATTCCAAATTAGAAATCTTTAGAACAGTTGACACCTAACACCAATATTAATGTATATTCTCTTTTACACCACTAAACAAGTGCAGCTTTTCAACTTGGAGTGGGGAATGAAGAATTTAAAGCCTTTCAAAGTTTTCCCCAAGTAAAGAATTTGTTTTCTTTTTTTTCTTTTTTTTTAAAGAATAGGTAGCAAATAAAACCCCAACCCTAAAACAAGTATAGGCTTATCTAAATTTAAAGATTAAAAGCACAAACCATTTTGTCCTATACTTTTCAGGGATTTAGTTACAAAGGCCACTGTAAGATTTGTTGTCTCAAAACATGGAGTTTCAGTACATTTAAAGAGAAAGGTATGGAACATCATCCATGGGGTGGAAGCCTGAATGTGCAAAGCAGATTTTCAGCTCTTTTGAGCTGTCGTGGTGCCAGTGAAATAAATCAAGTTCTGACAGTCAGTATGAGCTGAGTTCCTATTTTGAGGTATAAAATTTGGGAATGCCAAAGAGCAGCAGTGAAGAAGACGATGAAATCTGTTTACAGCAACTTGTTGCACAATCGGTTCAGGCTCAGAATTCGATGTTTTAAATTTTTAAATTGTGGATGCACCACAAAAACCCACAGCCAGCAGGAAAGGGATTGGGATTGTGCCCCTGAGCTCAGGTGAGACCCTGGGCCCAGCACAGGGAGGAGCTGGAGCTGCTGGAGAGAGTCCATGGAGGCACCAGGATGAGCAGAGGGATGGAGAGCTGTGCTGGGAGGAAAGGCTGCGAGAGTTGGGATTGTTGAGCCTGGAGAGGAGAAGCTTTGGGCTGAGCTCAGGGTGGCCTTGCAGGGCCTGAAGGAGCCCCAGGAACCATGGAGAGAGACAATTTGCAAGGGCTGCAGGGACAGGAGGCAGGGAATGGTTGGCAGTGGCAGAGGGCAGGGCTGGATGGGATGTTGGGAATGAGGAATTGTTCCCTGGGAGGGTGGGCAGGCCCTGGCCCAGGGTGGCCAGAGCAGCTGTGGCTGCCCCTGGATCCCTGGCAGTGTCCAAGGCCAGGCTGGACATTGGGGTTGGAGCAGCCTGGGACAGTGGGAGGTGTCCCTGCCATGGCAGGGGTGGCACTGGATGGGCTTTCAGATCCTTTTCAATCCAAACCACTCCATGATTTGATGACGAACCCAGACAGGTTCTGTTTCTCCCTTGGATCTGTAGCTCCTCACAGAGACACCTTTGCCTCAAAGAGTCCAAATACACAACAAAAGACAGAAAGACACAGAGACTCATTGATTTCCCCTTTTCTGCAGCAGATCAGCATCAACACCACTGCTGGGACCCTCTGGGTTCCCACTCTGGGCTGAGGCTGGGCAGTGCCAGGGCCTGTTTCAAAGCCCATTGGTGTACAAATGAAAAAAACACTTATGGAGTTGTATTTCAGATCCGTCGTGTCATTTAAATGACATTATCTGGGGCCATGAGGCAACAGAGAATCAGAATCATTTACCCAAAGGACGGTTTAGTTTTGCTTTATTACTGTGATATTTAATAATTCTGAAAATAGAGGTTAATTCACTGTGGGCATGGGGAGACCCTGAAGTGGCAGAACTGCATTTTAAATTTTGCAGAAGGAGAAAGATCTATTTGGTGTTGAAATACGAATGAAAGAGTAAAATCTCTGACTTCCAGTTCTCAAAATCAGGTGAGATAATTTCACTAACTTGAGGGGTAGGTGCTTGAGAAACGATTCCTGAAGGTATTCTGCCTCTATTTGTTCTTCAGAGACATTTTGGGTTTCACTCCTCGTCGGCAAGCTAAGAAATGAAGAATTCTTGAACACACCCCTAAATAAATTGTAACCATCTGAGTAATCTCTTGTGGAATTCCGATGGAAGACCAGAGCCCTGGTCCTCCTTGGCCATGAGAGTGCTCAGGGCCAGCAGAACGAAGGAGTTGTAAAATATTCCAGCTCAAGCTGTTGGTGCAATAACAGCTCCTAATTACTTAGGCCTTGGCTTATTATCCTGATGTAAAACTCTTTATGCACCTCCCAAAATGCAGAAATCCTCAGCAAAACACCTCTGTCTGGTTTTATTATTTGTGTAAATCACGGGTGATGTGCTGAATGAAAAAAACTCCAACAAAATGAGCAACTCTCAATGATAAACAAGCTTGGAACTGAAAAGATGGTGAATAAATGAACCAGGGCAGTGCAGGGACTGTTCTGGGAGTCACTGATTTTTTTTCCTGAAAAGATGAAGTGCATTATTATGAGGGGAGAGGCGGAGAATGCAGGGCAGAAAGTGGCTTTTATAAAGTGTAAAGGATGGCAGGTAACTGCGTTTTGACACTGTGTTTTCTTACAGTAGAAATTGTCCTATTACTTCTTTTAAATGTTCATCGCTGTAACAACCCTGCTGTATTTATTTTTATGAGCAGCAGCCCGATCAATGAGTAAAACAGCTATTTTTTGATAATTTTCAAAAGTTTTTTTGGTTTGGGTTTTTTTAATCATAAAAAAAAGGGAAAGTGCTGCCGTTCCAGAAAATACCCAAGATTTGCTAATGGTAAAAAATAGGATAAATGGTAAAGTTGCTGCATTCATCAGTCAACCACCCCAAAACATTTGCAACCCATTATGGATTTCAAAACTTGGCCGGGAGTCCTGAGGTTCCCTGTAAGCAACTGTGCCAAATGTAGGGAAAGAAAAAGGTACTGCAGAAACATGTGCTGAGAAAAACACTTTACTGCTGGTGCTGCTGTAGTAGTAATAGTAGTTATAGTTATAATTATAATAATTATAATTATAATAATTATAATTATAATGGGACAGAAGTACAGGAATTGGTTTGGACCGGTAATAAGAAGACTGTAAAATTACAAAAAGGAAAGCATAATAAAAACGTCTGGTGCATGCACCGTTTCCTATTTTATTGTCTATGAGTTGCTGTTAAACCAAGCTCAGGTTGGGGCTCTTCCTGCTCTCGTGGAATATTTATCACGAGAATGAGGTGCCAGGAGCTGCAGCCTTGTCCTGGGAGAGGGAATTGTCACTCGGGGTTTGTTGTGAGAGCCTCCACTAATGGTGGTCTTCAAGTGAATAATATTTTCCTTCCTCCTCTTTCCTTTCTCTGACTCATGTCTGGTATGTCCTGCAGTTTTAAAGACCTTTCTTACCCCACACGTTGGACATCACTCATCCCTTTCCCACTCTCTTACACCTTCTTTCTCCTTCCTTCCCCTCATTATTGCTCTTTCAAGGATGTCAGACTCCCACCCAGACTTTGGGCCATAAAGTCTTTGTTCTTTTCCCCTGCCTTGCCACCAGGGATGGAGGAAGAAAGCTGAACTCCTTGGATGTCTCATTTCTTGGTCCCTGGCATCTGGGATGTTGCTGTTTCCTGTCTGTTCCGCTCCAACAAAGGCAATTTTTAAATTTCTGCTGAGTTTTAGGTCACACCCTCCCTTCCCTGTGCTGCTCCTAAGTGATTTTGCTGCCATTCCTAGTCCAAAAGGGTGGGAATGACCTTGGGACATCCTTCAGGATTGCAGTTGTAAAGAATATTCCAAGTAATATGCACAAGAAATATGCACAAAATCATTTGTGTATTGGAAATATGTGGGACTTGCATGTGCAGTTGTTTCCGAGCGATTATGACTCAGTTTTAATTACCTGTGACACAGATTTTTGAATATAAAATTCCCTCCATCAGATGCATTTTTTAAAACCCAAGGCAAGGCTTTGTCTCTCGCTGCCTTCTTTGAACAGATGTCACTAGATTGGTATTCTGACCCTGCGGTAATTTAGTCACTTTTTTTTTTATTTGCTTCCCTCTGCTCAGGTCCTCCTGTTAAATTACAGGGCCCTCCAAATCCCTGCTTGCTGTCTGTGATTCTGGTTCCAATCAAATTCCCATTCCATGGAAGTGTTTTCAGTAATATCAGAGTGCTTGGAATTGAGCCCCAGTCGAGAGTGAAGCAGACATTGGTGAGATTAGAACTGTGTCTAGTATTGGCTCCTTGGAAGAACAACCCAGGAAAGAACAGGTTTGTAGCTTTGAGTAAGACATATTCAGGCCACCTGCTTCGGTTTGGGGTTTTTCAGTGTGTGTTTTATATTTCCCTGCATTTTGGGCAGCTGCTTGTAGTTGCACTGTTTTAGAAATCTTTCTCTTCTTTCTCAGGGAGAATAGAGATAAGCTGCATTCTTGTAATTTCTTAATCTCTGTGTTTGGTACTAGGTGTTGTATAGCTGTGACCAATGGTTTTAGGAGGTGGATTCCCTGCTGACCAATAGTTGCTAGATTATTAATGGATATATAAAGAGGCTTTTGTAAATAAAGTTCTCCTTTCGCCATCTTGGGTTCGTCTGCCTGCTTACTCTGCCAGCTTCTGCGAATATCAGGAAATCTCTAACCACAGCTGCTTTTACCTGAAATTTTACCAATTTGTGGTGCCTAAAAAAGAGTTACCTGTAACAGAGGCCAACACGAGTTAGGAGAGCAAAGAATGGACAAAAAGTAGAAATCCTTAAGGCATCACCTTCACACCATCCTCGTTTGGAGGAGCAGGTGGAGACCTGGGGGGTCCTTTTCCACCATCCCAGTGGGGTTTATTCCCTGGACAGCTCTGAGCTGAGCCTGGAGAAAAGGAGGCTCAGGGGAACCTTGTGGCTCTGCACAGCTCCTGCCAGGAGGGGACAGCCGGGGGGGTCGGGCTGTGCTGGCAGGGAACAGGGACAGGAGGAGAGGGAACGGCCTCAGGCTGGGCCAGGAGAGGCTGGGCTTGGACAGCAGCAGCAATTTCTCCATGGAAAGGGTGCTCAGGCCTTGGCAGGGCTGCCCAGGGAGCTTTGCAGTGCCCATCCCTGCAGGTGTCCCAGCAAGGCCTGGCCGTGGCACTCAGTGCTCTGCGCTGGGGACAAGGTGGGCATGGGGCACAGCTTGAACTCCATGATCTTGGAGCTCTTTTCCAACCTTAATCCTGAGATTTTGTGATCCCTATTTTAATCTGAGCCACTTTCCTGGCCCCGAGGGAGGGGATCTGCAGAGAGAAGCGGAGGTTTCCCCCCAGGCAGACCCATCCAGCCCAGGCTGAGCTCTCCTGCTCAGCTCCATGTGGGACTTGTGCCCCATTTTGCACAGACCACACGGACTCGTTACCTCACTGAGCTCATTAGCCACTAACGAGCAAAAAATTAACAGGTCCAAGGCCATCATCCACATTAAAATTACAAAGGTGAGGCAAGAATAGTCTGGAGGATAATGAAGCTGTTCCTAAGGAAAGCTTTGCTCCTGCTTAGGTTATCCTGATGCAACAAAGACTTCCCCAGGTCCCTCCATGATGACTTCTGCACTATTCTTTAAAACTGGTTCAAATCAGAAATTCAGATTACGAGGTCATCACAAGTCACATTTTAAATGAGGAGAATTTACTGGCCAAGGTTACTTTTTGTAAAAAAATGACTAAGTGAAAACACGTCCGATTTCCAAAATCCACCCAAACTGAGCTTAATTCCTGGGTCATGACAACTCGAAACCAATCCCAAGGATTTTATATCCTGTTTCCAAGAGAGTTTGCTTCAGACAATACGTCATCCATGCTGTCACCTATGCTGAATATCTTCCTAGGCTTGGTTGTTATGTCTTTAAAGCAGTTCAGCAGCAAAAATGCAGAGAAATGCAATTTAATTGAAGACCTATTGGCTGGAACAAAGAGGCACAGAAACAGATGCTTCCAGCTTCTTCATATGGATTCTGTGGGTTTTGTTTTTTTTTAAATTTTATTGCATCTCATAGGTACTGAATTTGAGGAAAAGGGTATGGAACACAAGGCTATCATTCTTCCTAACATGATTACAGAAATCTGATTGCATTAGCAGCATTCCAGCTTCACTTACGGAGTGCTTAAGTGAATTAGTGAGTTTTATTCTCCTGTGAGAGCCTACCATTATTTAACTCTGTAATTTACTATGAAATCCTCATTGCTTTGTCCCAGGAGTTTTATGATCGTTTTTCCTTAATGATCGCAGTCGCCGTTGCACCAAGGAAGTTTGAGGGGGTTTTTTTGTTGTTTTGATTTAATCATGGTCTTAAGAGATTTGAAACTTCAGGGATTAATAAAGGATCCCCCAAATCATAAAGCAAATCACAGCATACCAAATCATTTCTCCTTTGAGACCGGTGCCAAACATTTTCTGTGGTGTTCCAGTGAAACTGGACACTCGCAGCCCAATGGGCAGTAAAGTCAGGGAAGGGGAAAAAAAAAAAAAAGGAGAGACTATGTGACCAAATTTTATTTTCAGTGCATAGCTGGAATTTCAGCCTCTCTGCACACAAGTCCTTGCCATTACAATTTATTAGATGTTTTATGTAGCAGATTTTATTGAATGATTTAGGTAGCCTCGACTTGATCCTTTCCAAATGTGTTCAACAGTATTCAGCTACATGCAAAACGTGTTTTTATATTCTCACTTTCATGTAACCAAAGCCCCCCAAATCTAGATGGAGTTACCCGCCTGCTGCAGGGATTGTTTTGTTTGCAGAACGAGTTTGGAAAGGCCTGGCCCCTGCAGCTTTCTCCAGAAGATTTAGGATTATAAATCAGATGGAGCCGGAAGGAAGAAGAGGGGCACTGGAACCACCGAGCTGACTGAGAGCTATGAAACTCCTGGGAGTGGGAAGGGTAAGGATAAAAGGAAATGGACAATATGAAGGATGCAGGAAGTACATTTTCCAGAGCATCTCTTGATTCCGCCGTGTATTGATCCGCAGCCCTGGAGTTTGTCAAACGCAATAACTCATCTCTGAGAAAAGACCTCATCTCATGGAAAACACCAGGGGAATGAGGGGGACAGCCCCGAGAATTGCAGGGCTCTGAAACCCAGGGAATTCCTCTGCTTCCGTGCTAAGCGCCGAACACAAATATTTTGATTTGCCTTCACACTCGACCACATCGCAGCAGGATTTGTAATCTTCGTTCTGGAGGAAAAGGGAGAGGCTTCGTCCTCCTAAATCACCTTGTAACAATAATTTCTGCAGAAAAAACCCAGTTTTTACGATACATAGAATCCCTTATGACAGCCTGGACCTCTTCTGAGAGTCAGGGCCAGATCAAAGGATGTTTAACAAAAATTTAAAAAGCTGCTCCAGAATACAAGGATGGCAATTCAGGTATTTTCAGGTGTTATGAATTCCTTATCTGCTGGGAACTTCCTACCAACTCTGATTTACTCCTTAATTTTTAGCTTTACCCAGAGCATCACTCAAATTCTAAATACAATGGATTAAATACTCAGAGAAGCTGTGGCTGCCCCTGGATCCCTGGAAGTGTCCAAGGCCAGTTTGGAGCAGCCTGGGACAGTGGGAGGTGTCCCTTCCCATGGCAGGGGGTGGAACAAAATCATCTTTAAGGTCCCTTCCATCCCAAACCACTCCATGATTTTAATCCCATTCTCCTCCTCTGGCAATTCCACACGGCAAAAAGAACAGCATTGAAGGATTTAATCTGTAAAGCCAATTCTGGTAGGAATAAGCAGTGATCTGAAAAATGCTTCCGTTTCACTTTTTGGTTGCCCTTATAGTATTTGCAATAAATAAATAAATTCTTGGTGTCTGTTTTGATCCTATAAACACAGCCGGTCGCCAAAGTTGGGAAAAAAAAGGATATTTCAGCTTGAGCTGGGAGCTCACACTCTCAAACCAATCCAGAGAATGTGCAGGCCCCAATGTGCTGTGCTGAATGAATATATAAAAATATGAATGTATAAAAAAGCAAATCCTCAGGGGGATGAAAATGGCCACTGCCCCCACAGACTTCTATCAGCAGAATTTCAGGAGCAAATATTTCCCCCACCCCGTCTATGCTGTTCTCAGTCAACTCCTCCTTTATTTTACTGGTGAACTTTCTTATCAGCATCATTCCAAAATGCTTTTAAATTATTTGTGGTTGCTGGTACCTTGAATTTTCATTTATTTCAGTTACCTGGCTTCTGGAAATTAAAAAAAAAACCTATGTTTTCAGCTACTTTTTGGCCTTAAGGGATGCAATGTGAAAGGGGTAAATGTCAGGTTTATCAGAAACACCTCCCTTTTCAGCAGAATTGAAAACCAGGCCAAATGTTTGCAGTGTTTCTTGTCTTGCCCTAAATCTACGCATCATTCACTTTTACAATTTTGTTATGTTTCAGTAAATTGCTTTTTTTTTTTGTTTTGTGGGTTTTTTTTGGGTTTTGGTGGTTTTTTTTTTTTTTTTGGTGTGTTTTTGAACCTTTCCAGATCAGGCAGGGAAAGCTGAGGGCTTAATGTGGATGTGGCTGGGGGATATTTCTGGAAAAAGCTGCAACATCATATTCATTGCTGCTACCTCATTATATATGATATTTTCTATTAGACCTCGAGCTCCAGCTCAGGTTATTTATCTTCCTATTCTCTTTTATTTTGTGGTGGAAGGGATGAGAATGAGGGGCACAGAGCAGTTTGGAGACTTCATTATTGCTGTTGTGGTAATGAAGTGTTTAAATGAAGTGCCGGCCCTTCTAAAATTTACCATTTTCAGCAGCATAAATCCAAATGATCCTTGGGCTGAGCGTGACCATTCCAAAGGGGACTCTCCAGTGATCATTTAAAATAAATGTGTAATCTTTTAATCACTAGGAAGTTTATACACGAGAGCAATTACTGTGGCACTAATCCAAGCTGGATGCTATTAATGCACTAATTGGCATGGCTGGAAATCCCTCATGGATTTCTGGGGTTCCGTAGTGCAGGACTGAGGGAAATTCAGGCTCTCTGCCACGGAACTCTTCCTCAGTCTGGAATCAGAATCAGGTCTAGCACATGGAGGAGAGGTTGGGCTCCTCAGAAGTGAAAGCAGTGTCTGAAATCTTCTCTTGACACCAGTGGGAAACTGAATTTTAACTGAGCAGAAGCAGAGAGGAATCAACTCTGAGACAATCTGAGGATCCTTCCCATAGTCCACTGTCAGATTTGCACACAGGTCTCGTCTTTTGCTGCAATCCGTGATTTCTTTGGCATGTGGAGGCTGTTTCACACTCTAAAAACTTTGCAAGGAGGATTTTTGATTTCTGGAGGATTCCACACCAGACCGTGTCACTGAAGTGTTGGTGCCGGAAAATAAAACATTTTAGCATTGTTTAGAGTGGAAATCTATCTTCTCTCCTCGGGGATGGCTTCCTACTGCCAGAGGGCTGGGAGAGATGGGATTTGGGGAAGGAATTCTGCCTGGAATGTCCAAGGCCAAGTTGGACATTGGGGCTTGGAGCAGCCTGGGACAGTGCGAGGTGTCCCTGCCTCTGGATAGGATTTAAGGTCCCAAACCAGTCTGGGATTCCACATGGGATAGGAGAGGCTCTCCCATAGCCCCAGCAATTTGTATCAGCAATTTGCCCATTATTCTTAGAAGGTGCTTAAGACATTTGATGTATCGTGTCATTTTCTTACAAAACTCTGTCATTTGGCTGATAAAAAAAGAAAAAAAATTCTCCCTCTATTGCTCAATATTTTCTCTTTACCTGTCAGTATTCAATAAAAAGGATGTTTAGCACTTCCCCCTCCCAAAAGACAGGATTTTTTCAATGTCTGACATGATCTCTACAACAATATTTTTGTATCCTGTTGTACTTATTTCATAGTGAGATCGGGCCAATGTGTTTAAAGGTGCTCTGCTCTGGCACCAGAACAACCCCATTTTTTTGTGGTTTCACTCCTTCATTTGGTCAATGTGATAAAATTTCTTCCACTGAAATTGCAGTTTCATTTTCAAGGCCATGGCCATTTTCATTTTAAAGTCACCTTCCCATGTGGCCTCACATTATCAACAACAGCAGATTTCTCACAAGATGAGGACAGATATTAAAGGTCACCTGAATCTCAAATGAATGATCTTTAATGCTTGACTTATCCTCCCTCAATGTGATTTGATTTTTTATTTTATTTTATGGATATTCTGAGCGAGTCTTTTGTTATTTTGGGAAAGTTTCTTCCCCCCCCCCCCCCCCCCCAAAAAAAAAAAAATTTACCTCATCTTGGCTCTTGGAAATTCTCACATTATGCTTACGTTTCTTACTTAGAAAACAGTTCCCAATCTTTTTTTCCTGCTCTTTACCCTCCATACTTGAAGCCCTTCCCCTCTACTCTCATTTTGTAAATCAATTTTTAAATTTATCCTTTCAGTCCTTAGATCTTCCTTTACAAAATTTTTCCCTTTTTGGTAGGAAAGCTTTCGTACCTTTGCTTTCAAGAAATAGAAACTTTTCTCCACCCTGAAGTTCCATAGGTCCCCAGCTGAAATTCCTTGAATATTCTCAGATTCATTTTGATCTATCTGAATTATTGATCTTTTGAGTAGCCAAGATCTCCATTATTTTCCTGAGGTTTTCTATCCTGTATTTCAGCTTTCTCTCTTTTTATGGAACAAGAAACACAAGGAGTTTTCCCCTATCTCGGTGCACTCATTCATGTGTTTCTCTTCCTACGAGATGTGAAATCTCTTTTTTTCTGAAAATCAACTAAAAGTATCTTGACTTTGCTCCTGCTTGTAACTCTAACTCCGCAGGAATCACAGGAATTCCATTTTTTCATCTGATTTTCTCAGAGTGTTCATCCCACCTCAGCCTGCCCAGGGTTAATTAGTGCAGAGCACTTTTCAACCAATAGAAAATCAATATTTTTAGCTTTATAAATAACTGAGTTAAGGTTTTATCCTGTCAAACACTGCAGCAAAACCCCAAAAAGATGCAAATATTGCTGGAATGCGAATAAAGATGATTTACAGCTGCCAGCCATCCCTTCCTGGGAAGGAAACCTGTGCAAGGCAGGAAATCTATGGATTGCCCAATGTGTGATTTTTGATGACACTTTAAAAGGGAGAGAAGGGAAACTTTGAACTTCATTTGTTTATAAACTTAAATTAAACTTATCTTGTATATTTATGGATATATTTACATGTGCTCACATATAGATAAAGGCAATGAGTGCTTTTGTGGATACACTGTAATAATTTATTTATCCACGGTGAAAACCCCCAGAGAGACAGGTTTAGAGCAGGTCCAGTTTAGTTCCCCCTTCTCCTACAAAGGGCAAAAATCTGTAATTTAGAAACAAACCCATCATAACAAGCTGGTTTAATTTCAGTTTCACACCGAGCTGAAAACAGGGAAAAAAATCCCAATTTTGGCGCACACAGCCTGAGGTAAATTGACACATTATCCCCAGCACAGACTTTTTTGGACACTGATTCCCGGGCTCCACTCCCCGTGTTTGCAGGACAGCTTATCTGCCAGCTTATCTATTCTCCTCTTCTCTTAGAGACACTGTTCAAAGAGCCTGGAAACACAGCTGCCTCTTCACAGGCTTTCCCCAGCCCTGAAAAGCAGGGAAATCACAACGCCCCCGCCATAGAATCCCGAAATTAATCTTGTCTGCCTTGTTTGGAGGCGGCAGAAAAGGAAAGCACTTGGAGGTGAAAGGTGCTTAAGACCAAAGGGAAAGCTCGGAGGGAACCCCTGTGAAAATGCTGGGATTTGGGGCGAATTTTGTTGGGTGTTTGGGACAAAAGGAAGGAGATCTATGGATAAAAGGTTGGGATGGGAGAGGTTTCACCGGGAAGAGGCAGTGCAGTGCCAAAAGTCTGAACAAATTGGGAGTTTAATGTGCTTTTAGAGCAAAAATTCCCCTTTTCCTTACCTTTTCCTTCCAAGCAGCAGCCATGACATCAAATCCATCGAATCCATCAAATCCATCAAATCCATCAAATCTATCAAATCCATTGAATCCATCAAATCCATTGAAGCAATCGAATCCATCGAATCCATCGAATCCATCAGATCCATTGAATCCATCGAATCTATCAAATCCATCGAATCCATCCAATCTATCAAATCCATCGAATCCATTGAATCCATCGAATCCATTGAATCCATCAAATCCATTGAATCCATCGAATCCATCAAATCTATCAAATCCATCAAATCCGTCAAATCCATTGAATCCGTTGAATCCGTCAAATCCATCGAATCCATCAAATCCATCAAACCCATTGAATCTATCAAATCCATCAAATCCATCGAATCCATCAAACCCATTGAATCCATCAAATCTATAAAATCCATCTAATCCATCGAGTCCATCGAATCCATCAAATGCATCGAATCTATCAAATACATCAAATCCATCAAATCCATCAAATCCATCTAATCCATTGAATCCATAGAATCCATCGAATCCATTGAATCCATCGAATCCATTGAATCCATCGAATCCATCAAATCCACCAAATCCACCAAATCCGTCAAATCCACCAAATCCGTCAAATCCATCAAATCCACATCGGCTTCATCCTATCAAGAAAACCAGTGATAAAAGTAAGTGCATCCTGACACCTTCAGGCAATATTTCAATAAATTCCAGCTTTTAAATTATTATTTTGGTCAGCTGGGCAAGCACAAGGCTGGAAAATGGGGCACAAGGCTGCTTTTTCCAGGGTTTTTTAGTCTTGGTGCTATTTCCCTTTCCAGCAGGGGCACGAGAGAGGGTTTGATGCTGTCTGGCACACTCAGGATGTTTTCCAGAGGGAAGCACAGCCCTCACCCCCAACCCCTGGCTGGTGCCACCCTGGACCCCAAGACGAGGAGCAGCCACCACTGGAATGGGATGAGCAAGGTGGGAAAACGAATGATGACAGGAAAAATCAAGGGAACAATGGGAGAGGTGGGAAATGGGATATTGCAAAAAGGGGCACATGTGGACACTTAACCCAAAGATGCTGAGTGAAGATTGGCAGCTTTTGGCTTCTGTTTGAATGAATTTTCACGGGAAGGAAAAATCCTCCTTTGCTTCAGGCCAGACTCGGTGCTTTGCTGTCTCACCTTTGCACGAACATATGTAAGACAGGAGATTTTTTTTCCTATTTTTTTTAGAGCTTTGCTGAGGAATTTTGATCCCTGAAGTGCCTGCAAGATCTAAAAAAAGAGGTGATGGACCGGTGACCTTGTGATAAATCTGCGCCAGGGCTGTGGCTCGTCCTGCTCTTCTGAAAGTGACTGTTTTGCATATCTGCAATATATTTAAGTTATTAATATATAGAATATGGATTATATTAAAGTTATGAATATATATAATATATTATATAAATATATTTATCTATAATTAAGTGTCCTGTCTGCATTTCTGTGAAAGGAAGAGTGGCTTAAGTATTCTTGTTTTCCATCAAAACATTTTGTGTTTGCTCCCAAGCTCTGGGGTTTCCATATGCAAAGCTCTGCACCTGAAAGAGTGATATTTGCTTTTTTTTTTTTTTTCCATGCTGGTTTTCATTTCAAAACCAGGCCTTTGGTGAGAAGGAAAACAGCAGCACTTGTGATATGAGTGGGGGCAGATTTCCCTGGGGGTTTCCAGGTCCCAGTTTTGCACCTCAGTGGTTCTGAGGCAGCGGAAATTGTTCAATTCTGGTTTTTCTTGAATTATCTGCAAGATCCAACCCTGCTGTAAACAACACACAAGCTCCCACAGCCCCATCCCATGGCATTTGCTTTTCTGGAGGTTGGACTAATGTGTGAAATCATGACAGTGACCCCCAGCATTACTGGGGGGCTTTGCCTTCACTTTTTCAAGCCCAAAACTCCCAAGCGCTGCTCCCAAGTATTCCCAAAATCCAGTGGATCAGGCTGCAAGGAGATCAACTTCCCACCTCCAGAAAAAATCCATTTCCCCGAGCTCAGTGCAGCAAAATGCACCGGGCAGAGATCTGTGCCTTTGGAAACGAGACCACCCAGGGGCTCCTCTGAAACGACTCCGAGAGAATGTGCCTCGAGTGCTTTGGTGCAAGGTCAAGGATTCCAGCTTTTTTCATTTTCCTTTTTTCTTGCATCTCTTCTTCCTTCCTCCCGTTTCCCAACTGTGGGGGAAAGAGAAAACCAGTTTGACTTAAAACTGCAATCCCACCCAAAATTCTTCTTTGCACAAGGCAAAAAAAAAGGGGAAATGTTTTAATGGCTCTGTGTAGTTGGATTCACTTAGGGAACGAAAATGCTTTTGAGCAGCACTTTTAAGCACAGCTGTGATTTTTTTTTTTTTTTAATTTGTTTTAAGGACCTGTTATTTTAAAATGTGCCATCTTCACTTTGTTTCTGGTGCAACACTTTTGGCTGGGGTCTCTTTCCTCGCTGGACTCAATAGAAATCTTTCTTATGGCTAAAGGCAACTTGGCTGAATATAAATTATCAGGCATGGCGGATTAGCTGTGGCTTTAGATGTAAGCAATGATCACAGGTAAGATGTAAAAAAAATATTTTTGCAAGTAAGCTCTGTTCTGGAAAGATTTAAAAAAACCCAATTAAGAGGAAAATGAATTATTAACTCATGTTCTGCTCCAAAAGATGAAAGAGATGAATACTTTTTCCTGCACAGAAATTCACTGAATGAGAAATTATCAAGTGCATGGAGTCCAGACAAATGACTGAATTCAGAGGCAGACTTCTTAACTTCCATTTCCTACACAAGAGGAGAAGCAGCCTGTGGGACTGCAGAAAGATTAATAAATGGTGGGATGAAAGAAGAAAGGGAATAATTGTATTATTTGGACTGGAATACATCCCTCAACTATTCAGTCTCTGTTTTCCACAAGAAACATTCTAAGGGACTTTAGCCACACTCAGTTCCTCAGCTCCCTCTGCACGGACTGTGCTGGGCTTGGATCTGCCCCTCATGGAGCACAGAAATTCCCAGGGAAAGAAATCCATCAGGAATCCCCAGCCCTCCAGGAGATCCCTCTGAGGGTGTGCTCTGCAAGTCTGCTCTTCCAGAGCCTGCCTTCCTTCCTTCCTTCCTTCCTTCCTTCCTTCCTTCCTTCCTTCCTTCCTTTCCTTTCCTTTCCTTTCCTTTCCTTTCCTTTCCTTTCCTTTCCTTTCCTTTCTGTGATTTGTAAAATCACGATATCCTTGGCTTCCCCAAAGGCTCTGGGGAGTTGTGCTGATCCTGTTGGAGTTTTCTGCTGGAAAAATCCTGTGCTGTGCTGCTCCTGCCCCACAGGGCCATGCGGAGTGGCCAGGTTCTTCTTTGGCCTCCCTGGGGCCAGGACACATCCTGGGAAAATGAAGGAGAGATATCTGCACCCTCAGGGAATGGGGAAGGTTTTCTCCATGGGGTTTGCCGCCCTTTCCTTATTGATCTTTGTCCTCACAAAATTTCTGCTCTCACATCAGGAGAAAGAAGATTTTGCTGCCTGGGACAGGGACAGCACCCAGGGAGTGTCAGGAGGGATTTAGGCTGGAGATCAGGGAAAGGTTCTTCCCCCAGAGGGTGCTGGGCACTGCCCAGGCTCCCCAGGGAATGGGCACGGCCCCGAGGCTGCCAGAGCTCCAGGAGCGTTTGGACAGCGCTGCCAGGGATGCCCAGGCTGGCATTGTTGGGGGTCTGGGCAGGGCAGGGGTGGCACTGGATGATCCTGTGGGTCCCTTCCCACTCAGCATATTCTATGAGCAAAGAGCAAGTCCCCAGGAATTACTAAAATCCACATGGGTTTTATTATTTTTTTTCCCCAAAGGTTATCTTTAATTTAGAAGGTTTAAATGCTTTTAAAAGACAGCTTAAAAACACCTGTAAATGCTATTTCCTTTTATAAACACGTCTCTCTAGATCCTTGTATTGCAATTCCAGCATTTTGCCTTTATTTTTGCAGAGTTCACCTGCTTTTTATTCCAGCTGAACACACCTGGTGGAGAGCTTGGCAGCTGTTGAGCTCAAAGATAATCCTGCTCCTTCTGCCTTTCCAGCCATCCCCTTCCTCCTCTCCCTGTCCCATCACGTGATTGTCTCCATCACCTGTCCCAGCCCTTTGGGGCCAGGATTCCTTTGGGGCCAGGATCCCTTTGGGGCCAGGAAACCTTTGGGGTCAGGATCCCTTTGGGGCCAGGAATCCTTTGTGGCCAGGACCCTTTGGGGCCAGGAAACCTGTGGAGGCCAGGATCCCTTTGGAGCCAGGAACCATTTAGGGCCAGGAAACCTTTGGGGCCAGGATCCCTTTGGGGCCAGGAACCCTTGGGGGGGCAGAATCTCTTTTGGGCCAGGAACCCTTTGGGGCCAGGATCCCTTTGGGGCCAGGAACCCTTGGGGGGGCAGAATCTCTTTTGGGCCAGGAACCCTTTGGGGCCAGGATCCCTTTGGGGCCAGGAACCCTTTTGGGGTCAGGAACTCTTTGGGGCCAGGACCCTTTGTCCCAGCCTGTCTCTCCCTGTCCTGCTTGCGCAGGGCCTCTCACATGACACGAATTGGGATCCCCAGAGCAGAACTCTGTTTTTTCAGGGAGTTAATCCTCTCCCATCCTTCAGTGGGGCAGGCACAGCCCTTGCCTTTAGGGGGAAGGACTCTCTGAGCTCAGAGGGGCTGACCCCAAAGCTGGGGCTGCTCCCACTGCTGGGACACCACAGTCCCCAGGGACAGAACCTGTCCTGTTTGCTCCTGACGTGGACGATTCCAGGCCCAGATTGCCCTCAGGGATCCGTACTGGAAGCAGAGTTATTTAATTAATAACTTCGTTAATCACACAGATCAAGGGATTGAGGGGCACCCTCAGCACACTCGTAGGTGACACCGAGCTGAGGGTGCAGTGACAGCCCTGGGGACGGGATGACGTCCAGAGGACAGGGTGACATCCAGGGGGACCTGGAAAAGCTCAGGAAGTGTGTCCATGGGAACCTCATGGGGTTTCATGGGGCTGAGTGCTGGAGCTGCTCCAGGGCTGGGACAATCCTTGGGATCAATCCAGGCTGGGATGAGCTGATGGAGCAGCCCTGGGGGAAGCATTTGGGGGTGCTGGGGGTGAGAGCTGCACCTGCCCCAGCCCTGCACCCGCAGTGAGGGATTGGGATTGTGCCCTGAGCTCAGGTGAGAGCCCACCTGCAGAGCTGCTCCAGCCCTGGGCCCAGCACAGGGAGGAGCTGGAGCTGCTGGAGAGAGTCCATGGAGGCACCAGGATGAGCAGAGGGATGGAGAGCTGTGCTGGGAGGAAAGGCTGCGAGAGTTGGGATTGTTGAGCCTGGAGAGGAGAAGCTTTGGGCTGAGCTCAGGGTGGCCTTGCAGGGCCTGAAGGAGCCCCAGGAACCATGGAGAGAGACAATTTGCAAGGGCTGCAGGGACGGGAGGCAGGGAATGGTTGGCAGTGGCAGAGGGCAGGGCTGGATGGGATGTTGGGAATGAGGAATTGTTCCCTGGGAGGGTGGGCAGGCCCTGGCCCAGGGTGGCCAGAGAAGCTGTGGCTGCCCCTGGATCCCTGGCAGTGTCCAAGGCCAGGCTGGACATTGGGGATTTGGTCCAGGTGTTTTCTGGAGCACAGATGGGAACTCTTTGCTCTGAGTCTCCTTTTGAACATCCAGCACCTCCTCATGCCTCTCCTATCTCTCTTATAGTCTTGCAGTCAAATTAAACTTCACATCCACTTCACCATCTTGAAACTCTAATTTCCACGGACAGTTTGTATTAAAAACTCCCTGACTGAATCAGTTCCAAAGTTTCCCTATGAAGCAACAAAACAATTCTTTCTCCCAGGAATTGTCTTCCCAGAAATAGTTGATTCAAACCTGTAGATATCTTGTATAATATCGGTTGATTAAAACCTGCTGGTTTCCCTTGCCTCTGCCTTTTTTCCCCACAGTTCCTGGATAACATCCCACCTTTTCCCCCTTTTCTTCTCTGTACCTGAAAGTCTATTCCACGCCAGATTCCCACTGGAAAAATCCTGCACATCCTCTGCAGTTGAAAAATTACAGTTTCAGATTTAAAATAAGAAATTATTTCCAGTAAGTGGTTTTTTTTCCAGTGAATTCAAGTTTCACCAAGTTATTTGCATGAGTATTTAAAGAAACTTCATAAAAATCAAATGAGAATATGCTGGTTTAGGCCCCAGCTGAGTAATGTGCTTAAACTCATCCATTAACACATGTTTGAGTGTGGAATAAATCCCCTGTGGTATTTAAAGCTCGGAGAGTGTTGAAGCATTTTTGTGATTTTAAATCTTAGTCCTCCTCAGGAGAAGGAAGAAAATTCGATAAACCACTTTAATTTTCTTTAAAAAATACGAAAGAGGGTTGATGGTTATAATCCGGCCAAACTTTTGGGGTGGGCAGATGCCAACAGGGAATTTGCCTCGCTGTTATTGAGCAGGACTTCAGTTGCCCCCTCCTGCAGGAGCAGGCAAGAATTTGGGGTATCCAACATCTGCCAACACATTTTGACCTCCTCTTTTCTTCTCCAACTCTGATGATAAAAAAGGGGAGCGTTACTCTGCGCGGTAATTGAAAACGAAACCAAAATCTCTGCTTTTAATGCAAACTTCAGACAACCTTCAACTTTGAGCAGCATCTCTTTGAAGAAGTTCCCTGTCAGCTCAGCTTTTGGGCAAATAAATGCACGATGAAAGTTCGATGAGAGACGTAAAGACAACACTTGAAAATCTCAGTGCTTGCTGAGGAGGGTGGAGAATTGTTTTTCCTAGACAAAAGCCACATTGAACAAAATAAGAATGTGGCATAACTCAACTTCTCTTTTGGCCTCTACCTGAGTCCTGAAAGAACTCAGGCATAACCTGGATAAGCCACTAAATATGACTCAGTTCATTCACACAAACTGCCAAGAAATCTTTATTTATTTAAAGAAAATTCTCCAACAATAACCCTACCTGCTGCAGCAGGCAAGCCTGACTGTTAGGTAATGGCAGGCTGGAGAAAGTATTATTTTAAAAGCAGGATTTCCCCTCTTGCTGGTGTTTGAACAGATGGTTTTGTGGCAACAATTCCATGCCTCTTTTTATTGTTATTATTTTATTTTCGTACTAAACTTGTTGGAACCACAAGCTAAGAAAAGCAGCAGAGTATTAAGCTTGAAAGCATCACCTCAGTGTTAAACTCAATAGGATCTCAAAAAACACCTGAGGGAATGATCATTTACCATCCCAGAATTCTCCCTGACAGTGACAGGACTGGAAATGCCAGGAAGAGATGAAACACTCTGGGATTTTAGCCTGAGAAAAAGGATCCAAGCGTGGGCACAGCTGGGGCTGGACCCCCTTGGATTTAAGGGAAGGAGGGAAGGAACGCACAGGCAGAGAATGAGTTGTTGGTCATGGGTGGGGATAAAGCCATGGGGTTTGTTTCCCACATAAATCAGTGCCTGTGCCTGTCAGAGTCCCCAAAACACCCAAAAGAATCCCATAACCTTTCTTATAGGGCCAGCAGCAGCCAGTGGCACTCAGCAGGGACAATGTCCCTTTCCTGGTCCTCCGCAGCAAATCCTTTGAGTGGATTTGCACAAATCCACACCTGCACAACTGGGGTGGCTCATGTTCTGAACTCGGGCACATCCAGGTATCCTCCCTGCAGGATTTGAGGCTTCCAGGCACTGGGATATGCTTTGGATGAGCTCAGGTTTATCTCAATTCACCCTCTGCAGCTTTTGGGAAGTCACGGAGCCATTCAGGGCCCTGTGGCTCCATGGGGAGGTAGGAAAGAGGGTGGGAAAGCAGCCCTGAGCCATGAATTATTTATTCTTCGGTAGCAAAGGTTATTCATGTGCTTTCTGGGAGAAAAAAGGTGGGAAACTAGCCCAGATTCAGCACAGATACGAAATACAGACTGAAATAAATCTGGGGGTTGGAGGGAAGGTGCTGAAGCAGGAGCAGATCCAGCACTCAGGTAAAATCCAAATTACCCCTGGTTTTAGCAGCTCCGGGTTTGTGTTGTGTGCAGCCACTCCCTGAATTTCGGTCATTGTGAATTCTGAGAAAAACACGTGCTTAAATCCCCAAAATGCTTGTTTTGCACCAAATTTAGCTCTTTCAGAGGTTTTTTTGTAACCTCTTTAGCCTGACCGGAGCTCCACTAAATCTAAAAAACTGCATTTCTGCTTCTGATGATTAACAAAGAAGATGAACCCAATTTCACTTTAAGACTGTGTCTTCAGGGCTGGAAATTGTGCAAACACTGCTGGCTATAACACAGAAAACAGAAATGAATTCCCCATAGCACCTCCTTTTACAACATCATTGTGGGCTCTGTTGACTTTAGACCGGCTTTTTTTTTTTTTTTTTTTTTCCCGTGGATGCCATGGAATTTGAGATGACTTGAAACACTCAAACGAGCACATTTAAATGTGTGTGTTTATGGGCGAGGGAGGGGGATTCACACTCTCAATCCTAAGTGCTGGAATTAGCTCCAACAAAGCCCGAGTGTGTTGACTTTCAAATGGGTTCAGCTGATGGAGCAGAAATTTGTTGGCTGGCTCCAAGGGTTATCTTTTATCCCCCTGCTCCGAGAGCATCTTTGCCAGTTATTTTGGAATAACAGAATAAAAAGGAGGCCTTTAAATGTGGGATTTTGGCTCTGGAGTGATGGGGCCGTGGGGTTGGGCTTCGGGATCCTTTTGCTGGTGGAGTTTGGGGAGTCCTGCGCTGTCCCTGCTGTTCCTGCCTTGAAAACACAGAGCTCTTCAACTTCCCTCGGTCCCAAATCCTGCACTCCTGGGGGCTGGGACAGAGAGAATTTCGCAAATTGAAGATATTTATCAGGTCATGGTGCCAGGCAGCACAGCGAAGCCATTTCCTTTTTCCCTTTGACAGGAGATGATAACCTGGGATGAAATGGGAGTGGATGGCTGGAGATGTCACTTGGAGCTCAAATCTGGAAGTTGGGAACTAAATACAAACCGAATGTTCCAAGGGGCAAATCGTGTTGTTAGAAATGTCTTTAGAGCAGTTCTATAAATCGGATTAATTGTAGAAATTGCTGCAGATTCAACCTGAAACCAACCTGGCAAATTCCCTCTTCTTTGTGTGGCGTTTGGGAATTTACAGTTTTTAACCACCTCTACATGACCTGTTACAATTATTTTTGCAGAATCCCATCTTCCTGGCTCTTCCCTTTGCCATGGACGGTGCAAACGCCAGCTGGTGCTGCCTGGAGGAGCTCAGAGCAGGGCTTTTTAGGAGGCTTCTCCACCCTACTGAGACATTTTTGTCCCCAGGCTGTGAAAAAAACACGTCCCACAGAGATCAATATGCCTGGCAGACCCCCTGGCACTCGCTGGGGAAAAATAAAATCCCAGCCGAGCTTGCCCCTTCCTTCAGGAGAGGAAAACCGACAACCTAAGCGTAGCTTTTGCTTTATGGACGTGGTGTGTGAACAATTTATTTATTTATGATTGTATTTTAATTTATCCCATTGTCTTTCTCACCCCAAACCCACTGCACCACGAGGATTCCCAGCAGTCTGAGACCCAGCTCAGGGTGGATCAGAGAGGGCAGAATTTCTCCCTCAGCACCAGAAAAGCAACACATAATGCAAACATTGTGCGCCTGACATATTTTTATAACAGAGCACTAAGAAAATACTCGCTACCTGAAATATTTCTGTAAGTCAGTGGAGCAAGCAATCCAACATGTGGGTTACATTACACTCAGGGCTGATCTCAGCTTTGTAACACACACTAAACAGCAGCATGGAGGAGGCTCAGCTTTAATAAAACCAAAACTTTCGCTGCTGTGTGCAGCCAATAAAGATTTAAGCATGCTGGGCATGATCAGCATACTAATTGCTGCATTAATAAATCCTGAAGCCTGGCTTGTTTTGAAAGGCAAATAAAAATATTGTAGGAGCCTGGAAGAGCATTTACTTAGAAAAGTTAGCCTGTGTGTGCACTGAGATGTGAAACGCCAGTGATAACACTGATCAGAGGTTTTTTCCATGTTTTTTTCTGTGCAATCAGGGCTTCACATCTGATGTTGAGTTGTTCTGTTTACTGACAAAACGGCCCCAAAGCCAGGCATGGCTCTGTAGCTGCAAGTGATAATGGAATTTATCTCTCATTTTCACCGCTGAATCGAATAAGTAGCAGTGAAGAGATCCCAAAAAAACAAAGCCGGGCAGAGTTGTCTGTTCCATTAAAATACTTCAGACCACAACCACGGGCAAAAGGCACCGTGAAGGGAACTGCCCCAGCAGGAAAAATTGTCCCAGGGTTCTGTTTCACAAAATTCAGTATTTCCTGGGAGGCAGAGAAACTTTCTGGTGTGGAAATACCACCACGAGTGGATCTGAACTCGGGCCAGCACTCAGGATCTTGTCCAGTTGGAACCAAGAAGTTCTCTCCTCTTTTTTTCTGCTTCCAGGACCTCCCCAGCTCCTCACCAGAGCCACTCTGCCCCCCTCACGCTGCTTTTAAACAACAAGAGGTTTTCAGCTCAGGAAAGTGGAAAGAAAGAGTCAAAAATTAGCCCTGAGACTTTACAGAAGTGGAAAGTCCTCAGTGCATTTCCAGAGCTGGTGATGGGATAAAGATGGCTCGACATGCAAAACAAAAATGTAAATAAATGTTTTATTTTCACAGGCAGCTCGCTTGCCTGGCGAAAAGCACACCCCACCGCTAGTTACTTCTGAAATACAAATTGTTTATTAAAAAATTTGGGATTTTTTTTTTTAATGAACGGGAAGATTAATGAGCCGTGCTCAGGCAGCAATGATTCCTGCCAGCTTGTGCATTAGTCAGCTATTAACATACTTCTTGGGTAATTTGGAGGCATTTTTTTCATAGTGCATTGGAAATCACAAAAGGCTCCTTGAACTCAATGGGATCCTTATCCCACTTACCTTGCCTGGCAGCCTGTGGCTGCTCCAGAACATCCTGGCGTTTCTCTCACGTTTGATGGACAAAACCAGCAAATATTTGGAGGTGAAAAGGGCTTCCTTCTATTGACATCTCATTTTTAGCACAACAGACTTTCCAAATCCCTCCTTCTCCTGCTGCTGTTCGCGGACTCTAAGAACAGCGACGCGGGATCTGCAGGCGGAGATGAAATAAAAATAAAAATTACCTTTTTCCCCCCATAAAACTCCTGTCTGCCCAGGCTGACAGAGATGAGAGGCAGGTGTCAGGCTCTGAGTGCAGAGCATTTCCAGCGGCACGTGGATTATCCAAGTACGGCACTGGATACTCCCACTGGGAGAAAGTGATGAGCAAAATGCGGTTTGTTGTTGTAGCGTCAAAAGGAAGCTCCGGGCTGGAGAAGCTGTGGTTCCTACTGGAAATCAGGAGTGAAATATGAATGAATGAATGAATGAATGAATGAATATAAAAAAATCCACATCGAGGCAGCTGTCTTGGCAGTGGGACCTCAGAATTCCGCCAGCAGCTCCAGTGGAGCAGGGAGCAGGGAATGGGATTATGTTAAAGGAACTGGGCCCAGATTTTTGATGTCAGACAAGGTTTTCAAGCCTGCAGCAGATTCTGTAGGGGATGTGGACTAAACTAATCTTTCTCTGCTTCAGTTTCCAGGTTTTTAAGTGGAGGGAATAGGAATACTGGCACTTATTTTTTTACAGCATCTTTTATTTCCGTTGTTGGTTCCCCTCAAGAAAAAGAGACCAATTTCTATAAATCATCTTCTATTAATCCTCTTCTGTTGTGGCCAGCAGTGCTTGGTCTCAGTCAGATCTGGTGGCTGTAAATCTCACAAAATCATGGGATGTCCTGAGCTGGAAGGATCATCCACTCCTTGTCCTAGACGGGACAATCTTTGATTTCGGATTACAGTGTCTCATGTCCTGAGTCAATGTCAGCAGTTCTTGGGGCTCTGTTCTCTGTCACTTCACCTCCCAAAGTCCCTTTTTCCTGTGACAAAATAATCTTTTCTCCACTTGAAGCAGCTGCTGGAACAGGCAGAGATTCAGTGGCCTCCAACTCGGAGCTCAAAGGCAAAGCTCAGGCTCCCAAACACATCCCAAGGAAAACTGCAGCTCCTCAAGATACCTTTCTTCCCTTTTATCTTCCTGAGTGTCCAATAAAATGCTCCTGAGGACATCACAGCAAGAAATAGCAGACCTGTTTCAATGCAGCCTTTTGACAGAGTGGGATCCTCCCAAAAAACCCTGCTTGGGGACATCCTCTGTACGGATTAATCCGATTTTGCTGCGCTGGGGAGAAATGCCCCTTTCCCTGCTGAGGATCCCCAAGATCCACTGCAGGAATCCCTGTTCCCGTGAGGATTGGAATGGGAATGCGTGGCTGGGACTGCACTGCTGCACAGCAGCTGTGGGGATCCTTTAATGCCCCAAATCCCCCATTCCCAGGGCAGACGTGGCCTCGCGGTTACAAATTGTCCCTTTTTGATGCTTTCACTTTAAATAAATCTGACTCCTGCTGAAATCTGGAGACCAGAGCTGCAGCAAAGTGTTCCACACGTGTTCCCAAAATACGGTCCTGTTGGCTGAGGAAATAGTACAGAATCATGGAATGATTTCGGTTAGAAAAGAGCTCCAAGGTCATCAAATCCAAGCTGTGCCCCATGCCCACCTTGTCCCCAGCGCAGAGCACTGAGTGCCACGGCCAGGCCTTGCTGGGACACCTGCAGGGATGGGCACTGCAAAGCTCCCTGGGCAGCCCTGCCAAGGCCTGAGCACCCTTTCCATGGAGAAATTGCTCCTGCTGTCCAAGCCCAGCCTCCCCGGTAAGTTCTCCTGGATATTCCAAGATTCCTGTATTTCCCAAGCAGAATTCATTCCTTTTCCTGTTATAACTCTCTTTTTGATGAAAGAAATCTAGGAATAATTTTTAAATCCTTTGAATAGGAATTATTTCATTTATAGTGCCTTGGGGCTGCTTCCTGACCCTTGTTGCTGCTGCAGAACCCCACATTTGAGCTCAGTTTAGCAAGTTTTAGGCCAGGTTTGACTCAGATTTAAACAAGCTTGAGTTAAATCATGACCTGGGGCGGAAACTGGGACAAAACAAGAAAATAGCTGAGTTTCTGGGGGTTGAGTTTTGGTTTCATTTGAACAACAAACTCAAAACTGAAGATTACAAGATCATTTCAAAGCTACTCCTGCATTTGCAACACAAGCACTGGGTCATGCTCAACCCAAGACATGAGTGAATCTCAGTAAATTAATTCTGTTTATTCCGACCTCCAACCGCTGCAGGTATGCTGGAAATCTTTTTGCCCAGTGAGATTTACTGGCAATATAATGAAAATATTCATTTTCTTGTTCTTGTTTTATCACTCGTGATCTTACTCAAACCCAAAAATTGAAAACTGCTGCACTGAAATGGCAGATAACATTTTTAAAGCCTGCTAATCTCAAGTTTTTATTGCTTGGCATGAGTTTCTAGGTTTGTTTTTATTTTATTTGAGAGGGGAAAAAAAAGGGGGGAGCACAGAAATTGCAAATGAGCATAATTATATGCTGCCCCGACCAAAAATCCCATCATGGCTCACATGGCTTGGGGGAAGATTCCAGAATATTCAAAATATTCCAAAATATTCCACCTTGTGACTCTGACAGAAGTTGAAACACATTCACCAGGGGTTTTTAGCTGCCTGTCAGCTCCAAGCGTAATTAGCTAAAACAATCAGTGCTGATCAGTTAAAAAATTGGCGCTGATTTAAAATAAAAAGATGTCAAGTCCACTCAGCCTGCACTCTACGAAAACAAAACGCTGCCAGCAACTTCCTAGAAATAAATTCTTTTAAAATATCAATGGTAATGTGATACACCAACTATAATACAGAAGAGAAATACCTCAGTTTTATGTTTTTACTGCTCCACCAAAGAGACATTTAAAAGCAGATATTCACCATAAACCTGTGCTTATTGACTGGTGATAACTAGTTTCTGTATTTAATGTTGCAGTTCCTCCCATACTTCTCTGGGTGCTCTGTCTCCCACAATAAGTAGAAAACTAAGACATGAAAAATAAAATTTTTTAAAGAAAATTATTTTGGAGTGATTATAGAAAAACTACGGAAACGTGCCCTGCTTATAACCCAGAGTACATAAGAAGCGATGAGGGCTTTTGAAATAAAATATCCATTTAAAATATCCCAACCCAGCCCATTTATACATCTGCCCAAGGTTAGAAATCCTAAATAATGAACAGGGAGAAAGCCAGAATTAATAATTGGTTGGATTCAAGAGGTATCTGTGCTCCGTTTGTGCTCCCTGGGTAAGAACAGGGAGTCTCTGTGGCCGCTGGGCTCTTTTCTCAGGGAGAAAGATGGATTACGTGGCTCAGCCCTCTTGGCAAGCAAACACACGGCCCCCACATGTCAGCAGAGGAATCCTCATCACCACTCATGTAAAATCTAATCCCTGCCTGTCATGACAGTCTCCAAAACATGGAGCGTTCTCTGAACCGCGGCCAATTTTCCCGTCGCTCGGCGCTCCAGGAGCAGCACTCCCTGCTCTCTGTGTGCGCCTTAACGTAGAAATATTCCCACTTTTAATGCGGGGACTTTGAAGCTGAGAGGGGCTGGAAATCAGTGGCGATCCCGTGGGATTCCTTCGGAGGACCGACACCTGAAACTCGGAGTTTCATTCACAACAATACAGGGGAAAGAGCGGCGGCCTCGCCGTGCCTCTCCTGGGGGAATTCCTGGCCCAGGAATGTTTCCCCCCAAGCCTCATTTCCTGACGTGTGAGTGAAATCCAGGACACAATGGATGGATAGGGCTGCTCCAAAGAAGCCTTTGTCCAAAATTCCTGCAGTAGGGAGTCCTCCCAGAAACACGAGCTGAATGTGCCGTGAGCGGGACAAATATATCTGGAAATATGGTGAGCAGGACAAATGTGGCTGGGCATAAGCAGCTGCAGGGCTGCAGACGTGTGCCCTGATGGGAGGTGAGTGCTGCCTGAATGGCTGCTCTGCTCCAAAGGCACCTGTTGAAATAAAATACAGCCCAGGAGTGAGAGAGAGAGGCTGTGCTGATGTGGAGATCCGCGTGGGTGTCTGAGCTCGGGCGTGGGTTCGGCGAAAAATCTCGGGAATTGTTTTCTTTCTGAGGGAGCTGTTGGGTCCCCACCAAGAGTCTGGGGTTGGAGGAGGAGAGGAACCATGGATCCTCTTCCAAATGAGAGGATAAAATCTCAAACTGGGCCAGGGGAGGCTCGGGTTGGACAGCAGGAGCAATTTGTCCATGGAAAGGGTGCTCAGGCCTTGGCAGGGCTGCCCAGGGAGCTTTGCAGTGCCCATCCCTGCAGGTGTCCCAGCAAGGCCTGGCCGTGGCACTCAGTGCTCTGGGCTGGGGACAAGGTGGCCATGGGGCACAGCTTGGATTTGATGACCTTGGAGGGTTTTTCCAACCTCAATCCTGGGATTCTGGGACAGAATCTGAATTACCCAAGTGCTACTGAACAAATGTGCAGACTGGCATGTACCACGAGCAACATTTTGATGCCTCGTTCTACTCTCACGTTATCTGAACAAGTTCTCGAGAAGTATTTGGTATTTCCTTCTCCACTCACAGCTGGGAAATTCACAGAGCCTGTGAAAGACCTGGGCACTGAAATACCAGAAGGGTAAATAATTTTATTCTTCTTTGCCTAAATAGTTGGAGCGTAAATTTCTGGGGGTGATTCAGCACTGCTTAAAAAAGGTTCTCCCATCAGTGGTCTGCACCGAACATGAATTTCACGGCCCTGGAATCATTGTGGGTTCTGGTTTTTCTACCCCTCTGGCTGTGCACTAACACTGGACACTCCAAACCTGCCAAAAATTTCAGGAGAAAAGATTATCTGGAATTAAGCAGGTGCCTCTTAGCAGAAGGGTGAAGCAGAAGGAAAAAGAAGTGAGGACCAAGCTGGGAATGCAAGTTACTACTACTACTATCATTATTATTATTATTATTATTATTGTTATTGTTGTTGCTATTATCTTTATTATTATCTGTATTATCTTTATTATTATATTTATTATCTTTATCATCATTATAATTATCATTCTTATTATTGATATTAATATTAATGTTAATATTAATAGATTAATTGCTAAAACAAGAGAACCACCCAGAAAAGCTGAGAGAAGCTTGTTGTCCCTGGACCTTTACAATTTTGTTTATGGAAAAGGCTTTCAAGGACTCAGTCAGGGACAGCCTTTTTTACTCCCAACAATTTCTTACCTGTTCATATTCACATATTTCGATCCATATTGACAATACAATACAATTTTACACTGTATCTAGAGGGCTTTATTCCATAAATTAAACCTTGTTTCACTCAGATAAATAAAACATTTACAGAGTCGCAGTGATATTAAAATAGAGCAATTTTTGTTGATCTCACAAATCACCTGACCCCACCAATTGTGTGACAAAACCTCCTCCTTTTCTGCTCTAAACCCACTCCAGGCCAAAAATTTAATGTCTTACAAGGCTTTCGTGTTCCTGGGAAGGGAAGAAGGGAAGAAGGGAAGAAGGGAAGAAGGGAGGAAGGGAAGAAGGGAAGAAGGGAAGAAGGAAAGAAGGGAGGAAGGGAGGAAGGGAAAGGAATTATGTTAATCGGATTTCTGCTCAAAATTTCTTGATCCTGGCTAGCTGAGTTTGCACGCCAAAAAGAAAAGTCTGATTTCCCAAATTGCAGAATGTGGAAGGTTTATGTGAAGCGGATTTGTGAACTAAACTTCACCTGCACAGGGCAGGATTTTCTGATTGCTGCTGCATTGTTCTCCATGGGAAGGAAGAAGCAGAAAGCCTCACAACTGTGTTTTAACTGCTCCAGTAGCCAACAAGTCAGGTCCTGCAAATAGGAAACAATTACTTGCACAGGTAATTATTGTTTTAGTTTGAATGTCTGTTAGCTAATATTTGCTTTTCAACCAGCAGATTCTGATGCTTGCAGGAGGACAGGAGAAATTTGCTGTAGGCTCCTCCATTTACAAATCCACTGCATTTTTATGGCTTCTTAATGTAGCCATGAAGCTGAATTTATTTTGTCCATTAACACTGCCTTTGCATCTCAGCATATCTTTACAGCGTGGGGTTTTTTTCTAAATGAAAAATTCATCATTTTTAGCACTTAGGGTGGGTTGGGTGGGGCTTGGAGCAGCCTGGGACAGTGGAAGGTGTCCCTGATCATGGCAGGGGTGGCACTGGGTGATTTTTGAGGTCCTTTCCAACTCAAACCATTCTGTGTTTCTGAACTTTGTGAGTCCAGGCAACATCAGACCTTTTGCAGGAATCTCCTTGAGTGAGGCCACTGAGGAGTTACAGCTTGAGAGTATTTTTGAGGAGATTTTTCCATTGGATTTGAAGCCTTGCATTAGAGGGGAAAAAATAGTTTCCCAGAAAGCTTGGGAATGATAAATAAATGTGTTTATCCTTGAAACCAAAATTGATTCTGCAATAAGGGAGATTCAGAGGTGTGTGGAACAACACGGAGGGTCAGGCTTTGACAAGACCAGGCAGCTTTTAAATGAACAGGGAAGTTTTGAAGCACAAAGAGATGACAGTGTCTGATTCACTCAGGGAAGGACAGAAGAGGCAAACAATTCTCCGCAGGAATATATGACATTATTATGTCATATATTATATTATGACGTTATTATGATCTGCCAGAGGTCTGGTGGCACTTCTTAGTCAGTGAGAAGGAACAGCTCCAAATTTTTGTTCCAAATGGCACAAAATGTGTGCCATTTTCAGGGCACAAACCAGCAGTGGTTCTGGAATCCTAATGCACCCTCTGCCACAAATCATCCTTTTTCCAACAGTAAAAAAGAAAACATACAAGCAGTGTTTGTGTTTTATATACATTCAGTTCCTGATTTTTCTTTCAGTATTATGTCTTAAAATATCATAGAACAACCATGGCATTTCATCCATCATAAAAAAACCCCTGTATTTACTCTTTATATAGCTGTTGCCTTATGAGCTGTGCAAACATTAAAAAAAGAAAACAGTAATTCTGTGATAAGCACAACAGGAAATTGGAGCTTGCTGCTGATGAAACTGATATCCAGCTGGTAATCTGAGCAATGAAGTCACTAAACCTTTCCTGCACTATAAATTTTATTTCCTGAGACGTATTTCATGTTTTTGTTAGATTTTTTGGATAGTGCACACCAGGTACATACAGCTAAGAGCCATCACCAGAACTCTGTGGCATGATAAAAATAAGTGCTGTGATAAAAGCAGAATATTGGGAGCAGAAATCTGAATTTTCCCGGTGTTTTAGTGACAGAATTTCCATACAACAGGGCCTGGTGTGTGATAGCACCCACGTGTTAAAAGAGGAGGGGGTTTTAGCAGGTTTTAGCCTCTTCTCAAAGGCTGCTCAGTAAGCCCATCCCATTCCCCCAAAGGCTTGGTGTCTGTGCAGATATTTCATCAAAAATCAGCAAAGAGTTTTCTGCAGGGAAGCAAGGAGAAAGCAGCAGCCAGAGTGGGGGAATGTAATTCCAGGGCATCTAAGCCTTTCCTCCGAGTAGGGACAGCGAAAGATTCAGGTGTTTGCTGTGCTGCTGTGATCCCTTAGAGCTGGGACAGCCATGCCCTGGGGCCTGCGAGCATTTCTTTATTTATTTCTTTTGTACTAAAATTCAGTGGGTTCTGAGAGAGGAATCATCTCAGTCAATGCAGATGAAGTGCTGCTGACTTTCATGGACTTGCACACGATATCTGGGTCAAATCCCAGAATCCCAGGATTGAGGTTGGAAAAGAGCTCCAAGGTCATCAAATCCAAGCTGTGCCCCATGGCCACCTTGTCCCCAGCCCAGAGCACTGAGTGCCACGGCCAGGCCTTGCTGGGACACCTGCAGGGATGGGCACTGCAAAGCTCCCTGGGCAGCCCTGCCAAGGCCTGAGCACCCTTTCCATGGAGAAATTGCTCCTGCTGTCCAATGGATATTGTTTCAGTGATCACATGTTTTTTGGCTGCTTTACGAATGGTGATTTTAACCCCTTCAGTCTCAGCAGGAAACTGTGCTTTGCAAGTCTTGTTCTCCTGCTCCTCTGAGAGCCAGAGGCAGGACCCAGAGGATGGGTTGGTGTGGATGCACTATTCTAAAGGTTTTCTCCTCTTTCTCATGGGGAATAGAGATAAGTTGAATTCTTTGCTCTTTTTAATCTTTTGTTTTGGTGCTGGGTGCTGTAAGGCTTCGACCAATCCCCTTGGGGGGTGGATAACTGTCGACCAATAATTGTTGCACTATTAATGCATATATAAGAAGAGAACTGTAAATAAATCTCTTTCTCTTGCCATCTTGTCAGTGCTGTCTGCTTGATTTACTTGGGAGCCTCTGCCACAGGTTGGGATTTTCCAAATTCACTGGGCAGGGACACCTCCCACTGTCCCAGGCTGCTCCAAGCCCCAATGTCCAACCTGACCTTGGACACTGCCAGGGATCCAGGGATCCTTCTCTGTGCCAGGGCCTCCCCACCTCACAGGGAAGGATTTCTTCCATATATCCAACCTAAATCTCCCCTCTTTCATTTTGAACCCAAATGTGCCACGAAGACCGCACAATTCACGGCCGCCAGTCTCAAACAGGAGCACGGAGTGCCAATGGACCGAGCTCCAAATGCAAGGAATTCTGTTCCGGGCCAAGAGCTCAAACCTGAGCTCATATCCAGCATCCCATGGAGTGCTGAGAGTGGATGGGATAAGCTCAGCGAGGAAGAAGAGCATCTCTGTACACAATTTTGACAGGAATGAAGGCAGGTATAAACTGGGACAAAGGAATGGAAGAGAACAGCATAAGAATGATGAATTAATGTGACCTGAAGAGCAGAGGGCAAAAGATCATAAAATATAGAATATATTTTATAATATAGAAATTATGTTTCTATAAATATTATAATTCTATAATATAGAATTATAAAATAAAGAACTGGATTAGTACATAGGCTGCCAAATTAGGAAGAAATCAGGAATGGAAAATGGAGTAAAGAAGACCTGGAGGGGTAAATTGCGAGTTCTTTTCACAGGTCTGAAAGAGAAGTTAGAAACCGGATCAGGGCCTCCCAGATGAGCACAGAAACTCAGCATGACCATGGGGGGCTGAAGTCAGAGAGGCCAAGACATAAAACAAATACATTTATGTGGGAAATCACAAATACTGGATGCAGAAAAACACAGGCAGGGAATGCTCCCGTGGCTCCCTGTCCTGAGGCAGCTGTCCAATCCCAAAGATTGCCCAGATTTGCTTCACCAACCTCAAGACATCAAATTGTACCTGAAACTCTGTGAAAAATACACGTCCTCTTGCCAAAACCTCTCAGTAATTTCTGTGCCACAGGAAGAGGGCAGAAGAGGATCGAACACGGACCCAGGACCCTGCCAGAGCACAAAATGTCTCGTAAATCCCAGAACGTGGCACAAAAATGCTTCGTGTTTTTGGGAGCAGAGGGGAGATAGATCTGGAGGGTCTGATCTGTGGGAGCAGAATTCCCATTCCAACCCAAACCCGGCAGTGAGGGTGGGAGGTTGCAAGGGCACACGGGGAGCAAGAGGAAGATGATGGAACAGCAGGGGAAAGCTGTTATTTCATCAGAGAATTTATGTGATTATGATTATGATATGATTATTATTATCACATAATTTATGAAATTATGTGATTTTATTTGAGTGAGTGTGTGCATAATTAATATGAATTAGCCATAGAAAGCAGAGCCTGTGAAGAAAAATTTGAATGAATGGGAGAAGAAAACCTGAAAATAATATCTAGGGAAAAAAGTAGAAATAAGCTTAATCATACTTTAAATATTTCAAACCTTTTAAGTCGTTTGCACGAGGCCTGTTAACATTTGCAGAAATCAGTGGTTTATTTCCAATTAATTTTTAAAAAATTGTAATTTAGCTGAGCTAATTTAGCCTACGTTAAATTAGACCTATCTGATGGAGAGAACTTTAAAATTTTGAGAGGAAGACTTTGCCTCATCTCCTTTGAACGTTCCTCAGAAGAGAATGAGATTTTTTTAGAAAAACGTGACTTTCACAATCACCTATAAAGCCTTGAGGGGACACTAGACTTTATTCCTATCTGTCCGCCCGGGGTGAACTCACCCTGATGCCTTCAAGTATCTCTAGTTTTTTACTCTGCATGTATCTGTAACTTGCACTTGTTCTGTGCTTCTCACAAAGTGCTCAAATCCTCTGTCCCAGCACCTTTGGCCAAACAAGGCTCTCTGAACACAGATCCAAGGACATATTCATTGCCTTAGGGCCCCAAAATATGTAAACAACAGTGAGCTGGGGGAGCAGGGCTGGGGTGGTGAACATCATCGCCTGAGGGTGATTGGAGAATTAAGGCCAATGTGCTAATGGACAGAACTTATCCAAGGTGAAGGGCTCGGGACCCAGGGTCCATTTTGGGTCCCCAAACGGGGGATTTCGCTTGCCCGAATGTACCTTCAAGGCCTTGAATAAATTTGTCCGCATTTTATACTCCTAATTTGTCTTGGCCTCTGTTTCAGGCATCAACCCCATCCCTTTTCCATCCAAACTGACCCTACCCTGGTGTCAGCAGCACCTGAAGCACCCCTTTGGATGGGGAGCACAGACAGTGATGTTTTCTGTGATGCTGTGATGACCCTCAGGTGTGGATGCACTGTTCTAAAAGTTTTTCACTTCTTTCTCGTGGGGACTAGAGATAAGCTTGATGCCGGTGATTTTTGTATTTTCTTTTTATACCCTTTTTATATATTTTTATGCCCTTTCCCTTCCCTGGTACCCTCTCTACACACTCCTTGTACCCTGCACAAACACTCCTTGTACTTTAGCCCTACATGTTTACAACCCTCGTAGTTTGATATTTAGCTTCGTTTGGGGTCCTGCAAAGCGAGGAAGACCAAACATCCAAACTATCTCAGAACTAGAGACTCCAGCCTGTTCTCTCTTGGAACATGTTTTTGTAAACTCGGCTGTAGTCTCATTTGGGGAGGGTTCATTAGAATAGGGGGCAATTATTCATTTATTAAGTTTCTTATTGGGGGATTTTGAGTAGATATGCTAATTTTGTGAAGTCCATAAAAATCCAGTACGTGTTGTACGGGGTCCCCAACTCGTCGTTCACTCCACGGCGTTTTTCACCTTTGATGGGTCTGGGCACCTAGGATCCTATTAAACCGAGGTAAATTCCCTTTTCCCTGTACTGCTGTGTCTGCTTCATATTTTTACCAGCCTGTTTAAGGCATCAAGCTGAATTCTTGTGCTTTTCTAATCTTTCGTTTTGGTACTGGATGCTGTAAGACTCCAGCCAATCCTCTTGGAGGGTGGAAAACTGTCAACCAATAATTGTTAGACTATTAATGCATATATAAGAAGAAAACTGTAAATAAATTTTGCTCTTTTGCTGTCTTGCGTGTGCTGACTGCCTGATTTACCTACGAGTGTAGTTGCACTGTTTTAAAATCTTTCTCTTCTTTCTCATGGAGAATAGAGATAAGTTGCATTCTTGTGCTTTCTAATCTCTTTGTTTTGGTACTGGATACTCTAGAGTTGTAATCAATCGTTATAGGGGGTGGAAAAACTGTCGACCAATAATTATTAGATTATTAATGAATATATATAGAAGTTCCTGTAAATAAAGTTTCTCTTTTCGCCATCTTGTGTGCTGCCTGCCTGACTTCCCTGCGAGCTTCCGCAAATCTCCATGAATATCAGAAAATCAGAGCCAACACAGGCTGTCCCAAATCCATGTTGTCCCAATCCATGCTGTCCCAATCCATGCTGTCCCAATCCATGTTGTCCCAATCCATGCTATCCCAAATCCATATTGTCCCAATCCATGCTGTCCCAATCCATGCTGTCTCAAATCCAGGCTGTGTAGTTGCAATGTTTTAAAAATCTTTCTCTTCTTTCTCATGGAGAATAGAGATAAGTTGCATTCTTGTGCTTTCTAATCTCTTTGTTTTGGTACTGGATGCTCTAGCGTTGTAACCAATCATTACAGGGGGTGGAAAAGCTATTGACCAATAATTATTAAATTCTTAATGAATATATAAAGAAGTTCTTGTAAATAAAGTTTCTCTTTTTGCCATCTTGTGTGCTGCCTGCCTGACTTCCCTGCGAGCTTCTGCGAATCTCCACGAAAATCAGAAAATCAGAGCAACCTAGGAGCTCCCGCAACATCTCAGCATCACCTCAGGTGCCTCCCTGCCTCTCTGGGAAAAACACTTCACAGAGCACTTTTATTTGTCTCCTTTTGGGGCTTTAGGCTCTTAACCCGCGCTGTTGTTCCTGTCCCTGACACAGGCAGAGGTCACTGTCCCTTTGTCACCGCGGCTCAGGAGGGCAGGGTGCCCACAAAGGCTCTTTGTGCCCCAGCTCAGCGCCCAGCTTGTGCCCGGCGCTGCTGGGCTCTGTTTGCTGCTCCAACACACACAAAAAACCCTCCGAGGGTGGGTGAAGAACGCTGGGATGTTCTAATCAGGTGCTCCTCACACGGGAACGGAGATTTAGCCCAGCCCTCAGCTCATGCATTAAACAGCATTATTATTTTTAATTTTGCACTGTTCACCACCCTCTTGCCCTTATACATAAACTGCTAAAAAACCCACCTTTTTCTTTTTCTTTAAATTTTGCAGTGTTCACCACCCTCTTGGCTGTAGCTCTTGCCTTTATACATAAACTACAAAACAATCCACCTTTATTTTTTTAAATTTTGCAGTATTCACCACCCTCTTGCCCTTATACATAAACTACAAAAAACCCACCTTTTTCTTTAATTTTGCAGTGTTCACCACCCTCTTGCCCTTATACATAAACTACAAAAAAACCCACCTTTTTTTTTTTTTAATTTTGCAGTATTCACCACCCTCTTGCCCTTATACATAAACTACAAAAAAGCCTTTTTTTTTTTTTTTTTAATTTTGCGGTGTTCACCACCCTCTTGGCTGTAGCTCTTGCCTTTATACATAAACTACAAAACAACCCACCTTTACTTTTTTTAATTTTGCAGTGTTCACCACCCTCTTGCCCTTATACACAAACTACAAAAAACCCCACTTTTTTTTTTTTAAATTTTGCAGTGTTCACCACCCTCTTGGCTGTAGCTCTTGCCTTTATACATAAACTATTAAAAAAAACCTTTTTTTTTTTTAAATTTTGCAGTGTTCAACACCCTCTTGCCCTTATACATAAACTGCTAAAAACCCACCTTTTTTTTTTTTAATTTTGCTGTGTTCACCACTCTCTTGCCCTTATACATAAACTGCTAAAAACCCACCTTTTTTTTTTTTAATTTTGCTGTGTTCACCACTCTCTTGGCTGTAGCTCTTGCCCTTATGCATAAACTACAAAAAAACCTTTTTTTTTTTTTAAATTTTGCAGTGTTCACCACCCTCTTGGCTGTAGCTCTTGCCTTTATACATAAACTATTTAAAAAAACACCTTTTTTTTCAAAATTTTGCAGTGTTCACCACCCCCTTGCCCTTACACATAAACTACAAAACAACCCACCTTTATTTTTTTAATTTTACAGTATTCAACACCCTCTTGCCCTTATACATAAACTACAAAAAAACCCACTTTTTCTTTTTTTTTTAAATTTTGCAGTGTTCACCACCCTCTTGGCTGTAGCTCTTGCCTTTCTACATAAACTACTAAAAAAACCTTTTTTTCTTTTTCCTAATTCTAGGCTACGGAAGCACAGGATTTAAAAGAAAAATCTGATTCACGGGAATTAAAAGAAGAATCTGATGCACAGGATTTAAAAGAGAAAATCCTTCGGCAGCTCCCAAGAAGGGCCTGAACCCAACCTGAGCAGCTCTGAGCTTTGCAGCCACTCTGGCCGCTTGCAGGAGAAGAGATTTTAGGGCTCTCAAAAACCTTAAACTGATATGGGGACAAAGGTGGTAATTTCCAGGCTCTGCACGGAGTGATTTCTCACCTGTGGATGATGTGGATGATTCCATTCAGTGCAAGAACTGAGCATTGACGCTTTTAACTTTAGCAGGAATCAGGGGTTTATTTCTAATTATTTTTTTTTTTAATTTGTAGCAGCTAAATTAGACCTCTCTGATTGAGAGACCTTTAAAATCTTGAGGAAAAGAATGTAAACAATCTCCCCAACACCCTCAGCTTCCCCAAGCAAACCTTCAGCGCAGCCTGCAAGACAATCCTTTCAGCCAAAATTAAAATAACGCAGCTCTGTATGAAATTATTGCTGACTGTTGGCATTTAGGGGCAATGCGCTCCTGGCCGAAATTCCAAAAAATAAATTAAAAATAAGAGTGCATCGGTGGGTTGGGATGAATCCACCCCTTTGCCACCTGCAAAAGTGGATTTCAGGGCTCCCCCAGAGGTTTTGTTTTGGAGGCTCAGCCCCACAAATTCTGGTTTATGTCACGAGGCACCGAGAGGTAAATAAATGTCGTGTATTAGTGAGTGCCAACAGCAACTTGATGGCAACAAAGCCGCGGTTGTTGAATTATTTATGAATGCCAACGTTATTCACTTTGCTCCCGCAATCCTGGGGTCTCTTCTGTTTTGTTTATGCACACGCACACACATTAGGGATGGAATTTATATACAGAGAGCACGAAGAGGAGAAATCTGGAATATTTCTGCAGTGGATGGAGTTCTGTTTGCTCGAGAGCCACAGGACCTCCTTGCCTGTGAAGTCCTCTCTCATTTCGGAGCAGGAGAAGTTACCTGAGATGATGGATGAGAGCATTCTCACACGGCAGCATTTTAAACGTGGGCAATCGCCAGAGAGAAACCTGAGAAAATTATTCAGGTGTTCCAAATCTCTTCTCCCTTTTAAATTTTTTCTCTCTATTTTTAGTTGTCTTTAGAAGGAAGTTTTCTTCATTAAAAAGCCTCAGAGTGCTGAATGAGACAGTGCTGAGGCTCCATCTAAATCTACATTTTAGGAACTGTAAGTATTGGGGTCATCAAACTCCAGACCTTCAATTCCGTATTTTTTCTGGTGCAGAAAAAGCATCTTGGATTTTTTATTCTTTTTGGTTTTTTGCTATTCTCGCATGCATTTTTTTTCATTTCAAACTCTACACTCAGGTGTCAGAACACCATGAGCCATCTTCGAGGAGTTTATCACCAACGACACAAAATTTTGCTGCCAATTCCATGCTTTCAGCTTTTTTCCTTTGGATTTGATGGGAGTTTCGTCCCCGGCTTGGGGCAATCCTCCTGAAATCGGTGAATGGGAGCCAGGCAGGCCCGGGGAGGAGTTGTTCCTATTTACAGGAAGAGTTGCTCATGGGATTTTCTTTGCCCTACCCTGCTCTCCCCAATTCCTCATCCCTCCATCCCTTTCCCATGCCCAGCACTTTGGATTCTCTTGGACTGACTCCTTTAGAAAAGTCACTTCTGACTTTGCACCCAAAGGCTCTGATCTGTTTATTAAAGTGCCCTCAGGTCAATATTCTGCAGGCACGGAATCCCAGGCAGGATTTTCCTGCAGCCTATTGGCATTGTGCTCAATAGCCTGATCCTGACAGCAGATTTAGTGCAACTTTGAGCCTCTCTGTCAGGCAGAGCCTCTCCTTGAGGTCAAACCCTGATTTCAGTGGAATCAAAGGGCAAAACTCACCCTTGGACAAGAGCATTTCACCTTCCGTGCTTTCAGCTTTTTTCCTTTGGATTTGATGGGAGTTTCGTCCCCAGCTTGGAGCAATCCTCCTGAAATCAGTGAATGGGAGCCAGGCAGGCCTGGGGAGGAGTTGTTCCTATTTACAGGAAGAGTTGCTCATGGGATTTTCTTTGCCCTACCCTGCTCTCCCCAATTCCTCATCCCTCCATCCCTTTCCCATGCCCAGCCCTTTGGATTCTCTTGGACTGACTCCTTTAGAAAAGTCACCTCTGACTTTGCACCCAAAGGCTCCAGTTTGTTTATTAAAATGCTCTCAGGTCAATATTCTGCAGGCACGGAATCCCAGGCAGGATTTTCCTGCAGCCTATTGGCATTGTGCTCAATAGCCTGATCCTGACAGCAAATTTAGTGCAACTTTGAGCCTCTCTGTCAGGCAGAGCCTCTCCTTGAGGTCCAACCCTGATTTCAGTGGAATCAAAGGGCAAAACTCACCCTTGGACAAGAGCATTTCACCTTCTGTGCTTTCGGCCTTTTTCCTTTGGATTTGATGGGAGTTTCGTCCCCAGCTTGGGGCAATCCTCCTGAAATCGGTGAATGGGAGCCAGGCAGGCCCGGGGAGGAGTTGTTCTGTGTTTCCATGTGTTCCTATTTACAGGGAAAAGTTGCTCATGGGATTTTCTTTGCCCCGCCCTGCTCTCCCCAATTCCTCATCCCTCCATCCCTTTCCCATGCCCAGCACTTTGGATTCTCTTGGACTGACTCCGTTAGAAAAGTCACCTCTGACTTTGCGCCCAAAGGCTCCAGTTTGTTTATTAAAATGCTCTCAGGTCAATATTCTGCAGGCACGGAATCCCAGGCAGGATTTTCCTGCAGCCTATTGGCATTGTGCTCAATAGCCTGATCCTGACAGCAGATTTAGTGCAACTTTGAGCCTCTCTGTCAGGCAGAGCCTCTCCTTGAGATCAAACCCTGATTTCAGTGGAATCAAAGGGCAAAACTCACCCTTGGACAAGAGCATTTCACCCTGCTGGGTGTTTCTTGAGGCTTTCCTGCTCACCTGATTTTCTCCCCGTATTTATTTCTCCACCCTATTCCCAGCACTGTGGGATTTCTGCACATTCCAGAAGGGACCCATGGATGCCCCTTCGGTTTTAGGACAAACACACAGCCCCACAATGAATATTTGGATCTGTTTGGTTAAGATGAACGGCACCTTAAAAAGTTCAGTGGTGTACAGTAATCATCATAATCGTGAGGGCAGCCCTTCCTCAGTTCCTTTAACCCTGACTTTTGCCCTTTTTTCTTGATTGAGAAGTGACAGCTTTGCACGCTGGACCTTGGAATATATATTTACAGTAGTCTAAGAAATTCGTCCTTAATCAAAGGAGGCTTGACTTGCCAGCACATCTTTAGAATATTATTGAGTAACTCATTAAAATGTTAATAGCTTCTGTCAGGATTTATTGATCCCGATGTCAGCTTTTCTCAGAATAAGGAATAAAGCTGATTTTTATCTTATCTGCAGCCCATGCTGAGTGATCAGTACTTAAATAGAATAATGAGAAGGGCTTGAGGGGAATAATCAGCATTTATCTGGCACTTGTGCCAGAGCTGAATACAGACAGAGCCCTCCAGAGCCACGAGTGGATTTTATTTGGTCTGTGAAATACTGTGGAACAGGAGGAAAATGAGCAGCACACTTTATCTGGAAGATTCTGACAAATAATTTTTCTGCTGGAGGAAAGAGAGGAGATACAATCACATCAAATATTTCCCTTGAATAAAAACAGATATTTTCTTAACACCTTAGTAAAATAAAAGCCTGAGCACCCTTGTTCAGAATACCTCCAGTTATGCAATAAATAATGACAAAATTCTTCCATTCCACTGAATTTCTAGAAGACAAACATTTGATGGGGAATGCCTCCTGCTGTTGTCAGCATTATTTGGGGTACGTGTGGCACTGAAAAAGAGCCTGACAGGCCTTGGGAAGGAGAGGGAGGGAAAAGTGATTGTTTTCCCAAAGCAGATCTCACCTCAGGATCTTTCCCAGCAGGACCAACCTTGTCCTGCCAGAGGAAAACAGCGAATCCCACACTGGGCCCTGCAGAGGCAGCGCTGTCAAGTGTCAAGATGAATGAAAAAAATAAGAGAGAAGAATCTGTCTTTTATATCTGACTTCAAAATCATGAAGTCAGGACACTTCTTGTGAGTGGTGCCCAGACTGAGCTCACCTTGAGATATTTGCTAATTCAAAAGGACCTCGCAGAGAGCAGATAAAAATCTGTCCCTTAAAAAATTATTTAAATATCAGCCTGCAAGGCAATTCCCTCTGAGTTTGGCATGTAGGAACAACTTTTTCCCGATCAAATCCCTGGAAGGAGAGAGGCTCTTGCTGGCTAAAGGATTGGGGCATTGAAAATGGGCTAAAACCTCACCGTGCTGCAGTGGAAACCTACAAAATGTGAATGTCTGCAACAAAAAAAGCCTCAGCCTTCTAAATCTCTTAAATCCTGTGCTTCTATAGTCTAGGGGGAAAAAAAAGTGGTATTTTTAGTAGTTTATGTATACTTATATATAAATACATAAGGGCAAGAGCTACAGCCAAGAGGGTGGTGAACACCGCAAAACTTAAAAAAATAATAATTTCAGGACATCTTGAGAGAAGCTGTTTCCTAAATCAAAATGCCTTGTCCGGATATTTTGAGTAGAGTCTGCAGTCAGGGAGAATTTATAGGAGCTCCAGTTAGGAGTGATATCGCTCTGGATTTGTTCAACTTACCTTTTCATCAGATTAGTCAACATAATAGAAGTATGAAATTTGGCCAAGCAGCCAGATGTCATCACATGCTTAGTGGATTTTAATCTGGCATTTACAGTATCCCAGAATCAAATGGGAAAAACCCCGAAATGATGCCTCGTTTATGGGACTTGCAGCTCTGATTTTCATTAACACTTTTGCTGTGACAGTTGCCAATAAATCCTGGAATTACTTGCATTCCTTTCAAAAAGGAGGAAGGCAACAGCTGTGGGGATGCAGACCAGAAATATTATTTGGTATATGATAAAGAGCATGAAAAATGTGGTCAAATCCTTAATTTAACGTATTATTTTTTATGTATCAAGTGCATAATTAATAACAATGTCTCGGAGTGACATTTATACATCAGGAAATTCAATATGCCAATGGGCAATTGTACATTTATGTGAAATCCTGTTCAATATTCCATATAAAGTTGCTCCTATATGGAAATGACTTTAGGATCAAGGTCAGACTTTTTATGGAGTGATTTGAGATTCCTCAGGATAAAAAAACGCCATCTAAATGTAAAGATACTGTTTGTTAGGCATTAGTGCTTTACAGACAGTAAATTTAATGGGCCTGATTTTCATTTACCTTTACAGTCAGATGAGGGATCTATTTTGGAAAAGTCACCACTGTGGGGAAAGAAAAACAATAGGCAGGAAATTGCTAATGTTAATGTGATGTAAAGTCAAGCAACCATTTCCAATCTCGTTTAAACTTTGATTCAGGAAAAGGGCCTGAAACCTGTGCTTCATTTTAATCATGTCAGCAGTCCCAGCAGTCGGGGAGACCACTTCAAATTAGGATTTTTTCTGCCTGCACAGAGGCCTCAGTCAACAGACTCCAAAATACATTAGCATTTCTCATCCGAAGTGCCTTAATGGATGGATGGTCTTCTCCCAAAACATGGGCACAGAATAGATATTTAATGGAGCAGAAAAACTGCCCGGCTGGAGGGAGGGAGGAGATGGGGAGGGGGAGGCTCATCCCTGGAAAAAAAGAGGGAAGCTCAAGGAAAATCCCTCCTGAGGTGCTCTGAGGGATCTCAGCTCTTGGTGGCTCACAAGGGCACCCCCAGTCCTTCCTCCACGGGGATCAACACCCAAAAAAAGAGGAAAGGGATTTTTTTTCCAGAGGTTTATCTGTCATCTCCTGCCCCCCAGGAATCTGTTGTCATATCTCCCACGGAATGTCGGAACAAGCCGAGCTGGAACGGAGGGACCCACAAGGATCGTCCTCCGTGTCAGCAATAAATAATTTTATCAAAGAATTCCCCACAACTGGGCAGAGCCAAGGGCTCCTTCAGAGCTGCCTCCCCTTCAATGGTGCTATTCAAACTATCTGTATTATTGGTCATTTTAGGGATTAATTTTGCCAGAGAGCTGCTTTGAATGTCTGCTCAAAACAATGTCCCCTTGTGCCTTGGATTTAAAAATAAAGTGCCCGTTCTGACTTTTCAGAGCACGTATTTATAAATAAGACACGGTCACAGTCCATATTTTGCACTTTCAGTTTTAAGTGCCGTGTGATGTGGAATTCGATGGGCTTTGGGTTTTTTTTCCCAAACACAAAGATCAGAAAGAGCCATTTGATGCTGTTTCTAAAGTAATGATGTGCAACTTAGTGTTCTGCATGGCCATTCATACATGTTTGGAGATATTTTTGTGTATTGTGAATATGTGTTTATCCTTCAGCCTTTTAAAGGCTGCTCACAACAGGAAATATTTACAGAATCCTTCAGGCATCTGCGCTCTTTTGAAGAAATCATTAAGATAAATTTGCTTCTGCCACTCGGGGACTTCAAGAACTGCTGTGTGTTTTGGGGGCTTTTTAAAACTTTTTCTTTTTTCCTTAAAATTGGCAAGATGTATTTAGTTAGCTTATAACTAAATATACATATATTATTAGTTAGCTTATAACTGAATATATAGATTTATATTCATTCCTAATAGAAAGTAGGGATTGTATGTGATTATGGCTAAAAGAGAGGATTGAAAAAATTTATAAACATCTTCCTGCATGATCCAGGACAATTTTGTAGATTTTAGGATTGGAAGGACAATTCTGTAGATTGTAGGATTGGAAGGACAATTTTGTAGATTTTAGGATTGGAAGGGATCATCACCATTTTCTCTTTCTCAGAGATACCCCTGGAGCTCAGGCAGGATCCAGGCCCTGTGACTTGCCTGTGTTTAATCTCGTGAGAATGGGATGAAATTCCACTTTTAAGACCTCAAGTCACTGGAAATTTATCATAATCCTTGGTAAAATTGTTTTATTCCTTGGTTGATCTCCCAGGTTCCTTTGGTAGGAGAGACAAGGAGCTTTGCTTGGGTGATTCTTTCTGCCAGCAGGGAAATGGGAAAACAAAGACACTCTGGGAATGCAATGATAATTCCCAGTCTTGGATCTGCTGCACATTTGTGATCCCAACCATTTTTGCCAATGAGGACTTTGGAAATCACAGGTGAAATCTGCAGTTGTAGCAAACATATTTAATTGGAATTTAATCTGGGGTACAAAACATACCAGGCACGAGTGAAGGAATATTTTAGAGCTGTTGTTTTCCATTGTTCCCAGGCTGCCAAAGAAAAGTTGAATCGAGAAAGAAAAGATGAGATGAGATGAGATGAGATGAGATGAGATGAGATGAGATGAGATGAGATGAGATGAGGAAAAAGGAAAAAGGAAAAAGGAAAAAGGAAAAAGGAAAAAGGAAAAAGGAAAAAGGAAAAAGGAAAGGAAAGGAAAGGAAAGGAAAGGAAAGGAAAGGAAAGGAAAGGAAAGGAAAGGAAAGGAAAGGAAAGGAAAGGAAAGGAAAGGAAAGGAAAGGAAAGGAAAGGAAAGGAAAGGAAAGGAAAGGAGAAAAGAAAAGAAAAGAAAAGAAAAGAAAAGAAAAGAAAAGAAAAGAAAAGAAAAGAAAAGAAAAGAAAAGAAAAGAAAAGAAAAGAAAAGAAAAGAAAAGAAAAGAAAAGAAAAAAGAAAAGAGAAAAGAAAAAACTCTGAATCCAGAGTTTGCTGCAGCATTTGGAATATCTGGGTAGAAGCATTTAAAGTGTTCTTTTGGGATGTTTTTGGTGCAGGAGGTATGTCCAGTGTCCTTCCAGAAGTTCCTACCTCTGTCAACTTCCCACGTCCATGGAAACAGAATAAAACCCCCTCAGCTTAAATTCTAAAATAAATCTCTGCCTTCATTCAGTAATTTACTTATCTTGATCCTCGTGAGGATCTCTGTATGAATCTGACTCACAAAAACCTTGAGCAGCCACAGCAGAAAATGCTGATAAATATTCAGCTGACCACGGCCTGGCCCATGTGGCTTGGCAATCATTCACTCCTCAAACTCAGCTCCACAGCCAACGAATTGTTTTCCAAGAGAATTTAAAAACAGTTTGCCAGCAAAGAGCGTGAGCATTGAGATTTCATGGAACAAAATCAGAGATGTGAAAATACTCCGTGATAAAGATTTTGCAAGAATGTTTTTTTTAAAATTCCATCTTCTTTAGCTCAAATTTGCTTTGAAAGTTTCCATTTTCCGTGTGATCCAAAGGTTGGGTTTGAAGGGATTCCCAAAAAAGATAACAGCAGGGACAGCATGGAAAGATCCTTCTTGGGGAGAACAAACCCCATGGGAAAAGATGATATTTCTCTTTAGGGAGAATGTCCTGGGCAATCTGTGGAGTGAACATAAAATTTGCTGTGAAACACAACTGGATCTGTTCTGGCACTGATGGCTTGAATAGAGGGCAGAGTTTTGGGTATTTGTGTCCTGAAACACTCGAGATTCTGTGCCCGTGACCTCGAGAATCTCACACGGAAGAGACCCCAAGAGGATTCCCCATCCCTGGAATTATTTAAGGTCAGGTTGAATGGAGCTCTGGGACACACAGCTTGTCTCAAGGGCCTGATGTACAATTTAGTGAATTAGAGCTGATGCTGAAATAATCAAAAGGAAATTTTAAAGGAAATTTGACAAAAAATTTAAAAATAAAAGGGAGAGTTTAAACCTCTGTACTGGACCAGTAAACTAATGGAGGGAATATTCAGGCTCTTGGTGTGTGCTCATCATTTCCTCAATGCAGGACTTCTGATACCTTGATTTTAACAACAAGCCAAGTAAAGGAAGGAGTCTCAACTCTCCACTCTTAATTTCCTGGCTTTTGACAGATTTCTGTCAAACCACATCAGATTTCTGAGCACCTGACGTGGCTGAAGATGCAATGGGGATTGGTGACCTTTGGATGTCCCTTCCAACCCCAACCGTGGCCCTGTGTCACTCACACCAACACCCAATGGTCCATCCAAGCCACCACAGGAATTTAATAATATATTTTTAAAGACATCTCTCTGTCTCTTTGGTTGCACAGATGAGGCAGGAGACAAAGACAAATTTCTCTGGCTGCTTCCAGCACCCAAGCAGACAAAACTGATGCTGGAAGAAATCTGATGGGTTGATTTTTTTTTTTTTACCCTGCATCCCATAAAAAGCGGTAATTGACATTTTAATGCATGACATGTCGCATTCCTTCATAACGCTGCCGTAATTGAATCCACGTGAAACGGGAGTGCTCTGGGTGACCCCGGAGTGTGCCACACACCTGGAAGCAGTGAAGTTCAATTAATATGTCATTGCTACTAATAACAGCTCCTCCTGAGAGCCTCCAGCCAGTGGCTGCTCCAGAGGAAACTGTAATCCTCGGATTTGGGCAGATAATATACAGTAAACACCAAGGCGCCATTGTTTACATGCAGCGCTGCTTTGGATCGGCACTTCAAATCTTGCTGTCTTCTCAATAATTTGCTTTTTCTCACTGAATTCCACCGTTCAATTCAACCCTGCTCTGCTTTTGTCCAGCTCGGTGTGCAAAAATTTGCAGCTCCTAAAATAAAATCAGCTGAGAGCCATTAGTGGACTGAATCAAACAGCACTGAGACAAAGGTTCAGGCAATAAAAAGGGAGCGTAAATCACACCCTTGCACTGAGAAAAAAACGCTGTGATAAAATGGCCTTAAGGATTTGATTTAATCTGTCAAAAGCCAGGAAATTTTGAGTGGAGAGTTGAGACTCCTTCCTTTACTTGGCTTGTTGTTAAAATCGAGTTATCAGAAGTCCTGCATTGAGGAAATGATGAGCACACACCAAGAGCCTGAATATTCCCTCCATCAATTTACTGGTCCAGTATAGAGGTTTAAACTCTCTCTTTTATTTTTAAATTTCCTTTGAAATTTCCTTTGAAATTTCCTTTTTATTATTTCAGCATCAATTCTGATTCACTAAATTGTACATCAGGCCCTTGAGACAACCTGTGTGTCCCAGGTGCTGAACCTGAGAAGTTATGGAACTGTTTATCCAAAAGCTCTCAGGGAATCGGAGGCTGAGAAGTTATGGAACTGTTTATCCAAAAGTTCTCAGGGAATCGGAGGCTGATGGAGCTCTGAGCTGGTGGAAGGTGGGACTGGATGATCTTTGGGGTCCATCCCAACCCAAAGCCTTCCAGAATTCTTCCAGCACAGTCCTTTATCCCTGTCCTGGCTGGGGTTGGGATTGGGATATCGAGTCACAAACACAACATCTCTTGGAGAAGCCTCCACGGCAGTGATTCGTGAGGAGTTTGGCTCTTCACAGAGCCCTGTTTGCAGAATCAGACCCAGGAATTTTCCCTGGTGCTGAGGCAAACCTCGGGGGAGTTGTAGTTCCTGGCTGAGTAATCCCCAGAGATCAAACTTCTTATTGGGAATGGGTTGAACTCGTGCAGGGCTCCCTCCTCCCCACCACATCTATTTTATCCCTCCAATCACACTGGGCTCTCATCTCAGATTTGCCTGAGATTTATCCATCAGCTTTATCTCCTTCGAAATTCATTGCAGCCCTCCAGCTGATTCTCTCAGGCATTCACAATAAATAATATTCTCCGTGGTTTTCGTGCTCCCATTTCCCCTCACTTTGCTGTTACAGATCTCGGTTTAAAGCCTGTCCTGCTGACCTGCCTGAAATCCCATTTTTATGGATTTTGAGCACAAATTTCCTCACCAATGGGTCTCTAATGACCATTAAAGTACTGGGAAGGCAGTTGGGAGAATATTCCTCTCCTATTAATTGCACAAATTCAGCTCATTTTGAGATCCTTTCTGGGCTTTTTTGAACCCTCCAGCCCATGCTGCATTTTCAGAGGGTCAGAGAATCAATCCCACCGTATTTGCACTGCCCAACACTTGCAATCTATTCAGGGTAAACACTTCTCTGCCAATCCCCACCGCAGGAAGCTTTCCTGAGATGTGCTAACGGCACACGGAAAAACCCTGCAGCAGAGAAAACCGGGGGGAAAAAATAAATACAGGGAAGGCTTTGGGTTCAAAAGGGAGGAAAGAGGAGAAAAGCGCATTCAGAATTTGTGTTTTAGCAGGAGATGAAGAAATAAAAGCTTTTCTGAAACCACGCGAGTGACAAGAGGAGGGTTTGGAGACAATAATTTCAGTTCGTGTTGATGCAGAGAATCTACCGATTCCTTCCCTCAGAAAATGAATGTTTTGGGAGACTTAAAGCCAAGGATCTTGTTTGGTGGGGCTGACTTTATGGAAAGCTCTGTGTGGGAACAGATGAACTCAGGAATTTTTGGAAATTCCTAATAAGTAGAACCAGAAATCAGTGGAATAATTCCGTATATTTCTCTGTAGCAACATGAAAGTTTTCTCCTGCTTATTTCATTTTGTTTGGGGTTTTGTGGGGTTTGAGTGGGGTTTTGATTGTTTGGATTTTGGGGTTTTTTTCTGAAATAGGAAAATATAAAAAAAATTACTTTGAAGACAGAAAACGTGGTTTTTCTGTTCCTTGCAAATAATCCAAATCATAGCATCATTTCCATATTTGTAAATTGCTCTGGGATTGGGCTTTTCCAAGGAGAATGCAGAAAAAAGCTGAGCAGCAGAACAAAAGTCACAGGGAGATTGAAGGGGATCCGGGGTGGTTCTTAAAGCCTTTTTCCTACCTCAGACTTAAACCTCTTCCTCATCCTGACATTCCCTGACTGGAATTTTCTATTCATTTCATTTTTGTTGGGTTTCGGGTTTTAGTTTTTTGGGGTTTTTTTTCTTTGTTTCGGTTTGGGGTTTTAAGAGAAAAAGCAAAGAGAAAATGCTGTTCAAGCTCTAAGTCTGGAGTAGAACACAAATTTTCCTCGTTTTCCTGCCATTCCGTGGAGTGATCCCGAATTGATGGACTGAGGGGAAAGTTCAGTTGTCTTTGAGGGAGCTCAATCTTTAATTTCCATCTTTTCCATCAAAGATGGGGAAAGAGGAGTCCACGATGGGGCAAGATTTCTGACAGGACCTGTGATCCCACAGGGGCCCCACACTGGGGCAGTTCCTAAAGGGCTGATCCCATAAAGGGATCCACACTGGAGCAGTTCCTGAAGGACTGACCCCATGGATAAAAGGATCCACTCTGGAGCAGATCCTGAAGGGCTGACCCCATGGGAAAAGGGATCTGTGCTGGGACAGTTCCTGAAGGACTGACCCCATGGATAAAGGGACACATTCTGGGGCAGTTCCTGAAGGACTGACCCCATGGAAGTTGGAGCTATTCCTGAAGGACTGACCCCATGGATAAAGAGATCCACACAGGAACAGTTCCTGAAGGACTTACCCCATGGATAAAGGGATCCACACTGGAGCAGGTCCTGAAGGACTGATCCCATGGATAAAGGGATCCACTCTGGAGCAGATCCTGAAGGACTGACCCCAGGGGTAAAGGGACACACTCTGAGGCAGTTCCTAAAGGGCTGATCCTGTGGGAAAAGGGACACACTCTGGAGCAGATCCTGAAGGACTGACCCCAGGGGTAAAGGGACACACTCTGAGGCAGTTCCTAAAGGGCTGATCCTGTGGGAAAAGGGACACACTCTGGAGCATTTCCTGAAGGACTGACCCCATGGATAAAGGGATCTGTGCTGGGACAGTTCCTGAAGGACTGACCCCATGGATAAAGGGATCCACACTGGAACAGATCCTGAAGGAGTTCCCCCTGAGCCATTGGAGAAAATCAAGAGCAATTTGAGCTCAATAAGAAGAGAGGGATGGCATAAAGATATTTTTTAAGATTTGATTTCTCATTATCCTGTTCTTGTTTGATTGGAAATAAAAGAATTTTTTTCCAAAGTGGAGCCTGCTTTGCCTGTGACAGCCATTGCTGGGTGTTCTCCCTGCCCTTACCTCAACCCAGGCGCCTTTCCTGATCTGTTCTCTCCCCTGTCCAGCTGCGGAGGAGGTGACAGAGTGGCTTTGGTGAGTGTCCAGCACCCAGGCAGGGTCCACCCAGCACAAGAGAGCCATGGATGGATCCTTTGGGACAAAGGAGGGAGGTGAACCTGGGTGTCCTTCATCCCACTGATCCTGTGTACAAAACAAGGACATTCCTGCTGTTGGGAATGAAGAGAGAGGAGCTTTGGGTGCATCTGCACAATGTGTTGC